>CM062294.1:555080545-556280545 GCA_031216915.1 Pictodentalium vernedei | reverse complement strand
TGAAGTGAATTGAATTTGGTTCGAAACATCATTGCTCGACGGAAAAGGCATGCGTGTAATGGGTTTGTTTAGTTTTTATCAATGCGTACAATTTCATTCATGTTGAAGGAAATTTGGGTTGAGAGAAGTGAAAAGGGAGTCCATAATTTATCAGTTTGGGTGTGGCTTTTTGTTTGGTAACAACTATTTTTAAGAAGTTATGGTGATCGATTTTCTTAAAATAAATATTAGATAAAACTGGCATGTGCGCGTTATCCTTGTATAAAATCTTTTATCGCGAATCGGGTTGTTTCCGGGGTATAAACCGACTCATCTCGAAGATATACGTCCTCAAAACTAGTCTTGTTGCGATAAACTTATGTACAAGCACAATTGTGCACACAACACGTATGTATCTAACCCTTAGACTACAGTATTGTGGGTTTCTAGAACTTCTATATGCCAGAATACATATAATATTGTGACCACAGAAAATCGGACTCTTTCGAAATCTGGAGCCAATACTATAAAACTTTTACAGTTGTATTTTCTAGAATTGTATTTTCTACCTAATAATATAAATGACTAAAATGAATCATTAGCATTTTAAAAGATATGGCAATTTGCCAACTGGCAAATTGCCGCATCTTTAAAAATGCTAACGATTCGTTTCAACCCATTTAAAGTCATTACTATAAAATACAATTCTAAAAACTACAATTGCAAACGTTTTATAGTATTGGCTCCAGATTTCGACACATTTATACCCGTGGATTCATATAATGAATAAAATACTGCGAAACCATGACCGCACCAGGTAACACAAACGAAAATAGAGTTTTAGATTAGCCGTTTGTGCATTTCTTTCTCGAGAGTGGGGGGGGGGGGGGGGGGGGGGGGGCCTCAGTAATGCGGTAAGAAAAGCAGACGGGATCAGCTTCCAATTTCAGCACAGTATGGTGGGGAACTGGACAACTCGCCCCCTTGGACAACTCGCCCCCAACATTTTTGGACAACTCGCCCCTAAGACAACTCGTCCGTATGGACATCTCGCCCCCGTATATTAAAAATATTATAAATCTAAACTAAAAATAATTTAGATGAAAAACTCTTTATTTAAAATATGAAGTAAATACAAATAAAAGATTAAATTACAATATAATAATGTTTCCGTGTATAATGATGTTTCCGAGACAAACGCAAACAACGGTACACTGTTAATTGTTGTTCATACAACTTTTACATGTTTACACAACAATTTACAATAATACTTAAATCTGTGAGGATGGATACATATGGTGGTGTTTTTTTTAATATCTTTCCAAAAAAGGGTGCCGAAATTGGGGTGCCTGGGGATTTGGTCATTGAATATAGAGGTGATGAGAATCGGATCAGACTTCGTTGTAAAAAGGGGAGATAACTCTGCATACAGATTATGGGAAATCAAGCAATCTGATTGGTTAGGTATAATCTATATAAATGATTTGGATAAATGAAACAACAAGAGTACACGGAATAAGGTCAGAACTAACAAGAATAGACCAGAAAAGCTAAATATAGTAATAATAAGCAAAGCTGTTCTAGCTGATAGACTCTTCTCCTCTACTGGAGTATACTCCAGGACAAATGAACATGCCAAAGTAGACGAAAACTATTGCATATACAGATAGAAGCAGAGAATTCTGAAAGAATTCGAAATAGTACAACTTGTCGGGTTGTTTGTGGTAATTCTTCGAGGATTCTGGGAAAATTCCAAGCCAGAAAATTACTCCCATTCAATCGAACACGACCTTATAAGGGTCTATAGCACTACGTGTTACTCTACTAAAGTCCGTTTCGGTTAAAAAGGGTACTTTCCGGTGATTTACGGCCATTCTCGAGCTCATTTCGGTAATTTGACCTACGCCCAGTGTATCGAGCATACCCTCCAAACATACCTCTGTCATGTTGTAGGCCTTTCAGACTCATAGCAACCACGTGTCACCATAGAAACAAAGATAGCGGCCTCCTGCATACAAATGGACGACGGAAACACGTATTAACCTAAAAGCACGAGCTGCGCATGCGCACTCACATCACCCATCACATGACAATTACGCCACAACATGGCCGCCAACGCAGGTTACCATGACAACCACGTGATACCCATAATATATTGCGGTACAACGTCACTTCCTAGGTCCCCCAGCCTAGGTCCCCCAAAACAGGCCCGAAAACCCCCTCTCCTACTACTCAAGTGCACCATCGACGTACAGTACGTCTTAGTACACAACGCCACCGTGTACCGACGTGGGCAATGGGGGTGAAGGGTCTTGCCCAACGACGCGGTTGCCGCAGGTGAGATTCGAATCGAGGACCTCTCATCTTACAGCCTGCCATTTTACCTACTAAGCCATTTTAACAGTTTTAGCCCCGTTTTAACAATAAATGTCTGAAAGCGGTAATGTATTTTACTCTGACAGTGTGCAGAATTATTTTAGCGTGAATGAGCCATTTTGAAAGCAATAAAAATAACGCACTTAAATTATACGGCCAAAGTCTGTATGTGATCACCCTCCACCCACCACCCCCCAAACATCTTCGACATCCCACCGCTATATCCACGTTACACTGTTTGTAAATCAAACTCCTTTAGCTTGCGGAACCATTCCTCTCCTATGGTGTATCATCACGTGAGAACTATAGCTCTCACACGACGATAGGGAAGTTTAAGTAATTGTATTCCATTCGTGCAACCCAGCATGTGTGAACTTTTCTGCGCATCTGTCTGTATGTGTACAGCCATCCATATCCATGATGTTCGATTACTTGGGGAGTAAGTGGTGATGGCGGTAATTACTTTATCCAATATTTTCAGAATATGGAATAAATCCTTGAAATAAGTCATAAAACCAATTCATCCGACAAGATAAGGATCAATATGACCGTCTAACGCGAGGATAATCGCATAAATCGCCAAATCAAAGACTTCTCTTTGACAGTTAATAGAATTTCCCTTTCGGTGATGCCAAATTAATTTTTTTCAGTAAATCAAAGATACACGGAATGAACGAGATTGAATTCGATAACAATTTTAGTGCACCTCGAGGCTAAATATTTACCAGTTTCTTCATATCATATGGAACGCGGCGCCGTTATTCTATATAGAAAAATATATGAAATATTAACCCCTTGAACCCTAGCGTCCGCCTTTACGACCAGGAACATGATACGCCATAACGTCTTTATATAGGGTGGCTGTTCAGTAAATGTGTTGGGTATCAGTAAATGTGTTGAGTAGACCAATCAATATTTTCAACGTGCAGCCTAAGGCTGCACTTTGAAAATATTGATTGGTCTACCCCAAAAAAAGAATATGGACTCTTCTAATTACTGCCATTGAAATGGCATGGACGATACCACTAGAGTTCAAAGGGTTAGCAAACGCAAGCACTTTAAGGATAAATAATATTATTCCTTTCATTTTGTAAACAACATGAGTTGAAAAAATATAAGACAAGTGGGGCCATTTTCGGGACAGCAGGTTCTGTTCAGGAGCTTTCTCAGAAAGCTCTGTAAAAATATGTCTAATCTGCTGGCATTAGTAATTATAAATAGAAGACAAAATTAATTTTTTTCATGCAATATTTTACATAGATGATATCAGACAATTTTGCCAAGTACACTGTATATAAGTCTTAACGCCATTTTTCAGTTTTTCCTTTAAAAATATAGCGTGAGATGTTTCGTTGAAGCTCGCCAAATTCTGTTTTGGTGTCAAAAACTCACGAAAATGTCCAGTAGTTCAGTGAAAAAACAGAAACCATTAGCTGCGTAAATGTTCAAGTCGGGTTGAGGGTACTACCATTCTCATTCCACTCCTTCGCAGATGGTCATAACCCTTTGAACACTGAAGACCATTTTTCCAGGCCCTTAACACGATGCGTCATAATTTCATAAAATGGGATGGATGCAAAGTGAATGTGTTAGGTGGACCAATGAATATTTTCAACGTGTACGTGTAGCCTGTACAGATCTATTTATTTATTTATTGGTGTTTAAGGTCACATACTTAGGCACAATGATCAATCGTGACCGTGACAGCTTTACAGGTGGAGGAAGTCGAAGTACCCAGAGAGAACCACCGAGCATCGACGAGCAACTGTCAGCTCCTCAACATTCTAACTCTGTTCAAGCTCCGCTCAAGCAGGGTTACAACGGTTGAAGACGTGTGCACCATCGACGTGCATTGGGACAGGGCGTCATCGTGCCCCCACGTAGGCAACCGGGATAAAGTGACTTGCCCAAGGACACAACGCGGGTCCACATTGAGAACATTTCGATATACCGACAGTCTAGTCTACCATTGATCGCTCTGATGAAAGGAAACAGCGTTCCTTCAATATCAATAATCACTATTTTCTTCGATTGGGCCGAAATATCTTCCCGATCGGTCCTCTCCCTATCCCCGGTATTATTATAATCCCTGATGGGTACGGGTGTGGGATGGGAAAATCTCACCCGAGGTCAAGATATTTGTGCCAGACACGAGGCTTGCCGAGTGTCTGGACCAAATATCTTGTCCCGAGGGTGAGATTTTCCCATCCCACACCCGTACCCATCGGGGATTATTCCCCCCCCCCCCCCCATCATTTAGGAGTTACGTTAGCCAGAGGTAATCGGCGGTCACGTGCTGATATAATCAACTCATTTGGTATTCGTTGTTTTAAAAAACTAATGACACCATCGGAAAAAGCATGCTAAAGTTATGTATATACCAAGGGTATATACCACGAAATCAATTAGGAACGGTGGCATCATGGGGTTTAAAGAGTTTTAGAGCATCAAACTTTGATCACACGGCATTTTGATGACGTCAATATGAATTAGTTGGTAGCAAGAAACTGATACGATATGCATAACGTCATAATAACGTTCTAAGTGTATAACGTCACGTGTGTGGGGTGGTATACATCTGTCTCTCCCTGCTATCTCACCCTGGACAGACGTATGTTACACATGCAGTGGGGGGAGAAAACCATTGTATCGAATGGTCGATGAAGATGATACGAAATGCCATCAAAATGTCCTCTATGTGTACTGCCATTGATAGCTCAGATATAAGGAAGACGCGTTCCTTCAGTTCGCAAAATCAAAATTTTCTTCGAGTCTGGGCACCTCTTGGTGCATTCCCGGGTAATTTTTCTTGGCCCAGTCCGCCTCTGAAAATTGTCCCAATTGGTACGATTCTGATGTACGTTTTCATTTTTAGTGTGCCCCTCCCATCTGTAAAATGTGGTCCACATGCAATATTTTTGTAGTTTCGTGACAAAATATTTGAATGTGTTCAGATACCAATTTCTAAAGTGTATTGTAGAGAATGATAATTTAATGGGAGTTCATCAGTCGTAAAATTGAAAAATTGCACCGAAAAGTTAGATCACACAAGTTCGTCCCCAGAGTTCCAATGTGTTCTATGTGCCTACTGGCACATAGAACACATTGGAACGCAGGGGACGAGTTGTCTATATCTTTAGGAAAACTGCATGTGCAAACTGTCTGTAACTTTTCCTCTGAGTTAGCTTTTACCAGTGGAGTCGGCACGTAAGCGCTCAAAAATATAACGTGCCCTTTAGATATTGTCACAGTTGCTTGTGATAATGACATATTATGTTGCCAGATCGATGCACAGTCTGCAGATTTCCCCATATGATAGCAAGTGTTGTTATATTTAGGGATTTTCCGACGTAAATAGAATAAAGATCAATTGCACCCTGCTTCTAAATTATATCACGTGTCAGTCAATTTCTAAGAAGTGTTTTGCCTCGTTTATCCATTTGTCTGCCAATCTTTTTTCAGTATTTCATCGGATTTCGCAACGAGTGAACGCACTCTGCTTCCTCTATCAAATGAGTTGTTGTTTATCAAATTATTGCGACAACAAACATTTCGAAATTGAATAGGTAGGAGGATAAATTTCACTCTTTTGTCACTGTTTGTCCGGTAGTGACATCCATTGCAGAAAATAAAATGTAAAATCAAGATATCCTTTGTTGTAAATAATATTGACGTTACTTTATAAAACGGTCATGATAACAAATGCAAGAGAAATAACTTTAACTGAATACATGCATAAGACGGAATCCGACTATCATACAAATATCACCAACCTTCCATGGTAACCCGATTATTGGAACGTCAGTTCTTTAAATGGTAATCTCTTTTCCCAACCTTAATCCCATATCTCGTCGCCTGAGTGGTAGAATGTTCTATGTCCCAGAACATTCTAGCACTCATGCGACGATCTGGCTAGTTCAGTGAATCCATAATGAATACAGACGTTGGGATAGTGAATGATACTGAATGTAAATATTAATACATTGGCCAAATTGCAGTAAAACGTTTCTTTTCATCTTTTTGTTCATAAATATTTTTACAAAATCATTTAATCCACTACCTTCTGAGGTTTCACGCGAAAAACATAGATACAGTTAACCAGAACACTGAGGGTCTTACCAGCATAAAAACTTCCAATGTCATTTACCGCGCGCGCCTCTGCTATAAAAAAAGTAACAAAGGCAGTACAGTTTGCCACATCCAAAAATAATGCTTTGCGATACAGGAGACTCGAGAGTTATTTTATAACGTTTTTACGACGACTCTCTTCCTTTGAGAGATTCTTCCTAAGCTGAACCTACCTGAATCGTTATTTTTGACTCCCAAGTGAGTGAAAGATATGGCTGCATACAGGTTAGGGGTCAAGAAGACTTATTACTTGTGTTTGATATTGATGAACATCTCTAGAAATCGTGACACTTACCAAAGTCCGGTTTATGGGCCACCCGGTGCTATCCGAGTGTTCATGTGCTGAATGATTGCAAGTGAATACAACGTTCGGGTGGAACATCTGTTCTTCCAGAAGAGTACAGTACTGTCGCCGTGGACTGGTAGTAATCCACGCGTGGGCAGTGATGATTAGCAGGCAATACAAAATGATCATCAGCAAAAGTTTACTAAATGAAGCACCAGGGTTCAACCCGGTGCTTCATCAATTAATTTTTTGATGATTATTCCTACCATTAGGGTTTGAAATCTAATATTATTGCGTAAGTGAAAATTTTGCCCATCCATGTAAAGTGACCAGTCTACTACGGCCGTATTGTACATATTTAGTTATAGGATTGTTGGGTTTGATGCATCCATTCAGCATTCAGGCTCTTAACTGGTTGAGTTAAGCCCATATTTGGGCTTTACTCTGAAGTGCAGGTACTGTAAGTCAGAGGCTTCAAACTCTGTGGGTGCCTTTCATATTACCTTTCAACCTAAATTATTTGGTCTGTACGGATTTTCCTAGTTACAGTTTATGGGAGAGTGCCTATAGGCACTCTCCCATAAATTGTAACAAAGCAAAAACATGTGTAAAAATTTTGATGGCTGAAAATAATTTAGCACTCTACCAGTTAACTGTCTTAAGATACTGAGGAGGTTTGCCCAACATGAACTTTTTCTACAGTTCTTGTGTACACTTGTCCTTCTCGGTTCTTATTCAGATAATAAGTCTACAGTCAACGTAGTTATCCACGAAGCCAACGACAATCGTCGGTGTCGTGTCGCAGCCATGCCATTCTACCACGAATATTGCCACGACATTTGCTGATTGCTGAGGGTAAATTTAGGGCAAATCGATCTCGCAACTCGGCAAACTAGCAACCACCTCGAACACTTTTAGGCTTGAACGTACGTCCTTGACTCTGTCATTTGGGAGAATAGTACTTTGTCATACAACAGCTCACCCCATTTACATCCATGCCTCAACTTTATGGATCTGGTAGAACATTGTATTTGAAGACAAAACATGCTATATATGCGTCATAGACGTGTTTTGATTACTTTCTATTCCATTGTTTATTGAAAATGTCATCAGTAAACCCGACTACTTCTTATTTACACAGCTGCTACAGCTGTAGATTGTTCAGTTGTCTAAGAAAGGTTACTTCATTCTAACTCACGGAATGAATTTGTCAATGTCGTTGTTTTGTTTGTTCTTTATGCCGTGCTGAGTGTTGAACCAATAATTAGCGCGTCTTAAACTAAAATGATTATGCCGTTCGTCATTTATTTCTGACTTGAAAAAATTGCAACAGAACAATTTGCATAAAATTGTACAGTTCCTCCCATCCCACTCTCACCCTCGTCTCTTTCGCTCTTTCTCTCTCTCCCTCGCGCGCGCCACACACACGCACACACACACATAGTCCAACATCCCTCTGGACACAGGAATACAGGCTGTGTTAAAATAGAATATTAGAGGTGTTTTCACTGATGTGGGCGGTCTTTCACAGACACACGCAAAAAGGCACACACAAAAGACACACGGGGGTTTAACTGGTAGAGTGCTAAATTATTTTTGGTCTTTAAAACTTCTTCGTGCATTTTTGCCTTGTTATAATTTATGGGAGAGTGCCAGTAATTTGTAACAAGGCAAATCCTAACAGATAAAATAATATCACTTCAAAGGTAATATGAAGCACATCCTCAGAATGTGAAGCCTTTAAATTGCAGTACTGGCACTAAAGAATAAAGCCCAAATATGGGCTTCCAGCACTCTACCAGTTAATAGTATTTATTTACATTTCCCGTATATAAGTGCTGCTTATGTTTTTCCACAATGGGAAGTCCGCAGCTGAAAGTTAAAAATATTGTGTGTGTACTAACTGGACTCTATTTACAATCCCTCACCACATTCAGAATGTCATTATTATGCCCCGACCTCCTTAGGAGGTTCGGTTGGTGTATAGTCGAGGTCTCCGTTCGTACGTCCGGGCCAACTAAACCTGTTTAGGAGCTATTATTTTTAGGAGATTAGTCAAAATTAGGGTAGTATTATATGTGGTGTCGTTTTGTATGCTGATAGCCCAGCATGGAGAAAATGATATCCACAAATCGCTGGTTTTGTTCACATATTCATACAAGAGCTATGGTCCTCGTTGGACTTGTAAAAAGAGTAAAATTAACGTTTTGCATTATAATCCTCGCATGGACTGCCGGGTTTTGATGTCCTTTGGTATGCTGAATGACCAGCATTGGGGGCATGATATCTACGTGTCGCGGATTTCGTCCGTACAGTACGTGGAGAGTGGATTGTGACTAAATCACCCGCGGAGTGGAGTTATCACCCAAACTATAAGTTTCAAATTGTGTACATATCTTCTAAAAACACAAGCAATGTTTCAGCCAATGGACCTCCGGGTTTAACCCGGAGGTCCATTGGATGAAACTTTGCTTGTGCTTGTTATGCTTTGCAACAAGTTTGCATTTATTGCTTGGGTGGAATCTCCACTCTGCAGGTGATTTAGCAATAACACACTCTCCACGTACTGTACGTTCCTTGTGGCCTTTGTAAGGCCTAGAAAACTCTCTGTACGAACGTTTTGCATCTTGACTCAGTCATTTGTGTGCAGATTTTGAGGTCATTTGGTATGGTGAGAGACAGCATGGGGGGAGGGAAGGAAACATCCACATAATTTACTACAATATATAAAAGTGAAGGTACACTGTATGCAAATAACATAACCCCGATGGCTGTCTTCCTGTCATTCCCATATTAATTTGAAAATAATTTGCATCTTCACTAAATTCTCGAAGAAGCACTTCTCTCATATAATCCTTCACATGAACTGAAAACGGAATTTGCAAAATATGTTCTCAAATTAACTGAACATTTTCGAATGTTTCATTTTCAATCCTTGCCATCAAATACCAAGCAAAAGGACCGTAAACAGAAAGAGCGAGAGGACAAGCCATGATCTGGAGTCGAAAACTAAAAACAAAGAATAGAATTTGATTAGAGATTTTTGTTCTAATAGTGTTGTCCGGACACGGCCATTTAGCTACGTTGAGGGCTAAATAATTACAGAAATGATATGGTGAAATCTGTAACGCCTAGTCTGTAGAATGACTTAGAAGTCAAAAGTTATGTTTGGAAAAACATATGGAAGTAATAGAACTTTTATGTGACGATTTCCATACTTATTCAAGCGATTTGATACGCTGTGAGTTCAAAGAAGAACCTCGTTCCAGTAAGCATCCACCACAATCTGTGTGAAATGAAGAACTGCAAAATTGCTGAAAAAGGTGGTACTAGCAAGTACACTCAATATGAAATTAACTGACACAATATATACCATATTAGGCCACCAACAAACTGTGTAATGAATATATCTTCCCGACTGCTGCATCGATGCACAGAACTAATAACAACTGCGATCAAAATTAAATGAGAGAATTCTCACAATGTGTTCACGTGTCTTTGCCTTGTTACAATTTATGGGAGAGTGCCTACAGGCACTCTCCCATAAATTGTAACAAGGCAAATTCATACATACCAAACAGTTTCATTTCGAAGGTAACATGACACACATCCACAGAATATGAAGCCTTTTAAGTTGCCTAACCTGCACTTCAGACCAAATATGGGCTTCCAACACTCAATCTTTCAACTTGAAGCGTTTATCGGCTGTCGCCATTTTGAATAATCAACGACCAAAGGGGAGATTACCCATACCTGTCAGCGTTTATTGATGTTGACAGGCAGTATATGGTTTTATGTGCAGACTGCATATGACGTCTTTGAACCAATGCAATTCCCAGATACTTGTAGGAGGTAAGATATAACACCTTGCAGATAATTCTGTCCATATATTAAGTACCAAGGGAAATCATTGACAGATAACTGGTTCCATTTCGTCGATTATCCACATCATTCATACCTCTAACTACATTACGAAGCGAAACAATTTCTGTTTTGAAATACACACCAATTACAGCGGTAACACCTTTGGGCCCCAGCATGTTTGTTAGTGTCATATTTTAATGAACAAAACGGTATATGTGACCACGAATGGAAGGCGTTCGGAATACAAACCAGCAGTTTTCTGCAATTCAAATTTGAAAATAAAGTACATGTCAACCACGACATGAAAGTGGAATCTGTGAGAAAAATCTCAAATGACGAATGGGGAAATGACACAATCGGATATGCTAAGTTCCGAGCGACGAAATTACAACAAATGCCTTCCCACTGTGGGAATGTGCCCGCTGACAGCGAGGCGAAATGACTTTCGGAAATAAACTGTGTAAACCGACAGCTTCTAATTTTTCATTTCCGATTTTCACTTGCACATCATGTGGAGACACGACGCAAGGAATATAATGATAAAAGAAAGAATGCTTCGGTACCAGTTACTGATGGTCATCGATATTTTCTGCATCATCAGGTTTCACTTAAAGGTTTGATTTGGTCACCAAGCGGTAAGTGCATAAACCGAAGCCACACTCCACAAATAAATCAACATGCTTTTTGTGCTGATATGTCATCACAATGCGTCGATTATTCTCAGGGGTTTTTTCGCTTTGGCTCCTGATCGATGTTCGCGCCATGCTCCGGAATTCTATATATCTTCATTGCAAAGTACAACATAAACCAACATGAGTTTGTCTGTTGCGTAGTAAACAATTTAACAAATTCCATCTTCCCGACAGAGCGTAGTGAGGATTCAGCTCAACACATAGATTAAAATCTTACAGCTTAAATTTACACATTCGTTATGCATGTATGTACTGAGCTTTCAACACGTCAACACTACAGTGAATAGAATAACACTCAATGTTTACCTCGGAAATCGACGGGATGGAAGTACAGTACGTGGAGAGTTGATTGTAACAAAATCACCCGCGGAGTGGAGTTATCACCAAGAGTATCACTCTCGAATTATGTACATATGGACAAAAAAAGCAATGTTTCAGCCAATGGACCTCCGGGTTTAACTGGCTGGAACTTTGTTTGTGCTTGTTATGCTTTGCTACAAATTTGCAATTATTGCTTGGGTGGAATCTCCATTCTGCGGGTGATTTAGTGATAATACACTCTCCACGTACTGTAAGGGATAAATTTGTTTTTGAATGTTGTGATGTAAGGAGAAGATGGTAAGGTAACAGTCGGTGGGCTCAGGGGCCATGGGAACCTTTTTTCACCTGAGAACAAAGACAATCCGCGGCTGGCCGAAGTTTTATTATTATCGATTAGTTCCGCGGTCTCCTCCAAAACTACAAGCATTTCAAATACAGGAACGGAACTTGATATTATTATATACTTAATAATATACGTTATTCTGTTTGTTGACAGGGGACATGGTCTCACGTTCCCTGCATGAAATTTATATTCAACCGAGGCGTCAGCCGAGGCTGAATATATGTTTCATGCAGGGAACGTGAGACCATGTCCCCTGTCAACAAACAGAATAACGTATATGTCCCGTTCTTACACAAGTAACATTGAAATGGAAAACAAAATCTTTATTCAATGTTTACGTACGCAATCAACGGGGCGATATGCTCTCGATTGGTTTCAGTTTATGTTACGGTAACTTAATGAAAAGAGACCTTATAATCTAATCGGTTTCATAAATAATTACCCATGTTCACATAACTAATCTTTTTGTACGTAATAACGGTACTTTTGTGTGTATTTTACTTCAGTTAAATGTATTTGTCTCAGATGATTTCAAGTGAAAAAGATATTGCGATGAACCGTTGCTCATGGCAACGAGACGCTTTCCTTGACGGTGGACATAAGAATCGCTGACAGTAGACATATGCGCGTTCCCGGCGACATAAAATAAAATCAACGAGGCATTGCAAGGTATTGCGGTTGGTATCGGGACATTACGCCGTGTTTTTCACCCATCGAATCCTGATTGCCGAATTACACAAGTGGTTTCCGATTTCATATCAGATCGTTGGTCTCAGAACGAGGACCACACTGGAGAACGTCAATCGAGTCAGCCCCGGTTAGCAACCGTTTCATGGAACGCTGCTTTTGTGTAAATAAACACTATCGAATAACATGAATTTCTAATATTGTTTTTAAACAATTTTATATGTATTAACCCCTATTAAACACAATAAAATATTGATGTCTTCATACTTTATTGTTATTTTAATGCGTGAACCTGACTCTGATGTAGAAGAATGAAATGCTGAATGTTGTCAACTTTGGGAACTTTGAAACGTTATTTTGGGAAGTCTCCATAATTTTACAAGTGTTGTTACTTTGAAAATAAATGTAGTTCTAGATACAATTACACCTTATTTATCATCATATTGGTTTCTCGGTGTGAACGGTGAATGTTCATAACGATATATAATAAACAGATCATTATGACAGTAAAACGGTCTGGTTTATATGACAGTAAAGTGATCTGGTTGGTTGCATTCTGTCTCGTTGATGAGGTCAGATCGCCGGATCGCACGCGATCTGACCTCGTCAACTCGATGGACTACGACAAACCAGATCACTTTATTGTCATAATAATTTCTATATGACTACGACTAATAGCTCCCTGAACTCATTGTAGTTTATTTATCAGTTTTGCATATCATGACTGTCTTAAAAAGGGTCACACTGGCTTCACGGACATGCCAACATTTTCGAGGGGACAATTTTACAATCAATGAAAAGAGCCTTTGACCCAAACACTGTAGATAAACATTCAATAATTTATTTTCTGTTTACATTTCAGGTGTCGTTTTCAATTTTGAAATAACTAAACTGATATGATAAACAAATTATTAGAACAGTCGAAGAGTCGGCGTTGTCAGATTACTACTCGTTGAGGAGATCAGATCAGTCAGGCCAAACACAACGACTACGGCGTTTCGTTTGATCTAGCTAATCTGGTCTTATTAGTGAGCAGGGATATGACAACACAAACCACTGGACTGTTTTAATGTTAATATTCTCTATTGCTTTGATATTATTAATTACACAGTCTGTTGGTAGCCTAAAATGGTATATATGGTGTCAGTTATTTTCATATTGGACGAGACTTCGCTCTCGTCCAATATGAAATTAACTGACACCATATCGACCATATTAGGCCACCAACAAACTGTGTAATGAATATATCTTACCGACTGCTGCATCGATGCACAGAACTAATAACAACAGCAGTCAAAATTAAATGAGAGAATTCTCACAATGTGTTCACGTGTCTTTGCCTTGTTACAATTTATGGGAGAGTGCCTACCATAAATTGTAACAAGGCAAATTCACACATACCAAACAGTTTCATTTCGAAGGTAACATGACACACATCCACAGAATATGAAGCCTTTTAAGTTGCCTAACCTGCACTTCAGACCAAATATGGGCTTCCAACACTCAGTCTTTCAACTTGAAGCGTTTATCGGTTACCGCCATTTTGAATAATCAATGAACAAAGGGGAGATTACCCATACCTGTCAGCGTATATTGATATTGACAGGCAGTATATGGTTTTATATGCAGTCTGCATGTGACGTCTTTGAACCAATGAAATTCCCAGATACTCGTAGGAGGTAAAATATAACACCTTGCAAATAATTCTGTCCATATATTAAGTACCAAGGGAAATCATTGACAGATAACTGGTTCCATTTTGTCGATTATCCACATCATTCATACCTCTAACTACATTACGAAGCGAAACAATTTCTGTTTTGAAATACACACCAATTACAGCGGTAACACCTTTGGGTCCCAGCATGTTTGTTAGTGTCATATTTTAATGAACAAAACGGTGAATATGACCACGAATGGAAGGCTTTCAGAATACAAACCGGCAGTTTTCTGCAATTGAAATTTGAAAATAAAGTACAGAGAAGTAGGGGATAGAAAAAAACCTTCGGCAATGAATAACACAATATTTCAAGTACTCTTTAGTGAAATGTATAAATTTGTCAATAACAATAACATGATTTTGAAAGGAAATTATTTTTATTTTGAAAGGCCTTCGGTTTATTTGAGATCAGGCAGGAATAGCCAGAAGCCCGATGTGTTACTTGCGCCACGAGACGAACGTGGAGATCTGCTACCATAATTCCCCGAGGGACGTCAATAAAACGTAATGTCCGACAAACTGGTGTTATTTCTGCCATTACTCTCTTTAGATGTGCTATTTAATACTCTATGTGTCGACATGAATATGTCGATTTTTTTGTTGAGGGAATTGATCATTTTAAAAATTCTCACACGCTATTTTTGAAGATTAAGATTCTAAGGAACCTTAGTCTCTGTAAGATTCTTCGTTACCCCAGGCCTACCTGGGCTCGTACCAACCCCAGGTAGGTATCAGTTGATGAAGACGTTACTGTGTGCTGGATGAACCCTCTACTTTCTACTGCAGCTGTGTATATTTTCTACCGGGAGAGAAGAGTAATTGGTAATGAAAGTCAGACTAACTCGTGAAACGTGTACGTTTTTAATTTATCGGCCGCCGCCCTACACGCCCCGTGACGTTTTGGGCGTTACTTAGTTTTACCGTGTCATTACATTTATGTTAATATACTAGAGAACGTCCTACAGTTAAAACTAGAAGTCCTGTCATGAAATGCGCACAAACAGCACGTCGATCTGCGCGTTAATCTACGCGTTATGACCATAATAAGGCTATCAAATTCTGTACATGGTATGTACACAAGCAATGTTTCAGCCAATGGACCTCCGGGTAACCCGGAGGTCCACTGGCAGAAATTTTGCCTGTGTTTGCTATGAGTAACCAGGAGAACCTGCCGTGCATTGGGTGCCATTCGATATGGCAATTGCGCGCAATTCTTACGCACAATTAAGCCTATATAAGCGCACAGTTCGTGACAGGACTTCTAGTTTTAACTGTATTATGCGGTTATAATATAATAATAATTTTATTATGACAGAAGCTGCTCTTCATAATCCTGCCATCATGTGCATTGTGTCAAATTTCTTGTTTTCAAATTCAGTCACGACATTTTTCACTTGTTTCGTATTTGCAGTTGCAGTTTATTACAAACTATTTTGGGAGTGCATATGGTATGTCACGCTTCGCGTTCCGGGCACAGAACATTAATACTCTAAGAGCTCTACGCGTATTTCAAAATCTCTTTTTGGAGTATATATATTTCGTTTACAAATCATCAACGTAAACATTCACGGTGCAGACAATTCCCTTTGATTTCCTGATAACAGTATTCTGACTGCAACTCAAATGGCATTTATTTGTGCAGCAAAGTGAAAAAAAAACTAATGGAATTTCATAATGGTGTGCCGAGGTTCATTCAGTTTGATAATGACGAGCATTCCAAATGTTTGTGTTTTATTTTTTACATTTAATTATATTTTCGGGTCTCAGTTATACTCGATAATATTTAATGCTCCGTTTCCCGATAGGATAATCTAAATTGTTTAAAACAAGTAGACTTTCAGAAAGAAAATACAGCCAAACAGATTCGTCATAACGCCATCTTCCACAAAGGTTCATTACCAACATCGGTTGCTGATTTGTTACAACAATAAAACTTTGCAACACTTTCTATTCAGACACCATCTTTTAGTTGCTATTTTGTTCTGCAATCGGGGGTGGCGCCAGGGATTTCTCGACAGGGGGGGCTGACCTCTCCTACAGGAGGGCTATAACATTTGACCTCCCAAACGAAGGAAAATGAGTGAAAATTGGTAAATTGGAGAACCAAAAAAGAAGCAAATTGAGTATGTTTGTTGATTATTTAACCCTTTGTTAACCTGAAAAGCAGACGATACTTGCAAAAATAATTCTTGAATAACTAATTTTTTTCATTTCTTGTCTCAAAAACATAGGTTATGACCCCTCGTTAGAACGAGCTCGTTCCAACGAGGGGTCGTCATAACCTATGTTTTTGAGAAAAAAATGAAAAAAATAATGAAAATTAATTTGCGATTTTTGAGAATAGCGCTGGACGGTTTTGGACGTTACCTTAGGTAAAGGGTTAAAGTAAACATATTATAATAAGGTCGGGAAATATTTCATCTATAAAGTCAGTTTGACGAACGACATTAAGGAATTTCGTGAGAATCACTATTCTCTTTCAAAGTTCCAGTGCTGCACGTGCTCGAGACTGACAAGACGAGATATCTACATTCGATTGTCGGAAAGTTCTCGTGAAGTCGGGTTTACGAGGCTCTCCGACGGACTGACTAAAAATCTCCGACGGGGGGGGGGGGGGGGGGGGCTGTACCTCTACGACGGGGGGGGGCTGTAGCCCCCCCCCCTGACCCCCCTTGGCGCCACCACTGTCTGCAATATTATAAGTTACATGGCGTGTAATATAATTATAATTATAAGTTACATGTCTGATACATTTCCATATGGACACTCAGAGTCTTGAATGGAAATGTATCAGCCATGTAACATATTTATTTTATTATACCTCATTATAAAACACAATGTTATTTTCCAATACGCTGCAGTGGGTCAATTCGCAATGTTACCCGGCCGTGTAACATTGCCGAGTAACATTTTTCGCAATGCTACCCCTTGAAACCGAAGTATTCCGAGGAGGCTCGCGGAAACGCCCGAAGCAAAAAGAAGTGACGTCATTTATCTGACAAGAGACGCTGTTGTTTATATTGTTATACAATGGCTTCCTTAAACAATTCTCGGTTCGCACAAATCGTCGCTTGGGCGCTAGAATGTTCTATGTACCCTAGAACATTCTAGCACTCAGGCGACGATATGTCTTCAGAAGACATTGATCATTTAGTTCATTCAAAAGACACGAAGCGATGCTCCATGTAACTCTGAGCAAAAGCTGATAAATCGTTGTTGCCAGTTTGTGAACTGCAATGTCACAATGAATGTTTATTGTGTTCTGCCAAGACTACCAGAACAGTGAAAAGTGGCTGTGAAACGAAGATATGTTAGTTTGTTAACTGTTATTGTTTATGCCTTAAATACTGTTGTCAAATTAGCTTGTTGTTGCAATGCATCCCAACCAGAGAAGTTTAAACGGTATTTTATATGTTACGGGGAAATATAGATTGATTCGGTATAATAAAAAATTGATGACCTGGTCAGAGGGTAACATTGCAGATTGTCTCCCCTTGGAACCATTGTCTCCTTGACTTCGCCTCGGGAGACAATGGTTCCTCGGGGAGACAGTCTGCAGTGTTACCCTCTGATCAGGTCATCATTTTAATAATGTCGAAAATCCATGTAAATCAAGGGATTAATCAATTTTTACGAGAAACAAAGAACGACCGGGCGTTTATTTTTTAGAAACCCCTATTGACATCAACACACAGAGTTGTCAACAGTAACTGACACCGGTATGTATCCCTGGCGGCAGTAAACAATATTTGCTGTTCGAAGTGCGATATTTGTTTACAAAATAAAAACATATCCCTACAAGTCTATCTGAAATACCATTACATACATTTACTGTCATTGTCACCCGAAAAGGATTAACAAAACACTTTCTAACGTTCAAAAAATCACTTTTAATCAGTTAAGTAAACTGTAAAGAAAATGTTTCCTTCAGAATAAAAAAATCAATAGAATCGTAAAAACAGCAAATAACTTTGGGCACTATAAATAATATTTTGTGTCCATATTTTTAAACATTTAATGTTTTAAATCAATAAATACGGTACCCTGAAAATATTTTGGTGCCTAAATTCTCTTGTTTTGTTTTGTTTATATGCATGTTTCTATATATGCTGTTATGAACTAACTAAATACTACCAAGGACTATACAAATTTTATCTTATTATTATTCAGTTAACAGGAGTATTCAGTTAACAGGATTTGGTTATTTTCTTGCCTTCTAGAGATAAATTGAGCATTTATTATATTATAGCTTGTTTGACAGAGCTCATGGAGTTTAAATGCTTGTAGTGGTTATACTGAGGACAAAAACGTCCCTTGACTTTGGTGATTGTCAAGATAATTTCTCGACATAGTGCAAGATTTTTATTCAATTAACAGGAGTATATTATATAACCCATATGTAATTAATAGGGCAAATTTGTACTGAAGGGATGGAGAAAGGAACTGCGTTTGAAAGTTCTTTTCAGTTAACAGGGATATACAATTAAGAGATATTCAATTAAGTGGCCGACATTATAATGCATATTGGTATCGTCATTGTGAATGCCAGTGACACAAACTTACAAACGTGTACTACCTCTATTTATTTATTATATATGATTTTATTTCCCAGAATTCCGCATTATCAAGCTCGACTGATATGACTTCAAGCTCGGCTGATATGACTTCAATCTCGGCCGATATGAACCAAACCAGAGTTGTTTAACTTGATGCGTTGTTATGAGGCGCATCTAAATTGTTTCAATAGAAATCGTTAACCGTTACCCATCAAACGCAATCGCGGAAATTGATGTTACAATGGAATAGTGGAGTGGTTTGAAGTGGAGTGGTTTGAGGCGGAGTGTCTGAATTATGAGGAATTAACTGGTAGAGCGATGGAAGACCATATTTGGGCTTTGTTTTGAAGTGCAGGTTCCGCAACACAAAGGCTTCATAAGCTGTAGATGTGCTTAGTATTATCTGTGGAGTGCAATTATTTAGTCCGTATGGATTTGGCTTATTACAGTTTACGAGAGTGTGCCTACTGGCACTCTCCAGTGAAATGTTACAGGGCAAAGACGTGAGAACAATTTTGGATGACCAAAAATAAGTTAGCACTCTACCAGTTAATGTGGCAATGAGTGAGAGATTGGTTGGAGGAAGAGAAGAAAAAAGTGAATTGTATAAACATTTCACGCAAACTAAGATGTACAGTCATGAACAGATTTTCGTCGAAGTGGGAGACGAAATATTTTCAGCTCTTCTAACGTCCCGGCTTAATACTGGGGAAACCGAGTCTTTATGGTCTGTCGGTGGCCGAGTGGAGTGTGCGGCTTAGTATAGTTTCGCTTGGCGGTTGGTGCCGAAGGAAACTCTCTCGACGTGGGATCGAGCTGAACTAGGTGAATTAGAAAGTTCGGACTTGTGAAAAGAATGAGAAACGATAACACTGTCAATAAATTGTAACATATCTTAGAACATTTTGTAATTATTTGTTTTGGTTTAACCCTTTGGACCCTGGTGGTATCTTCCATGTCAGTTCATATGCAGCAATTAGAAGAGTCCATATTCATTATTTGGGGGTAGACCAATCAATATTTTCAACGTGCAGCCTTAGGCTGCACGTTGAAAATATCGATTGGGGTACCCCACCCTTAACTTAGCAAGCGTCCTACTTAATGAAAGTATGACGTACCATGTCCCTGGGCCGGTAAAGCGGCCTCTGGTGTTCAAAGGGTCAATAAATGAAGAGGTTATAACTTGGTCTTGGTTAGTTCATATCGGCCGATATATCAGCCCACGGTTAGTTCACATCAGCCTTCGACGTTCGGTATTGGGATGATATGAAGTTTCATTGGGCTTATATTTCGGCCGATATGAAACTTAGCAAGTCATTTCCTATAAATATGTGTAACTTGGGTGTAACGGAGAATCGGAGATCGCGGGACATGCCATTTTAGAATGCCCCAAATATTTGCCTAGCAGAATAGACTCCTTGGGGAACTTACGGGGAAATGGGATGGAAACATGAAGGATAAATGGACGAGGAAGAACATGAGGAAAAGGTGAGTTTTATAGTTGAGGAGATCGGGTAGGCGCTAATGGTTGGGAATGATGAAACAGTTTTTAATTGAATGCTGGGAGATTAGGGCAGAGAGTTGGGGTGGAATATCCCGGCGGAGAAGTGGTTAAAGTAGGCCTTCTGGCTAGAGAACGCGACAAATCAGCGGAAAGCCGAAAATTTATTATTATTATCGGCACTGGTATCTTAAAGATGAGAGTAATATCTCTCAGAATACCTATTTAATTATTTATTATTTATTGGTGTTTAACGCCACATACGTATGCACAATTGCTAATCATGACCGTGACAGTTTTGCGGGTGGAGGAATCCGGAGTACCCGGAGAGAACCATCGAGCAACGACGAGCAGCTGCCAGCTCCCCAACATCGTAACTCCGCACTTCAGCACAGGCAGGGTTACATTGGTTGAAGACATGCGCACCATCGACGTGCAGTACGCCTTAGTACACGGCCTCGTCGTGCCCCCATGTGCACAAACGGAGTTAAGTGCCTTGCTCAAGGACACAACACGGGAGTCCGAATCCATCGCTCGGATGGTCACCAACCCCAAAACTAGCCGGGCTCGACGTTGCTTAACTTCGGTGATCCCACGAGAACCGGTTACCGCAACGCCACCGCGCCCCCGAACTCCTGAATAACATTTTACATGTTGTTAATGTCAAGTGCATTTAAACTAGTAAACGTGATAAACAACTTGTAAATACAATTCGCTGATATATCGGAACTAATGTCGTACACACATAAACACATTGTTAATTATCTCAGATTGGCCTAATCCTATAGAACACATGTATACTGTTTTGCGCGCTGATAATTTCAGGCACAGTGCACGTGGGTGTCTCTAAAATGTTTATTGGCTTATAGTTATGATCTCTGGTTGCTAAAATAGTATTTTATTGGTATGCTGAAGAGATCAATGTTTTCATTCATGGCTGCAATGCGTTCAACTCTTTCGTGGAATGTTATTAGAATCAATAAAAATATTTATAACAAGATGTTCATTCATTACGTAATACAGCACCTGTAAAGAAATTCACTCGAAACATAACTAACTAATCATGTAAGCTTATGCGACCATTTTACACATTTATTCAGTTCTCAAAATAGGAAAAGTTATGAATTAGGTGCTCAATAAGGAACTCTGCGTTACGTATGTGGCAGTTTCGTACATGTCAGCATTGATTTAACATTATGTGCCCAGTGAACAACAGTTACTCTAATTCTATTGTGATATTTCGTTTTTGAAGGTGGCAGCTTTCTGCCTGTATTTCCCAGTACTATAATATTATTGTTTAATCCTTGGAACCCTCGTTTCCTGGAATGGTATCGCCTTTGCGTACTCTTACTGTGAGATGGGTCAGTCCAATATCAATATACAGGGATGATAAAATAATAACTGGCGTCTGCAGCCGTCAGACGGCTGCAGACTGCAGTTATTATTTTATCACCAATGCCCCGTGTATATCTCTTATAATAAGACAAAAATGGGATAAAATTATGCCTTGGACCGAAAAATCAGTCTTGCGTGTTCAAAGGGTTAATCCATAATCGCAGAAACCTTTTTTGCAAGTTATCACTATCATCAATTTTAATTTTATAGTAATTAGCGGTAATGAGTTTAAATAAAAGACTAATTAATAGTTTCATTATGCAGACTTTTGGCTGTTGAAGGATTGTATATGCCCTCTTCTCCCACATGTTACCTAAGCTGTCAGGCCATCAGTCATATTCTGGAAGGACATCGACACTATCAGGAGCTGCTTGTTTATCCACAATACACGGAGTTTGCGCGCAGTCTACCGTTGATGAAATATGGTGTCCTTTTAGACAGTAATGATATACAGATATTCCTTTGTGCTGCAGTTACAGAAATTCCAGACCAGAAGTATTTAATTGGCCTTGAAAATATCGAGATATTAACCCTTGACCAAACGTAATGTTCAAAAGCAGACAGCGCTATTCACAAAAATCGCCGTTCAATTTTCATTATTATTTTTATTTTTTCGTCTCAAAAACATTAGCCTATGAACCCTCTTGTGGGTCGTAAGCTATGTTTTAACTCAAAAAATTAGTTATTCAAGAATTTTGTCTGCAAGTGTCGTCTTCCTTTCATATTAGGTAAAGGGTTAACACCGTTAGTGGAATAACGCGGCGTAATTAAAAAACTACTACTGTGGTACGTGTTCATTGCGCGTTGTCATAGAGATGGGCAATATATAGAAAAACCGAACCGACACCAATATCATGGGGATACCGAAAAACCGAACCGAACCACTCGTTGAATACCGATACAGCAAGAACTTTCAAATTGTCCTACATTCGATATTTTTAAGTCCCTGTTGAGGCTTGATAACAGTTGAAAGGTTAATTTTCATGAATGAAGTGACTGATTTTCTTTTCAGTTTTGTTAACCCTCAATGGACTGGGCAACTGTCCTGAATTCCCACTAGACTACAACCCGCGCGTGTCCAATTGCTTTGCAGTGACTTCTAGTCAAGCTTTGGCTGTCTATCAAGGCAACCAAGACATGACTAGAAATTACTGCCCAGGTGTTTTGTCTATTGTCAGCAGGACCTCATAAAGATGACATGGTTTGAGTACGTACTCTGAGATCGCTAAAGCCTGAAATAGGTTTTTAACTCTTTACCCAACATAACGACCAAACACGGCCAGCGCTATTCTCAAAAATCGCCAATTAATTTTCATTATTTTTTCATTTTCTTGTCTCGAAAACATAGGTTATGACCCCTCGTTCCAACGAGGGGTCATAACCTATGTTTTTGAGACAAAAAATGAAAAAAAAAAGTTATTTAAGAATTTTTTTTTTGCAAGTGTCGTCTTCTTTTCATGTTAGGTAAAGGGTTAAATATGAAGATGTGTTTAGAATAAGTCACAAAATGTCTGTAGATATGATTTGTGGTCGTAAAATAATGCCACTGTTGAGCTCATTGGCAGCGTCATTTAGAGCGTTGTGGTAGAACGATACTGCAACAACTTATTCTGTTTTCACTCATATGATTTCCTCTGGTACTATCAACAAATCTTTGTCAAATACTGGATACCAAACCGATACCGAGGTATACGCCAATAAAATACCGACACCGATACCGAACTCAAAATTGCAATACCGCCCATCTCGGTGCGTTGATTCAACTAAAATGAATCATTATGTTATTTTTTCAGATTCAGCCTGATGGCATTGGTCAGTTAGGAAAAGCGAATTGCTGAGGTTAAGTTTTTCGTCCAACAAAAATATTCCATCTGTTGGAAACTAAAATAGGCGATGGACCATCTAAGGGCGAGGCTGGTGTGATTCGTTTAAGGATTGATAACTTAATGTTGAATATAACCTCTTCTGCCCTATGCTATTCGTCTGATACGCGATATCCCATGTTGGTTGTAACATCACAGCTCAAAAAATCATTTACTACTATATGGCGATCAGCAACTCAAAAATTGGAACATTTATTCAGATTTCAACTGTGTCAATGCATACACCAAAGGACTCTGTATATTCAGTATTCAACGAAAATAAATCACATGGACACATGCTTCCACTTAAAATGAGAATAAGCAAACAAGAGATTGAAAACATGATTCTGGAATTGTTCTTACTGTTACTCTGAGTAATTTAGACCGACTGACTAGAATTTTTGTTCGCAATCCAAGGTTAGATGGTGTTATTATTTTACTCTTTATCTGATATATCCTGATCTTTACATGCAAATCTGTTGAGATATGTGGTTCATGTTGGGGATGTTTCGGCACTGCAATACTGGGTGCGTTCTGTCCATAACACACTTACACCCGTGCGTAAAGAATTCGCAAAGACACACCAAACAAAAATAGCGCCCTTCATATTTAATGTTTATCTAACCATCAACTTAATTTGCACCACCAATCTCGGAAATAACGTTTGTATCAGCCCCCCCCCCCCCCCCCACCCCTCCCGTTCTGATTCCGTATCAGACAGATACAATTTCCGGTAAGCAATGCACTATCACATTTATACATTGTTGTTGCGCATTATAATATAGTTCCTGAAACTCAAAATTGTGACCACTTTCAACCTAATTTAAACTAAAAAATGGGGTTAACGGGCTTTATATAACGGAGCTGTTAGATAAATGTACTATCATGACCATGTGAATGTCCGGTAATTTACAGCACATGCACATGGTCATGATAATGTATATTTCCCAAACTCTTATTTCAGCACTGAATGTCATAGTGTTGTGAAGTAGAAAACAGACAAATAATTTAGACTAGATCGTCACTGAGTTCCGACCGCAACGTTTGTCCGATATGCACGCACTGACAGCTTTGCTAAAGTGACGGAAGCCCGACAAGAAGCTCATTTACGAAACAGGCGATTTTTTTCTCTGTTTTTGAAAAGCAAACATTTCTTCTTTTTCCGAGTTTGTAAGTTATTACACAACGCCGGCCGTATGTATCAATCAGAAAATGAAAGAATACTCGGAAACATCATTCAAACGCAACAGTGTGGGCAAAACCTTTAGACCAGCAAACGTTTACTGAAATTGTTATTCAAATGTTTTATTTGTGTTTGTTAATCTTTTATGGATGATTTAAAACGAGGATATGTTTCCCACAACACTCCATGTCGGTTTTCACAAATGATATAATACCGATTGCTTTATTGTCTACAAAGAAAATGAACTCGAGAAGTATGGTATAAAGCTCATGTGAAAGCTTTGTTTAACTGTGCATGTTTATCAATGCATGTTTCCATAATGGCGTGATTACCTGTTTGAGCTCATAATTTACGCAATATCCTAGTTCAGTTCGTCCCCTGAGTTCCAATGTGTTCTATGTGCCTACTGGCACATAGAACACATTGGAACTCAGGGGACGAGTTGTCGTTACTCTAATTCTCCCTGTGATTTACCTTCCAACATCTTTTAGACTTTTCATCATTGTATCGACCAACTCCTGAACGTTATCTCCGCTTGACATATTTCCTGGTCCAGCTTTGATTTTAAATTCTCCTCAATGTCCCTTGTTGTGCTATTTTGTTGCCTCTAACCCTTACTGTTATCAGGTTGTGATCACTGTCTAACTCAGAATTTCCTTCGTCGTCTATTTCCACATCTCTGACCTCCCTCTTAGCTCTGGGTCAGTGAGGACATGGTCGATTACTGTCTTTCGGTCGTTCCTTACCCACGTCATTTGCCCTTACTCTTTGCATAACTGTTCAATCTTCAGGCCCGGTTCATTTGTAAAAGAGTTTCCTCCCATTAATGTTGATTTTCTTATCCCCACCCACTATACCCTTACCCTCGTCCCCAATGTGTCCATTAAAATCCCCAATAAATACAAAATAGAATCCCCTATTTTCAAGGTATGTAACATTGGATCTGAGTTCCGTGTATATTCCATCATTTCATTCATGCTTGCCACCTTCAACTGTCATTTGTACAACCTCAACTGCGACACTTCTGGTTTTCATCTTGATTTTTGCCCATATTATTTCGTTTTCTACTTGATCTGTTGTATTTACTTTTGATAAGTCTGTGTTTCTCACAGGGCCTAACTCCTCCTGGATATACATACTAAGACACCCTTCCCTTTTCGGACCCTCTGATCGCTCCACCCCAATCCACACATATCCCTTGATCTAACCCATGTCTCACTAAGGCCTCTCAAATCCAGATAAGATTGTCATCTTCCACTGAGGTAATAATTTCGCTTGTCCCAGTTTTAAAACACGTGAGTTCTCTGAGATGTTATTCTGATCTCTTTTGTGCCCACTTTTTTCTATCGGTTTTTACTTTTGCCTCACCCATATTGCTTTTGCATCCAACCTTTTCCCGCCCACCCCGCCTTATTCCAAAATGACTCCATTGTCTGTAATATTTTCCTACCCACCACTCCATACCCCTTGGACTTGAATCATTTCTGTCATACAACTCTCGATTATCCCAGTAGGTCCCCGAATTGTGCAGCATCTATCTAATTTTTCGTTTACCCCAATAATTCTAGAATTCCGTTCAGTCCCCCCGCACTCATCACTGGGAGAAGCCTCGGCACTACAACGGTACATGGAAAGTGTATTATCACTAAATCACCTATAGAGTGGACATTTCATCCAAACAATAATTGAAATTGTGTTGCAAGGTATAACAATCACAAGCAAAGTTACAGCTAATGGACCTCCAGGTTAAACACAGAAATCCACCCGCTGAAACATTGCTTGCGTTTTTGTCCTTATGTGCATAATTTGAAAGTGATATTTTTAAGTGATAACTCCACTCCACGGGTGATTTAGTTACAATCCACTCTCCACGTATTGTGCAGGCGCATTCCTAATATGTACATTGGTGATCAAGTCCCCTTATGCATCCATAAGCTGAACAGACCTCCTTTTCCTGATATTGTTCGTACCCACATTCTCCACCACCACTGTCACTGGGCCTGATCCTGATCCCTCAACATACCATCCACCCTATTCCTAATATCTTTCACCCAGCCCCACGGGAAACACAGATTAGTTCCAAGTTAAATTATGGGAAAAACTGCAGCTTGAAATTTTGATACTCCCACATCAGTGTGCAGAAGGTTAAAATTACAGAAGGTCACAACAATTAGGACAAGAAAATTAATGAGCTTGAGAATGAAGTTCTTCCTACCACTTGTAAGAAGCTCAGTGAGAAGATTGATGAAGTTTCAAATGATCTATATACACTGTTGATTCATGACCGTAAATACAATATATACATATTATCGCTACAGGGAATTGATATGGGTCGTAGTATCACGTCGAGTTGAGGAGGTCAGATCGCAGGATCAAACGAGCTGCCGAATGCAGCGAGTTTGATCCGGTAATCTGACCTCCTCAGCGAGAAGTGATGCGACGACCCAGATCACTGCACCGTAGCGATAAAGGGTTTATTGTATGACATAGTTCAACATCGCATGCCAACGCTAGCACTAACAATTCCCACAACCCTTTTTTGGTAAATTGGATTGAAATAAAAAATAACTATTGTTGTTTACACTTATTTTTGTAACAGGTGCACACTTTTTGGGGAATCCCCCGATGTGCATGAATACGATAAAACAATATCGTGAATAATAGTAATAATGTATACTGTAAGTAATGAGTTGAGTCCTGATTTCATCATAAATGTATCTTAAAACTTTCTAGATAGGGAAATCGCTTTTTATCATATTATTGTGACACAAGTTATTCTGTGATGAGATATATACATATCACTACAGTGAAGTGATCTGGATCGTAGTATATTGTCGAGTTGAGGAGGTCAGGTCACCGGATCAAATGATCTGCCACAGGCTGCTCATTTGATCCAGCAAACTGACCTCCTCTCCTCAATGAGGAATGATAAGATGACCCAGATCACTTCAGTGTAGCGATAAAAGGTTTATTATATGACTTACAGTTCAACATTATATATCCAGTACTAGCTAGCATTATCAATTCCCCCAAACATTTTTTGATAAATGGGATTGATGTAAAAAAAAACGATTTCTGTTTACACTTATTTTTATAACAGGTGCACACTTCCGGGGAATCCCCCGATGCGCACGAATACGATACAAACATATGAATACCATACAAAACCGGATCACCGTTCGAGTGCACCCATTCCAGATCGAAGTAAAGTACCCTCTGCAACAGAAACAGCTATTTGTGAGAATTCGAACGCACACGTAAACAGTCCGTCATACTGTAGTGAATCGGATTTCACACTGTGGATTTTTCGGGGACCAGGAAACGATCATCAAACACGAGTGATATTTAGCGGTTAAATTACATAGTTATATAATAAATTGTTGTATGGGATTGAGGAGGGTCCGAACGAGCATGTTTATTACGTCACTGGTAATTTTATTTTCTAAGATTTGAGTCTGAATATACAAAATTAGTCACTATAATACAGGATCGACCGGTCAATGCTGACAGTTTAATCATTATTGTATTATATATATAACTAGCAGGTTTACCCGGCATTGCTCGGGCTAAGGAGAGTATTAAAATTACCCCTAGTAGACCCCTTTGAAGACCTATATCGGTGAGAAAAAATTGGTCATAACTGTTGGTTCCCCTTTACACCCCCACCCCACCGCACCCCGGCACTTTTTTAAACCTCACCATTAGATTCCTGGTAAAAAATTACCCCTAGTAGACCCCTTTGAAGACCTATATCGGCGAGACAAATTTTGGTCATAATTTTTGGTGCCCCCCTACATCCCCACCCCACCCCACCCCACCCCACACACTTTTTTTAAACCTGACGAAGACCTCCGCCATAAAGAATACTCCTAGTAGACCCATTTTGGACAGTCGGGGTGGCCCCCATATTCATTTCTATAGCGGACAGACAGACAGACAGACAGACAGACAGACAGACAGACAGACAGACAGACAGACAGACAGACAGACAGACAGACAGACAGACAGACAGACAGACAGACAGACAGACAGACAGACAGACAGACAGACAGGCAAAACATGCTGACTTTAATGCCCTTCAACAAGAGAACTGTCCAATTCGTAAGACTAAAAAGTTTTTCAGGACAGAATTGCCACCTGGCCTCAACTAGTGAAGATAAGGCTTACTTCGATTGTATTTGACTTGGGAAAACAATAAAACTGAAAACCAGAATCCACGTTGACCGGTCAGAAGTCAATCTGGAAGTGCGTTCGTCTAATGCTCAACCGTGGAAATGCTATGACACAACATGAAGCCACAAGTTATATGGTAAAAACCGCTCACATCAGTAACATGCTGATTTGTGTGATGGAAATTGATATCAAATGAAATGAACTGAAATGAAAGGCAATTATTATTATATGACTACTATGAATATCACCCCAGTATCGCAATAGTTTGCTCATCAATTCTGGCTCGAATAAAAGCAAGAGAGCTTTTTTAAACCCGTTTCACGCCCGTCTCCAACGAGCCACCCGCGACTGCACAGACGTTCGGAGCGATAATTTTACAAACGTGAAATAAAAACGCGAATTTGCTTTGAACACACCGCGTCGCCTGAGCGCTAGAATGTCCTATGTCCCCTGTGGGACATAGGACTTTCTAGCACTCAGGCGACGACCGGGCAAAATTCCATATCTTCTTTTTGTTAACACTTCATGTGTCGTCTGTTATTAACTCATTACATGCTGATAGTAGATATTCCCACCCAGTACAGAATTTCTCTTGCAACTAAAATTTGTATAATTTGGGCGTGTTTAATCACCCCCCTCCCCCTCCCCGCCCTGTAAATGGAAAGGGTATTTGCATAAATGATTTCTTGAGTTTAATTTTGATGAATTTTTCATCAAATCTAGTCATGGCTGCTTTAACAGCAGCCATGACTAGATTTTTGAAAAATATCTTGAAAATACTCAGCTGGTAAAGAGTTACAGATCTGCCGTCATATAATAAACAAATTATCGTGTTTTTTTAATTTAATACAAGTATACGTCACATGTTAAATACAATTAAACAAAAGAACATATGAGGTGAAGAACTAACCTTTAAGTGCACACAAGAGAGGAGAAGAAAACATACACAAGAAAAGACTAGATCCCGACCCGACAGTCCCGAGCCCCAAACCCCGGCAACCATGAAAAGTCAATGGTTCCTTTAGGTGACTTCGTCAAACAAAGTTGACGCGAAACGAGTGATTTGTTTTATGATGATAGGTGATGTATGCCCACCACCAAACTCAAAAACATAAGTTTAATGTTGGGCACAGACAATCCGTTATAACACTGAAAGGTTCGTTCACATTACAACCCATGACTTTTGCGCGAATGTACCGTGGGACCACCGCATCCCACAGCCACCAAGGCCAGAAGCGCGAAGCCTGCCGATCTAAATATTTTCAGTATATGAAATGAGAAGTTTCTTGTTATGTTTTAATTATGCTTATCAGACTAATTAGACACTTCACTCCCATTGCCCACGTGGGGGCACGGTGACGTTGTGTACTAAGGCGTACTGCACGTCGATGGTGCACCTGTCTTCAACCAATGCTAACTCTGCTTGTGTGGAGTTAGTATGTTGGGGAGCTGAGAGTTGCTCGCCGTTGCTCGGTGGTTCTCTCCGGGTACTCTGGCTTCCTCCACCCGTAAAACTTTCGAGGTCATGATTAGCCATTGTGCAGAAATATGTGACCTTAAACACCAATAAATAAATAAATAAATCAGACTACTTGTTTGATGGCATTCTTTTTTTTTCAGAGAGGGAGACTATTTTTTCGGATGGTCCTAGTCTCGACAGTGCGTGCAGCGTCGTGTTTGTTCTGGATGATTTGATATCGTCAACTCAACGGAATCCGACGACCCAGATCAATTGACTATTGAATTAATCCTTTACCCAACGTAACGTTCAAATCCGACCAGCGCTATTCTCAAAAATCGCTAATTAATGTGCAATATATTTTCATTTTTTGCCTCACAAACATAGGTTATGACCCCTCGTTGGAACGAGCTCGTCGAGCTCGTTCCAACTAGGGGTCATAACCTATGTTGTTGAGACAACAAATGAAAAAAAAATTAGTTATTCCTGATTTTTTTTTGCAAATGTCGCCCACTTTTCATGTTAGGTTCTTATCAAATTAATAAGGTATAGTACATTGATCAGAGAAAATGGGTAGATGAAATTGAAATGTTTTCAGTAATATTATTGTCCATGTTACTTGTATATATACTGTCCTATAGAGGATGTTTTATGCTAATAAATGTTATGTGGTAGACGAATGTTGGGCCTAATGCCATTAATAATGCCGTTTATATAAAAGTTAAACAGGCAGGGGCCGAGGGCCGAACCTTGCAGAACACCTCCTTGGGTGACTTCGTTTCCTGAGGTTTGCCCGAAAACTTCCATTAACTGGTTCCGTTCTTTTAGTTGATCCCCAAACCACGATAATAAACGATCTCTTATTTCCGTCGCATTAAGCTTGTAAATAAGTCTGGCATGTCAGAGTCTGTTAAAAACCTCATCTATATCACAAAAGACAAAACGAATCCTCTTATTTTCGTCTTACATCGGTCTTATATTATGATCTCGATCAATTAGTTGGCAAATAGTGATGTCACCGGGTGTAAAGCTGGACTGTAAATCGGTCAATAGTTTATTATCCACCAGAAATCGAAAAGTCATGTTCAAAAATCATTTTGTCAATCACTTCACTTACGGTACTTGCCAAAGAAACGGGTCAATAATTCTCCTTTAAATTGACACTGATGACATTTCGTCGCCTGACTGCTAGAATGTTCTATGTCCCATAGGGGACAGAGTACTCACACGGGGGACAGAGTACTCCCATAGGGGACAGAGTACTCCCATAGGGGACAGAGTACTCCCATAGGGGACACATTACTCCCATATGGGACATAGACTATTCTAGCACTCAGGCGACGATTTTATGAATTGAGATCACATTGGTGTGTTCTCAGATACCATGTGACGACGAGAAGTTAAATAAGTGGTACCGCTAATTGTGTTGAGAGTATTTTTCAAGATAATGTTACTGATTCTATCAGGACAACAAGTTCTTTTACATCCAGATTTTAAAATAGAGTTTAAACCTCGGCTGGGATAACTCAACAACGTTTATTTAGTGCTCAATAAATGGGATACTTGCTACTTCCTAAGCTATAACAGTATGCATTGGCCAATAAAGTATCTGTTCCACGTATCCGCTATTGCCTAAGGATCACTAATCACTCCACTCCCCGAAGGTGTGGTGGAAATATTTGGCTGTCAGTGAACTGTGCTTTCGTGAAACCTTTTCACCACTTATTCAAAGAGAATCCCAAGAACTAACCGACGCGCCTGTTCTGTCATCGAATTCTTTTAGCTGCTTGAACACTGGAGATCCTTTCATTTCAGGACTGTCAAAAAGCACTACAATTGCTATTTGTTAATTTGGCCTTCCTGTGAGCGTCGAGTCGAACCTTCATTTGTTTCCTAACTAATAATGAATACTAGACAGTCCGGTAATATACGCACATAAAAACGCAGAACTAGCTTCCGTTCCATTCTTTCCCACGTATTTGGAATGACATTGAACCATCAGTCCGGAGTCTCAATAGATCCTAATTTAAGAAGACGATAATAGACAAGGCTCAAAATTCATACCAGTCAGATGACTCTTGTCAAAACCCTTCCTGACACGATTGTACTTGCATTTCGCCTGGATCTCCACATTCAGATTTCAGATGCAATTTATGTACTGCAATTTCTGCAATACTTTGCCCCCTCCCCCCCCCCCCCCTTACCTAGCGCAATAGCCGTGTCTGACCTGCACTGTTCGCACTGCTGGCTTTATTCTTTTTCTGTTCTTGCCTCCGACACGGGGCCCATGGTTTCTCACTGGAGTGAACGCTCATTGAGTCATTCCGTTGAGAGCAATGGCCTTGTCCGTGGGGCGGGGATTGAAAATCAAAGGACTGATAACCGAAATAAATGGAAATCCTATTTAAGAGCATTTCGTGTGAAAATAGTGTTCTGTTTGCGCTGGGCGAGTGGTTAAATAATTTAATAATTATGTAATACAAGTGACCCACATGAATCCCGTACGGATACAAATTGTTTGCAATTTTGATGTCAGGATTAATTATCTTTTATTTTGGGGAGGGCAGGGAGACAACCCCAGGGCAATGCTGTTTCCGTGCAGTGTACCTTTATTTCTGTACATTTCTGCAAGTTGTTTATTATACTCCATGTAAACGTATACTGCAAAAATACAATTTCATTTCAGAGGAGGTCATCCATGGTTTATATTTTCTGCCGACTTTAATCACTTTGTGTGGAATAAACTGGTGGGCTACATTCATTATATGAGCAGAGATGCATTCTGCTCCGTTATCTACATTTTTACAACAAAACTAGAATCCCAGTCAGGCGTTAACTGCAGAAAGCACGCCATTAATATCAGTATTATCGTAGTTCCATATAAATCGGTTAAAGGTATTGGGTGGGGGTATTTGCTTCACACGTGTTTTGGACCTTACAGCACGATGTTTACTGCCGAATGGAGGTATATTTTCACATTTGGTAACCAAAAATCAGGATGTTAAAACGAGGCCAATCAAGCTACTATGGTGCTCAGAGCTTCTGGTTGGGGATTTTAAGATTTGGAGCATACCATGAAATTTTTCTAAATTTCTTATTTTCGGATCAGTTCTCGGTAAGTAGTTACACTACAGTCGGAGTGGACTGGGCGTAATCCACGCATGGGCTATGGTGTCCACGCATGCGTTTACCAGGTAATAAAAATCATCAGCAGCAAAATTTTAATTAATGAAGCACCGGGTTGTACCCGGTGCTTCTTTAATTAAATTTTTGATGATTGTTCCTGTAATTAGTGATTGGAATCTGATATTATGGCGTCCGTGGAAATATTTCCTACCCGTGGAAAGTGACCAGTCCACGGCGACTGTACTGTACTATTGGAGTCACCTACAATTATACACTTTTAAGTGTCTGCTGACTTCAAGCTGCTCCAACAGAGTCATCAATTGCCAGTGGAATTTTTTTTGCTGACGTTAGAAAATCCCCAAGCAAATATTTCTGGGTACTACAGCATATATCAGTCCATACAGCTTCTACCCTGCTGTATACAGATCACTATAGGTTTTAAAGTTTATATCACTTTTAATATCACGGGTAATGTTTAACCCAATGTTTTCCCTGGCTACACGAAGATCGGTATTTTCAGAAAAAATGCTCGTTATTTTTGACTTTGGTAAGTTTAAGATTTTCTCCGCTGAGAAATGGGAAAGGACGCGAAACAAATTGGCGCTATATGTTATTATTAAAAGTTTAACCCTGAGTATTCGTGGTAGCTTCAATTATAGTAGTGTCCAAAAATGGTGATGTTTTGCACAATTTGATACGTTTGGCCTCTCTTTCCCGTAAATTCCGAATGGAAAATCTGAGAACACTTTGCATATCTGTTTTTCTATCGAAAATATTTGCTGTTGTGAGCTATATTGTAAACTTTAACCCAATGCCTGTCCCGGTTACTTGAAAATCAGTAATGCTTTTTCAAAACACTCTGTTTTTTTTTTGTTGAGAATAAGGTAAGTTTTGTCAAGATTTTTTCCCTGGGAAACGGGAAAGGACCAAATATTGTGTATTCCTTTGTGCAGCAATCTAAGTGAAACAACTTTGCTGTTATATGTTACTATTAATTGTGAAGTTTAATTCTAGGTCGTTATTCTGGTTTATATAGTAGCACATTACTTGACCAAACAGATGAGTCGCTGCTGAATATACAACTCGAATGGAGATTGGCAACATTTGCTTCAAACAATGACTGTAAGAATCTACAATATATTCACCTTGAAAAAATGAGTGATTCAAGGGGTCTCATGATATGGTTTTGTTGAATTTTTTTTAATTTTGTTTTTCCAACTGCTCAGTTCTAAAACTGAGCGGGCAGATGTGACAGATTCATTAGGTAAAGGGTTATCTATGTGCTTAAAAACAACACTAGGAGGATGTTGAGGGATGAAGGTTAAATTTGCAATCAAATTATCTGCAGAACAAAATTTTCACTGAGAAAAATCGGAATTTTGTGAAGATATTTAAGAAGCACCTGTTGCACATTTGCTTATGTATCTTCAGGTTGATTCAAAGGAAAATTCTCTGAAACTTTGCCTGTTATTTGAATACTCTTCCACGGAATTTGAGAGTTACTGTCAGTTAGAATACTGTGATTTACAGTACGTGGAGAGAGTATTATCACTAAATCACCTGCAGAGTGGAAACTCCACCCAAGCAATAATTGCAAATTTGTTGCAAAGCATAACAAGCACAAGTAAAGTTCCAGCTAATGGACCTCCGGGTTAAACCCAGAGACCCATTGGCTGAAACATGGCTTGTGTTTTTTATGCATGTGTACACAATTTGAAAAGTGATACTCTGCGGGTGATTGTGTTACAATCCACTCTCAAACAATGGTAATTTTCGCAATATTTTCCAGGTATGGCTAGTGCTTCCCGTCAGCTAGGTATAGAAAATCGAAACACAAGCTACATATCTAATTGTATCAAAACCTGTGAAGAACGTTTGCTACTGTAAGTTATCTTTTAAAGTTAACCCAATGCCTGCACTGACAACTTGAAGGTTGGAACTGACTGAAACTCGTTTTTTTGAGAATTTGATATGTTGAGAAAAGCTCTAGACGCTTTGCGGGGCGGGATGTTATTATGAACATTTTAATCCTGGGCTCCCCACGTACTTTTATCGTAGCTTATATGGGCGTAGACGTTATTAGCTGGGGGTTTCTATCATTTGTGAACGGAATGACAATTTGCTGGCTGATTTTGCCAACGCCCTCCGCAAAAAAATCAGGTGAAACTGGTGAATCTCCCGATTTCTTGAAATCGTAAATTCCAGTGATTATGATTTCCTTTCTCTGGGTTTGTCTGGTTGTTCAATTACTTTCAGTACGTGGTACATATATGCGTGTTATCGTGTGAACGTTTTCAGTACATTCTTTTGAACTCGAAACAAATCTGAGAATATGTCTATCATCAATTGTTTGTGTTCGAAGACCTCGTCCATCGAACCGATCTGCTGGAACATGTTTTTCTTCTCATCGTCAAAACAAGAAAATATACTCAATACTTCATTTGAAAAGTACCAGATTGTTAGTGTCTGGCCTGGTTACTCACAGCAAACACATGCAATGTTTCTGCCAATGGACCTCCGGGTAACCCGGAGGTCCATTGGCTGAAACATTGCTTGTGCACAAGCGATATGTACAGAATTTGATAGCTGTACTTGGGCCATAACGCGCACATTAACGCGCATATCAATGTACTATTAGTGCAAATTTCATGACAGGACTTCTAGTTTTAACTCTTGTGAACCTTGTTTGGGGAAAGCGCAATGAGCCAATGGAATAAGGAGACAAACACTATAGTTTGGGATGATAAATTACATTCGTTCAATGTTTTTGCAGTACAATATAGCCGCTGTGGACTGGTCACTTTCCACAGGTGGATAATATTTCCACGGACGCAATAAGTTTACAATCCAAACACAAAATAAATGAATAATCACCAACAATTTAATTAATGAAGCACTGGGTACTGATGATTGATGATTTTTATTACACGCCTTTTATATGAAACTTCCATCTACAGCGATACTAAACCATGCGGGAAATGAAAATCTGTTCCGCACATATGTGCGGAATGGAAATCGTTGACGGACTATTTTATGGGAGCGAAATTTTACTGGAATTTTCTACAAATCGTGCAGCGCAATTACAATTTGAATCTCTAGCGATAGCTAAAAATCGTCCCCTGAGTTCCAATGTGTTCTATGTGTCAGTAGGCTGCCAGTAGGCACATAGAACACATAGGAACTCATGGGATGAAAAAGAAACACGGGTTCCCCTCGCAAATTTGGCTGGCAAAAAAATGTGTTGTTTTTGTTGATAGTTGTCAAATGAATTGCAGAGTGTTTTTTTTATAGATTAGGAGGCGTGTAATAAACACAGAACGACACACGCGTGTAAATGGGTTAATCGATATGGAACTTTGGATATCGTGGAAGGATAACCTCGAGGCCTGCGGCCTCTCGTTTTATCTTTCCGCACTGGCACTCGTGCCATATCGATTAACCAATTCACACGCGTGTTTCCGCACTGGCACTCGTGCCATATCGATTAACCAATTCACACGCGTGTGTCGTTTTGGGTATTTATTACCCGATAGACGCATGCGTGGACGTCACTGCATAAATATATAGCACATATCTCAGTGTCTGTATTGTATTGGATACGTTGAATACATTGCTGACAATCGTTTTATAATATCCATATAATTTCTATATTTGTTTACATATTACAGTACATGGAGAGTGTACTATCACTAAATCACCCACAGAGTGGAGATTCCACCCAAGCAATAATTGCAAATTTGTTGCAAAGCATAACCAGCACAAGCAAAGTTTCAGCCAATGGACCTCCGGGTTAAACCCGGAGGTCCATTTGGATGAAACATTGCTTGTGTTTTTTGTCGATATGTACAAAATTTGAAAGTTATAGCTTGGGTGATAACTCCACTCCGCGGGTGATTTAGTTACAATCCACTCTCCACGTACTGTAGGTGCACTATTCAAGTTTTAATTACACATTTTCAGAAAGTTAAACAATTTAATATGACACTCAACAGTCAATCAATCTGGATCGCCATTATCCATCTCTTTGCTGAGGTCAGATCGGCCAGGTCAAACGGCGTCCATCTTCTCCCCTCTACGAGATATGACGACCCATATCAATTGATTAGTAATAATCAGTGTACTCAACTCTTACATAATAATTACTTGTTCATTATATTATTAGTATACAGACCTGATAATGCACTACGAAATTGACCTTGCGGGTAATCCTGGTTTCATTTTGATTGCGAACATGATCACGTCTGACACTTAATGTGTTCAAAATATCAAAGTAGTACATATCAGTACATAGAAAAGAATGTAAACAAAAAGAACTAAAAAGCATAACGACCAATCAAATGCGTTCTTACCTGACTTCCTTTACATGTTCGTCAGAATCCACGCGATTTTTGCAATGTATCGAGTAACGTTGAAAACACAACACAATAGTGGTATAAAGACGTTTTATTACTTTCCAAAGTGTGATTTACTGGGATTTCTGGGTTTGATTATAAAAGATAACTTCACAAGTGAATTATGCAATCAACAATTGTTTCATGTACCGGTGCGCGCAAACAAAAAACGCGTTGCCGTGGATGTAATGGGGACTTCATTGTTTTTTGTTTCTTTAAACCTTTACCTAATATGAAAAGCAGACGCCACTTGCAAAAACAATTCTTGAATAGCTATTATTTTCATTTTTTGTCTCAAAACATAGGTTATGGACGAGGTCGTTCCAATGAGGGGTCATAACCTATGTTTTAGAGACAAAAAATGAAAAAATAATGAAAATTAATTGGCGAGTTTTGAGAATAGCCCTAGTCGTTTTTGGCAGTTACGTTAGGCAGTGGCGGCCGGTCCATAGGGCCTGAGTGGTCAATGGCCAGGGGCCTCGGGCTCCAGGGGGCCCCCAAGGGCTCAAAGGAAAAATAAATTTGTAGTTTTTTTTTTTTTTTTTTTTTTGGGGGGGGGGGGGGTGGGCTCTTTAAAAAATTGGGCCCCCGCAGAGAAGTTGATAATTTACAGGCTCAATGTGCATAAATGAAATTTCTCCGCGCGCTGGAATAGAGTTTTTCATCAACACGCCGTTCCGTAGTCTCCGCTTACAGTAAACCGAAAGCAATACACGATGACAGCTAGTAAAAACATCAAGCGTAATCTACATCTTCACAGAAAACCCAGACATTCCTGTACAGAGCTCGATATTGCAAATGAAATGTGGGATTCTTCCTTTAACCCTTTACCGAACGCAGACGATATCAAAATTTATTATTTTAAATATCTTTTTTTTCAAATTTTTCAAAAAAATTTCAACAAAACTATATCATGTGACCCCTCGTTGGAACGAGCTCGACGAGCTCGTTCCAACGAGGGGTCACATGATATGGTTTTGTTGAAATTTTTTGAAAAATAATATTTTTCCAACTGCTGAATTTGCATATTACGCGGGCGGATGCGGCCGATTCAATGGGTAAAGGGGTAATAGACAACTGAATTCTCCTCTCTAGAGTGAAGGATTTGGCGTTTTTCATCCATAATTTTCAAAAGTTTCTCACCCCGGGCTGAACCATGGTCGGCCCAGTGCGTCCTGTGTCCGAGGGCCCCCATCATAATTATGGCCAGGGGCCCCCAAGGGCCTTCGGCAGCCACTGCGTTAGGTAAAGAGTTAAATAATATAATTATCGTCAATAATAAAAAGTAATAAACAGAGTAATCGCTTGACTGACTGGTTGCGTGAAATAATTTCATTCGAGGCGAGAGACTATATTGTAAAACACTCGTGCGCACTCGTGTTTGTACAACGTAGCTCACCTCTCATGAATTGTTTCACGTAACCAGTCCAGTCAAGCGATTACTCTCTATACAATGTTCTTATGCCCCAATAAATCAAAAGAAAGAAGCCTAAGATACCAACCAGTCGACAGATCTTGCGATTTGGTAACTTTCATGACCAGTTTTTCAAAAATGATCTCACAATATTCTGCTCGTGAAACGGTGGGAAACTATCGCCTCAGCTACTATGTTTACACAAGTGAACAACACGATACCCTCCATACATTGACTTACTTTATCAATGTACTTATTTTATTGAATGAAAGCATCTGTTACGTTTCCACAATTAACTAAATATTTGGAAGCCTATATAACGCGTTTACAATTCTACAAAATGCCCCCCCCCCCCCCCCCCCTCCGAATGCGAGGCCGAAACATGATTAAATACAAACAGGCAGATCGGAGAATACATGTGGCTGAGTATGAATGTAGGTATGAGGTATGAATTACTGTTTTCAGATGCACCCTCGTAGAAGACTACATGGGATTGACACTTTCTTACATTACGATTTTAAGTTTTATATTGTGTAACTGGGACCATAATTGGTAACAGTTTAGGTGGGGACGGCTTATATATACCATGATTACCTATTCTACTATATATAAAAAGACTACGACATAAATTTTAGCTTTACACGCCAACCGTGGTGAACACGCCAGCAATGGGATTTCAGTAGTAAAAATTTACACCTACAGTTGAACTACAACCAAGCTGACCTTTGGTGACCTCGCCTTGGATGCAAACTTTCTAAATTTATCACTCGTCGCCTCGTGAAGAGTGAAATGAAACCCAAAATTATTTATTACGTTTTGAAATAAGTGTACCTTATAAGGTACCAAAACTTAACAAACATACGTCGTCTCGTGTTAATAAAGCGTCCATAACTGGGAATAGTATGTTATTATGTTATTAAAATGAAAAAAAGGTCCCGTAATTTGCGGTTTCGTTTTCTATTTCATTTCGGCGATAAAATTGCCAGCGGAAGTACAGCCTACCGGTGTTCATGTAAACAAAAACAGATTCACACGTGTGAATATTGTTTTATTTAACATTTATACTCTCATTAATCTGACTATCATGGTACAAATAAAATATATCCAAAGTAGCTTGGTGTACCAAATGTTCACCACGCGTGGTGAAGTGGTGTTAACCGCGCGCCAAAGGCTCGCATTTAACACCACTTCACCACTCGTGGTGAACATTTGGTACACCAAGCTACTATGGGTATATTCTACAGTACGCGGAGAGTTGATTGTAACTAAATCACCCGCGGAGTGGAGTATCACCCAAAGTATCACTTTCACATTCTGTACATATGGACAAAAAACACAAGCAACGTCTCAGCCAATGGACCTCCGGGTTTAACCCGGAGGTCCATTGGCTGGAACTTTGGTTGTGATGGTTTTGCTTTGCAACAAATTTGCAATTATTGCTCGGGTGGAATCTCCACTCTGCGGGTGATTTAATGATAATACACTCTCGACGTACTGTATATACACTATTCAAAAAAGTAGGGATTATCCAAACTGGTGTTGATATTTTCGGAGAATGGTTCTGGATACGCGTGATTGGATACATCAATATGCTATCAAGTTTAGTGTGGATCATGAATGCCACCGGCCCACGAAAACTTCGTGCAGGTTTTTCGCTAGAGCACGGCGTTAATGTCTGTGTGGTACATTTTGAAATTTTCATTTATACTGGACGTGCTTTCTCGAAGGTCTCATCGTTTTTTTTTTTCTTAGAGTAAGCACATCCATCAATATTTTCTGGTCGAAACGTAACTTTTGAGGTATGCGATGACCGACACGTTATGAACGTTTACGTGCCGATGGCATGTTGGAATCTGGCTACAGACTGACTGCAGTGGCTCAAATTCTCAACGTTACTCAATCGGTGGTTAGCAGGTTGTGGTCACGCTACCATTAGACAGGCAATGTTGATGACAGACGTCGTCAGGTCGTCCAAGGACGACAACTGCTAACCAGGATCGTTTCATCCGAACCACAGCATTACGTAGTCGCCATCAAAGTGCCTCAATTGCAAATTGACAGCAGCTGCATTGAGCGACAGATGTGCGAGTCAGTGGTCTAGACAGCTGGCATTTGTAAGCTCGACAACTCAGAATAATTCCACGTTTGACTGAACGTCACGTCGCAGCAAGGTGTAATTGGTATGGAGCACGACAGCGCTGGAACAATCGTCGGTGGGGCAACGTCATGTTTTCCGACGAATCGAGGTTCACGACAGTCAAAAGGGAGTGGAACGAACGATACCATGACTTAACCGTTAGGAGACACGATCGTTTTGGTGATGGATCGGTTATGGTGTGGGGAGGCATAACCATGGAAATCCAAGGGCTTGTCACAGGGCAGTACTGCCGTGACAACATGTTAGCAGCTCACGTGGTGCCATTTGCGCGGCGTCATCCCCGTATTTTCCAAGATGACAACGCATCAGCGCACAGGGCCAGTGTCGCTACAGAGTTCCTCAAGGAGCAGAGCATCACTACACTGCCTTGGCCAGAACTAAGTCCAGACCATTCACCAATCGAGCACGTCTGAGATATGCTTGGCAGGCGCCTCCGACTACTCCAACAGCCCCCTACCAATGTCCAGGAACTCGCCGCTGCACTGCAGGAAGAATGGAATAACAACAGTGAAGCTGATATTGGACGTTTGGTGAGGAGTATGCCACGTCGGATCAACACTTGTCTCGCGAGCCGAGGAGGATTTACAAGGTATTGACGTCTTGGACTGAATGTGGTAAATTCGCTGACTGACTGTCTATGTCTTCTACAGCTCAGTGCGTGGAATGTGTGCTTGTCAGACACCCAACTGACGCTAACATTATTCATCAGATGCCGCAGAGCAATACCTCGGCTGTCTTTTTGTTGAAACTATAAATATATTTCTTCATATATATCACTTTTTATGAAATATCCCCTACTGTTTTTGAATAGTATAACCGCATTTCTTGCAGTTGAATACAGATTTCTAGTTTGTTCTGTGTAGCATGAGTATTTTCGTGTGTTTTTGTTTATATTTATTTATCATGCATTAACATGAGATAGTATTTAAACTAAATACTAAACACGCATACATGATGACATGCAGACACACTCATACACAAACCGCTACAATCCCAAAGCAGCGTCCTACTCCGTAAATAATGGTTTCAATTTGTTGGTTTATCATTAGAGCTTTTAGCTTGATGTTTAAAACGTATCAGTAAAGTGAAACATGGCAATTGAACAGTCGACACAGTGATCAGGATATCGGTAACGGGGATCAGTAATATTTAATCCTACATCCATGAGGGACAGTGCGCTTAAATTTTTGATAGTCCACACACCAGTTGAGTTGTGAATTGTCTTTAATTTTTTGATACCTTTCGGGATTTGGTGTTGAACGGGTCACTTACTGCTATTTGCAATGTAAAACACAGAAATATCTGTACACTTAACTGATTGCATTTTACAAACCATTTGTAGAATATATCACTCAAATCCAATCAAACAACCAGTGCCATACATAATTCATAGGGGTATTTGACGTTTCGTTTAATCATCTCTCCGATATGTGCCAACAACACTAATAATATGCTGTGGGTACAGTTAAAACTAGAAGTCCTGTCAGGAGCTGTGCGCTTATCTATGCTTAATTGCTCGCAAGAACTGCGCGCAATTGCCATATCGAATGGCATCCAAAGCACGGCAGGTTCTGCTGGTTACTCATAGCAAACACAGGCAATGTTTCTGCCAGTGGACCTCCGGGTTAACCGGAGGTCCATTGGCTGAAACATTACTTGTACACATGCCATATGTACAGAATTAGATAGCCTTACTATGGTCATAACGCGTAGATTAACACGCAGATCGTCGTGCCAGTGTGCGCATTTCGTGACATGACTTTTAGTTTTAACTGTAAGTGGCTATCGGAAAACATCATGTACTGAGAACAGAGCAACGGCCATGTATTGTTTAAATGGTAGCGGTGTTTGTTTTGTGTCGTATATAGAGCAACCATGAGTGGCATATTTAGTACTGGCTTTGTTGCAGCATTTTGCATTATTTTATATTGTGTTCCCCTTTCTCCTGTTCCGATATTCGAGAAAACGAAAAACAATGGCGTTAAAAAGACAAGTTTCCATATGGTTTATACAAGAAACTAAACATTTAAATATGCACTGTATTTCTGTTCAATGGGTAAAATTGCAACGGATGTTATGAAGTGGTAATGTTGGAGATTAAATACTGGAAGCTCTTGCCATTCGAAAGTCAGTGTAGATTGCTGTCGCTTGCTGGCATGGAAAGTAAAAACTACATTAAGTTGTTCACGTGAAAATTCTAGCCATTGGCTGTGATAGAAGGTGTAGTCACTGGGGGTAGTATAGACTATTTCTTCGGCTAGCGTGGAAGATCTGAGCATTGAAGGTAAGGAAAACGATTACCGTTGGCTGGAGTGGAAGATATAGCCATGGAAATGCAAGTGAAAACTATAGTTTGAACCTCTTCTCAGAGGTGTGACCTTCCACTGTATATGTCCGCTACCGGGAGGTCCAACTATTTTAATTCCAGTGCAAAATTAAAAGTGTTACAAAACAAGTTTCCACATAGATTATACAAGAAACTAAACATTTAAATATGCATTGTTTTTTCTGCCAAATTGTTACTGTGTTACGAAGTGGTAATGTGATTAAAGACTGGAAGGTCTTGCCATTCAAAAGTCAGTGTAGATTGTTGTCGCTGGCTGGCATGGGACGTCTAAACGATATTAATTTGTTGACATGGAAATTCTAGCCATTGGAAGATCAGTGCAAACTGTTTTCATTGGCTGGAGGGAAGGGTCAGTCATTTCGAGGTCAGCTTAGGCTTTTATCATTGGCTGTAATAGAAGGTGTGATCACCGAGGGTAGTATAGACTATTTCCTTCGGCTGGGGTGGAAGATCTGGGTATTGAAAGTAAGGAAAAACGACTACCGTTGGCTGGAGTGGAAGATATAGGCACTGAAATGCAATTACAAACTATAGTTTGTACCTCTTTTCGGAGGCGTGACCTTCCACTACATACGCAGCCACTGGGAGGCCCAGCCATTTGAATGTCAGAGCAAACTGGAAAGTCAGTGTTAACCATCGTTCCTCGTCTACTAGTGACAAAACAAAAGGAAGAAAACTTCCCATATAATGACTCAATTTGCACAAGAACGAGAGATTTATTATATCATCAAACGAGGTTTGAAAACTCGCTGAAAATGCTGTTTCCACTCAGACGGAGGAAGTTTCATCGTTTTTACAATTAAAGAGAACAAACTAAATGTGTAGAATTTATTGTGTGTTACTTTTCTGATCTCATCAGCAACACGTTTTATCTTTAGAGAATGGCAGAAACATGATTAGTCAATGTTACCTCCTCTAGTGTATGCAGACATTTTGTTAAAACTGCAATATATTTATGTTTCATGCGTATTCATTAAACCTTTGAACTCTCGTGGTATATTCCACGCCGGTTCAATGGCAGCAATTAGAAGAGTCAATATTCATTATTTGGGATAGACCAATCAATATTTTCAACGTGCAGCCTCGGGGCTGCACGTTGAAAATATTGATTGGTCTACCCCACACATTTATTTATTGAACAGCCATCCTATATAATGACGTCATGACATATCACGTTCCTGGCCGGAAAAGCGGCCCTTAGGGTTCAAAGGGTTAAAATGCATTTGCAACCCCGTGCCCGAGTGAGAATTTTCAACTGCTAATTGTGGATTTTCAGCTGCTGAAGAATTCTGAAATAAATCTAAATCTAGTGTTCGAATTATATGACCTTTGGGTTCGCGACTTAGAAATCGTCTCTTGAGTGAAGGAAGGTGCCATATGCATATACATTATCATGATCATGTGCACGCCCTGTAATTTGTATCAGATTCGAGGTCGTGTTAAACAATCGGATTTTAAACACGACCTCGAATCTTATACAAATTACATGGGGATGCACATGGTCATGATAATACACTTATCTAAAAATTCCTTTACATAAAGCCCGTTTCACCCAATTTTCAGTTTAATTTGTTTTGAAATCGGTCAAAATTAAATCTGTCTGATACGGAATCTGAACGGGTGGGGTTGGAGGGGCTATACGAACTTTTCTTTTTTGAATATTTTTGAGTGCAAATTAAGTTGATTGTCAGATAAATACATATCATCGCTACGGTGAGGTAATCTGAGTCGTCGCATCACATCGATCTACCGAGCTGCTGCAAAAACGTTTGTATCGCCCCCACCCCCCCCCCTCCTTCCGATTTCGTATCAGACAGATTCACTTCACTGTTGCGATAAAAGGTTTATTATATGACTTATAGTTAACATCGCAAGCCAGCACTCGCATTAACAATTCCCCCAACCTTTTATGGTAAATTGGATTGCACACTTCCATAGAATCCCCTGATGCGAATGAATACGATAAAAAATATCATGAATACGATAACAAAAAAACCCGGACCGCCGTTCGAATGCACCCATTCCAGCTCGGAGTAAAGTACTCTCTGCGATCATAACAGCTAATTATGCGAATTCGAACGCACCCGTCAAATAGTCCGCCATACTGTGGTTATCTGGAATCGGATTCCACACTCTGGATTTTCCAGGGACCAAGAAAAGATCGCCAAACAGTAGTGATATTTAGCTGTTAAATTAGACAGTCACATTATAAAATGCTTTATTATATGCCTACCACAAATAGCCCCCTCAATACCACTGTAGTTTGCCCATCAAATCAAACTCTTCGGAAAACAAGAGTGGTGTCAAGTTTTCTAGATCTTTATCACACCTGTCTCAAACGAGACGCACATGAACGGACTATTTCTATCAGTGACCTATAAGTTAATGTAGAACATAAGAACAGAACATAAACGTGTTTCCTCATTAAACTCCGTTGACAAACATTCCAGTCGAGGTCTATTTGAAATTGCCGTCCTGAACAATTGCAAAATAATACTTAACAACTATTTTCAAGATGAGAATCCAACAAAACGTAGGAGAATCTGTGTTATCGAAAACGATTCCGATTGAAATTCAAGTCTTGCCCCCATTGTTTTGACTTTCAAATTTCATGTTCTACACGAACGTTCGATATTACTACGCGTTTGAGATTCCCCAATTCCATATATTGTTAATGGTTATTTGGCTAATATAATTTTTGTTATATTTAATTTTTTAGGTCTTATGATCAGTTTAAAATACTAATTGTCATATAATCAACAAATTACTAAAAAGTCACTTGATCCGTGTTGTTGTATTCCGTCGAGTTGACGGGATGAGATCGGCCACAACAAACTCGACGCCTGCGGCGTCTCGTGTGACCTGGCCGATCTCATCTCGTCAACTCGACGGAATACAAAAACACAGATTACTTGACTGTTGTAGTATTCTGCATTTATCATTGCAGATGACGCCTTGGTATGCTCAGGCCAGAAAATATTGATTACACTTGGAAGATCGATTAAAATCATGACATGCGATTAAAAAAATCACTACAAGTCTCGTAGCATCGGTCACAGCTATATATAACATGTCAGGGAATCTACTACCATAGGGTAAGAAATTTCCAACTGTTCGTAGTTTGAGACTTGAAAGGTCTAAATATTGAAAAGGGTGGCCAGGTTTGAGAGTGAAACCTCCCAAACCCTGTTGCCATGCCCATACGCCTGTATAAGTATCCAGTGGAAGCGGTGTAGAGTCCACCATGAGGCAGTTGGAACTGTACTACCCCACTGGACACTATAAGGGGCATTACCGTCGGAGTCAACAAGACATATTCTCATTAAATTGGATCGAACTTCATCCAAAGAGATACACATACCCGCTTATCTTCCGAAGGAATTTGTGATAAAAAAAATGGTTAACAGGTTACTACTGTTCACACATTTCAAGATTCCTACAGCATATCTCGTACCAGTCATCCCCAGGAGGGCATGAAAGAGCTTCAAGAATATGAGAAATGTACTTATTTATTCACTTACCACTTTTAAATTATGTGATATGTCGAAATTCTGCGAGCCGCGAATTTACTGGTTTCTTTTATCCCTTGAAGCGCAGCGCCGGTGAACAGTTTCGTAGAAAGGATCGGGAGGACAGAGCAAGGAAAGAGTGTGAGCCCAAAATACAATACCTGTTAGAATATTGATGTACACTACGTGAAGAGTGAGGGTTGTAACTAAACCACCCGGGGAGTGGAGTTATCACACAAAGTATCCCGTTCAAAGTATGTATATGTGGACAAAAAACACAAGCAATGTTTCAGCCAATGGACCTCCGGGTATAACCCGGAGGTCCATTGCCTAGAACTTTGCTTTTGTTTGTTATGCTTCGCAACAAATTTGCAATTATTTCTTGGGTGGAATCTCCACTCTGTGGGTGATTTAGTGATCATGCACTCTCCACGTACTGTACATCGATATGGTACGTTTCATGGATGAATTGGTTCATAAAAATGCTGAGTGCTTTCATTAAAATTCCGCTTTGTCGATGAATTGGTTCATAAAAATGCTGTCTACTCTCAATTAATTTAAACTGAAAGGAAGTAGATCTAATTTATTAAAGAAACTATTTGTTACTCTGAATACGAAAATGATCTTGCTGCAATCCTCAATGCATTTGGTATTCTGAATAGGCCAAGGAACCTATCATGGTATCCCGACGGAAAGGATGCATTAATCAGCTTTGTCAAAATAATTGTGTTTAAGAAGAGTACTTTTAGAGACAAGACTTAGTAAAACTGGAATTAAGGTAGAATCGATTTTCATACAGATATATACTATAAGCCTACAGTGATTGCGTAGCCCCGTATCCACACAAAATGTATAGATGCCACGGTTTACGTTTCTAATTAATTGTGAAAATGAGGGAAATATAGACACTACTTGGTAAACTTTCCCAATCAGGTAGAGCGAATGCTTCAGTAAGATTTACATTTAAATTGATAAATTAAGTTTTAGATTTAGACCAAAAACACTGAGATTTTAATGAAAAATAAATAAGCGATTCTTAGATTTTACAGTTCTTGTAAGCCTTGCACTATTCTCTCTACCTCTCTCTCTCTCTCTCTCTCTCTCTCTCTCTCCGTTGTATGATCAATTCAGGTCGAGTCTGACGCCTGTTCCTAAAAGTACTGAATATAACCAGTGCAAAAACTACGCGGAAACCCCACAAATGTATGATTATGTAACCTATTCCCACTTTTCAATTCTACGAAATGGAAAAGGTTTCAAAAATTAAAGTCACGTGATTTGGTTATGAAATCCCGCACTGACCTACATATAGTGAACTGTTGCTGTTCTGACTTCACAGAGAATGATGACGCAATTACATATTTTTTATAAACAAATTTGGTACCTTACTGAAAGTGGTAATTCTTTCTTTCTGACAAACAAATGGTTCCATTTCTGACATTAAATTTCCAAAAAATAGATCCAAATCTGATAAACCAATCTATTCGGTAATACAGATAAATGGAAGATAGCCAGATAGGTTTATTGCGCATATACAGTACGTGGAGAGTGTATTATCACTAAATCACCCACAGAGTGGAGATTCCACCCGAGGAATAATTGCAAATTTGTTGCAAAGCATAACCAGCACCAGCAAAGTTTCAGCCAATGGACCTCCGGGTTAAACCCGGAGTTCCATTGGGTGAAACATTGCTTGTGTTTTTTGTCGATATGTACAAAATTTGAAAGTTATAGGCTGTGTGATAACTCCACTCCGCGGGTGATTTAGTTACAATCCACTCTCCACGTACTGTAGGGTGTATGTTTTCTATTCCATGATAGAGTACTGAAAATGTGAAATGGACCTCGATCTGGAGCCAATACTATAAAGCTTTTATAATTGTATTTTCCAGGATTGTATATTCTGTCTATTACTATAACTCACTAAAATGAATCATTATGATTTTAAAAGATATGGCAGTTTGCCAACTGGCAAATTGCCACATCTTTGAAAATGCTAATTGTTCATTTTAACCCATTTAAATTCATAACTAGAAAATACAATTGTAAATGTTTTATAGTATTGGCCTATGGCCGACATTTATCCGTCATCTTTCCTCCAATCCACGGTTCTGTAAACTTTACTCGTACAAAGACATTGCAACTCGGTTGCCATTTTCATTTGTTGTTTCTTAATTTTTTCTCTACATTTTACTTATGGAGTCTCCTTTGCAATTGTGATATGACAAGGAGCTAATACTACTTTTACATTAGTATTTTCTAGAATTGCATTTTCTACTTAATAATATAACTGACTAAAATGAATCCTTGGCACTTTAATTGATATGGCAATTTGCCAACTGACAAATTGCCAGATCTTGGAAAATGCTAATGGTTTATTTTAACCAATTTAAAGTCATAACTATAAAATACAATTCTAGAAAATACAATTATAAAAGCTTTGTAGAATTGGCTCCGGATCACGATCTTATCACGAAGAACGTTGTTATAATCTCTGACTGAAATTGATTTTTCGAGAACGCGCATAACTAACAACACAATAATTAATGTTGTTTTCTTTTCTTCTCTTGATCTGGATTATTCTTCACTTTCAGCAAGTTATAGTCTGTTTCACTAACTTGCTCCTTGCTATATCGTCGCCTGAGTGCTGGAATGTTCTATGTCCCCTATGGGACATAGAACATTCTAGCATTCAGGCGACGATATGTTGTCAATATATTTACGCTGTTAATTAATACTACGAGGAAAACGATTAGGAATTTTATCCTACGTATGTACTTTGTCTGCAATTACGCGAGTACAGTGTGAATCAGGGGTCCCCGGATACAAAATATGTATCTTGCAACTGTATAGTACAAGCTCGTGCTTGCTTACGATTTGTTCACGTTACTATTTATGGAATGTTACAAGCTTTCCAAATAAAAAAAACACTTCTCAAAGTATAATCATTAAATTTTGGAATCTCATTACTTTTACGCTTCTGTATCTGAATCACAGAAAACATTCAAGCTAAATAACCTGCTGTTATACAGTTAAAGCGCACTGTTTGTTTTCTGAATTTTTAACATGTGTGTGCTCAAAAAGTTTATCAGAGAAAACTAAAAGTTCAGTGCAGCCGCAGACTGTTTCAACCGAAACGACAAGCATTTGTATGAGTCTGAAAATGAAATCTGCAATTAAAATGGCAGGTTAACCCTTTACTCAACAATTTATTATTTTTATTATATGTTATAAAAAGTATTTTCCAAATATTTCAAAAACATCATATCATTTGATACCTCAACGGAATGAGCTCTGTGAGATCGTTCCAGTGATAGAACACATGATATGGTTGTGTTGAAACTTTTAGAAAAATAATGTTTTAGGAGGATGCAAGCGATTCGTAAGGTAAAGTATTAATCAAGTTTTTACAGTTTCAGCATTTAACCCTACCCAACGAATCGCCCGCATCCGCCCGCGTAATATGCAAATTCAGCAGCCGAAAAAAATATTATTTTTCGAAAAAAATCAACAAAATCATATCTGGTGACCCCTCTTTGGAACGAGCGAGTCGAGCTCGTTCCAAAGAGGGGTCACATGATATTGTTTTGTTGAATTTTTTTGAAAAATTTGAAAAACGATATTTCAAATAATAAATTTTGAAATCGTCTGCGTTTGGTAAAAGGTTAAGATAAATCTATCGGGAGCGCGGTGGTTCAGTAGTTACGGCATTGGACCTCAAATCGAAAGGTCCACGGTTCGATACCCGCCCGAAATAACTCGTTGTGCCCTTGAGCAAGGCACACAATACCGAATGCCTACGTGGGGGCACGGTGGAGCTGTGTTATAAGTCGTACTGCACGTCGATGGTGCACTTCAGACAGTGCTAACCCTGCTTGTGTAGAGTTAGTATGTTGGGGAGTCTGACAGTTGCTCGTCTCTACTTGGTGGTTCTCTCCAACTACTCTGGCTTCATCCACCCGTAAAACTGTCCGATACGAGGTGACTCTGGCTGTCAAAAGTGTTGTTAAACCCCAATAAATAAATAGGTAAACAAATAAATAAATAAATAAGTGTCATTGAAAAATAATAGATCAGATAAATACATTATCAACATAATAAGTTATCTCCGCCAACATGTATGGTATATGGAGATTTTAATAGCTGGATGTCGGTTTTTAAACACCAAGCCGCAGGCGAGGTATTTAAATGAGACATCCAGGTTTTAAATTCCCATATACCATACATGTTGGCGGAGATAACGTTTTTGTCCCGTTTGGAACACAATACAAACATAGTGGAAATAAATTTGTGGACGCATTTCTCAGCTCCACAATCACTTGGACCAAATTCGTGATAATTATTATGTTTTTGTAGTCGCAGAAGACAACATATAGAGTTACATCCCTTGTGTCGTTGAGAAGACGAATAAGCAGTATTTTGTTGACATATCGTCCCATGAGTTCCAATGTGTTCTATGTGTCTACTGGCACATAAAACACATTGCTACTCCGGGGACGAATTATTTGCTCTTATTTTATTTTTATGATTGAATTGTCGGAAATCTGATGATATATGTGACTATTTTCGTGTTTTTTGGTTCGATTTTTATTTCGAGGCGAGCAAAACTGGAAAGCTTTTGTTTAAACCATATACCCCCGAAGTTTCGCGTGCGCTTGTACCCTGGATGTTGCACGCTTTCATATACCTTGGATGCTGGGTGCATCCTTTGCCATGGCTATTTGTCCAATGCATTCTGACCAATCGAAAGACCGAACTTATCGGGATATAGTGACATTATGTTATGTACAAAATTTATCAGTGTCTCTCTCTTGCTTCTATGGTCATATCGCGACGTGTCTTGGACTCGAGATCTGGCCTCAGAAACAAGAGCGAGTCTCCGGTACAACATTGTGTACATTAACATGATATTGATAATATAAATGTATTGATAAGAACCATAATCTGATCAGGATGATACAAAACTGAAAGAGCTTTGTATTTGGTGACACGGGGTGGTTTTAATATCAATATTATGTACATATCCTGTGATTTGTATCAGATTCGAGGTGGTGTCCAGAATGGGACCTCAACGAGCCGGCCTTGCCGGCGAGTTGTGATCCCATTCTGGACACCATCGAGAATCTGATGCAAATCAAATGGCATGCACATTATCATGATAATTCGTTTAACTAACAATTCTGTCGCATAAACAGATTAAATCTGAAATTTTTAATACAGTTTGGGGACATAATGTTGGTCGAGAAAAAGTTTTTAAAAAAGCCCATATTTTATGGAACAATATTGTTGTGCACTTTAACAAACAATGAGTAACGCGGTCACCGCAAATTTTCAAAGTTGCGTTGTAAAATTCTTCACATTAAATGTCACTTCCTATAATGATACACTTGAATTTACAAGTATGTAGGCCTACTATTTAATTGTGCTGTTTCTATTTATTGTGGAGTGGCGAGGAGGTTGATCATTGGCTATTAATAGTTCTGTCGCTAATTGTAAGGAATTTTGTTTTGTTTCGTAAGCGATCTGCTGAGACGATCACTGAAAGGCACAAAGAATGTATTCATGCGCCCGTTATGATAGCCCGCCGCCTTCCCGTAAACGAGTCGTCTATATGATACGGAATCAGAATGAGTTGTCTATATGATGCGGAATCGGAACACATCATGTGATACGTACCGTTTCTTGTGGTTTTCAAGCCAAAATGTATATGATTGGTAGATAAAATGAATTACATGATGGGTATGTGGAAATACTGTGGTTACATTTATTTACTACTTTCCAAAGTGTGATTTACTGGGATTTCCGGGTTTGATTATAAGCGACAACTTCACAAGTAAATTATGCTATCAACAATTGGGTCATGTATCCGTGCGCGCAAACGAAGATGCTTTGTCGTGGGTGTAATGGGGACTTCATTGTTTTTTTTTTTTTAACTCTTTACCTAGGGAGCGTGGTGGCTGAGTAGGTAGAGATGCAGGCTGCAAGCCGACAGGTCCTCGGTTCGAATCCCACCTGCGGCAACTGCGTTGTGTCCTTGGGCAAGACACTTCATTCATCTCCATTGCCCGCGTGGGGGGCACGGTGGCTTTGTGTACTAAGGCGTACTGCACGTCGATGATGCACTTGTCTTCAACCAATGCTAACCCTGCTTGTGTGGAGTTAGTATGTTGTGGAGCTGACAGTTGCTCGCCGTTGCTCTGTGGTTCTCTCCGGGTACACCGGCTTCCGCGACCCGTAAAACTGTCACGGTCGTGATTAGCCATTGTGCATAAATATGTGACCTTAAATACCAATAAATAAATAAACTATTATTTTCATTTGTTTGTCTCAAAAACATTGGTTATGACCCCTCATTGGAACGAGCTGGACGAGCTCGTTCCAATGAGGGGTCATAACCTATGTTTTAGATGAAAAGAAAAAATAATGAAAATTAATTGGCGAGTTTTGAGAATAGCGCTGGCCGTTTTTGGCCGTCACGTTAGGTAAAGGATTAAATAATATCATTTTCGTTAATAACGATAAGTAATAAACAGAGTAATCGCTTGACAGGTCTGATTACGTGAAATAATTCATTCGAGACGAGGGACTATATTGTAAAACACTCATGCGCATTCGCGCCCTCTTGTTTGTACAACGTCCCTCACCTCTCATGAATTATTTCACGTAACCAGTCCACTCAAGCGATTACTCTCTACACAAAATACGATTTTACTGACACAACAGGCGAATTTCTGATATTATGGATGTATTGAGGCGATATGAACGTGTTGTTTCGAGATGTTTGATTGTTAATTGAGTCTCGAGAGAAGACGATGAAACTCTAAGCAGAAAAGACTACCGGAATAACAAAACGTTCATGTATCTTTTCAGATCTCTCTTTAGTGTCTTTGATTGTCGGGAGTAAAATCAAACCTAAATAACTCTCTTGATAAATCGAAAGGATAGAACGCCTTTGCTGGAAAAATCTATAGTTGTCTTAGATTCGGTGCTAGGTTTTTATAGATTTCTTTTTTTACATTCCACTTGCATTATGCATGTATTTCTCCTTTGCCTAACACAAGTTTGTTACTACAGTTCCCCGTAACTTTCTTCCCTCAGTGTAGCTCATTGGAACGGGCTCGTCTTCGTGAGGGGCAATATGCTGAAACTAGAAGGAATACAAAATACAGTAATCAGTGTTGTATATTTATTACACGCATGTTGTCAAATGAATTGCTGAGTGTCCTTCTAATACTTGTGTTTTATAGACGTGAAGGCGTGTAATAAACACAGAACGACACTCGCGTGTGAATGGGTTAATCGATATGACACTTGTGCCATCGCGGAAGGATAAAACTCGAGGCATGCGGCCTCTCGTTTTATCCTTCCGCACTGGCACTCGTGCAATATCGATTATCCCATTCACACGCGCGTGCACACTAAAAGCTAAAGTATTAAAACTGACACTTTCAAGGTGTTAAACCCATTCTAACTCTTTGAGTTTGAATTTAATAGTCAAAGTGCAATGCTTTAAGCACTTAGACATTACAATCGTCAGACATCTGAAACTTGAATGGATGGCACTTCCCATGTGTCTAGCATTGGTGGTTCTTCCAGAATCGTCCATAATTTGATTTGCGATTGGTGGGTACATAATTAAAAGGACACAACGCAGATGATGCGGATCAGGCTCGAGAGTTGGAGCCTGATCCGCGTCATCTGCGTTGTTTCCTTTTAAATGTCGCGACGTTACACTTGTCAAGCGGTATAATTGTAACACCTGTCAAGTTCTGGGATATCTGCACTTGAACAAAGTGCTAGTTCAGCACTTAGTAAGTGTTAAATACAGCACTTCAAGTGTAGTTTTTAACGCTTTAGTTTTTAGCGTGCGCCATTCTGTGAATAAACGAAAACAAACTAAAAGAGTAACTCAGAAATAGAGGATATGGAATGAGTGTTTTTGATCACTCAATATTTATGAAACGAGTCTAAGAATTTTCGGTTTTTTTCCGAGCCACTGGTGAGGCAAAACAGGAAAGTCGTAGATGAGTTTCATAAATATCGAGTCACAATCACGCATTTCATATTTTTCCTATTCATATTTAAATTTATTTATTTATTTATTGGTGTTTAAGGTCACATACTTATGTACGATGGCTAATCGTGACCGTAACAGTTTTACGGGTGGAGGAAGTTGGAGTACCAGGAGTGAACCACCGAGCATCGACGAGCAACTGTCATCTCCTCAACATTTTAACTCTGTTCAAGCTTCGCTCAAGCAGAGTTATAGCGGTTGAAGACACGGGCACCATCGACGTGCATTACGCCTTAGAACACGGCGACATCGAACCCCCATGTAGGCAACCGGGATAAAGTGCCTTGCCGAAGGACACAACGCGGGTCGTTCCGGACGGAGATCGAACTCGGGATCTCCAGCATAGAAGTCCAACAGTCTACAACAGTCGACTGTAGTCGATCCCGTTTTGTCTATTATATGACACCACAGTTACCAAAAACGCATTTGTTTAGATAGAAAAGGGTTATGCGTCATAAATCAATATCACATAAATACAAAAGAATCTCAAAATCAGTTTCGAAATTGTATTAATTTAAGCAATCAGAAAGCGTTCTTTTTGAAATTGATTAATCAAATCAACTGAAGGTGTTATGAAGCACTGATTAATATTTATTGAAAATATGAAACGGTAATAAGCCGAGAAAATGGAGAAGTCTTATGATTATTATTATTGCTGGTGGGTGAGGGTGTGAGAATATTATAATCCCTGATGGGTACAGGTGTGGGATGGGAAAATCTCACCCGAGGGCAAGATATTTGGGCCAGACACGAGGCTTGACCAGTGAATCAAATATCTTGTCCCGATGCGTTGATTTCCCCATCTGACATCCACCCCCATCAGGGATAATTTTTCTTTCCCCACCAAAACACTCTGACGTCATCAAAAGTAACCCAGGGGCACGTACAGCTGTATCGAACAATTTTGTTGTCCATTTCTGAAGAAGAACTGATTTGCTATCGGAAAGAGCGCACACAAGTACTGTATATACCACAGGTATATACCACGAAATTAAATCCGAACGCCGGCAAGACAGGGTTAAATATTTGTAGCGAAATGAACATTGATACATTCAGATGACGTCAGTCGGGCGCGAGCAATCACTCTTCTGTGCGGACATTTATTATGAATTCTGCAGTGTATTCGCATAACTTTTCGACGAGAATTTCGTGTAACTTTCTCCACTCACAATGGCGTTCACCCAAAGTTCATAACATGGGTTTGATTTTGCGGTCTGAGTTTTTATTCTATTTTCTTCAACAAACGTTCGTCTGCTAATATTTCCGAAACCTAACGCCATGTTATTTGTTTACGGAAGAACGTGTGGTGATTAAATAGTCAGTGCGCTCATTAAATATGCTAATAAGCCGGTCACGTGGGTCTTGTGAGATATGTATGAATCTCACATGAGACACGCATATCTTGCATAGGAAGTACGTGGGGGACAATGTTCTCGATTTCTCTTCTGACTGGATATATTCTATAGAGCTATGATTAGAAAAGCAGAAAAATAATTACGACTGGATCATGACCCAGTGGCAATCTGGTGGAAATTCTCTGTCGACTTTGTACAGTTAGGTTGTGTGGATTTGTTCGTTTGTCCAGGACACAGGTACTTGGCATAAACACCTGTCTGGTATAAATATAATATAGTATATATAAAATAGTAAAGGTAAACAACGCTACGCACACACACACACACACCCACACACACATCAATAATCGAATCGCAGCAAAAAATAAATAGAGGATATTCACGAAAATTTGATGAATCCCGAAAATATCTCGTGAGTGGCTACAAAGAAATATGAGGATCTTCACGAGCGACGGCGTCCATACAAAAATTACAACAACCAAACTCCAACCATTGGAATGTGTGAATATCCGCACAAAAAGTAGTCCCGTCTTATTTCTCCCCTAACTTTACGATTTACCAAGGCTGGCGAATTGAAATAATCGCAATGTGTTTCGAAGAAATAGAACAATAACAAAAAACACCACTTTCTTATTTTCAATGACAAGACACGTCATTTTATTTTTTTTGAACTCAATGCACTGAAGACGTGTGAAGTTGAACTGAAGAAATTTGAAAGTGATTTCGGCTTTTCGCTGGAAGGTGAATGAGAAAGTCAAACTTTGAAACCGCTGATTTAATGAATTGATTTAGTCACTGTCACTATCAATTATTCGAATTCGTTTGTATTTGGGACTCTGGAATTCATTACTGATGTGCTGACTCGTTTAAAGTACATGTGATTCGTCATCCGAACCTACGATGAAATATCGATTTCTAAATATCATTTTGATATTTCGTTTTGCCGACCGACAGGGGAATATGACTTAATTTTTCAGCGTGAATTGATGCCTGAGCATTAAATAAATACTGTTTACCACTCAAACGCCTGGTGTTACTTACGAGCATAGACATCACTCTCACAAATTCTAACTCTAGAATCAAATCCGGTTATTTTTATCGTATGGCAATAATTATCACAAGAAAAGTCCAATAATTTTAACCATGTCAAAAGCTACGTCCAGGCAATCGCGTAAAGACATGCCAATTCCAATCACATTCTCTCCATTTTCACACCCGTGCATTCTCTTTAAAAACTCTGACTCCAAAAGAACACATCTCATGTCCCATTCGTCTTAAAATTTATTCGTAATATTTCATCTATCTTGAGATTTCTCAAAAACATTTATTCAAAACAGCGTTTTATTGCCAAGTGACCGACTGGTTTCCATTTTGAAACGAATCAAGGCAGTAAATAAATGCTGTAATTTGATTGGCTTTCGCAAAAGATTCCGTAACTACGCCGAGGCTCCGAAAGCCGAGTTCAACGATTAACGGGAAAATGATTTTTCGAGATATACGGAGTTCAGTGGGTTGACACACATGGATAAAATATGCGGGGGGTAATAAACGTGGATAACGACCACTGAAATACTGAACCGGGTTTTAAAAATTAGATGCGATGCGAAAATCTGAATGAAATTGAGATTATTCGTTGGGATGGCATGGACGTCGGTTTTGACATGTTCGAATATTTGAGCTATTTTGATTCAACTTATTGACGTGCGATAAATGGAAAACTCTTTTCTGTCAATTAAATGGTATTTGGTAAAAGAATGTTCATTTGTGTTGAGAAATAAGCCCAAACGTTGCGACTGAATTGCTGATTTAATAAAATGTAAGCCAACAACTGACGTCGGTGTCTGAAAGGCGTTGTTTACCTTTACTATCATTATATACTATACACATTGTGGGGCATAAAAATATTCTCGACAAGTACCTGTGGTCCAGAATATGAATAAAATAACATGACCATGATACATATATACCGTCTTCTCAAGTGGGTCGTAAAAAGCACGCGCATGTTGGTGTTTAGCGCCACCTTTGTGCTTTCGCCAGGGAGTGTGAAAACGTACCACATCTTTTGTTTGAAATCTCAATATTACCTTTTTATTTATAAATGTACACATGTAGGATGGGCAAGTATTTACTTGCCCATCCTTCATGTGAACATTTATAAATAAAAGGTAATATTGAGAAATTAAACGAAAAATGTGTTTTTTCACGTTCAATGTACACCTTCGTGTTTTATATCAGAGTAGGAAAATCAAGTCACTGATCACTGATCAGACAAGAAGTTGAAAAAGTAAATAATTGTTTTTCTGATCAATAGATTCAGACGTGTTTTCCAATTAGTGGCAAAGATTCCGTGACAATCAGTCGTTCACTTTCAACTGTTATATAGTAAATAAGCAGACTCATCACGTTCTGCAAATTAGCGTAGATTAAATCCATAAATACGAGAGTGGTTATTCGGCAAATCGTTCAAATGCTGAATTTGTTCTTGAAATATAAAATCTATTACTTCTTTTATTTCAAAAAACGAACATGATTTTTTTCATCACAAATATCACGTGGTTTAGAGACGTATTTTTACAATGGCTAATCGTGACCGTGAATTGGAATCCAGATAATCTCATTAAAAGTCTCATGGATTTGGTATCACAGAACTAAATATTTTCCCATAGGCCACCATTATAACATTCAGATGAAAAAAATATGCTCGCATAACTTTAATTTTGACATTCAAATATCCTTGTCAAGTCTAGCCCTTCAAACAACTTTTTTTCTGAACCGAAAACAGGGGGTCATTCAACAAATAAGAGAGAAAAAATGACACTAAGGAAAGTATCGGTCACGTGCACATATTTTTCAGGGAATTCCCTACAAAAAGACACAAAAAGTAAATTGTAGTTTTTAGGTCCAAAAGTCATCAAATCACCATCTTTATTTATATGGAATATTCAACAGTAATACAATATGTCAATAGAATGTTTCAAACGTTTATTGAAACAATATATTTCCCCAAGGCTGTTTATTTTTAGAGATTGCACCATTTCCGAGTGCAACATTTCAAGGCGGGTAGCTCTAATTCCAATATTTAGTTCAGTGATACCTATAATTATCCCCAACCCTACCAAAGAGACAGTTTACCACTTCCATGAGATAAAATAGTCATTTCTGCATTATAATCCAACATCTGGCTTCTGCCGAGTCAAAAATGTGGGAAATGTTCTCTTTTAACCCTTTACCTAACGTAACGGCCAAAACCGACCAGCGCTATTCTCAAAAATCGCCAATTTATTTTCATTATTTTTTTCTCAAAAACATAGGTTATGACCCATCGTTGGAACGAGCTCGTTCCAACGAGGGGTCATAACCTATGTTTTTGAGACAAAAAATGAAAAAAATTAGTTATTCAAAAATTATTTTTGCAAGTGTCGTCTGCTTTTCAGGTTAGGTAAAGGGTTAAGGAAAAGTTTCCGAACTTTGTCAAATGGGCTTAAAAACTGTTATTGCCTCCAAAAGATTTTTCTAGCCTGTTACCTAATAAATTAGCTGATAGGGATGAGAATTTACAGCTTGCTTTAAAACCTAACTTGATCCCAAAATAAAACTAAAATCTACATCAACACAAACTATTATTGGAAACAAATCTGTCTCAATTAACCATACTGCATGCAAAACAGTGTCCCAACCCCACGAAACAATATGAATGTCAATTTTGTTTAAAAAGCTGGGGATGCTGCTATATATTCAACCAGTACAAAAGGACTTTAGGACATTTTATCCTAACAACTGATTCAACTTTTCTTCTATCTACTCATGTGGTAATATATAGCCCTGAATAGGACCCCCTGATATGCCTCTTTCCATCAATGTCTATGACATAATTCATAAATTAATTGATATTGACCCAAAACAAACCCCCTGTGATACTAAATTTCCCATTTCTGATCGTTTTAAAATCACAGTCTGGCTTCTGAAGACATTTCACATTGTGTTTGATGAATTTTTTGCAATTTTTGTAAAGAAAATGCCTTAGTTTTCTGAGTTAAGTCACCTTGTGTCGTGGTATTGCACTGACAGAACATAAAACATTGTTTTTTTCCAAAAGATGACCAGTACCAGCAACTGTGGTGTCTCATAATACTGTTAAAATGCCTAAAACCACCAAATATTGATTCTATAGTGCTGTGCGTGGTCCAAGTACCCATAAGTGCAATTTCACAACTTTTGTTTTAATCCCCACAGACACACCTTCTGACAAAAAGAGTGAAATTGCAGAAAATATGTTTCCAAAGAGAATGAATCAGACATTTGCTTCAGGAATACAGTGGGCTTTGATGTGTAATATATTTGTGTGGGTGTGTGTAGGAGGGGTGAGGGTGAAAGATAGTAAGCTGCCAATTATTGAAAATGTTGATCCAGGCAAATGAAAAAGCAAAGAAACACCTTGTCTGATGAAGAGACAGACAGGCAGACAGTCAGGTAGGCTTACAGTCACACATTTAGGAAGTCTACATGAGAATACTGAATGACATACAATGAAAAATATAGTGGAAGAGCCGTGACAAGGTTGTCAAATAGAAAATAACTCAGTGGACCATGAGTGCTGCAGTCTCAAAGTCAATAGCAAGAAACTGAAGGAGTGTGATATTAACTTCAGCCTCTAAAAACATACTGTACATTCTTTCCAGATGTTTATCATCAGCAGAAGGGTTAAGTATATGTAGGAGGGAGGGGGGGGGGGGGGGCTTGGCTTCATGGGAGAGCAATATTTCACAACTGTCACTGTAAATTTGTGCTTATCATGGGAACTATGACAGCACTAGTACTAGACTGCTATATTGGTGGCTATGCACAAATGTCACTCATTCGATTTGTCATTTTATTATGCTATTTTTTCTATTGTAGCCTCCTCCCCTCCCCAAATTTGTGATCCAAAATACTCTTTCAACGCAGGAATTGTTTTTCAACATTTTAACCTTTTACCTAACGAATCGGCCGCATCCGCCCTCGTAATATGCAAATTGAGCAGTCGAAAAAATTTAATTTTTCAAACAATTTCATCAAAACCATATCATGTGACCCCTCATTGGAACGAGCTCATTGAGCTCGTTCCAATGAGGGGTCACATGATATGGTTTTGTTGAAATTGTTTGAAAAATTTAAAAAAAATATATTCAAAATAATACATTTTGATATCGTCTGCGTTGGGTAATGGATTAAAGAGAATAATATAGAAGAGAAACACTAAATACCAGTGAATAGAAGTGTAGTATAGGTTTTCTGGCTGTGTTTGAATGGTGATTTAGGAGGGGTTGGAAGATTAGAATCCTCCCTGCCTCTAGCACTATGAGTGGGAACCATGGCTTAAATAAATGTGTTAATAGGGTAGAATAGGCTATTAGACAGCAGCTTCCAAATGTTATGGTGTGCTCCTGGGAGATACACATGCTCAAAATATGAATTTGCTTGCATTGACAGCCTCACTTTTGGCAATATATGTAACTTTGACAAAAATGTAACTTTTAAAAACAATAAAACAGTTTTTTGTAAGGTGTGCCCCCCCCCCCCCCCCTCCCCCTAATAAACATTTAAATGTGAAATAATCCCCCAAAATAATAACTGAATCTGGTTTGGAAGCCAAAAAAAACCCCAGATTTTCTATAGGTATCACAGAACTAAATATTTTCCCACAGGCGACCATTATAACGTTCACGCGAAAAAAAAATATGATCGCATAACTTTAATTTTGGCACTCAAATATCTTTGTCAAAAATAGCCCTTCAGATAACTTTTTTCTGACCCGAAAACAGGAGGTCATGCAACAAAGCAGAGAGAAAAATGACACGAAGGGAAGTACCGGTCACTGCACATATTTTTCAATGAATTCTCTTCAGAAACACACAAAAACGTAATTTGTATTTTTTAGGTCCAAAAGTAATCTAATCACCCTCTTTTTTTATCAGGAATATTCATCAATAATGCAAGATGTCAATTTTTAGAGGTTGAATCATTTCCGAATGCAAAATTTCAAGGCGGGTAACTCTAAGTCAGATATTTAGTTCAGCGATAATATTTATAATTTATGGGGAGGGGGAGGGGGGAGTTTCTCGATTTGCCGGCTTCTGTTGTTTTCAAAGTAGGAGTTAGTGATGCATGTTGATTTGTTGCAGCTTGTTTTCGGAAGTTTAAGACGGATTACTATTATAGTCTAGTTCTAATAAGTACAATGAACTAAACGAAGAAACTTCATTGATAAAGGTTTATTAAAATATACAGACACAAGGCCATAAAACATCAATACCTAGATTTTCTTCGATATTTATTTTTCATTATTTATTTTCTGTGGAACAAACGGTGAGCAAAACCAGGCCCTACATGGGCGGATCCAGGAATTTGAAACGGTGGGGGGGGGGGGGGGGGGTCCCAATTGACCATATGATACAAAGTATCATCGGCGCCGCGAAGTGGCGAGTAGGGGCGTGCGTGAGAGGGGTATCCCCCCTCTCGTCGGTGGATGTTCGGGGCCTCCCCCGGGACAATTTCAGAAAAATTGCACCAGAAACACGCGTTTCCTCAACTCTGATCTCTCATTCGCATAGTAAATGCTGTATTGTGACATGGCTCTGGCAAACATAAGGGGGCGGGGGTGCCTGATCCACCCTTGCTCTACATGTGTATATATGCTTGTATTAACTCACAGAGTGCTAAATTATTATCGATCGTGAAAATTTGTTTTTTTATTTTTGCTTTGTCTCAATATATGGGAGAGTGCCTATTGGGCAGTCTCCCATAAATTGTAACAAGTCACATCCATACATATGAAATACACAGATAATATAAAGCACATGGATAGATTGTTATTTCTATTAAGTTGTGTTATTGCACTAGAATATAGCGCAAACGAACTTCACGTGTTAATGAAGTAATACCATTAATAAATACAGTAGAACCCTGTTAATTGAATAGCCACTTTGCCAATGAAAATTATTCAATTAACAGGAGTATTAAATTAACAGGGATTACATCACTTTCCTGTATTCTAGAAATAAACTTGGCATTTAATCTATTATATCTTGTCAAACAAGATATAATAGATTAAATGCTCGTATTGGATGTACTGTGGCCAAATAGGTCTATAAATAAAGGAAAACTGAGGAGAGTCAGGGTAATTACTCGACATGTTACAAGTTTTCTTATTCAATTAACAGGAGTTTACTCTATAACCTGTATTCAATTAAACAGGTCAAATTTGTTCTGGAGGTATGGTAAATGGTTTTGTGTTGGGAAATTATATTCATTTAACAGGGATAAGAGATATCCAATTAAGTGGGCTCCACTGTAGTAATTATTGGTAACAGTACATTGTTCACTTATTTAAAATAAACTATAGTTATACTTTCTATGAGCTGCGGGCAAACCGAGAAAATATTTAATTAGCTAGCGGGCAGATAGATAATTTTTAAAAGTCGGACAGCCGGCAAATAGAGACATGACCATATTTTACAATCAACGGTATAATCAGTCATTTAACGTAATATTCACATTATTATCTGCTCCAACATGACTAGAAAGTTACCAAATCAAATCATCTTCATCTTCTCTCCAATATCTGAGATGTACCTCTAGTCCGCGTATCACAACCAAAGAGAGCAGCATGAAACAATACGCCAACCATTCAGCAAACACGACTGGTGGAGAGCACTTGTAATGAAATGGTTTCGCGCGTCGAAGGCGCCATGCGACGCTGTGGGGCAAGCCCCCTTCGACCCTCTTTAACTGTATACGATCTTGTTGCTACATGTCAAGGCGCGATGAAGGAGAGCACTTGCAAAACCAAATTCATTTTTAACTCACAATTCTCATTATTTGCCGAAAAAACATAGCTTTTGACCTTAATTGGCACGAGTGCGAGGTGTCAAATCCTTGTGTTGGAACGTAAAGTGGATGTAACAGTAAAACTGGAATCCCGTTACCTAAAGCCCTTTCCCCCGTTTTTCATTCTAAAGTGAGTTGGAATTCGTCAAAATATTTAATTTGATCGTTTAATGTGTGATAACAATGCATATAGTTGATAGTGCCGTGTTTACCAATTGTAGTATTGATACGGTCCGGGTGTGGATGATTTTCCCACATTTGAAACCCTGTTGGGAAAAGAAGGTCTTACTGCTCTTTCTAAAGGTAGGTCTTCATGCTCTTTTTTTAACCTTTTGAACCCGAGTAACATGATGCGTCATCATTTCATTAAGTATGATGGCTGCTAAGTCAATGTGTGGGGGTAGACCAATAAATATTTTCAACGTGCTGTCCGAAAGCTGCACGTTGAAAATGTTAATTGGTCTACCCCCAAATAATGAATATGGACTCTTCCGATTGATGCTGTTGAATTGATATGGATTATACCACCAGGATTCAAAGGATACAATACTGTGATAGATGGCGTGTTCGTTCATACTATCATGAAGTGAAGTATATGGAGTAAAGAATAAAATACTTTTCTGTCACTGAGGTTTTCAGTTAGATGGTGGTTGAGAAAGCTGAATTCCATCTGCTGATCTTAAATTTGAATCTTGTCTCTTTAAACCTTTGAACAGGAGCGGCCGCTTTTCCAGCCCAGGAACAATATACGTTCCTCTCGTGTTCAAAGGATATCCAAAATTGTGCGGCTAGAATTATCACACGAAAACGGAAATACTGCCGAATTACCCCAATACTTATAATCCTTCACTGGCTTCCTATCGAGCATAGGATAAGGTACAAAACAATCTTAATTACCTACAAATGCATAAATGGAATAGCCCCGTCGTACCTCTCCGAGCTGATCTCCCAGTACACACCAACGAGAAAGTTGCGTTCCGCTGACTCTAACAACCTTGTCACACAGAATGCAAAATTGGCCTCAGCCGGCGATAGGGCTTTCTCTATTGCTGCACCTGTTCTCTGGAATTCCTTACCAAGTCATATAAAAACGGAACTGACCATTAAACAATTAAGTCCCACTTGAAAACATATCTATTTGGCCAAACATTTTGTTTGACCACATAGAGATGAAACCCATACACTACGTCATTACAGTGTAGCATGTAAAGCCAAAGAACACTATGTGGATTTTAGGCTTAAACATTATTATTATTATTATTATTATTATTATTATTATTATTATTATTATTATTATTATTATTACGTCCTAATTTCATTAAATAGGATGGCCGTTAGGTGATTTTTTGGGGTAGCCCAATTAGTATTTTCAACGTGCAGCCTGCGGGCTGCACGTTGAAAATATTAATGGGTCTACCGCCAAATAATAAATATGGACTCTTCCAACTGCTGTCGGTGAACTGACATGGAAGATACCACTAGGGTTCAAAGGGTTAAGTTGTTGAGAGATTTCTTCACAAGCAGAAGAATTGTATATTCAGTCCTTGGTGCTTTGGTAGCCAGTGTAAATGGGAAAGAAGTTAAATAAACTGACAGGTTTTAGTACTCAGAGTTATAACTCAGTCTGCACAGTTTTTGATACTGTTTCAGTAAATATTCAGATGTTAGTGATCACATGACTTCCTGCTTATCACGAATCTGTAGCAAATAATAACATTTGTTGATCTTGTAATTTAGTATGAACATTGGGATGGCTGAGCAAACACCAGATATAAACGATAAGTGTACCCAATTTTGAACTTTACTTTGCGAATTGGTTTCGGAAATGTTTATTTGTATTGTAATAATAAAGTTCGTATTATTTCACTTGTTTTCCTTAGTATCGGTTGTTTTGACTTGATAATCATATCCCACCCGTACATTAAATATACAGAATAATGTACTATTATATTTCATGTAATAAGTCTGATTCGACAATTATTAATTGATAGGGGGCGCGATGGCGTTGCGGTAACCGGTTCTCGGCAGATCACTGAAGTTAAGCAACGTCGAGCCCGGTTAATTATCGGATGGGTGACCGTCTGAGCGGTCGATTCGGACTTCGTTGTGTCCCTGAGCACGGTACTTAACCCCGATTGTCCACATGGGGGCACGATGACGCCGTGTACTAAGGCGTACTGCACGTCGATGGTGCGCATGTCTTCAATCAATCTAACTCTGCCTGTGATGCAGTGCTGAGTTGCGATGTTGGGGAGCTGGCAGCTGCTCGTCGTTGCTCGGTGGTTCTCTCCGGGTACTCCGGCTTCCTCCACCCGTAAAACTGTCACGGTCATGATTAGCCATTGTGCATAAGTATGTGACGTTAAACACCAATAAATAAATAATATAAATTAATTGATAATTTACGTTCTTCTTCTCTTTGATTCCAACCATACTCGATACCATGTACTAATACATTGATGTTTTGCATTATAACTCTCTAAAACTACCGATCGTTGACAATTCTGCAATTGCCTATTTCTGAAGTTTAGTCTCGTGTAACAGTTTCATTTTAACACTTGCCCCGCTCAGGAATTTCTCCAGTTTCTCATTAAATCAAATCACGATTGTCGTAAAGCAGCTACAGTTAAAACTAGAAGTCCTGTCATGACTTTCATGATCTGCGCGTTAATCTACGCGTTATGACAACAGTAAGGCTATCAGATTCTGTACATATGACCTGTGCACAAGCAATGTTTCAGCCAATGGACCTTCGGGTAACCCGGAGGTCCATTGGCAGAAACATTGCCTGTGTTTGCTATGAGTAACCAGGATAACCTGCCGTGCTTTGGGTGCCATTCGATATGAAAGCTGCGCGCAATTCCTACGCGCTATTAAGCCTAGATAAGCGCACCGTTCGTGACAGGACTTCTAGTTTTAACTGTATGGTGTGATGTGTTAGTAACATCCATGTTTATAACTTTTGCCTCAATAATTATTCTACAAAACATACATACCCTTCTTAGTTTCGTATGGTTTAGTATCGCCCGACGTAGAACAATTAACACCTTCAAGTTCATCTCGGGTATTCTTTTTTTTCTGGGGATGATGATATACCATAACACGCTTCAGAAGAGGTACTGCGGTTATACTATTTTCAAAACAGTTATTATTAATCCTCCACAAAGTAATAGTATTAATTGAACTTGACTGCTGAAGTGATTTCAGAAAAGGGACCTGCGAAGCTTTGAAATTCGATTCGAAATCGGCCGCCCAATTCGTTTCCTCTCGAATCGTTTTCATAGTGATACAGTTTGGTATCAGTAATCTTCATCGTCTCTCAAAACTTATTGTTCAGATGGAAATCGTCCATAAATAATGTTGAAATAAAAGAGTGGGTGTAACTGCCGCTACATTAACAAAACATCTGTAATTATGCCATCAGCCATGCTAATTCCAATATCACTAATCCATACCACTGTTAAATGTAAATTTAAGATCTCCAAGCAATGTAGATGATGAGCTATAATCTTTACAAGGTAATATTCCAACTGCATCATCAAAGCATGCCTTCTTCGAAGACATGCTTTGGTGATGTAGTTGGAATGTTTAATCAATCGGGACATGAACAGTCGGAACAAATCAGGTTTATAACACCCCACCCCAGGGATGTGGCTAGAGAGTTTCAGCTGGGGGTGCCACCGGTGTAAATTCCAGCTGTGGGTGGTTTCGATAGGTGGTTGCACTGCAGCGCTGGGTGATATCTTTTAAAGTGATTATATATATATATATATGCTTATGAACCCTTCTGAAACTAGTCCTGAAACGGATAAAGCATCATTTATAATGTGTCTGGGTCAGAAAATTTACCGGTTTGATGTCAGAGTCGAAATTTTGAGGCCACGTCAATTTTAGAGTAGGAAATTGGAAACTCAAGTTTCCAGTTGGAAATAAAAGATCAAAATTTCTCATCATTAGTTGGAATTTTAATATTTTTCATGAACAATGTTAATTTATTGAATTTCCAACTATTTGCTTTTTGGCCTCGGAATTTCCAACTATTGAAAAAAATACCCCCCCCCCCCCCACACACACCCCCTGTCGCCACATCCCTGCCCAACCCCGATCGGTCATCTCCAAGACGCCTCTGATTCGATTCCAGGTTCGATTCGATTTGGAATAATACGCATGATTTGATTCGAGATTCGATTCGAATCGAAACTGTGTAAATCGCAGGGTCCTAATTCAGAATATTAGATGTCATGTGACTTTCCCGCGTTCTGATTGTTTGAAAAGAAACACCCTATTTTCTGATAGTTCGTCAGCGAAATCGCACAGACCTACTATCATTTTTGAAAAAAGAATAGTGCACGGTAATAGTGCACGGTTATAAATAGTAACATTCGAATTCGCTTAGAAAATTCCATTGAAGCGTAAATACTTTACAAGACATCTCGTCCCATATACATTATTACATTTAGTTTGGAGAAATAAAAATATGTGTATCGTATCTTTCGCCAAAGGTTTTATTTTTACCGTAGCCGGATTTCGAGTAGAATTAATTGGGGGTTAATGGAATAATGGTATTTTGTTTCTTGGGGTTTTGGTTCTCTACCTCTCTATCCCAGAACTATGAGTGGCAGAATTAACTTAGTTTACCTGTTTAAACCCTGAACCATTTTCTTTTCTCTTTGGCTGTGAATAAGAAAATTATCTTGCATATATGACCGATGAAGACCCCCCCCCCCCCCCCACACACACACACAAACACATCTAATATAATAAATATAGCATGACTTTTCGTTGACTATGCCAAAACAGTGGTCCTCGAGGAGAGAATAGTCCCTCCGCTACGCGTCGGGACTATCCTCTCCTCGAGGACCACTATTTTGGCATAGTCAACTCAAAGCCATGCTATATTTATTAAATAGGGAAGGGCTTAGGTTCTCTAAACTGCAAATACGAAACGTGTATTTTACTCTTAGAAGACTCGTTCCATATTCGATTTCTAAAGGCTTCTTTTTCTCAATATTATTGGCATTTCTTTGTGCCCATTTTGCCTCTTCAACTGCTCAATATTTACTCTGCCTGCTACTATTATTCGCTTCCATAAAACATCGACATATAATATTGGCAAACCGACACGAGGAAGGAATGAGTTTCAAGATGTAGCGGATTTCCCTTCGATAATGTACTAAGAATCTGTGAACCATTCTATACAATGATTCCATATTAAACCAGAGTCTAAGTACTTCTTTTAATGCGAAAACATAATGTTTAAACTACACGATCCCATTTAGAAATGTGTTCACGAATGTGGCTTAACGCTTGACATTTCTTAATAATTGATTCTTGGGTATTTATGAAATGCATGCCCTTTTAATCCACATTAGTTATGAACTTGATCGAGTGTATGACTGCGTATGACAAAATATGACCTAAAGAAGCTTACAACATTTATAAGTAAACGAATCCGTAATGCCAGCCTCGAATTTCATATCAAGAGCGATTTGTTATCAATCGGCTTATGTACTGTGGCGTTCCAATAAAGGGCTTTTTAACTATGCTGGGTGGTTATAAGAACAAATAACTGAAAAAAACTGAAAGTCTTTCCGTGTATGCTTGCTTGGATGGTTACTTTTTCGTTTCAAGAATAAAAGACATATTGTTGATATTTAATGGAATGTAAAATTGGGTTAACGATTAGCGACTCTATGAATCTCTGGGTTTTGCACTATTATTTATGCACAGTGCAGCACGTTTAACACTTACGCTGCCGAAAGCGACTATTGTCACGTACGTTCTGGTATGCGCAGATCAAACCTTCCGTCTAATTGATTGTTGGAAAAGGCTCATTAATTAAGAGTTTAAAGTATGTCAGGCGTACATAGAGGTCCTCCATATATGGCTAAAGTGGGCGTGGTAGTAAACGGTTTAAATAAATAGGCTGAACAACACACCTATGTTAATTTGTCAGGGTACTATCGCTAGAGTTGAGGCAGTTAGTCTAATAACCGGTTTACAACTGGTCACAAACAGATTGTGTTCAATGTCACTTTAAGTTTGCAAGCTCTGAGTCGCTTACTACATGGACCCTTTGGCAGCTTTCCATCAAAGAGTTCTTACGTCCTTTAAAAATTGAATTTCACTGACGTTGCGATCGGTGTCCGTGGGTTCTGGGTATACGCAGAAGCAATTTTGTAGTGCGTATACAAACGGACGCTGTCGAGAACCCGACAGTTTTCTTTTATACGCAAACTACGGAATAGTTCTTTACGAATATATAGACTTGACTGGTTACGTGAAATAATTCGTGAGAGGTGAGGGACGTTGTACAAACATGAGTGCGCGAATGCGCACGAGTGTTTTACAGTATAGTTCCTCTCCTCGAATTAATTATTTCCCGTAAAACGTCCAGTCAAGCGATTACTCTGTTTATTACTTTTCATTATTAACGATAGTTGTTATATTTAACCCTTTGCCTAACGCAACGGCCAGCGCTTTTCTCAAAAATCGCCAATTAATTTTAATTATTTTTTCTCTCAAAAACATAGGTATGACTCCTCATTGGAACGAGCTCGTCGAGCTCGTTCCAATGAGGGGTCATAACCTATGTTTTTGAGAAAAAAATGAAAATACTAGTTATTCAAGAATTTTGTGTTTGCAAGTGCCGTCTGCTTTTCATGTTAGGTAAAGGGTTAAAAAAACAAAACAATGAAGTCCCCATTACACCCACGGCAAAGCGTCTTCGTTTGCGCTCACGGATACATGACACAATTGTTGGTTGCATAATTCACTTGTGAAGTTATCGTTTATAATCAAACCCGGAAATCCCAGTACATCACACTTTGGAAAGTAGTAAATTCCTGTTGCTTCGGTATTCGGTAATAAATGTAAGAATGGACGCAGATTGTTATCGGTTTTAGCCAGTGTTAGCCAGTTACGAATATGGTTCAACGATTTCGTCATTAACTATCGCACGAGTTTTATTTGGCCCACGACCATAAACGTAGCTCAAGACCAGGGCTGTCAACCAAAAAATAAGACCCAAAGGTTAATTGTATTTTGAGCGTCATAAATTATATACAGTACGTGGAGAGTGTATTATCACTAAATCACTCGCAGAGTGGGGATTCCACCCAAGCAATAATTACAAATTTGTTGCAAAGCACAACAAGCACAAGCAAAGTTTCAGCCAATGGACCTCCGTGTTAAACCCGGAGGTCCATTAGCTGAAACATTGCTTGTGTTTTTTGTCGATGTGTACAGAATTTGAAAGTTATAGCTTGGGTGATAACCCCACTCCCTGGGTGATTTAGTTACAATCCACTCTCCACGTAATGTACATGCATTTGTTTTATACTTTATTTGGTATTTCCCATTGGCGCTCTGCAATATATTTTAACAAGACAAATCCATGTGAACGAAAATGGTTAGATGAAATGAATACGATTCCCATCTACAGAATATGATGCTCTTTGATCAAGTATGGTTTCAGCAGTCTAAAAGACACGCATCACCACATTTTAATCCAGCATTGGCTTGTAGCACTCAACTAATTAATGTTTCTATACTTTTTTGTCCTGGGATCTAAGCCACTTATATGATCTATATCACATGCCCACTCATGTGCTATTCCGGACTTTGTACTGCTCAACAACTTAACAACTAAATAGGTCTTCAGAAGATTTAAGAGGTTTTCGACACACCGCCACATCTCCAGGAATCATTCGCAACTGATATCGTGTCTGTGACAACCACGATAACATTCTACTCAACTAAAAATGGCGCACATTCCGTATTTACTGAACACCTGGCAAATAAACAAACTTTATACCATGGTTACCTATTCTACTATAGGAAACTATCTTCAGTGGAGAATAATAGATAGGGCCATTACCAGTACTTTTTAGTAAAGTCCATTTTGTGGCTTCCAGCACTCCACCAGTTAAGATGCATAGTTGTGCTTACGAATGGTCGTGGTGTTGGGTGGGGAATGTGTGCGGGGAGGGGTTGGGTGGTTTTGTGTGTGCGAATGATTTGAAAAATTATGTACATATTATACATAGAAATTTATATCGTTTTTCAAGTGTCTCATAAGCCTTCACGGCTGGGTTTCATGCTACTTTACTCATCTGTATCAATGTAATGTATTTTTTCTGTAAAGATGCATAGAAACGTGACACTATAATAAAATAATTTAGTAGTACTACTACTATATATGAAAAGCCTATGACATAATGAATTTTAGCTTTACACACCAACCGTGATGAATACGCCAGCAATGGGATTTCAATAGTAAAAATTTACACCTACAGTAGAACTACATCCCCGTTGACCATTGGCGACGTCGACCTGAATGCAAACTTGCCTAAATTTATCGCACGTCGCCTCGAGAAGAGTGAAATGGAAGTGGCAGTTATTTATTACGTTTTTATATGGGTTTATCTCACAAGATGCCAAAAATTAACAAACTTGCATTGTCTCATGTTAATAAAGCATGCATAACTAGAAATAGTATGTTATTATGTTATTAAACCGAAAAAGGTGCAGTTTCATTTTTTCATTTCGTTTCGGCGATAAAATTGACAGCAGGCGTATTAATAATCTGACGATCATGGTTTAAATAAAATATACCCAAAGTAGCTTGGTGTACCAAATGTTCACCACTCGTGGTGAACATTTGGTACACCAAGCTACTATGGGTATATTCTACATGCTTATTAGTCCGGACGCCAGTACACTGAACCTCAAAGTGGCGTCCAAAGTTTTTTCTCGATGGGATGTGTAAAGGTAACATCTGACTACGAAAAACATTTACTGGACGTCTGGTAGCCCTGGGCGATTTGAAATATCCACGTTTAAGGTGACACCATCATTTCCCGGCCTGTAATGTTTGACTGCGGCAAATACAACGTTTCGGCGCATACCAGAGGTTAGATCCGAGACTGTATACATTTTAATGGATGTTTTGGGTGTTTGGTGATTCTATTCATCAGTGCTATTCATAGCTTATGTATCTGCTTTTTATTTATTTATTGGTGTTTGAAGTCACATATTTCTGCACAATGGCTAACCACGACCATGATGTATCTGCTAACCTTGTTCTTTTCATTACAACATTCTAGGGGGCGCGGTGGCTCAGTAGGTAGTGGTGCAGGCTGAAAGCCGAGAGGTCCTCGGTTCGAATCCCACCTTTGGCAACCGCGTTGTGTCCTTCGGCAAGACACTTCACCCCCATTGCCCACGTGTGTGGGGGGGGGGGGGGGGCACGGTGGCGTTGTGTACTAAGGGGTATTGCACGTCGATGGTGCACTGTCCTCAAGCAATGCTAACCCTCCTTGTGTGGCGTTAGTATGTTGGGGAACTGTCGAGGTCATGATTAGCCATTGTGCAGAAATATGTGACCTTAAACACCAATAAATAAATAAATAATACTGGACGTCTGGCAGTCTTGGGCGATTTGAAATATCCACGTTTAAGGTGACATCATCATTTCGTGGACTGCAATGTTTGACTGCGGCAAATACAACATTTCGGCGCATACCAGAGGTTAGATCCGAGCCTATATACATTTTAAGGGATGTTTTGGGTGTGTGGTGATTCTATTCATCAGTGCTACTCATAGCTAAAAAATCTGCTATTTATTTATTTATTTATTTATTTATTTATTTATTTATTTATTTATTTATTTATTTATTTATTTATTTATTTATTGGTGTTTGAAGTCACATATTTCTGCACAATGGCTAATCATGACCATAATGTATCTGCTAACCTTGTCGATGGTGCACCTGTCTTCAACCAATGCTAACCCTGCTTGTGTGGAGTTGGAATGTAGGGGAGTTGACAGTTGCTCGCCGTTGCTCGGTGGTTCTCTCTGGGTACTCCGGCTTCCTCCACCCGTAAAACTGTCATGGTCATGATTAGCCATTGTGCATAAATATGTGACCTTAAACACCAATAAATAAATATTGTAACACTCTAGTGTGGCGTTGAAAGAGCAGAATGTGACAAAGAATTTGGGGCGACGAGATGAATCGTTTACGTGAGAAATAGGCGTATCTGGGCGTTTTGGTCCGTGATAACGAACGACATCTAACTGATAGTCAATATTCTCTGACATTTTAGACTTTTTCAGTCGCGGGAGCCGACTGTGTTGCGACTGAGCCGTGTTATTTGCTTGAGTTAACAAAACAGCCAGAGAATAGGTACAGTAGAATCCTCTTAATTGAATATCCATTTTGCGAGTGAAAATTATTCAATTAACAGGAGTATACAGTTAACAGGGATTTGGTCAGTTTCCTGTGTTCTGGAGGTAAACTGAGCATTTATTCTATTATATCTTGTTTGACAGAGCTCTAAGAGCTCTGTCAAACAAGATATAATAGAATAAATGCCTGTATTGGATGTAGAGAGGCCAAAAAGGTTGATAAATAAGAGGAATTTGGTGCGTGTCACAGTAATTTTTTCGACATATTACAAAAATTTATATATAATTAACAGGAGTTTACTCTACAACCCATTTAACAGATCAAATTTGTACTGAATGTATGGTAAATGGTTTTGGGTTTGAAAATTATATTCAATTAACAGGGATAAACAATTAAGAGATATCCAATTAAGTGGGCTCCACTGTACTAAGTTTTCCATTCTGAGATGCAATGTTAGCATTGAAATTATCTACAACTACCTGTATTAGTTCACCGTCAGAACTAGATATCGGTGTGAAGTCAACATTGCGAGCTGACTTATTTGCTGCCGATTTCCTGAAACGCAAAAAAATCGTCATGGGCGCACGTTACTCTGAAGTAATGCATCGTTTTAGGAGGTCTTAGAATACCCCACCATGGCAGCAATACCGATTTGCATTGTCATTTGTACTCCATGTACAAATAATGTCACAATGTTGCTAATCAGCATCCCGGGGAGAGTGTGGTCTAATTTCGGTGACAATCTACCCAGAAAAGCCAACAACGTCGAGCTTGAAAACACGGATATTTTTTCAAAGTTGAGCTCGAGATCATAAGTGTTTCAATCTTTATACCATGAATACCTATTCTGCTATAATATATGAAAAGCCTTTGACATAGATTATAGCTTCATACGCCAACCGTGGTGAACACGCCAGCAATGGGATTTCAATAGTTAAAATTTAGAGAAAAAAAAAGGTAATGACAAAAGAATAAGACAAGCTTTGCCGTCAAATGCTGTTCCCAAAACGCTTGTTTTCAAAACAAAATAGCAGTTTATGACCAACATGCACTTATCTATGCATTGAATGATGTCATTTGTGTTTATGAGTATAAACTTCCGAGATCTTTTCTGGTAAATGCCAGCCGCATAAGTCACATATGAAATTTGGAACTGATCGGGTGAGAGCTGCGGCCTGTAGGATGAGCTAAAGGAATTGTAGACAGATGAACGTACGTACAGACGTACGGACGGACGACGGATCGCAACCCATCCCAATAGCTCATACTTGACGTCGAGTTCAGCCAAAAATGAAGTGGGCGTTGTTGTCCGTGTGGTGCTGCGCGCAACTGGTGCGTTGATTTAAGTACACTTTTCAACACTACCGCCCTCAATGTATTGTCTTGTATACTCCGGTGTACAACAAAATTGATGTGTTTTGGGACGGGTATATAGGGTTAACTTTTCACTGACCCCCTGTCCAGCTTGGCATTCATTGTGTTGTCTACTCAAGGTCTTCGGGCAAACGTGAAGGCATTACAGTACGCGGAGAGTGTATCATCACTAAATCATCCGCGGAGGGGAGATTCACCTAAGCAATAATTACAAATGTGTTGCAAAGCATAACAAGCACAAGCAAAGTTCCATAAACCCGGAGGTCCATTGGCTGAAACACTGCTTGTGTGTTTTTGGGGTTTTTTTTTGCATAATTCGAAAGAAATTCTTTAAGTGATAACTCCACCCCACGGGTGATTTAGTTACAATCCACTCTCACATACTGTATGTATTGAAAGAGTAGAGAAAAGTCTACATATAGAGTATTTTTTAGTTTCTTTCTATATCCCGCTTTTGTCCCGATTTGTTGCCTTAATATTTTTCCTTCAATCTGTTATCATATCTGAACCGTTTAATCAACTTTTTTGTACAAAACTTGTTTGTGTCACTAGATTAAAAAAAAAATCTTAATAAATGTTGATAGGTAATCGATTATGTCAGTATATCTTACTGGAGGGGGATTAATCCTTTGAACCCTAGTGGCCCTTTTCCGGCCAGGAAAAGGGCCACTAGGGTTCAAAGGATTAGCCCCGAGGCTGATTAGTACACCTCAAATAATGAATATGGACTCTTCTAATTCCTGCCTTTGAACCTCTAGAGTTTAAGGGTTAAGATATGAATAGGAAATGTTTACACAAATTTCTGCTATAGAGAAACCTATCCAGTGAGTGGCACGGAGACAGCTTGTTAGTATTTATTTATTGGTATTTAAGGTCACATATTTCTGCACAATGGCTATTCATGACCTCGAAAGTTTTACGGGTGGAAGAAGCCGGAGTACCCGGAGAGAACCACCGAGCAACGGCGAGCAACTGTCAGCTCCCCAACATACTGCCTCCACACAAGCAGGGTTAGCATTGGTTGAAGACAGTGCACCATCGACGTGCACTACGCCTTAGTACACAACGTCACCGTGCCCTCCACGGGGGCAATGGGGATGGTGTCTTGCCCAAGGACACAATGCGGTTGCCGCAGGTGGGATTCGAACCGAGGACCTCTCGGCTTGCAGCCTGCACCTCTACCTACTGAGCCACCGCGCCCCCGACAGCTTGTTAGGCTATGTCATTTCTTGGCAGTGTGCTGACTATTTTCAAGGATTGAATCCTTGGATTTTTCATATTTGTAATGTCAGTACTCGCATACTGCATAATAAATTTACTTACTTTCATACTTACATAAATTGTAAATTGATATAGGGGCGCGGTGGCGTCGCGGTAACCGGTTCTCGTCAGATCACCGAAGTTAAGCAACGTCGAGCACGGTTAGTAGTTGGATGGGTGACCATTTCAGCGACTGATTCGCGCTCCCGCGTTGTGTCCGTGGAGTAGGCACTTAACCCCGATTTCCCGCATGGGGGCACGATGACGCTGTGTACTAAGGCGTACTGCACGTCGAAGGTGCGCATGTCTTCAACCAATCTAACCCTGCCTGTGCCGTGGTGCAGAGTTCAGAGTTAGGATGTTGGAGAGCTGACAGCTGCTCGTCGTTGCTCGGTGGTTCTCTCCGGGTACTCCGGCTTCCTCCACCCGTAAAACTGTCGCCGACATGATATGACCATGCCTGTTAATGTGTCGTTAAACCCTAATAAAAAATGATATAATGTATGAAATATTTCTGTTCCTGTCATCAGCCTCGTTGTATATCTTTCCCAAAAGAAACGCCAAAGAATAAGCACTAAACATACTGCGAAGTCCTTTTTCATTACGTTTGATACTTGTTTTATAAAGTATTGACCCTGGACGGACACATTTTGTGGAAGAAAGAAAATAATGTCGGTGACTATACCAGGCTGCTATTCTACAGTACGTGGAGAGTGTATTATCACTAAATCACCCGCAGATTCCACCGGAGGAATAATTGCAAATTTGTTGCAAAGCATAACCAGCACCAGCAAAGTTTCAGCCAATGGACCTCCGGGTTAAACCCGGAGGTCCATTGGCTGAAACATTGATTGTGTTTTTTGTCGATATGTACAAAATTTGAAAGCTATAGCCTTGGTGATAACTCCACTCCGCGGGTAATTTAGTTGCAATCCACTCTCCACGTACTGTATATTTGAGCGTTCGAAGTGAAAATTCATGTATGATTCGCTTTTTTATCTAAAAGGATAACAGAACAAATGTTTGTCACTTATATAAAACTCTCCTTAAACCATCGCATACATATATCTGTCTTAAGCAAATATAACCGCGGGGAACAACCGTCGATATATGCTGTGCAACAATGGTGTTTAACTGATGACACGGAGACAAATTAAAGATGATGACAATTTAATATTGAATCTGGTATTCTAAATGTCTGACAGCGACAAACATTTAACAACTGGTCTTGTTAGATATCCGAACAATATCACCGTAATAATAGCTCGTGGGATTCCCAGTATAAAATGAAGCAGAGTTACGTTTGGAAATCCAAACTATAACTGAGTTCTTACTTGTGATCAAGGCTAGATATACAATATAATAAATGCGTCATGTCACAACAAGTTTGGAGCGCGGTGGCTCAGTAGGTTGGGGCAGAGGGTGTTAGCCGAGAGGTCCTCAGTTCGAATCCCACCTGCGGCAACCGCGTTGTGTCCTTGGGCAAGACACTTCATTTCCATTGCCCACATGGGGGCACGATGACGCCGTGTACTAAGGCGTACTGCACGTCGATGGTACGTATATCCTCAACCAATCTAATCCTGCCTGTGCTGCAGTGCGGAGTTACGATGTTGGGGAGCTGGCAGCAGCTCGTCGTTGCTCGGTGGTTCTCTCCGGGTACTCCGGCTTCCTTCACCCGTAAAACTGTCACGGTCATGATTAGCCATTGTGCATAAATATGTGACCTTAAACATCAATAAATAAATAATAAATACACAACAAGTTTACTTGATATAAAGATTAAAGTAAGCTTTCACTGGGTCCTAATGATATGCCTTATTACTTAGTGAACAGAGCTTAAATAAACAATGGAGGAAAACAATCAATAGAGGCAACTTGTTAACAACTATAAGAGAGACTTGTTACAACCGATAATGTTACAACGCCGCATAATGTTACACCAGCGCACAATGTTACAAAAAATGTAGTAAACAACCGATAATGTTATAAACTCCGCATAATGTTATAACTTTTTTCAACCCGTTATGTTATAAAAATCGACTCATAATGTTATAACTTTTTTCAACCCGTTATGTTCCAACAAATTAACCGATAATGTTATAACTTCTGTATACTAATTCCAGTTACAGCTTTTGTAGATGAACTTTACCACTTACCATTTATTGCACCACAAAGGTATGAAATATTTATACTAAAGGTTTCTGCTCTGGTTAAGGCGAGGAGACCCCCAACATCCGGGGATTTATCATAGAATGACATAGTCACATTACATAGACGCGGATTATCCTGGTAACTCAATCGTGTGACGTCATTACCATGATCATCCAGTGCCCAACATGGTGAAGGCGGGGTGGTGGAGGAGGGGTACAATTTTATCCGGTTGGTACGTTTACCAACATGCGTAATCTCCGCTTCCAGAAATGTAGTGTACCATAGTCCCCTGACGCCATAGTTTGGATTAATTCGATATCTATTGTCGGGTTGTTAGGGGTGAGACGGAGCACGTGTCCCCATAACAACACGCGCTACGCATACGCACTCCTACCACCTATTATCATGATAATGGCATCACAACATGACATACACGTGCACTATCATGACAACCCAACATAACCGACCAGTCACGTGACATGACGTCACTTCCGGGGTCCTGCCCCGGGGTCCTACAAAATGGCTCACTTTCAACATACACAACTACTCAACACCATCACCAACACCGCCACAACACCAGCATCAGCACAACTCCTCCTCCACAATCTCCTCCTTCTCCTTATACTGTCTGTTCTAGTGATTCCGCCTTTTCCAGAACCTGGAATCCAAATTCATCACTTCCACTTCTTCCAACATTTCCACCATCTATATTATCATACCGTCTATTAATAAACTCTTATAGTATTCTCAGATAGCCTTCTCTGCACAATCACCCTGATGTACTAATCCATGACCTCCTCTCTTTCTCAGCCTAATCCCTGCCCACTCCTTTCAGTCCTCCTAAACCCCATTCCTTTTCCTACCCAGTTTCGCATCCTATTCATCGGCTTCCGTGCGACACTACCAACCTGCCACATCCACCATATGTACCTCGCTCCATCCAACTTTTTGACCTCTCTTAACTCCACCTCATTTTTGTTCATTCTTAGTTGTTAAAATGTCAAATTAATTAACAAAAAGATATTCTTATGACTAAGAAATATGCGACAAATGAGTTTTAGATGCCCAACATAAGCAGAAACAGAGGCATTTGCCCATCCCCCAAAGGCGTCAGGGGACTATGGTACACTACATTTCTGGAAGCGGAGACTACGCTTGTTGGTAAACGTACCAACCGGATAAAATAGCACCCCTCCTCCACCACCCCCGCCTTCACCATGTTGGGCACTGGATGATCATGGTAATGGCGTCACACGATTGAGTTACCAGGATAATCCGCGTCTATGTAACGTGAATAGGTCATTCTATGATAAATCCCCGGGAGTTGGGGGGGGGGGGTCTCCTCGCCTTAATCAGAGTAGAAACCTTTAGTATAAATATTACATACCTTTATGCGGCAAAAAAATGGTAAGTGATAAAGTCCATCTACAATTATAGCTGTAACTGGAATTAGTATACAGAAGTTATAACATTATCGGTTAAATTGTTGTAACATAACGGGTTGAAAAACGTTATAACATTATGAGTCGATTTTTATAACATAACGGGTTGAAAAAAGTTATAACATTATGCGGAGTTTATAACATTATCGGCTGTTTACTACATTTTTTGTAACATTATGCTTTGGTGTAACATTTTGCGGCGTTGTAACATTATCGGTTGTAACAAGGCTTGCTGTCAGACGACGAATGAATAAATATGCCAAGTTTGAAACAATTGAAATTAAATTGGACAAAATGCGAATAGTAGATTGTGAATGCAATATAATAACAGTAAATTTGTCTCTTTGATTCGAAAGTTTATCATGATCTGTACACGCTCTGGTGCTACAAACATCCCTTTAGCTGATCAACAGTAGAGAGAGGAAAGGTCAAATCAGAGAGAACATATTACATTATGTCATTCGTTCTGTGTTGCGGGATGGTGCGTCTCAGGGAACCCGAGTATTATATTGCCTGGTAAGGCGTCTTTACATTCATTGACTATTATAATCCCTGATGGGTACGAGTGTGGGGTGGGAAAATCTCACCCGAGGGCAAGATATTTGGGTCAGACACGAGGCTTGCCGAGTGTCTAGACCAAATATCTTGTCCCGAGGGTGAGATTTTCCCATCCCGCACCCGTACCCATCAGGGATTATTTTTCTCCCCCACCATACAGCGGTTACGTTAGCCAGAGGTAATCGACGGTCACGTGCTGATATAATCAACTCATTTGGTATTCGTTGTTTTGAAAAACTAATGACACCATCGGAAAGACCATGCACAAGTTAGGTATATACCAAAAAATCAATTAGGAACGGTGGCATCTTGGGGTTTAGAGCATCAAACTTTGAACACACGGCATTCTGATGACGTCAATATGAATTAGTTGGTAGCCAAATACTATGCATCGCGTCATAATAACGTTATAAATGTATAACGTCACGTGGGTGGGGTGGGATACATATGTCTCTCCCCGCTGTCTCACCGTGGACAGACGTATGTTACACATGTAGTGGGGGTGGAGGGGTGGGGGAGAAAAGCAGAATGTTATTGCTAAAAGAAAACTTCACTTTGGTAATATTAAACCCAGTACAATGTCATTCACTGTAAGTGTTACTTTTAAATATGATCCTGTTGAACCTGTCACAATCCGGACTATCCCTGATTTGACCGCACTCACCATTCATTGTTCTATCATCAGAATCAGGTTAATTATTCCAATTTCTACTGTAATCATTTCAATAGATGTACTAACGTGTCACGTGTTCAATATATTATCTTCCCACCTTTCTAATTTGTACAAAAAACAGGAAAATAAGCCATTCAGCCCGTGTCGATTTTTTCCCGTTGTAAGAACGTTTTCAGAGTACATTTTTGTAATTGTCACTCGATCCTTCTGTGAAGGAAAAAGGGTATCATTCCGTACGGCCAGACTTAAAATAGGTGTGATGATTTATTTACTCTTTGGTTTATTTTGAGTAGAACCCATTAACCCTCTGCACACCAAGCAGCATATACAGTACGTGGAGAGTGTATTATCACTAAATCACCCACGGAGTTTAGATTCCACCCAAACAATAATTGCAAATTTGTTGCAAAGCATAAGCACAGGCAACGTTTCAACCAATGGACCTCCGGGTTAAACCCGGAGGTCCATTGGCTCAAACATTGCTTGTGTTTTTTGTCCATATGTATAAAATTTGAAAGTTATAGTTTGGGTGATAACTCCACTCCTCGGGTGATTTAGTTATAATCCACTCTCCATGTACTGTACATAGAGTATACCCATAGTCGCTTGGTGTACCAAATGTTCACCACGAGTGGTTAAGTGGTGTTAACCGCGAGCCTTTGGTGTGTGGTTAACACCACTTCACCCCGAGTGGTGAACATTTGGTACACCAAGCTACTTTGGGTATATTTTATTTATACCGTGATCGCCGATTAGTAAGAGTATAAATGTTAAATAATACAATTTCACACGTGCGAATCTGTTATTGTTTACATGAGCACCGGTGGGTGGTACTTCAGCTGTCAATTTTATCTCCGAGACGAAATGGAAAAAAGAAACGCGCAAAACACGGGGTCCTTTTCATTTTAATAACATACATGTATTATATTACTATTTCGAGTTATGGATGCTTTATTAACATGGCGCAACGTATGTTTGTTAATTTTTGCTATCTCATGAGGTAAACTCATTTAGAAACGTAATAAATCATTGCCGGTTTTATTTCGCTCTTCGCGAGGCGACGAGCGAGAAAGTTAGACAAGTCTGCATTCTAGTCGAGGTCAGCAAATGTCAACTTGGATGTAGTTCCACTGTAGGTGTAAGTTTAAACTACTGAACTCCCATTGATGGCGTGTTCACCTCGGTTGGTGTGTAAAGCTAAACTTTATGTCATAGGCTTTTTGTATATAGTAGAATAGGTATAAATTCCGATAATGCAACTACGAAGTTAGCCAATTCAACATTGTTTGACAAAGCTCAATGAGCTGTGAAAAACGAGATTAAATTGCTTGAATTCCTAGTTACATTATGAACAAAATTAGCAGCTTGACGTTTGCTGTTTCGTCATCAGTGTGAGGGTTTAATTACGCAGACAGTAAGTATATCCTGTATACGTGAGTTAGATTAAGTAATGTTTTCACCCTGCATTCAAAGGACTGTATTGAATTGGAAAGTATAAGTTGATCTACCCGACAAATTCATTGAGCGGCAATTAAATATTTTATCTCGTGATCTGACCCTGTTTCCAGATCATGACGTTTATACTTTCAAAGTTGTAAATCACAGTCATCCTATAACATTCCGGACGTACCTTTCTCTGTATGCAAGTACATATTCTTTCGCGAAACTTGAATTCTAATCTCTTGTCGTCCTTTAAGCGAGTTTTAATCCGATATTCCAACAAAATTCTATTATATAATGGTTCGCGTAATATCTACTTCATTGGGGTTATTTTGGGGGTGGGCGCTCTTCCAAACAGTGCACAGCATTTTAACAACGCAGTGTGAGACGCAGTAGGAAACGCTGTTTGTTTCTCGATCCACATTGGAATTTTCATCGGGATTGGGATCCAATGATAAAAAAAAATCTTTAACACGCACCCAGTTGAATGAGGAATTTACAAAACGCGTCCATTAAGTAAGGGCGTGACCTCGTCAAACGGTCGGCGGAGACCTTATGTACTGACCTGGATTCGTAAATCTAACTGTAGAATGAGAACTGTAGAATGAGAACTCGTTGGAGATCATCTAATAATAATAATAACACTTTGGCCGGCCGCTGATTTGTCGCGGTTCTCTATGAGAATGCCTTGGTTACCCCTGTTCTACCAAACACCTCCCCACTCCCACGCTTCTTCTCTCCTCCCAACACCCGGAGACGAACTGCTTGATGACATTCCTTGCCCCATTCTTCCCAGTCTCTCCGATTAGCGTATTAACCCACTCCTTTGAGTCGCCCCCTAACCACATGTCTTTCATTCTCCCATCCCACTTCCCCATTATACTCCCCGTGAATCTTGTTCTTTTAGACTGGTATTTTGGGCATGCTAGAAGAAAGTGTTCCAGGGTCTCCACCATCCATTTACAGATGTAGCACGATGCTGCGGAACAAAGGCATCAGACGACTTCGTAGGGTTAATGAGACATCAAATAATACGAAGTTGAAGTAAGGAGGGAGTTTGTCCTACGTTTACTTCTATATGTCATCGGATTAACCATATTTATGTTTCTTGGGGATTTTAGAAATTTACATTTTTTGTAGCATCTTTTTTGTTCATATTACGGGGGCGTGATTGGGACCCGATAATAAAAAATGAAATCATGTTTGAGTGGTGGAAAGGTTTTAAAATCAAGCTTTATATCCCCGTATAGCTGAAGTCATGTGGAAATAAAGCTTATGGTGCCATTTTATTTTTTTTTTAATTTACATGAAAATGGTCTGAAAGACCATTTTCATGTAAATTTAAAGAAATAAAAATGTGTAGTTGGGTGAGAAAAAACTAAAATCTGATAGAAAAAAAAAAACTGAAAAAATCACACCCCTGTGATAAACTATTGGAGATGGAAACTCATTTTTTAGGAATAAAATTTTAATATATACTGATGGTTTGGGTAGGAAATTTATTGCACCATCGAACGCAGTTGCTCATCATCGATGGTAATCTGAATGGGCAGCGATATGCTTAACGCTGTTGTTGTCCCGTTGTTCAACCCTAACGTTGTTTTGCAGTTATTCCGGCAAGACAATGCCCGATGACACGTGGCGCGTATCTGTCGTGACTTTATTGAGGAGCAGGGCATCGAACGTCTTCCTTGGCCACCACTTTCGGCAGATTTGTCACCTATCGAGCATCTTTGGAATCAATCGGACCGTCGGGTACGACTTCGTGATCTCTAGACGTTAGGCAGGAGTGGAACGCAATACCACAGGGTGACATCCAGAGACTTATCGGGTCCATGCACCGTCGATGTCTTGCCATCCAAGAGGCAAACGGTGGACATTCACGCCATTGACTGCGTGTGTGAACTTTTCATTTCCTCCCATATCTGAATTGCGACGTCCTGGCGTGACGCTGGCAACAGTAAGAACATGAAATTATGCCAATTCAACTGGACTCGAAATATAAATTTACAACAATTTATTTGGGATTAAGTCGATAATACTAAAAAGATTGCTCCTCAAAGTTTATTTTTCTTTCTTTTTGACTCAGTAGATCTTATATAACCGCTTTAAGTTAACGTAAGTAAGTTGTTTTAAAGATAGAACATATAGTTTTGTAACCACAAGGCTCTTCTTTCGGGGATCGGCAGACACGATGGAATGTAATGTTAAGTTACCCTGCCAAGTACATTCAGAACTATTCTTCCCACTCTCCCTCCAACGATACGATCTGTAAAAAAATAGTTATCTCTGCCGATTTAATGTAGCTTTAAAATGATAAATGGATTAAACTGTTACCTTTCCGGGTTACAAGTCTTGCCACGGGTCAACCACTCACTGATGGCAGTGACGTGGAAATGTTTTGTATGAATCGATACAAACAATGGGGATACGCCGAATGTAACTACAGTACGTGGAGAGTGGATTGTAACTAAATCACCCGTGTAGTAGAGTTATCACCTAAAGTATCACTTTCAAATTCTGGGTCCCAATGGGAGGATTTGAGGATTGATGTAATGTGGTCAATTGTTTTTGGCGCCAGTAATCATCTTGGTTAAACGTTTAGTTATAACTGCCACTGTAACGATTAACCTTTCGTTACTTTTTGGAACGGAGAATATTCATATGCTATGATCTTAAAACGAGATGATAAAGTCATGCTCTGGATGAAAATCTTTTATATTATTAGTTTCAGATAAGGAGAAAATGCATAATGTAACTTATGGAAATCTTCCATAAAATGATTGGGTACCAGTTGAGTCTCGCATCAAATATAAAGTTTTAATGATGACACATAACATCATCCACGGAGACAATGCCCCCACCTACTTTACACAAACTGGTATGGAATCTTAGATCATCTTCAGGGAATCTTCTTGTCGTGCCTCGAATAAGATCTACTGTGGGAAAAAGATCATTCTCTTTTGCAGCTCACTCACTATGGAATGCACTTCCTTAGAATTTAAGGAAATTCGCCAATACTGGAAATTTCAAAAAAGATTTAGAGACCAATCTCTTTCGGACAGCCTTTGACTGCTAAGTTCTTTCTTTTGAATGTCAGTTTATTTTGTGAGCACTTTTGAGCAACGTTTTGCTGTCAAAAGCGCTGTATAAGTAAATTATTATTAATCATTATTATTATTATAACCGGTTACTGGATTCTTTAATCGTTTCAGCACAAGCTGTATGTGATAAGCCTCGCTATGGATTATCAGTTTGGGATTGATCACACGTTGTGTATATATCAGAATGGAACGGCACTGTATTATTAGTTGTACAGTTTGTTGGTGGCTCAATATGGAATATATGGTGTCAGTTAATTTCATATTGGACGAGAGCGAAGCTCGAGTCCAATATGGAATTAACTGACACCATATATACCATATTAGGCCACCAACAAACTGTGTAACGAATAGATCTTACCGACTGCTGCATCGATGCACAGAACTAATAACAACAGCGATCAAAATTAAATGAGAGAATTCTCACAATGTGTTCACGTGTCTTTGCCTTGTTACAATTTATGGGAGAGTACTCTCCCATAAATTGTAACAAGGCAGATTCATACATGCCAAACAGTTTCATTTCGAAGGTAACATGACAAACATACACAGAATATGAAGCCTTTTAAGTTGCCTAACCTACACTTCAGACCAAATATGGGCTTCCAACACTCAATCTTTCAACTTGAAGCGTTTGTCGGCTGCCGCCATTTTGAATAATCAATGAACAAAGGGGAGATTACACACAGCTGTCAGCGTATACTGATGTTGACAGGCAGTATATGGTTTTATATGCAGTCTGCATGTGACGTCTTTGAACCAATGAAATTTCCAGACACTTGTAGGAGGTAAGATATTATAGTATTCACCTATCCGAACGTCTCGGCCTCCCCGCCGAGGAAGCCGGGCCCTCTCCACTGAGGAAGCCGCGCCCTCGGATAGTTAAACTATCTCTTCTTAAACTTCGAGGAATCTCAACTTCGGTTTACGTTGAATTTTCTGCACAATTCTATTCTTTCCTCTCTTCGTCCACCTAATTTACTTATTGCCACCATTAATCCTCGCTATACAAAAACTCAGCTTCAAACTACTCCTCCATCATGCATGGTATCTGATTGTGTTCGACGAATGACGTTGAACGATGTCGAAGTGAACAAATTGGTTGTGCCGAATAATGCGTCAAGGGAGACAACTCCAGTTTGGTTCATATCAACCGAGATCGGCGTCATGTCAGTCAAGATTGCAGCCATATCTGCCGAGCCGAACTTGATAACTGGTAATTCTGGGATGGAAACTCATATCCAATAATAATAGGTTATACGTGTGGAGTGTATTATCACTACATCACTCGACGAGTAGATATTCCAACCAAGCAGTCATTGAAAATTTGTTGCAAAGCAAAACAAGCACAGGCAAAGTTTCAGCCAATGCTCCTCCAATGACTGAAATATTGCTTGTGCTTTTGTTCATATGTACATAACTATAAAGTGGTAGTTTGGGTGATAACTCCACTGAACGGGTGATTTTGTTACAATCCACTCTCCACGTTTTTTATTCACCAGCATCAGACACGCGAGTGTCCTATTTTCCTTCCAAACTTCTAAATTTATGAAATGCGGCAACGTCAGGGTACACCTCGGTATACCGGATTTCAACGATGCCCATGAAGCTCCAGTTGATTCTTGATTTTATTTATCACGTGGATTCACTGGATATTTCTCCTTTTATCTCGTCATAGGGGGAGAGGTGGCATTGCGGTAACCGGTTCTCGTCAGATCACAGAAGTTAAGCAACGTCGCGCCCGGTAAGTCCTCGGATGGGTGACCGTCTGAGCGATCGATTCGGACTCCCGCGCTGTGCCCTTGGACAAGGCACTTAACCCCGATTGTCCAAATGGGGTCACGATGACGCCGTGTACTGATGCGTACTGCACGTCGATGGTGCGCATGCATGTCTTCAACCAATCTAACCCTGCCTGTGCTGTAATAAGGAGTTACTATGTTGGGGAGCTGGCAGCTGCTTGTCGTTGCTCTGTGGTTCTCTCCGGGTACTCCTGCTTCCTCCACTCGAAAAACTGCCACGGTCATGATTAACTATTGTTCATAAGTATGTGACCTTAAACTAAACACCAATACATAAATAATCTCGTCATATCAGCGCAGTTCGAGGACTACACACCAAAACGTTAAACTGCAAATGGTAGAGAGAGATTAAGAATCTCCTCCTCTTCGATAGATTAATCCTCCCTTCCAGATTTTTGTATAATTGGCCTCTCTGATGGGAATTTTATGGCGTGATTTGGCATTAGGAGTTCTTGTAAGACGACTGGGGGAAATGTTTGAAATATGGCTTGGCTGGTTGACAAAAGAATTTGATAGACATGTGTGAGTTCTGAATGGATAAGTTCACACCAGGGCAAATGAGAATTAAAACATTCCAATTAAGTTCCAAATTGGGTATGATTATTCGTGTGACAAGTTTATCGTCTGGTTCGTATTCTGACGGACAAAGAATGGCATTTTTATTAATTTTAACGAAACGACAGGATATCGTCTGCATTCACAATTAAGACTGTATGTCAAAGCCACCTTTTTTCATCTCTCCAGGGAGTACATGTTTGGTCTTTCGTTCCACGTCGAATATCATATTTTAACTTCTGCCCTGTCTACCACTCGAAAGTTCACATAAGCACATATCGGCACATAAAGCATGTGCCTTTGTGCTAGGGCACAATGTGTCACATTGTGCTTTTTCACATAGGCACATACGGGTATTTGAGGATACCTTTGGTCTGGTATTGTATTATTTGAGGATACCTATCGAGGATACCTACTGGAGAATCCCTTTTTGTCATATGTGCTTATGTGAAAAGCCACAATGTGACACAATATGCCCTATCACATAGGCACATACGGGTATTTGAGGATACCTATGGTCTGGTATTGTATTATTTGAGGATACCTATCGAGGATACCTACTGGAAAATCCCTTTTTTGTCGCATTAGGCTATGTAAAAGCCCTCAACGGGTCTAATGTAGTCTTACCATCCGCTTCCATCTTGTCGCCAAAGCCCCAAGGCCATTGGCTTCTACAACAGTCTTGTTCCATTGCGGCCTTGTACCAGTACTATTGGCTTCTGTTATTCTGCCCCATATCTCATCCATTACTTCCTAGCTATACCTCTCTCAGTCTCGACTATAACATTGATCAAGGTTGAATCAGATTCCCCCTGTATACATATAAGGCATTCTGTTATTGAGATTCCTAGCCGAGTCCGTAAAATTTGGATTCCGTGTTTTGACATCAGGCATTACACTTACCCATAGTACCCCTTGGCCTAGCATTACATACTACCTATACAAGTCATAGGATAACATGAAGCATTAGGCGGATTAATAGTACTAAGGACTAGCATGGGACCTGTAGGGGGAGAACGCGTACATCCTACACTACCACACTAGGCGACCATGCATTACACCCACCCACTCACAATAACGTCTGGCCCCACATTACATACTACCTATATTAGTTATGGGGTGACATAAAGCATTAAGTCGATTAGTAGTATCAACGGCTGTCGGGGGCCCATAGAGCTACATATTGTCCATACTATACTGTTGTTCTATACTGCCAGGCATTACCCCTACCCACAATACCCCTATGCCTAGCATTGCATACTACCTATACCAGTCATAGGATAACATGAAGCATCAGGTGAATTAATAGTACTAAGGGCTAACATAGGACCTGTAGGGGCCCACAGAGTTATATATCGTCCATACTATACCGCAGTTCTATACTGCCAGGCATTACCCACCCCACCCCACAATACCACTTGACCTGCCATAACGTACTCCCTATACCAGTCATTGAATAGTACAAAGCAATCGGCTGGTTAATAATATCGAGGACTGGACCTACAGGGTATATACCATGCATCCTATGCCACCCGTTCTAAACAACCTAGTATAATACTGCCTGGCCTAACACTAAACTACCAATACCAGCCATAAGATAATACAAAGAATTCGGTAGGTTAATAGTACTAAGAGGGTAATAGGCCAACAGGCCATTCACCCTATACTGTCCAACTTAAACCACCAATGACTATCTCGCAATACCACACTAAAACCCACCCACCCTACTGCTTGACTTAGCTATAGCAGACATTGGATAATATGAAGCATAAGGTGGCTTAATAGTACTAAGGGCTAACTTGGGACCTACATGCATATACACCACTACTACTATGTCGCCGCCACCCCCATACGAGAAGCCCGACATCCACTGACCCGAATAACGTTATGTCAGATTGTATACTGGACAATAACAGTGGTCAACATCTCTATGGCGTCGCGTGCGCACCATGACGTCACGACGTCAATAGCAACGTCAACCGTTTCGCGGGAAAAACTTTCAAGAAGACCCATCTTCACCATCATCTTTCCATCACTTACCCATAATATATACCTATAGCCCCATGCATACATATATCACTATACTTGCCATAGCATACTATATATGCAGTACGTACACTATTTACCGGATCTAGCTGCAAGGAGCCGTACTTTTGCACCCCTAACATTGCACCCCCAAAAGTCCGGTTCCTATGGGAATTTAACACTAGTTGCACCCCTAAAAGTCCGGGTAATGGGGCACGAAAAACCCCTTATATACTACTTATGTTAATAGGGTAAGATGGGCTGTTAGTTAGCAGCTGCCAGAGGTTATAGTGTGCTTCTGGGGAATACACTTGCTCAAGATGTTTTTCTTGCATGAACAGCCTTAGTTTTTGAAATATATAACTTTTTGCTGACTGTGACAAAAATGTAACATCTCAAAACAATAAAATGGTTTGGTAAGGTGTATGGTCCCCAAATAAACATTTAAATGTGAAATAATCCCCCAAAATAATAACTGAATCTGGTCTGGAAGCCAAAAAACATATTTCCCATATGCGACCATTATAACGTTCAGGTGGAAAAAATATGATCGCATCACTTTAATTTTGGCATTTAAATATCTCTGTCAAGTATAGCCCTTCAGACAACTTTTTCTGATCTGAAAACAGGGGATCATGCAACAAATAAGAGAGAAAACCTGACACAAAGGGAAGTACAGGTCACGTGCACATATTTTACAAAAAACACACAAAAAGTAAATTGTATTTTTTAGGTCCAAAAGTCATCAAATCACCTCTTTTTTATCAGGAATATTCAACAATAATGCAAGATGTCAATAGAATGTATCAAACTTTTATTGAAACAATGGATTTTCCCAAGGCTGTTTATTTTTAGAGTGTCATTTCCGAGTGCAACATTTTAAGGCGGTTCACTCTATTTCAATATTTAGTTCCGCGATACCTGTATACTCCCGCGTACAACAAAATGGACGATTCTTGTATTTGTGGGACGGGTATATGGTTATCTTATCACTGATCCCCCCCTCCCCCCCCCCCCCCCCAATCCGTCCAGCTTGGCATTCATTGTGTTGTCTATTCAAGGTCTTCAAGCAAACGTGAACGCATTACAGTAAGCGTAGAGAGTGCCATCATTACATCACACGCGGAGCGGAGATTCACCTAGGCAATAATTACAAATTTGTTGCAAAGCATAACAAGCACAAGCAAAGTTCCATAAACCCGGAGGTACATTGGCTGAAACACTGCTTGTGTTTTTTGTCCATATGTACATAATTTGAAAGAGATTCTCTAGGTGATAATTCCACTCCATGGGTGATTTAGTTACAATCCACTCTCACATACCGTTTGTGTTGAGTAAAGTCTACATATAGAGTATTTTTTAGTTTCTTTCTATATCCCGCTTTTGTCCCGATTTGTTGCCTTAATATTTTTCCTTCACTCTGTTATCATATCGGAACCGTTTAATCAACTTTTTGTACAAAACTTGTTTGTGTCACTAGATTAAACAAGAGGCCTGTCACGCCTAGAGAGCTCCGCTGAGGGCCACTGATCGCATGGGCATGTTTTCTAATACTAATATTGTTACAAACGTTAGCCGAAAAATATTCAGCGGTTCAGAAATTATGGCTTGGACAAACAAATATCAAAAATATCTTAAGATTTTCTTGATCCTGTGACCTGTGACCTTGACCCTGTGGATTTACAGACCGCAGAATAATTGATGACACACCGTCTATTGATAATACATATTGTTATGAAGTTTGGTGGAAAAATATTCAGCGGTTTAGAAATTATGGCTCGGACAAATAAAATGTTGACGACGGACGGACGGACGGACGGACGGACGGACGGACGGACGGACGGACGGACGGACGGACGGACGGACAGACGGACGACGGACGACAGATGACGGACGACAGACGACGGACGAATCAGTATAAGAAAAGCTCTGCTGACAAGTCAGCAGAGCTAAAAAAAATCTTAATAAATGCTGATAAGTAATCGATTATGTCAGTACATCTTACTGGAGGGGGATTAATCCTTTGAACCCTAGAGGCCGTTTTTCCGGCCTGGAACCTGATACGTTATAACATCATTTCATAGGATGGCTGTTCAGTAAATGTGTGGGGGTAGACCAATCAATATTTTCAACGTGCAGCCCCGAGGCTGCACGTTCAAATATTGATTGGCCTACCCCAAATAATGAACATGGACTCTTCTAAATGCTGCCATTGAACTGGCATGGCAGATACCACTAGTGTTTTAAGGGTTAAGAAACGAATAGGAAATATTTACACAAATTTCTGCTATAGTGAAACCTATCCAGTGAGTGGCAAGGAGACAGCTTGTTAGTATTTAGTTATTTATTTATTGGTGTTTAAAGTCACATATTTCTGCACATTGGCTAATCATGACCTCCACAGTGTTACGGGTGGGGGTAGCCGGAGTACCCGGAGAGAACCACCGAGCAACGGCGAGCAACTGTAAGCGCCCCAACATACTGACTCCACACAAGCAGGGTTAGCATTGGTTGAAGACAGTGCACCATCGACGTGCACCACGCTTTAGTACACAACGTCACCGTGCCCCCACGTGGGCAATGGGGTGAAATGTCTTGCCCAAGGACACAACGCGGTTGCCGCAGGTGGGATTTGAACCGAGGACCTCTCGGCTTGCAGCCTGCACCTCTACCTACTGAGCCACCGCGCCCCGACAGCTTGTTAGGCTATGTCATTTCTTGGCAGTGTGCTGACTATTTTCAAGGTTTGAATCCTTGGATTTTTCATATTTGTAATGTTAGTACTCTCATACTGCATAATAAATTTACTTACTTTCATACTTTCATAAATTTTAAATTGATACAGGGGCGCGGTGGCGTTGCGGTAACCGGTTCTCGTCAGATCACCGAAGTTAAGCAACGTCGAGCGCGGTTAGTAGTTGGATGGCTGGCCATTTCAGCGACTGATTCGCGCTCCCGCGTTGTGTCCGTGGGGTAGGCACTTAACCCTGATTGCCCGCATGGGGGCACGATGACGCTGTGTACTAAGGCGTACTGCACGTCGAAGGTGCGCATGTCTTCAACCAATCTAACCCTGCCTGTGCCGTGGTGCAGAGTTCAGAGTTACGATGTTGGAGAGCTGACAGCTGCTCGTCGTTGCTCGGTGGTTCTCTCCAGGTACTCCGCTTCCTTCACCCGTAAAACTGTCGCCGACATGATATGACCCTGGCTGCTAATGTGTCGTTAAACCTCAATAAAGAAAATTGATATAATGTGTGAAATATTTCTGTTCCAGTCATCAGCCTCGTTTTATATCTTTCCCAAAAGAAACGCCGAAGAATAAGCACTAAACATACTGCGAAGTCCTTTTTCATTACGTTTGATACTTGTTTTATAAAGTATTGACCCCTTGACGGACACATTTTGTGGCAGAAAGAAAATAATGTCGGTGACTACACCAGGCTGCTATTCTACAGTACGTGGAGTGTGTATTATCACTAAATCACCCGCAGAGTGGAGATTCCACCCGAGGAATAATTGCAAATTTGTTGCAAAGCATAACCAGCACCAGCAAAGTTTCAGCCAATGGACCTCCGGGTTAAACCCGGAGATCCATTAGCTGAAACATTGCTTGTGTTTTTTGTCGATATGTACAAAATTTGAAAGTTATAGCCTGGGTGATAACTCCGCTCCGCGGGTGATTTAGTTACAATCCACTCTCCACGTACTTTATATTTGAGCGTTCAAAGTGAAAATTCAAGTATGATTCGCTTTTTTATCTAAAAGGATAATAGAACAAATGTTTGTTACTTATATAAAACTCTCCTTAAACCATCGCATACATATATCGGTCTTAAGCAAATATAACCGCGGGGAACAACCGTCGATATCTGCTGTGCAACAATGGTGTTCATCTGATGACACGGAGACAAATTAAAGATGATGACAATTTAATATTGAATCTGGTATTCTAAATGTCTGACAGCGACAAACATTTAACAACTGGTCTTGTTGGATATCCGAACAATATCACCGTAATAATAGCTCGTGGGATTTCCCAGTAAAATAAAACAGAGTAACGTTTGGAAATCCAAACTATAACTGAATTCTTACTTGTGATCAAGGCTATATATACAATATAATAAATGCGTCATGTCACAACAAGTTTGGAGCGCGGTGGCTCAGTAGGTTGGGGCAGAGGGTGTTAGCCGAGAGGTCCTCAGTTCGAATCCCACCTGCGGCAACCGCGTTGTGTCCTTGGGCAAGACACTTCATTTCCATTGCCCGCGTGGGGGTCACGATGACGCCGTGTACTAAGGCGTACTGCACGTCGATGGTACGCATATCCTCAACCAATCTAACCCTGCCTGTGCTGCAGTGCGGAGTTACGATGTTGGGGAGCTGACAGCAGCTCGTCGTTGCTCGGTGGTTCTCTCCGGGTACTCCGGCTTCCTCCACCCGTAAAACTGTCACGGTCATGATTAGCCATTGTGCATAAATATGTGACCTTAAACATCAATAAATAAATAAATAATAAATACACAACAAGTTTACTTGATATAAAGATTAAAGTAAGCTTTAACTGGGTCCTAATGATATGCCTTATTACTTAGTGAACAGAACTTAAATAAACAATGGAGGAAAACAATCAATAGAGGCAACTAGTTAACAACTTCTTTTAGAGAGACTTGCTGTCACACGACGAATGGAGAAATATGGCAAGTTTGAAACAATTGAAATTAAATTGGAGAAAATGCTAATAGTAGATTGTGAATGCAATATAATAACAGTAAATTTGTCTCTTTGATTCGAAAGTTTATCATGATCTGTACACGCTCTGGTGATACAAACATCCCTTTAGCTGATAAACAGTAGAGAGAGGAAAGGTCAAATCATATATCGGGGCCGCTACCAAACCGGCGTTGCTGTTTGGTTTTCTTTCTTTTTTTTTCCCTTAAAATTGCCATCGCACAACATTATATTCTGGCTCGCCACCATGGTGGGACTCAAACCTCTACAATCGCCAAGCTGGAACCGAATAGAGCCCACTCTCTAATAGTCTTAATGGCGTTGAGGGTTTGGTCTTTGACAATCTATCACTCCAATGCAAACTGCCGGGAATTCTAACCGCGTGCATACCCCTTCAGACCCAATTTGAGGCAATAGGAAAGCTAGGCCTGAGTGATCCAGATCCAAGTGAAATAAAATAAGGCTAACCGGGTCGCAAGGGATTTGTAAATCCCACATCGTCCCTGCGCGCTTTCGGCGCGCTAAAACCTTTCAATCATTCAGGTCAAATCAGAGAGAACATATTACATTATGTCATTCGTTCTGTGTTGCGGGATGGTGCGTCTCAAGGAACCCGAGTATTATATTGCCTGGTAATGCGTCTTTACATTCATTGACTATTATAATACCTGATGGGTACGAGCGTGGGATGGGAAAATCTCACCCGAGGGCAAGATATTTGGGTCAGACACGAGGCTTGCCGAGTGTCTAGACCAAATATCTTGTCCCGAGGGTGAGATTTTCCCATCCCACACCCGTACCCATCAGGGATTATTTTTCTCCCCCACCATACAGCGGTTACGTTAGCCAGAGGTAATCGACGGTCACGTGCTGATATAATCAACTCATTTGGTATTCGTTGTTTTGAAAAACTAATGACACCATCGGAAAGAGCATGCACAAGTTAGGTATATACCAAAAAATCAATTAGGAACGGTGGCATCTTGGGGTTTAAAGAGTTTTAGAGCATCAGACTTTGAACACACGGCATTCTGATGACGTCAATATGAATTAGTTGGTAGCCAAATACTATGCATCGCGTCATAATAACGTTATAAATGTATAACGTCACGTGGGTGGGGTGGGATACATATGTCTCTCCCCGCTATCTCACCCTGGACAGACGTATGTTACACATGTAGTGGGGGGTGGGGGGGGGGTGGGGGAGAAAAGCAGAATGTTATTGATAAAAGAAAACTTCACTTTGGTAATATTAAACCCAGTACAATGTCATTCACTGTAAGTGTTACTTTTAAATATGATCCTGTTGAACCTGTCACAATCCGGATTATCCCTGATTTGACCGCACTCACCATTCATTGTTCTATCATCAGAATCAGGTTAATTATTCCAATTTCTACTGTAATCATTTCAAAAGATGTACTAACGTGTCACGTGTTCAATATATTATCTTCCCACCTTTCTAATTTGTACAAAAAACAGGAAAATAAGCCATTCAGTCCGTGTCGATTTTTTCCCGTTGTAAGAACGTTTTCAGAGTACATTTTTGTAATTGTCACTCGATCCTTCTGTGAAGGAAAAAGGGTATCATTCCGTACGCCCAGACTTAAAATAGGTGTGATGATTTATTTACTGTTTGGTTTATTTTGAATAGAACCCAATAACCCTCTGCACACCAAGCCGCATATACAGTACGTGGAGAGTGTATTATCACTAAATCACCCGCAGAGTGGAGATTCCACCCAAACAATAATTGCAAATTTGTTGCAAAGCATAAGCACAGGCAACGTTTCAACCAATGGACCTCCGGGTTAAACCCGGAGGTCCATTGGCTCAAACATTGCTTGTGTTTTTTGTCCATATGTATAAAATTTGAAAGTTATAGTTTGGGTGATAACTCCACTCCTCGGGTGATTTAGTTATAATCCACTCTCCATGTACTGTACATAGAGTATACCCATAGTCGCTTGGTGTACCAAATGTTCACCACGAGTGGTTAAGTGGTGTTAACCGCGAGCCTTTGGTGTGTGGTTAACACCACTTCACCCCGAGTGGTGAACATTTGGTACACCAAGCTACTTCGGGTATATTTTATTTATACCGTGCTCGCCGATTAGTAAGAGTATAAATGTTAAATAATACAATTTCACACGTGCGAATCTGTTATTGTTTACATGAGCACCGGTGGGTGGTACTTCAGCTGTCAATTTTATCTCCGATACGTAATGGAAAAAAGAAACGCGCAAAACACGGGGTCCTTTTCATTTTAATAACATACATGTATTATATTACTATTTCGAGTTATGGATGCTTTATTAACATGACGCAACGTATGTTTGTTAATTTTTGCTATCTCATGAGGTAAACTCATTTAGAAACGTAATAAATCATTACCGGTTTTATTTCGCTCTTCGCGAGGCGACGAGCGAGAATGTTAGACAAGTCTGCATTCTAGTCGAGGTCACCAAATGTCAACTTGGATGTAGTTCCACTGTAGGTGTAAGTTTAAACTACTGAACTCCCATTGATGGCGTGTTCACCTCGGTTGGTGTGTAAAGCTAAACTTTATGTCATAGGCTTTTTGTATATAGTAGAATAGGTATAAATTCCGATAATGCAACTACGAAGTTAGCCAATTCAACCTTGTTTGACAAAGCTCAATGAGCTGTGAAAAACAAGATTAAATTGCTTGAATTCCTCGTTACATTATGAACAACATTAGCAGCTTGACGTATGCTGTTTCGTCATCAGTGTGAGCGTTTAATTACACAGACAGTAAGTATATCCTGTATATGTGAGTTAGATTAAGTAATGTTTTCACCCTGCATTCAAAGGACTGTATTGAATTGGAAAGTATAAGTTGATCTACCTGACAGATTCATTGAGCGGCAATTAAATATTTTGTCTCGTGTTCTGACCCTGTTTCCAGATCATTACGTTTATACTTTCGAAGTTGTAAAGCACAGTCATCCTATAACATTCCGGACTACCTTTCTCTGTATGCAAGTACATATTCTTGCGCGAATCTTGAATTCTAATCTCTTGTCGTCCTTTAAGCGAGTTTTGATCCGATATTCCAACAAAATTCTATTATATAATGGTTCGTAATATCTACTTCGTTGGGGTTATTTTGGGGGTGGGCGCTCTTCCAAACAGTGCACGGCATTTTAACAGCGCAGTGTGAGGCGCAGTAGGAAACGCTATTTGTTTCTCGATCCACACTGGAATTTTCATCGGGATTGGGATCCAATGATAAAACAAATCTTTAACACGCACCCAGTTGAATGCGGAATTTACAAAACGCGTCCATTAAGTAAGGGCGTGACCTGGTCAAACGGTCGGTGGAGACCTAATGTACTGACCTGGATTCGTAAATCTCACTGTAGAATGAGAACTCGTTGGAGATCATCTAATAATAATAATAACACTTTGGCCGGCCGCTGATTTGTCGCGGTTCTCGTATGAGAATGCCTTGGTTACCCCTGTTCTACCAACCGCCTCCCCACTCCCACGCTTCTTCTCTCCTCCCAACACTCGGAGACGAACTGCTTGATGACATCCCTTGCCCCATTCTTCCAAATCTCTCCGATTAGCATATTAACCCACTCCTTTGAGTCGCCCGCTAACCACATGTCCTTCATTCTCCCATCCCACTTCCCCATTATACTCCCCGTGAATCTTGTTCTTTTAGGCTGGTATTTTGGGCATTCTAGAAGAAAGTGTTCCAGGGTCTCCACCATCCATTTACAGATGTAGCACGATGCTGCGGAACGAAGGCATCAGACGACTTCGTAGGGTTAATGAGACATCAAATAATACGAAGTTGAAGTAAGGAGGGAGTTTGTCCAACATTTACTTCTATATGACATCGGATTAACCATATTTATGTTTCTTGGGGATTTTAGAAATTTACATTTTTCGTAACATCTTTATTGTTCATATTACAGGGGCGTGATTGGGACCCGATAATAAATAATGAAAGCATGTTTGAGTGGTGGAAAGGTTTTAAAATCAAGCTTTATATCCCCGTATAGCTGAAGTCATGTGGAAATAAAGCTTATGGTGCCATTTTATTTTTTTTTTTTTAATTTACATGAAAATGGTCTGAAAGACCATTTTCATGTAAATTTAAAGAAATAAAAATGTGTAGTTGGGTGAGAAAAAACTAAAATCTGATAAAAAAAAAAATGAAAAAATCGCACCCCTGTGATAAACTATTGGAGATGGAAACTCATCATTTTTTATGAATAAAATTTCTATATATACTGATGGTTTGGGTAGGAATTTTATTGCACCATCGAACGCAGTTGCTCATCATCGATGGTAATCTGAATGGGCAGCGATATGCTTAACGCTGTTGTTGTCCCGTTGTTCAACCCTAACGTTGGATTGCAGTTATTCCAGCAAGACAATGCCCGATGACACGTGGCGCGTATCTATCGTGACTTTATTGAGGAGCAGAGCATCGAACGTCTTCCTTGGCCACCACTTTCGCCAGATTTGTCGCCAATCGAGCATCTTTGGGATCAATCGGACCGTCGGGTACGACTTCGTGACCTCTAGACGTTAGGCAGGAGTGGAACGCAATACCACAGGGTGACATCCAGAGACTTATCGGGTCCATGCACCGTCGATGTCTTGCCATCCAAGAGGCAAACGGTGGACATTCACGCCATTGACTGCGTGTGTGGACTTTTCATTTCATCCCATATCTGAATTGCGACGTCCTGACGTGACGCTGGCAACAGTAAGAACATGAAATTATGTCAATTCAACTGGACTCGAAATATGAATTTACAATAATTTATTTGGGATTAAAGTCGATAATACTAAAAAGATTGCTCCTCAAAGTTTATGTTTCTTTCTTTTTTGACTCAGTAGATCTTATATAACCGCATTACGATAACGTAAGTAAGTTGTTTTAAAGATAGAACATATAGTTTTGTAACCACAAGGCTCTTCTTTCAAGGATCGGCAGACACGATGGAATGTAATGTTACGCTACCCTGCCAACTTCAGTTTACGTTGAATTTTCTGCACAATTCTATTCTTTCCTCTCTTCGTCCACCTAATTTACTTATTGCCACCATTAATCCTCGCTATACAAAAACTCAGCTTCAAACTACTCCCCCATCATGCATGGTATCTGATTGTGTTCGACGAATGACGTTGAACGATATCGAAGTGAACAAATTGGTTGTGCCGAATAATGCGTCAAAGGAGATAACTCCAGTTTGGTTCATATCAACCGAGATCGGCGTCATGTCAGTCAAGATTGCAGCCATATCTGCCGAGCCGAACTTGATAACTGGTAATTCTGGGATGGAAAATCATATCCAATAATAATAGTTTATACGTGTAGAGTGTATTATCACTACATCACTCGAGGAGTGGAGATTCCAACCAAGCAGTCATTGAAAATTTGTTGCAAAGCAAAACAAGCACAAGCAAAGTTTCAGCCAATGCTCCTCCATTGACTGAAATATTGCTTGTGTTTTTGTCCATATGTACATAACTAGAAAGTGGTACTTTGGGTGATAACTCCACTGAACGGGTGATTTTGTTACAATCCACTCTCCACGTTTTTTATTCACCAGCATCAGACACGCGAGTGTCCTACTTTCCTTCCAAACTTCTAAATTTATGAAATGCGGCAACGTCAGGGTACACCTCGGTATACCGGATTTCAACGATGCCCATGAAGCTCCAGTTGATTCTTGATTTTATTTATCACGTGGATTCACTGGATATTTCTCCTTTTATCTCGTCATAGGGGGAGAGGTGGCATTGCGGTAACCAGTTCTCGTCAGATCACAGAAGTTAAGCAACGTCGCGCCCGGTAAGTCCTCGGATGGGTGACCGTCTGAGCGATCGATTCGGACTCCCGCGCTGTGCCCTTGGACAAGGCATTTAACCCCGATTGTCCAAATGGGGTCACGATGACGCCGTGTACTGATGCGTACTGCACGTCGATGGTGCGCATGCATGTCTTCAACCAATCTAACCCTGCCTGTGCTGTAGTAAGGAGTTACTATGTTGGGGAGCTGGCAGCTGCTTGTCGTTGCTCTGTGGTTCTCTCCGGGTACTCCTGCTTCCTCCACTCATAAAACTGCCACGGTCATGAATAGCCATTGTTCATAAGTATGTGACCTTAAACTAAACACCAATACATAAATAATCTCGTCATATCAGCGCAGTTCGAGGACTACACACCAAAACGTTAAACTGCAAATTGTAGAGAGAGATTAAGTATCTCCTCCTCTTCGATAGATTAATCCTCCCTTCCAGATTTTTGTAAAACTGGCCTCTCTGATGGGAATTTTATGGCGTGATTTGGCATTAGGAGTTCTTGTAAGACGACTGGGGGAAATGTTTGAAATATGGCTTGGCTAGTTGACAAAAGAATTTGATAGACATGTGTGTGTTCTGAATGAATCAGTTCACACCAGGGCAAATGAGAATTAAAACATTCCAATTAAGTTCCAAATTGGGTATGATTCTTCGTGTGACAAGTTTATCGTCTGGTTCGTATTCTGACTGACAAAGAATGGCATTTTTATTAATTTTAACGAAACGAGCGAGCAGACAGGATATCGTCTGCATTCACAATTAAGACTGTATGTCAAAGCCATCTTTTATCATCTCTCCAGGGAGTACATGTTTGGTCTTTCGTTCCACGTCGAATATCATATTTTAACTTCTGCCCTGTCTACCACTCGAAAGTTCACATAAGCACATATCGGCACATAAAGCATGTGCCTTTGTGCTAGGGCACAATGTGTCACATTGTGCTTTTTCACATAGGCACATACGGGTATTTGAGGATACCTTTGGTCTGGTATTGTATTATCTGAGGATACCTATCGAGGATACCTACTGGAGAATCCCTTTTTGTCATGTGTGCTTATGTGAAAAGCCACAATGTGACACAATATGCCCTATCACATAGGCACATACGGGTATTTGAGGATACCTATGGTCTGGTGTTGTATTATCTGAGGATACCTATCGAGGATACCTACTGGAGAATCCCTTTTTTTGTCGCATTAGGCTATGTAAAAGCCCTCAACGGGTCTAATGTAGTCTTACCAACCGCTTCCATCTCGTCGCCAAAGCCCCAAGGCCATTAACTTCTACAACAGTCTTGTTCCATTGCGGCCTTGTACCAGTACTATTGGCTTCTGTTATTCTGCCCCATATCTCATCCATTACTTCCTAGCTATACCTCTCTCAGTCTCGATTATAACATTGATCAAGGTTGAATCAGATTCCCCCGTATACATATAAGGCATTCTGTTATTGAGATTCCTAGCCGAGTCCGTAAAATTTGGATTCCGTGTTTTGACATCAGGCATTACACTTACCCATAGTACCCCTTGGCCTAGCATTACATACTACTTATACAAGTCATAGGATAACATGAAGCATTAGGCGGATTAATAGTACTAAGGACTAACATGGGACCTGTAGGGGGAGAACGCGTACATCCTACACTACCACACTAGGCGACCATGCATTACACCCACCACCCACAATAACGTCTGGCCCCACATTACATACTACCTATATTAGTTATGGGGTGACATAAAGCATTAAGTCGATTAGTAGTATCAACGCCTGTCGGGGGCCCATAGAGCTATATATTGTCCATACTATACTGTTGTTCTATACTGCCAGGCATTACCCCTACCCACAATACCCCTTTGCCTAGCATTGCATACTACCTATACCAGTCATAGGATAACATGAAGCATCAGGTGAATTAATAGTACTAAGGGCTAACATAGGACCTGTAGGGGCCCACAGAGGTATATATCGTCCATACTATACCGCAGTTCTATACTGCCAGGCATTACCCCCACCCCACCCCACAATACCATTTGACCTGCCATAACGTACTCCCTATACCAGTCATTGAATAGTACAAAGCAATCGGCTGGTTAATAATATCGAGGACTGGACCTACAGGGGTATATACCATGCATCCTATGCCACCCGTTCTAAACAACCTAGTATAATACTGCCTGGCCTAACACTAAACTACCAATACCAGCCATAAGATAATACAAAGGATTCGGTAGGTTAATAGTACTAAGGGGATAATAGGCCAACAGGCCATTCACCCTATACTGTCCAACTTAAACCACCAATGACTATCTCGCAATACCACACTAAAACCCACCCACCCTACTGCTTGACTTAGCTATAGCAGACATTGGATAATATGAAGCATAAGGTGGCTTAATAGTACTAAGGGCTAACTTGGGACCTACATGCATATACACCACTACTACTATGTCGCCACCACCCCCATACGAGAAGCCCGACATCCACTGACCCGAATAACGTTATGTCAGATTGTATACTGGACAATAACAGTGGTCAACATCTCTATGACGTCGCGTGCGCATCATGACGTCATGACGTCAATAGCAACGTCAACCGTTTCGCGGGAAAAACTTTCAAGAAAACCCATCTTCACCATCATCTTTCCATCACTTACCCATAATATATACCCATAGCCCCATGCATACATATATCACTATACTTGCCATAGCATACTATATATGCAGTACATACACTATTTACCGGATCTAGCTGCAAGGAGCCGTACTTTTGCACCCCCAAAATTGCACCCCCAAAAGTCCGGTTCCTATGGGAATTTAACACTAGTTGCACTCCCAAAAGTCCGGGTAATGGGGCACGAAAAGCCCCGTATATACTACTTATGTTAATAGGGTAAGATAGGCTGTTAGTTAGCAGCTGCCAGAGGTTATAGTGTGCTTCTGGGGAATACACTTGCTCAAGATGTTTTTCTTGCATGAACAGCCTTAGTTTTTGAAATATATAGCTTTTTGCTGACTGTGACAAAAATGTAACATCTCAAAACAATAAAATGGTTTGGTAAGGTGTATGGTCCCCAAATAAATATTTAAATGTGAAATAATCCCCCAAAATAATAACGGAATCTGGTCTGGAAGCCAAAAAACATATTTCCCATATGCGACCATTATAACGTTCAGGTGGAAAAAATATGATCGCTTCACTTTAATTTTGGCATTTAAATATCTCTGTCAAGTATAGCCCTTCAGACAACTTTTTCTGATCTGAAAACAGGGGATCATGCAACAAATAAGAGAGAAAACCTGACACAAAGGGAAGTACAGGTCACGTGCACATATTTTACAAAAACACACAAAAAGTAAATTGTATTTTTTAGGTCCAAAAGTCATCAAATCACCTTTTTTTATCAGGACTATTCAACAATAATGCAAGATGTCAATAGAATGTATCAAACTTTTATTGAAACAATGGATTTTCCCAAGGCTGTTTATTTTTAGAGTGTCATTTCCGAGTGCAACACTTTAAGGCGGTTCACTCTATTTCAATATTTAGTTCCGCGATACCTGTATACTCCCGCGTACAACAAAATGGACGATTCTTGTATTTGTGGGACGGGTATATGGTTATCTTATCACTGATCCCCCAATCCCCCTCCCCCAATCCGTCCAGCTTGGCATTCATTGTGTTGTCTATTCAAGGTCTTCAAGCAAACGTGAACGCATTACAGTAAGCGTAGAGAGTGCCATCATTACATCACACGCGGAGCGGAGATTCACCTTGGCAATAATTACAAATTTGTTGCAAAGCATAACAAGCACAAGCAAAGTTCCATAAACCCGGAGGTACATTGGCTGAAACACTGCTTGTGTTTTTTGTCCACATGTACATAATTTGAAAGAGATTCTCTAGGTGATAATTCCACTCCATGGGTGATTTAGTTACAATCCACTCTCACATACCGTTTGTGTTGAGTAAAGTCTACATATAGAGTATTTTTTAGTTTCTTTCTATATCCCGCTTTTGTCCCGATTTGTTGCCTTAATATTTTTCCTTCACTCTGTTATCATATCGGAACCGTTTAATCAACTTTTTGTACAAAACTTGTTTGTGTCACTAGATTAAACAAGAGGCCTGTCACGCCTAGAGAGCTCCGCTGAGGGCCACTGATCGCATGGGCATGTTTTCTAATACTAATATTGTTACAAACGTTAGCCGAAAAATATTCAGCGGTTCAGAAATTATGGCTTGGACAAACAAATATCAAAAATATCTTAAGATTTTCTTGATCCTGTGACCTGTGACCTTGACCCTGTGGATTTACAGACCGCAGAATAATTGATGACACACCGTCTATTGATAATACATATTGTTATGAAGTTTGGTGGGAAAATATTCAGCGGTTTAGAAATTATGGCTCGGACAAATAAAATGTTGACGACGGACGGACGGACGGACGGACAGACGGACGACGGACGACAGATGACGGACGACAGACGACGGACGACGGACGAATCAGTATAAGAAAAGCTCTGCTGACAAGTCAGCAGAGCTAAAAAAAATCTTAATAAATGCTGATAAGTAATCGATTATGTCAGTACATCTTACTGGAGGGGGATTAATCCTTTGAACCCTAGAGGCCGTTTTTCCGGCCTGGAACCTGATACGTTATAACATCATTTCATAGGATGGCTGTTCAGTAAATGTGTGGGGGTAGACCAATCAATATTTTCAACGTGCAGCCCCGAGGCTGCACGTTCAAATATTGATTGGCCTACCCCAAATAATGAATATGGACTCTTCTAATTGCTACCATTGAACTGGCATGGCAGATACCACTAGTGTTTTAAGGGTTAAGAAACGAATAGGAAATATTAACACAAATTTCTGCTATAGTGAAACCTATCCAGTGAGTGGCAAGGAGACAGCTTGTTAGTATTTAGTTATTTATTTATTGGTGTTTAAAGTCACATATTTCTGCACATTGGCTAATCATGACCTCCACAGTGTTACGGGTGGGGGTAGCCGGAGTACCCGGAGAGAACCACCGAGCAACGGCGAGCAACTGTAAGCGCCCCAACATACTGACTCCACACAAGCAGGGTTAGCATTGGTTGAAGACAGTGCACCATCGACGTGCAGTACGCCTTAGTACACAACGTCACCGTGCCCCCACGTGGGCAATGGGGGTGAAGTGTCTTGCCCAAGGACACAACGCGGTTGCCGCAGGTAGGATTCGAACCGAGGACCTCTCGGCGTGCCGCCTGTAACTCTACCTACTGAGCCACCGCGCCCCCAACAGCTTGTTAGGCTATGTCATTTCTTCGCAGTGTGCTGACTATTTCCAATGATTGAATCCTTTGATTTTTCATGTTTGTAATGTCAGTACTCGCATACTGCACAATAAATTTACTTTCTTTCATACTTACATACATTTTAAAATGATATAGCGGGGCGCGGTGGCGTCGCGGTAACCGGTTCTCGTCAGATCACCGAAGTTAAGCAACGTCGAGCGCGGTTAGTAGTTGGATGGGTGACCATTTCAGCGACTGATTCGCGCTCCCGCGTTGTGTCCGTGGGCTAGGCACTTAACCCCGATTGCCCGCATGGGGGAACGATGACGCTGTGTACTAAGGCGTACTGCACGTCGAAGGTGCGCATGTCTTTAACCAATCTAACCCTGCCTGTGCCGTGGTGCAGAGTTCAGAGTTAGGATGTTGGAGAGCTGACAGCTGCTCGGCGTTGCTCGGTGGTTCTCTCCGGGTACTCCAGCTTCCTCCACCCGTAAAACTGTCGCCGACATGATATGACCCTGACTGTTAATGTGTCGTTAAGCCCTAATATAAAAAATGATATAATGTGTGAAATATTTCTGTTCCAGTCGTCAGCCTTGTTTTATATCTTTCCCAAAAGAAACGCCAAAGAATAAGCACTAAACATACTGCGAAGTCCTTTTTCATTACGTTTGATACTTGTTTTATAAAGTATTGACCCCTGGACGGACACATTTTGTGGCAGAAAGAAAATAATGTCGGTGACTACACCAGGCTGCTATTCTACAGTACGTGGAGAGTGTATTATCACTAAATCACCCGCAGATTCCACCCGAGGAATAATTGCAAATTTGTTGCAAAGCATAACCAGCACCAGCAAAGTTTCAGCCAATGGACCTCCGGGTTAAACCCGAGGTCCATTGGCTGAAACATTGCTTGTGTTTTTTGTCGATATGTATAAAATTTGAAATTTATAGCCTGGGTGATAACTCCACTCCGCGGGTGATTTAGTTACAATCCACTCTCCACGTACTGTATATTTGAGCGTTCAAAGTGAAAATTCAAGTATGATTCGCTTTTTTATCTAAAAGGATAATAGCACAAATGTTTGTCACTCTTATATAAAACTCTCCTTAAACCATCGCATAGATATATCTGTCTTAAGCAAATATAACCGCGGGGAACGACCGTTGATATCTGCTGTGCAACAATGGTGTTTAACTGATGACTCGGAGACAAATGGAAGATGATGACAATTTAATATAATATCTGGTATTCTAAATGTCTGACAGCGACAAACATTTAACAACTGGTCTTGTTAGATATTCGAACAATATCACCGTAATACTAGTTCGTGGGATTTCCCAGTAAAATGAAGCAGATTTACGTTTGGAAATCCAAACTATAACTGAATTATTGATTGAATGAATGAAAGGTTTTAGCGCGCCGAAGGCGCGCTGGTACGATGTGGGATTTACAAATCCCATGCGACCCGGTTAGCCCTATTGTATTTGAATTCTTATTTGTGATCAAGGCTGTATATACAATATAATAAATGCGTCATGTCATAACAAGTTTACTTGATATAATGATTAAAGTGAGCTCTCACTGGGTCCTAATGATATGCCTTATTACCTAGTTCATAGTGCTTAAATAAACAATGGAGGAAAACAATGAATAGAGGCAACTTTTAAATAAACAATGGAGGAAAACAATGAATAGAGGCAACTTGTTAACAGCTTCTATGAGAGAGGCTTGTTGTCACACAACGAATGAATAAATATGCCAAGTTTGAAACAAATGAAATTAAATTGGACAAAATGCGAATAGTAGATTGTGAATGCAATATAATAACAGTAAATTTGTCTTTTTGATTCGAAAGTTTATCATGATCTGTATACGCTCTGTTGATATAGACATCCCTTTAGCTGATAGGCAGCAGAGAGAGGAAAGGTCAAAGCAGAGGGAAGATATTACATTATGTCATTCGTTCAGTGTTGCGGGATGGTGGTCTCAAGGAACCCGAGTAATATATTTAAGGAATAGTGCATGGCTTGGAGTTGACTAGGCCCATATAGTGCCCAGTGAGGTGGTGTAGTTCCAGCCGCGAAGCGGAGGGAACTTCACCACCTCACTGGGCACTATATGGGCGTAGTCAACGACAAGACATGCACTAATCCTTATATTATATCGAACACCCATCAAGAAAAACATCTGTCCAATTTGTTAATCTATTACCAAGTTAGCAGCCCTACCAACCAGCGTTATATAGAAAAGAAAATACCATGTAGTTTTTAAAAAACATTTTCTTCTTCCAAACCACGGCTAACTTGGATTATTGATATGAGCAGAAGACAGATTTTGAATCGGTCGGCAAGAGTAAACAAAACATTTCCCCCAAACGGAACTGTGTATTCTAGAATCGCGCAACTCGCGAATGAAAACTAAAATTTTCGAAATTTGACAGCGCAGTTTGATAAGTTCCACACATTTGTCAGACACATACATTACCGAATGGGTCAGTACGGGATACAAGCTCTGAAGATTCAATTGAATTCCATTATTTATTCGTTTACTGCCCAAAACATACAATTAAATAGCGAAATAATATGAGCAGCGAAACAAACGATTTTTCATATCCGGACGCGTTCTCATGAAAGTTGGACCCAGGTATGGATCATTCTCTTCGAAACGAGCTATGGATCATCTTCTCAAGGAATAATATGAACGCCTCGAAAAATGTGACTTCAACAATGGAAAAGCGATACAGTTTTCCACAAAGATTTCTTTCTGGGTCGTTTTGTGCCTCTGTGAATCGATATTTAAATTTAGCCTGGTTAGTTTTATTCGCCCAGTATGAAAAGAAAACTGATATAGTAGTGTGCTAAAAATAGAAAACGTGTAGTGCCTGGGTGTAGTGCCTGGTCAGTTCTGTGGATGCAAACTACACGAAGTAGGGTATCATCTTTCAGCCAATCAGAATGCAAGGAAGTCACGTGAGATATAATATTGCGTGGTAATGCGTCTTTACATTCGTCGAGAAGCAGAATGTTATTACTAAAGGAAAACTTCACTTTGGTGGTAATATTACACCCAGTACAATGCCATTCACTGTAAGTGTTACTTTTAAATATGATCCTGTTGAACCTGTCACAATCCGGACTATCCCTGATTTGACCGCACTCACCATTCATTGTTCTGTCATCAGAATCAGGTTAATTATTCCAATTTCTACTGTGATCATTACAAAAGATGTACTAACGTGTCACGTGTTCAATATATTATCTTCCCATCTTTCTAATTTGTACAAAAACAGGAAATAAGCTTTTCAGCCCTTGTCGATTTTTTCTCGTTGTAAGAACGTTTTCAGAGTACATTTTTGTAATTGTCACTTGATCCTTCTGTGAAGGAAAATGGGTATCATTCCGTACGCCCAGACTTAAAATAGGTGTGATGATATATTTTCTCTTTGGTTTATTTTGAATAGAACCAATTAGCCCTCTGCACACCAAACAGCATATACAGTACGTGGAGAGTGTATTATCACTAAATCACCCACAGAGTTTAGATTCCACCCAAGCAATAATTGCAAATTTGTTGCAAAGCCTAACAAGCACAGGCAAAGTTTCAACCAATGGACCTCCGGGTTAAACCCGGAGGTCCATTGGCTGAGACATTGCTTGTGTTTTTTGTCCATATGTATAAAATTTGAAAGTTATACTTTGGGTGATAACCCCAGTCCACGGGTGATTTAGTTACAATCCACTCTCCATGTACTGTGTATAGAGTATACCCATAGTCGCTTGGTGTACCAAATGTTCACCACGAGTGGTGTTAACCGCGAGCCTTTGGCGCACTAAATATATAGAATATACCTATAGTAGCTTGGTATACCAAATGTTCACAACGAGTGGTGAAGTGGTGTTAACCGCGAGCCTTTGGCACACTAAATATATAGAATATACCTATAGTAGCTTGGTATACCAAATGTTCACCACGAGTGGTGAAGTGGTGTTAACCGCGAGCCTTTGGTACACTAAATATATAGAATATACCTATAGTAGCTTGGTATACCAAATGTTCACCACGAGTGGTGAAGTGGTGTTAACCGCGAGCCTTTGGCACACTAAATATATAGAATATACCTATAGTAGCTTGGTGCACCAAATGTTCACCACGAGTGGTGAAGTGGTGTTAACCGCAAGCCTTTGGCACACTAAATATATAGAATATACCTATAGTAGCTTGGTGTACCAAATGTTCACCACGAGTGGGGAAGTGGTGTTTCGTTATCATATAGAATATACCTATAGTAGCTTGGTGTACCAAATGTTCACCACGAGTGGTGAAGTGGTGTTAACCGCAAGCCTTTGGCACACTAAATATATAGAATATACCTATAGTAGCTTGGTGTACCAACTGTTCACCACGAGTGGTGAAATGGTGTTAACCGCGAGCTACTTTGGGTATATTTTATTTATACCGTGATCGTCAGATTAGTAAGAGTCTAAATGTTAAATAATACAATTTCACACGTGCGAGTCTGTTATTGTTTACATGAGCACCGGTGGGTCGTACATCAGCTGTCAATTTTATCTCCGAGACGAAATGGAAAAGAGAAACACGCAAAACACGGGGTCCTTTTCATTTTAATAACATACATGTATTACAATACTTTTTCGAGTTATGTATGCTTTATTAACAAGACGCAAAGTATGTTTGTTAATTTTTGCTATCTCATGAGGTAAACTCATTTAGAAACGTAATAAATCATTACCGGTTTTATTTCGCTCTTCGCGAGGCGAAAAGCGAGAAAGCTAGACAAGTCTGCATTCTAGTCGAGGTCACCAAATGTCAACTTGGATGTAGTTCCACTGTAGGTGTAAGTTTAAACTACTGAACTCCCATTGATGGCGTGTTCACCACGGTTGGTGTGTAAAGCTAAACTTTATGTCATCGGCTTTTTATATATAGTAGAATAGGTATAAATTCCGATAATGCAACTACGAAGTTAGCCAATTCAACCTTGTTTGACAAAGCTCAATGAGCTGTGAAAAACAAGATTAAATTGCTTGAATTCCTAGTTACATTATGAACAAAATTAGCAGCTTGACGTTTGCTGTTTCGTCATCAGTGTGAGGGTTTAATTACGCAGACAGTAAGTATATCCTGTATACGTGAGTTAGATTAAGTAATGTTTTCACCCTGCATTCAAAGGACTGTATTGAATTGGAAAGTATAAGTTGATCTACCCGACAAATTCATTGAGCGGCAATTAAATATTTTATCTCGTGATCTGACCCTGTTTCCAGATCATTACGTTTGTACTTTCAAAGTTGTAAAGCACAGTCATCCTATAACATTTCGGACGTACCTTTCTCTGTACGCAAGTACATATTCTTGCGCGAAACTTGAATTCTAATCTCTTGTCGTCCTTTAAGCGAGTTTTGATCCGATATTCCAACAAAATTCTATTATATAATGGTTCGTAATATCTACTTCAATGGGGATATTTTGGGGGTGGGCGCTCTTCCAAACAGTGCACAGCATTTCAACAACGCAGTGTGAGGCGCAGTAGGAAACGCTGTTTGTTTTTCGATCCACATTGGAATTTTCATCGGGATTGGGATCCAATGATAAAAAAAAATCTTTAACACGCACCCAGTTGAATGCGGAATTTACAAAACGCGTCCATTAAGTAAGGGCGTGACCTCGTCAAAACCTCGTCAAACGGTCGGCGGAGACCTAATGTACTGACCTGGATTCGTAAATCTCACTGTAGAATGAGAACTCGTTGGAGATCATCTAATAATAATAATAACACTTTGGCCGGCCGCTGATTTGTCGCGGTCCTCGTATGAGAATGCCTTGGTTACCCCTGTTCTACCAACCACCTCCCCACTCCCACGCTTCTTCTTTCCTCCCAACACTCGGAGACGAACTGCTTGATGACATCCCTTGCCCCATTCTTCCCAGTCTCTCCGATTAGCATATTAACCCACTCCTTTGAGTCGCCCCCTAACCACAGGTCTTTCATTCTCCCATCCCACTTCCCCATTATACTCCCCGTGAATCTTGTTCTTTTAGACTGGTATTTTGGGCATTCTAGAAGAAAGTGTTCCAGGGTCTCCACTATCCATTTACAGATGTAGCACGATGCTGCGGAACGAAGGTATCAGACGACTTCGTATGGTTAATGAGACATCAAATAATACGAAGTTGAAGTAAGGAGGGAGTTTGTCCTACATTTATTTCTATATGACATCGGATTAACCATATTTATGTTTCTTGGGGATTTTAGAAATTTACATTTTTCGTAACATCTTTATTGTTCATATTACAGGGGCGTGATTGGGACCCGATAATAAAAAATGAAATCATGTTTGAGTGGTGGAAAGGTTTTAAAATCAAGCTTTATATCCCCGTATAGCTGAAGTCATGTGGAAATAAAGCTTATGGTGCCATTTTATTTTTTTTTTTTTAATTTACATGAAAATGGTCTGAAAAACCATTTTCATGTAAATTTAAAGAAATAAAAATGTGTAGTTGGGTGAGAAAAAACTAAAATCTGATAAAATAAAAAACTGAAAAAATCGCACCCCTGTGATAAACTATTGGAGATGGAAACTCATCATTTTTTATCAATAAAATTTCAATATATACTGATAGTTTCGGTAGGAATTTTATTGCACCATCGAACGCAGTTGCTCATCGTCGATGGTAATCTGAATGGGCAGCGATATGCTTAAAGCTGTTGTTGTCCCGCTGTTCAACCCTAACGTTGGATTGCAGTTATTCCAGCAAGACAATGCCCGATGACACGTGGCGCGTATCTATCGTGACTTTATTGAGGAGCAGAGCATCGAACGTCCTCCTTGGTCACCACTTTCGCCAGATTTGTCGCCTATCGAGCATCTTTGGGATCAATCGGACCGTCGGGTACGACTTCGTGATCTCTAGACGTTAGGTGATTTACGTAATATTCTGAGGCAGGAGTGGAACGCAATACCACAGGGTGACATCCAGAGACTTATCGGGTCCATGCACCGTCGATGTCTTTCCATCCAAGAGGCAAACGGTGGACATTCACGCCATTGACTGCGTGTGTGAACTTTTCATTTCATCCCATATCTGAATTGCGACGTCCTTACGTGACGCTGGCAACAGTAAGAACATGAAATTATACCAATTCAACTGGACTCGAGATATGAATTTACAATGATTTATTTGGGATTAAAGTCGATAATACTTAAAAGATTGCTCCTCAAAGTTTATTTTTCTTTCTTTTTTGACTCAGTAGATATTATATAACCGCATTAAGTTAACGTAAGTAAATTGTTTTAAAGATAGAACATGTAGTTTTGTAACCACAAGGCTCTTCTTTCAGGGATCGGCAGACACGATGGTATGTAATGTTTAGCTACCCTGCCAAGTACATTTAGAACTATATTTCCCACTCTCCCTCCAACGATACGATCTGTAAAAAAAATAGTTATCCCTGCCGATTTAATGTAGCTTTAAAATGATAAATGGATTAAACTTTTACCTTTCCGGGTTACAAGTCTTGCCACGGGTCAACCATTCACTGATGGCAGTGACGTGGAAATGTTTTGTATGAATCGATACAAACAATGGGGATACGCTGAATGTAACTACAGTACGTGGAGAGTGGATTGTAACTAAATCACCCGTGTAGTGGAGTTATCACCCAAAGTATCACTTTCAAATTCTGTACATTTGGACAAAAAGCGCTAGCAATGTTTCAGCCAATTGACCTCCGGGTTTAACCCAGAGGTCCATTGGCTGGAACTTTGCTTGTGCTTGTTATGCTTTGCAACAATTTGCAAGTATTGCTTGTGTGGAATCTCCACTCTATGGGTGATTTAGTGTTAATACACTCTCCACGTAGTCTAATGCAAAGAGTATATAGAACGCACGGGTCTGATCACCATAATTTGCATAATTTGCATAATTTGCATTAGTTACATTCTGTCATCTCGAGTATTTTATGAAAGATTTCCATAAGTTACATTATGCATTTTCTCCTTATCTGAAACTAATAAAATAAAAGATTTCCATCCAGACCATGACTTTATTATCTCGTTTTAAGATCATAGCATATGAATAGTCTCCGTTCCAAAAGTAACGAAAGGTTAATCGTTACAGTGGCAGTTATAACTAAACGTTTAACCAAGATGATTACTGGCGCCAAAAAAAATTGACCACATTACCTCAATCCTCAAATCCTCCCATTGGCTACCAGTTCAGTCTCTCATCAAATATAAAGTTTTAATGATGACACATAACATCATCCACGGAGACAATGCCCCCACCTACTTTACACAAGCTCGTATGGAATCTTAGATAATCTTCAGGGAATCTTCTTTGTCGTGCCTCGAATAAGATCGACTGTTAGAAAAAGATCATTCACTTTTGCAGCTCACTCACCATGGAATGCACTTCCATAGAAGTTAAGGAAATTCGGCAATACTGGAAATTTCAAAAAAAGATTTAGAGACCAATCTCTTTCGGACAGCCTTTGACTGCTAAATTCTTTCTTTTGAATGTCAGTTTATTTTGTGAGCACTTTTGAGCAATGTTTTGCTGTCAAAAGCGCTATATAAGTAAATTATTATTAATCATTATTATTATTATAACCGGTTACTGGATTCTTTAACCGTTTCAGCACAAGCTGTATGTGACAGTCGTATGGCCTCGCTATAAATTATCAGTTTGGTATTGATCACACGTTGTGTATGTATCAGAATGGAATGGCACTGTATTATTAGTTGTACAGTTTGTTGGTGGCTCAATATGGTATACATGGTGTCAGTTAATTTCATATTGGACGAGAGCGAAGCTCGAGTCCAATATGGAATTAACTGACACCATATATACCATATTAGGCCACCAACAAACTGTGTAACGAATAGATCTTACCGACTGCTGCATCGATGCACAAAACTAATAATAACACCGATCAAAATTAAATGAGAGAATTCTCACAATGTGTTCACGTGTCTTTGCCTTGTTACAATTTATGGGAGAGTACTCTCCCATAAATTGTAACAAGGCAAATTCATACATACCAAACAGTTTCATTTCGAAGGTAACATGACACACATCCACAGAATATGAAGCCTTTTAAGTTGCCTAACCTGCACTTCAGACCAAATATGGGCTGCCAACACTCAATCTTTCAACTTGAAGCGTTTGTCGGCTGCCGCCATTTTGAATAATCAATGAACAAAGGGGAGATTACTCACAGCTGTCAGCGTATATTGATGTTGACAGGCAGTATTTGGTTTTATACGCAGTCTGCATGTGACGTCTTTGAACCAATGAAATTCCAAGATACTTGTAGGAGGTAAGATATTATAGTATTAACCTGTCCGAACGTCTCGGCCTCCTCACTGAGGAAGCCGGACCCTCTCCACTGAGGAAGCCGCGCCCTCGGATAGTTGAACTATCTCTTCTTAAACTTCGAGGAATCTCAACTTGCGACTCTGACACTTAGTTTACGTTGAAGTTTCTGCACAATTCTATTCTTTCTTCTCTTCGTCCACCTAATTTACTTATTGCCATCATTAATCCTCGCTATACAAAAACTCAGCTTCAAACTACTCCTCCATCATGCATGATATCTGATTGTGTTCCACGAATGACGGTGAACGATGTCGAAGCGAACAAATTGGTTGTGCCGAATAATGCGTCAAGGGAGACAACTCCAGTTTGGTTCATATCAACCGAGATCGGCGTCATATCAGTCAAGATTGCAGCCATATCTGCCGAGCTAAACTTGATAACTGGTAATTCTGGATGGAAAATCATATCCAATAATAATTTATTTATTTATGTATTGGTGTGTAAGGTCACTTATTTCTGCACAATGGCTAATCATGACCATGACAGTTTTACAGGTGGAGGAAGCCGGAGTACCCGGAGAGAACCACCGAGCAACGGCGAGCAACTGTCAGCTCCCCAACATACTAACTCCACACAAGCAGGGTTAGCATTGGCTGAAGACAGGTGCACCATCGACGTGCAGTACGCCTTAGTACATAACGTCACCGTGCCCCCACATGGACAATGGGGGTAAAGTGTCTTGCCCAAGGTCACAACGCGGTTGCCGCAGGTGGATTCGAGCCGAGGACCATCCAATAATAATAGATTATACATTACGTGTAGAGTGTATTATCACTACATCACTCGAGGAGTGGAGATTCCAACCAAGCAGTCATTGAAAATTTGTTGCAATGCAAAACAATCACAAGCAAAGTTTCAGCTAATACTCCTCCATTGACTGAAATATTGCTTGTGTTTTTGTCCATATGTACATAACTAGAAAGTGGTACTTTGGGTGATAACTCCACTGAACGGGTGATTTTGTTACAATCCACTCTCCACGTTTTTTATTCACCAGCATCAGACACGCGAACTTCTAAATTTATGAAATGCGGCAACGTCAGGGTACACCTCGGTATACCGGATTTCAAAGACGCCCATGAAGCTCCAGTGGATTCTTGATTTTATTTATCACGTGGATTCACTGGATATTTCTCCTTTTATCTCGTCATAGCGGGGGGGGGGGGGGCTAACATTGCGGTAACCGGTTCTCGTCAGATCACTGAAGTTAAGCAACGTCGAGCCCGGTAAGTCCTCGGATGGGTGACCGTTTGAGCGATCGATTCGGACTCCCGCGCTGTGTCCTTGGACAAGGCACTTAACCCCGATTGTCCAAATGGGGTCACGATGACGCCGTGTACTGGTGCGTACTACACGTCGATGGTGCTCATGTCTTCAACCAATCTAACCCTGCCTGTGCTGTAGTAAGGAGTTACGATGTTGGGGAGCTGGCATCTGCTCGTCGTTGCTCGGTGGTTCTCTCCGGGTACTCCGACATCCTCCACTCGTAAAACTGCCACGGTCATGATTAGCCATTGTTCGTAAGTATGTGACCTTAAACTAAACACCAATACATAAATAATCTCGTCATATAAGCGCAGTTCGAGGACAACACACCAAAACGTTAAACTGCAAATGGTATTATAAGAGAGAGAGAGAGTATGTATCTCCTCATATTCGATAGATTAATCCTCCCTTCCAGATTTTTGTAAAATTGGCCTCTCTGATGGGAATTTTATGGCGTGATTTGGCATTAGGAGTTCTTGTAAGACGACTGGGGGAAATGTTTGAAATATGGCTTGGCTGATTGACAAAAGAATTTGATAGACATGTGTGAGTTCTGAATGAATCAGTTCACACCAGGGCAAATGAGAATTAAAACATTCCAATTAAGTTCCAAATTGGGTATGATTCTTCGTGTGACAAGTTTATCGTCTGGTTCGTATTCTGACTGACAAAAAATGGCATTTTTATTAATTTTAACGAAACGAGCGAGCAGACAGGATATCGTCTGCATTCACAATTAAGACTGTATGTCAAAGCCACCTTTTTTATCTCTCTAGGGAGTACATGTTCGGTCTTTCGTTCCACGTCGAATATCATATTTTAACTTCTGCCCTGTCTACCACTCGAAAGTTCGGGGTAACAATTGGATAGCAACCCAACACCATGTCGACGTAGTATTTACATACTTTTACAGAGTAGCAACAAAAAATTAACCTCTGTTGTCATAGAATGTGTCTTCAAGGAAACATATCATTGAAAATAATTGTTGTGGTTGTTGTTCAATTCAAACTATAACTACTAATGCGTTAACCTTTTGAACTCTGGTGGTATATTCCATGTCAGTCCAATAGAAGTAGTTGGTAGAGTCCGTATTTATTATTTGGGGTAGACAATTAATATTTCCAGGGTGCAGTATTGGGGCTGCATGTTGAAAATATTGATTGGCTTACCTTTACACTTTAACACTTTACCTAACGAATCGCTTGCATCCGCCCGCGTAATATACAAATTCAGCAGTTGAAAGAGAGACATTTAAAAAAAAAATCAACAAAACCATATCATGTGACCCCTCATTGGAACGAGCTCATCGAGCTCGTTCCAATGAGGGGTCGCATGATAAGGTTTTAATGAATTTTGTTTCATTTTTTTTTAACAAAATAGTAATTAAAATAATAAATCTTGATATCTTCTGCATTAGGTAAAGGGTTAACTTAGTAGCCATCCTACTTAATTAAAAACATAACCTCAAACGGGAAAAGCATCCCCCGGGTTCAAAGGGTTAAATACCATGAAAATATCGTGCGCCAGATCTCGAATGATGTAAAGACGTCGAGTACAAATTCTGCACAAGGAATTCGAAGGGATGAGTGGATGTGCCGAATCTCCTCTACTATTCTAATACGCCTCTCCACTTTATAGAATCCGTGACCTTATGAGTAGAGTCAGGCAACCTCTGTTCTTAAGATACGATACACATTACTGCGCATGTCTTCGGTAGATGTGTTCACGAAGACCCGACTTGGGCTTAAACTGTCCAATCATATTTACCTTTACACAACAGGAAAACAGACGACACCCCCTCCCCCCCCCCCCCCCCCCCAAATCGTAAAGAACTAAAAAAGCTACACAGTCTATGATCCCTCATTGGAACGATGTCTTTGTACTCGCTCCAACGAGGATCATAGACTATGTAGTCATGAGTTTTTTGTTTCAAGGCAAAAATTAAAAAGTGAAAACTTGAAAAGCAAATAACGCCGGCCGTCTTGGCCCCTAAATTTTGTAAGGGATTAAGTCAAACATTGTTTATGGATATTCTGCGAACGCCTTGTGCATTCTGGGTTGTTCCTAGATCTTGAAAAGCGCATTTAGTTATATGGAACATTGTTTCTATCAGTAATCTGGCAATACATTGAAACGTTGACTTAGTGCATCTTCTCCCAGAAAGTTGGCAGTACTGTGAATACATTGTCCAATATCTAAATCATTCCAACTATGTGTTCGGGATGTTATTTGCCTCCAAAATACTATCGAGTGAAAATGAGCTACTCCATTTCGACGTTGTGGGAATTGTTAAGTTAATTTAATCCTATAGTCCTGAGCGCTGAGGGATTATATTATTGCAAGTCTACCGAGCCAAGTTGCTTTATATATTGGCACAATCGTGTTGAAAATAATAAATGTCTGCGCACTGATTTAAAGTGGGATAACGTTTGTATTTATTTTAATATAAATATGTCTGATATTTCCCAACAACTGTGTAGTGGATTATTATGATCCCCGATGAGTTTGGAGGTGGGATGGGGAAATCTCACCCTTGGGACAAGATATCTGAACCAGACCCGAGGCTTGCCGAGGGTCTGGTTCAAATATCTTGCCCCGAGGGTGAGATTTCCCCATTCTCACCTTCAGATACATCGGGGATGATTTTTCTCCCCCACCATGCAGCGATTACGTTAGCCATAGGTAATCTGGAGTCACGTGCTGATTCAATCAAGTCATTTTGTATTCGTTGTTTTGAGAAACTGATGACACCATCCGAATGAGCATGCACAAGTTACCAAAGGTATATACCACGAAATCGATTAGGAACGGTGGCAGCTTGAGGGTTGAAGAGTTTTGGAGCATCGAACTTTGATCACACTGAATTCCGATGACGTCAATATGAATTAGTTGGTAGCAAGAAACTGATACGATATACATAACGTTATAATAACGTTATAAATGTATAACGTCACGTGGGTGGGGGTGAGATACATCTGTTTCTCCCTTCTATCTCACCCGGGAAACACGTATGTTACACATGCAGGGGGGGGGGGGGGAGAATGCCCATATCCAGTTGCCATGTCATCTCGGTATGCATTTACCCTTTACCTAGCGCAGACGACATTAAAATTTATTATTTTAAATATAATGTTTTTAATTCTTATTCAAAACGATTCAACAAAACCATATCTTGTGACACTTTATTAGAACGAGCTCGACCAGCTCGTTCCAATGAGGGGTCACGTGATGTGGTTTTGCTGACAATTTTGGAAGAAAATATCTCTTCGACTGCTGACTTTCCATATTACGCGGGCGGATGCAGCCGATTCGTCAGTGAAAGGGTTACTCTTGCATTTTTTTCTAGTCTTGAGTGGCATTCACGCATATTATTTGTTATTCTGTCCCAGAATTGCCAATTATCATGCCCGGCAGATATGACTTCAAACTCGGCTGATGAGACCAAGACAGAGTTGTCTCCCGTGATGCGTCACTAAACGTAGTCAATTTGTTTTCATCAGAATCGTCCGTCGCTGTTTGACAGTCGCAATCGGGACAATTGATATAATGGAATAATGGAGAAGTTTGAAGGTAAGTTTTAGTATGGTGAGGGATTAATCATGACAAAAAGTAAGCGTTACAGAGATGGATGAAGAAAAGAAAGAAGACAGTTGTACGCAAAACATTCAACACAAACTAATATTCAGAGTCGTAAGCGGAAATTCGTGGTGGGAGAAGATTTAGTTCAATGGGGAAGTCGGGACGTTCGGAGTGCTTAACTGGGAAAAACGAAGAAATTTCGCGCTTTCTGAAAAGAATGTGAAGTAATAATGCTGTCAGAAATATGTACAGTACGTGGAGAATGGATTGTAAGTAAATCACCCGTGGAGTGGGTTTATCACCCAAGCTATAATTTTCAAATTTTGTTCATATCTACAAATAAACACAAACAATGTTTCAGCCAATGGACCTCCGGGTTTAACCCGGAGGTCCATTGGACGAAACATTGCTAGTGCTGGTTGTGCTTTGCAACACATTCGCAATTATTGCTTGGGTGGAATTTCCACTCTGTGGGTGATTTAGTGATAATACACTCTCCACGTACTGTAATAGACTTGAGAAATTTGTGTAGTTATTTGTTTTGCTTTCATAAATAAAGAGGTTACTTGGTTAGTTTTATATCGTTAGGAAAAATGCACTCACGTTAACTTTTCACCCATTACGAATAGAAGACGGCACATGCAAACAAATAACCTAAAACGTGCAGTTTTGCCTTAAAGCACAACTTATGACCCCTCAATAGAACGTTTTCATACCAATGATGACTCAAAGTTATGGTTTTGGGGCAACAAATTACCAAATTATAAAATTTACGATTTTTGCGAGTAGCGTTAGTCGGTTGTAGGCATTACAATAGTTAAAGTGTTAAGTACCGATTTAAATTATTACAGACAACCGAATCAGCTTATTTTTACATGTTATGGAGGTCTGGTTTAACATGTTCCTAAGTTCAAATTTTTGAGTGCCATCAACAAACGATATCATGTCCAGAGGAGCAGGCAACGTGAACATTAAAAGAGTGGTGGTCGAGTGGATAAGTGCGCTGGTCTCTCATGCCAGAGGTCCCGGGATCGATCCCCGGTCGGGGAAAGTTCTCGAGGTGTCCGAACACTGTCTGTCAGCATCAATTGTGGGGTTGATGCTGTCACAGAGTATCGTCCTATCGGGTAGGGACGTAAACTTGCTGTTCTCTGTGCGGAGAGAGACACACTCCGTGCAGGCTAAAGATCCCTTCGTAGTATTCGAGAAGAGCTAGGCCACGAAGTTGCCGCTATGAAGGTCATCCCACACATCTACGCCATTGGGCCAAGGAGAGGCGTTAATATAAGTTGCATAATTTGTTCGCCAATCCTTGTAAAACAAATAAGTTCAATTAAAAACATGAAGGACAGCCAATAATTTACAAGGATCATTAATAATATCCTATTCTCATGTGGGATTCTACTGACTGTCGCTGATATAGATAGTGGGATTAAATTAACTATCTCCCTGACAAAGTAGGAGATAAACGTCTCTTGTTTCGTCTGACATTCGATAATTTGACGGTGGAAAACCATTTGTTAACGAGCTCCGAAGGAAGAAATGAAGAAATGAAGAAAATTATCCAAACCCGTTTTATTTGAAGAAAAACAATAAAAACAATGTAATTTTCGATCTCAGTCTATTTGCCATGATCAAATGTACAAAGTGAATTTCAAATCACGTACGCGAACAAGCGTTGCCATAGAAAACAACTCTGTGAGTGTTTGATATGTGATAGGAACGGCTTGGCGCCATTGCTCGCGCGTAACGTCGATACAGACATGTTCTAATTGACCCGTTTCCGGTAATTAGAGCACGGTAAGAGTGAATTTAACTGAGATTAGAGCACGGAGCCGACCGGCTCTCAACCAATCAAATTACGCGTTCAGAAAGAACAACGAGGTCGAATTTAACTGATGAATTACAATACAAAACAAGCATGTGATTTGGTACCGGTACCGCTGGTTCCCTCGTGCGCCAACCGGCACCGGTACTGAAGCTTTTGTCCCGCCGGTACCGAGACAAAATTATTTTATAGGAAATTCCTAACTGAAGGAGGGTAAACTGGTTATTCATTTTATATGGCACACTTACACGATATAATTTCAGCATATTTGTGAATGAACATTTCAAACCACTCTAAAGGGGTATGTTCTGTCTGCACCACCACCCCGATAAGGCCGATCATTTTAACTTTCCAAACGTGGCATCAAAGAGAATGAAAGCACCGTTATCGGCTACATAAAATAAATTAATCTGTAGCGACATGAACGTAATCATAAAGCACGATTTTCGTGCTTTATGATTACTTTGATGTCGCCGCAGAAGAATTGGTACGATGTCATGTTTGTCTTTGCGATCTTGGGGACTGGGTCGGTTTAAATGCGAATTTCTCTCATCTGGTTGTGATTTCCCCTAATTGTTGACTTGTCCAATCCCGGTACCGGTACCGGTTTCGACGGGACCGGCTCTGTCCCGTCCCGGTACCTGTTATCTTGGTACCTGAGGCACTTTGACATACCTGATACAAAACAGTAAACCCATTTGCATTGGATATTTTTTTATCGGGCAATGCTATTCAAGCACATTGGTCCGAAACAGTAAAGTCTCGTTTTATCAATAACCAACAATCAACTGACAAGTATAAGTCAGAAATATATAAATAAAAACTGTTGGTTCCTTTAAAGTATTTGTCATTTACTAAGATATTTTTAAAAATGTCTGGACACTTGAGGTGTCACGTATTTTGAGAGTTAGATAAAAACTGTATCATTCGATTGTTTGAAGAGGAAGACAACAATCGTTCTCTCGAAATATTTGCATTGTATTGGCAAAACGTTGAAGTATGTTTTGCATCTTGATGTGACACTTTATCCTAAGGCGAATCTTGAGCGGTATTCGATTGTTTTTTATGTCGCAATGTCAAGTCAAATTCAGAGAAGAATATAATACACCAGTACCTCTCAACAACGTAGTGTTGAAATATAATCACATTCCTTTCATAGTTTTATGAAATAATTTTATTTCCATTATAAACCTCGTTCACCTGTGTGCATAACACTACTCCAAGATTGTATTTAGTTCATGTATTTTTTCACTAAGGTCCTGGATAAAAAGTTACTATTCCGTAAAGAGTCAGACTGAAGAGTGGCTCCCAATGGCGAAGAGACCGACAAACTACGTGAAGAAAAACGTACGAATCGATGGGCGTGTGTGGAGATTGACTGACGGATTTTAAATATATCACTGTCGACACGAGATCAAAGGTAATGCTGCTTTCAAAGGACGACGGGGGACGGGGGGTATGAAAGATAATGCTGCTTTCAAAGGACGACGGAGGAGTGAAAGTGAATTTGAAATAATTCGACTTGTACAGTACGTGTAGAGTGTACTATCACTAAATTACCCGCGGAGTGGAGATTCCACCCAAGCAATAATGGCAAATTTGTTGCAAAGCATAACAAGCACAAGCAATGTTTCAGCCAATGGACTTCCGTTTTTTTTTGTCCTTATTTATAGAATAACAGAATTTGAAAGTGATACTTTGGGTGATAACTCCACTTTGTGGGTGATTTTGTTAAATCCACTCTCAACGTACTGTAATAATTATTATTTAACCCTTTGTCTAATACCAATAGCGGTCAACACTTACACAATTCGTCGCCTGAGTGCTAGAATGTCCTATGTCCCATCGGGGACAGAGTACTCCCATAGGGGACACAGTACTCCCATCGGGGACATAGGACATTCTAGCACTCAGGCGACGAATTGTGGAATAATGAAAACATTTTCACTTATTGCCTCATAAATTAGCTTTTGACATCTCATTCCAACGAACTCAACGCGCCCGTTCCATTGAGGTAATGTTTTTTAGTCAGCAAGAGAACAGTAATACAAGTAAAAGAACTTTTTTTGTGAATCGAGCTAGCCGATTTAATGCGTTACCATTAGATAAAAGAGCAATAAATTTTATTCTTTTTACATTCAATATAAAAAAACTCAAAAGCTTGATTTTTATTTCAGTGCTGTGTTCTTTCCTAACGTTCTGTTTCAAAATTAATATAGGTCTAATGTATGTTTCATTTAAGGGAAGAATTAAACAATTTATATTAAACATTTGGGATAACGTATTTGGATTAGTACCCCTACCCTACAACTCCCTCCCCCCACCCCACACACTTTTATTTTAGTTCTGCCGCTACTGGGTTTATTGCGGTGATTTACTCGTTTTGGTTGTCAGACGGAAGGATGTCGAGGTAAATATTTTTAATTTCGATGTCAAATTTGGTGGTATACCTTCGATTTTTGCGATGAGCGAGATTTAATATATCTATTCTGACGTAACCGATGAGTGCTGATTTTTCGAGTGGCATTTTGTGGTATTTAGTGTCAGGGAAACAACTTTAAGTCTTAGTAAAATTAAATCATCGAGATCTATTTTGGGTCTATTGATCGATCTTTTACATTAGTATCAGTATACTTTCATGTTGGAATTCTTCTCGCAAGGACTCCAAGAGTCTTTTCCAACTGTCATACAGACGTGCATCAATTACGCCGTTAACCTCAAGCTTTTGGGTTTACAAGTTCAGTTACGTTAGGAGTCCGACGCTGTTATGGGTTGTTTGGTCATCCACTTTTAGTGGAGTGTACTCACTGACTACCGTTCATGTAATGCTGTGTTCCTTCACTCCCAGACATACACTCCCACTTCAGTGTGACTTCAGCCAAATAAAAAAAACACAGGTAATGTGATGTCATCAATAATTCAGTCTAGTCAGTGTCAGTTGTCTCCCCTGGTTATTTGAAGAAATGGATGTTATTTTTAGACACAGTCGTCTGAAATATATCAGTTGGTCGGAAAAGCGAACAGTAGGTTCGCTTTTCCGACCAATTGAAATATTCCAGACGAGTGAATCTAAACATAGGTGATGAACTATTTCTGGGCAGTACTAGTACAGGTCATAAGTACGTTGAATGCCTTGCAAAATTAGTATGATGACTTCAGAGCTTGCGCTAATATTTCCCTCTGTGTGATGGAATTTGTACTTTCCCGCGATTTTGTCTTAACGGTACATTCTACTGAAAGGAGGGGGGGGTGGTGGTGGGTGCAATGGAATTACTGAAACGTTTTTCACATTTTGGCAAGTTAGTTAGGTTTAGTTGTAGTGTCAATTCTAGTCTGACGTCACTGGTGACACACAAACCTTTTAAGTCATCATAATCAGTGTCGTAACGTATTTATTTTTTCACTCTCAGTGTATTCATCGCTGCATTTTGATTTATCTTTGAGCTGTATTCTTTTGTTTTTTGAGGGTTTTTTTTGGTTTTTTTTGTTTTTGTTTTTTTTTATTTCATAATTCTATCTGACAAGGATTTCAAGTCCGAGTGATCACACCCTAGATGGCGTTGACAGAGCTAATTTTGTTAGTTCACCTTTCGGACACAAGTTTCTAGAGTTTTTGTAAACACTGTTTTTATCTGGGCGGTCAGTCATATTTATCTACTTCATACGTAAAAACAGTAACGTTTTATCTTTTATCGTTATCGAAAACTCGCCGTCACTAAAAAATCTTTTATCGTTAATGCAGTAAGAATAAAAGTCACGTGATATCGCAAGAATACAACGTTCACGCCCATCTCATTTGCATGACGTACTATTTCATTCAACACTTTGAATAACTAATTATCGCTGCCGCGGATCGAAACAAATAAAACGGGGCGTATTTATCGAAATGTATTGAATAAAAAAGAAGGCCATTAATTAAACTTACTGAATTGTAAAAATAAAATTTGACGGAAAAGAGTAAAAATTAGTAACTTACACTTTTTCAAATGAGATTATTTCACCCTTCGAGACTTTAATTATCCTGACGTTCAAACGTCACTGGGAATTCAGTTTCTTCAACATTTTTCAAAATGTGACGTCAAACGTCGGAAAGTACAAATAACCAGATATTTTTCACATTAGTGATTATCTGGTTGAAGGCTAGATTATTTTTAGTGGTCTGCATTTGTTAATCAAAACTTGTTTTATTACGGGAGTGGGGGAGGTGGGGGTGTAGATAAAAGGGTTATATTCACATGGTGTTTGTAAAAAATCTTTTACAAACACCATGTGTATATAACCCTTATTTATCATGGGTATTATCAGTGTGTATTCCACGTAATATTATAGACGATCAATTTTGTAAATTCGAAAAATGTACATTGTAATAAAAGCCAGCAACGCACCAGTCTAGAAAACTATGTTATAGTGTTTTCATTATTTGTACAGGTCAGACTATACACACAACACTGTTCACAAAAAAACACCGTTCAGTGTATTAATTTACTGATTCACCGTCCAAAGAAAAATAGTTAATCCCAAATCAAGGGAGATAATGAAACCATTCAGATATAACTGAGTGGAAGTAATGGGTACTCGCTTTCACCACATTCCTGATTCCACCCCTCCCCACCCCCATTCCTGACTAGACCGAGTTGGGCGGTGATTCGATGGATGGTGTGCATGAGAGGTTAGGCAACAAACAGACACACAAACAACAAACAAACAAACATACTTTCGCAAATTAAGGTACGTTTCATTTTCTCTTTCCCTTTCCAAAACATAGATTAAGACCCTTCATTGGAACGAGCTCGAATGCGCATAAGTTATTTATCGGATAAAAATTCCATGTCTCGTGAAATAGCTGTGCAAGTTAAAGTGTTGACCAGAGTACAAAAATAGCCGTATGATACCCATTGCGGTCCTCATTTTTCATAGTGGACTCTTTTCTTGTTTCCATTCTTGAATTTTATCGCATAAATGGCTGTTTAATCGAACAATAAAAGCCTTGGATAAATTTTTGCTTTATTCACCTAGTCGGGTGATACATTTTCCACATAAGTTTAACCCTGAAAAAATGTATTCCTACAGGAGAGACGGATTTGTTGACCTCTGACCTCTGCCGCATTCGTGTAATACAGTTAACAGGCCAATTGTTGTTTTCGTTAAACATGTTTGAAAGTATTACACAATGCCAGTAAAAAACACTACACATTGTTCATTTAATAAAGTATGTTTGCAAATTTAGCTCAGGTTTGTTGGGGAATTATTTTTAGACAAAACTGTATCACTGCGCCTTTTTTATTTTGGGCAATTTCGCTTGGCTTCGAATTGGACCTATGTGCTCCTCACTTCTCGTTATGTTTTGTAGCGAGTAACAGCACGATTTCACCGCGACTGCCCTGTAACAGAGTTATGGGATAAACAAAATAAACATATTGTGTTTTCAGATAAAAGATTTATTCCACTTGTAGAATTAAGAATGAAGCCGACTCGCCAGAGGCTCGTCCGCTTCATTCGAAAGCCCACTCGTAGAATAATGTTTTTACTTGAAAACTCTACACGTTTATTCTATATATAACCGAATAGTTTCAATTTGTTTTGATTGTGTAAATTTAAAGAGCGATTTTTTAAAGTGGCAATTGCAGAAACAGGAACTGCTTCCCAATGGGAACTGTTACTATTGGTACTATTGCCAATACCAGGAGGTTTCACGAGAACAAATAAAGAAATCATGACAAAAACCAAACTTGGTTTGAGTATGTCCATGATTGGGTGACATTATGTCTCACTGACCTACAGTGCGTGGGGAGCGGATTGTAAGAAAATCAACCGTGGAGTGGAGTTATCACTCAAAGTATCACTTCCGAATTCTGGACATATGGACAAAAATCACATGCAATGTTTCAGCCAATGGACCTCTGGGTTTAACCCGGAGGTCCATTGGCTGGAACTTTGCTTGCGATTATTACGCTTTTCAACCAATTTGCAATTATTGCCCGGGTATAATCTCCACTCTGTGGGTGATTTAGTGATAATACACTCTCCACGTACTGTACAACTCAGCAATAGAAAATGTTTTTTTTACAAAGAGCTGTAATATCCTGTAATATCCTTTTTCAGCCCAGCCAAGTTTTTATACAGGAGTTTGGATATCTGTGTTATACATGCCTGAAGCAATCGTAAAAATACATTCTTTGCTCAATACCCTGTTAAGTGGTGAGGTAATACGGCGGATGTCCTGGAAAAGACTTAAAATTATTTGATGGTTATTCTTAATCCCAGTCACTTGCGAAAATCTGCCTCAGAATTGTAATACAAAAATATTCCTCTGAAGTAAGCGTCCTGTGCTTTTTTAATTTGAGCAGTCAGTGCGTTTGCAATTATATTGGAGAACAAATAGGACATCAGCCGAGATGTAGAGGCGCCCACGGAAAAATATGCAGATAATTTCCTTTAAGAACAGAAGGCGCTTTTTACTAACGATGGTATGTAATTTCTGAGAGGCGAGTTTGTGAATGCTATTTATCGAAAAATGTATCCATTCAGTTTCATCTCAACACGTAAAAAACAAGCATTTTTGATAACCTAACCTAGTCTTTATGGTTCATTTTTCACATCACAGATGTCTTTTGGCTTAAACTTGCTTTTACTGGTATTGAAAATGTCATATTTTTAAGGTTTCTCTGTTTTCATAATTCTAACTAAATAATAGTGGTATTGAAAATGTCATATTTTTAAGGTTTCTCTGTTTTCATAACTCTAACTAAATAATAGAAGAATTAGAAAACCAAAAGATGAACATTGCGTCCCTGAGCACTACGCTAAATCACATACGAGTTTCCCCGATCTTTTTCTTTTTTGGAACCTTTTGTGGCATCATATGACCGGCCGGAAACTTAGGCTTAAAGTAGGCATTTTCTAAATAGCACGCCATTACCATACGCCATTACCATACAAATTTTGCTAACTTTGAATTGTTGAAATCCTTAATGAATCATGCTGACATGATATAGGTAAAGATGCTAAAAATGATCCTAAACGCCAGTATATATGTTCATAAAAAAACATGAAAACACCTTCCGTCAATCATTGAACCAAATAAATGATATTTGACCTAAAAAAAAATATGGAGACTTAAGATAAAACAATTAAAAATTAGTCCGACCTCCAGGGCACTGAACCACAAAGTGGAGTTCAAGGTTTCTATCGCGATGGAATGTGTAAGAGTAACATCCCCTGACTACGAAAACGTTTATTGGACGTCTGGCAGCCTTGAACAATATTAGTTACCCCGTGTCTGATCACGTGGTACGGGTTTTTACCTACCCAAAGCCAGCCGTATCCCATGAGGCCTTCAGCCTCATGGGATACGACTGGCTTCGGGTAGGTAAAAACGCGTACCACGTGATCAAACACGGGGTAACGAATTTATCTATTGACTTTCCGTTTTAGAAGTACAATCTATTTCATGTGTGAACACACACAGCATGAGATCTTTTATCTTCCATTGTTGAGTCATACAGGTTTCTGTGGAATTTTGTGCAAAAGAGTTTTTTTGTGAAAATATGCCGATATGACTAGTATAAAAAAATTATTGAATTTCTTTTTTTTCTTTTTTGTCTCAAAAACATAGCTTATGAACCCCACATTGGAGGGTACTCGACAAACTCATTCCAATAAGGGGTCATGAGCTATATTTTGGAGATAAAAATTAAAATGTAATACATGTACACTGTAAAACTGGAATGACGCCGTCTTCTACGGTGTATGGACAGTTTGTAGATTTCGGAACGAGGCTTCCACTGGGTATGGGAAATTTGTCAGTGGCTGGGCGGACGTGTCGTGGGTTTCAATGAATATGGTCTCATACCACGTATCTATCAACCAATCAAATCAAAATATTAACTTTCGTCAATAGATAATTAGAAATATCAACGACTTAGGTGACATCGTCATTACGCACCCTGTAATGTTTGACTACGGCTAATACAACATACCCGAGGTTGCATAAAAGATGGAAAGTCGTCCGTGGACAACCACAGTACATGCACTGCGATTTTATACAGCTGTTGATTTTCTGTGAATATTGTAAAGCTCTGTCTTGTATTTAGTGTCAGCTGTTGGGCAATTTCCATAACAGTGACAATAGATTCAGGATCGACCTGTGTCATGTCCATCAATGGGAGACATTCGGCTCTAGTACGACATTCCAGACTCACGAAATACACGTGTGTTCCACCCATTCAATTCTGGACAACTTTCCTTTTGTAGAATATCACGGAAGAATGCAAAATCGGTCTCTGTGGCTCTTCGAGTTGATAATCCTGAATGACATTGAATTTCAAGCGACGGGATGCATCTTTTTGCGTGAGAAATTGGCATACCCGGGCGTTCTGGTACGCTATAACAAACAAAATCCAACAGATAATCAAGAGTCTCTGACATTTCAGACTTTTTAAGGCGCGGGAGTCAACTGTGTTGTGACTGGGCCGTGACATTTCCTTGTGTTAACAAAACAACCAGAGAATGGGTACTAAGTTTTCCATTCTGATATGCAATGTCCGCATGAAAATTCTCTTTCATTTCCTGTATTAGCTCACAGTCAGATCTAGATATTGGTGTGATGTCAGCATTGTGTGTCGTATTTGCAGCCGGGTCTTGAAACGCAACAATTCATCCAGGAGCTTGTTACTCTGAAGTGATGCATCGTTTTCATGAGGTCTTTAGAAGCCGTCATCATAGCAGCAAGACCAGTTTGCATTGTTGTTGGTATCCCACGTGCAATTGATGTTACAATGTTGCTAATCAGCAGGTAGGGTGTGGTTTAATTTCGGTCTCAATCTACCAAAACTCTGTTATTTTGTCAAAGCTGAGCTCGAGATGACAAGTGTTTCAATCTATATCCATTTCCTCGCGAAGAGTGAAATGAGAGTGGCAATTATTTATTACGTTTTTAAAAGGGTTTACCTCATAAGATGCCAAATATTAACAAACATGCATTGTCTCATGTCAATAAAGCAATCATAACTCGGAATAGTATGTTATTAAGTTATTATTATTTTATTTAGTTTCGGTGATAAAACTGACCGCGGAAGTACCGCCCACCGATGCTCATGTGAACAAAAACAAATTCGCACGTTTGTATGGCTGCTGCTCGGTAAAATCGAGAAAAAATAATGGCGACTCTTAATAATAAGACGATAATGGTATAAACAAAATATACCCATAGTAGCTTGGTGTACCAAATGTTCACCACTCGTGGTGGAGTGGTGTTAACCGCGCGCCGAAGGCTCGCGGTTAACACCACTTCACCACGAGTGGTGAACATTTGGTACACCAAGCTACTATGGGTATATTCTATGTATATCCGTATCCTTTATTTCGGCTCATATACTTTTCTTCAAACTTTCATTGCGCTTTTGGCATCACAATCATCTAGATCCTGTGTAATACGTAGAGCCGATCTAGATCTTGATCTATCCTCTAAAATCGTAGCAATCCCTGGCGAAGAAATGACTAATATGTCGTTGCCGTACTTCTTAGGAAGCTTAGCAACAAAAACGTGACGGGAAATACAAGTACCCCCCACAATCACCACACAATTTGTACAAGTCGACCAAATTGAAAGTAAGGGATTGGTCATCTCTCATGAAAGCAATCACCGATTTCAAAGCTTCGACATCAGAATTTGAATCTGTTGAGGTGGTGTCAATGAGCTGCTTTCCCGCGGACGCTACAGATCTTGGACTCATAAACGTAGCTCTCCAGACCGAGTGATAACGAGTGTCTGCCTCGTGCAAAACACTCATAGCACCCAGAACCCTTAACCTAACCTCTTTCCCTCAACTATCTTTTCGCCGCTCACACGCCCGGTGTATCTCATCCTTTTTGCGACGAACTACTGCTGGTTCCAAGATTCACAACTTGACGGAAAATATAAGCCTCTATTCACCTTGCCGGGTTTTTAGGGTCTTTTGTCACATCACAATTGTAACCACAAAATCGACAGTGTCGTTTGACATCAAACACGATTTGTGCCTGACATCGCCTAGATCTTTTTTCGGGTGGTGCATCCGCCTCGGTAGGAATATCTCTGCATGATGTAGCTTGTCTGATACTTTTCGGGTGAGCATATTTCTCTGCACAATATTTTTGACTTCTCAAGACTAAATTGACATCCAAATCTAGCTGCGATTGTACATCTACATGCAGAGGGTGTTCTGCATCATTGGCTGCACCTGATTATGTTCTCGATTTTCTTCGATGCCACGTTTATCAAAGGGTCACTTACCCTAAGAACTTCACATCCGTATTTTGGGGAGAAAAAGCAACGATCGGCCATGGCTGATTCTGCACATAAACCGACAGAAAAATTCAAATAATGCCGGATTAAAAACAAAGAAAATGACAAAAGAATAAGGCAAGCTTTGCCGTCAAACTCACAACTCTCGTCAATACAAAAAATGTTTAACCCTTTACCCAACGAATCGGCAGCATCCGCCCGCGTAATATGCAAATTCAGCAATTGAAAAAATACTATTTTTAAAAAAAATTCAATAAAACCATATCATGTGACCCCTCGTTGGAACGAGCTCATCGAGCTCGTTCCAACGAGGGGTCACATGATATGGTTTTGTTGAACTTTTTGGGAAAATTTCAAAAATTGATATTTAAAATAATAAATTTTGATATCGTCTGCGTTGGGTAAAGGATTAATTCAACATGATTTCAATCAAAATAAATCGAGAAGGCGTAATGAAATTATGATCACACATATAGCTGCCTCTCACCTGCAGGAAAGAGACGACAAGATAAAGCGCTCTGGTATTTCATCAATACAGTATGACGTAACTGATCCGAAGGAGTGCCTTAAGGTTCCAATTTGACGTTCTCTTTAGTAATTTATAAATGCTGTTCATAAAACGTCTCTTTTCAAAACAAAATAGCAGTTTTTGGCGAACATGTACTTATTTAAGCTTCGAATAATGTCATTTGTGTCTATATGAGTAAAACTTCTAAATTTTTTCAAGTAAATGCCGATTATATATGAGAATTTCAGCACCTAGGCTAACTATGCGAATTGAAATTGGGTACCCCTTTTCTACGACGAATATCTCAAACTGGTCAATGCTGTCAGACGTCCAGTAAACTCTTTTCCTGAGTCAGGAGATGTACTTCTATCAGAAACCACCGAGAAAAAAAACACATTTGGGTGCGGCTTTGAGGTTGGGCAGAAAGCTGGTCTTTGGTGGCCGGACTAAATCTATAAACTGTACCAAACTATAATTAGATCCTCTCGAAAACTTTTCGAAATTTCTTTTAAAAATTGTTGACTTTAAGATACTTTTATTACACTACTGGTTACGTTTATTAATTTACTGTTTATTACACTAGTGGTTGATTTATGATACATTACTTATTAACATTCCACTATTGGTTGATTATTGCACTACTAATTGTTACAAAGTAACGTAGCAAAACTTGAAACTCTAGTATTTATTAAACTTTACTCAAACGGCACTTTCAAAAGATAGGGTCAAATTGTGGCGGGCATCGTTTCGTCCAGGGAACGGAAGAGCCAATGAGAAACGGAAAGTAACTTTGAACTCTCTAACCAACTTCAAATAAAACTTGATTTACCTTCGCGTTTGCTGAGTTTCACTGGTCATTATGTGTATACAAAGGTCAGATTCTATTTTCAGGTTCCATGTGAGTATTGAAGTAGTTGTGGCCCATGGCTGTGCAAAACTTCAAATACTTTGAGGCATCTGTATAGGATCATGTGGTGGAGGGGGCGTGAGGGGAGGGCAATATCGACCAATAGTCATAGGCATTCCAGTCATTATTATACAATTATGGATTTTGTGGTGGTGAATATGACGCGGTATGAACCTAAAAAACTTATATTGACCGAGGCGTTATCCGAGGTGAATATAAGTTTTTTAGGTTTATATATCACATAATATTTACCACCACAAAAGTCCATAACTGTTTTATTATATACACCATCCTGAAAACAAAAATATTCTATTTGTCAATTAAAAGTTCAATTATATCACCCAGAAATACTTTTAATTAACAATAAAATATTGATCATCTGCAGAATAACATACAAATCAGACGGAAGGCAGGTTGACTGCGCATGCACATCGATTGAAATAGAACTAGAGAGAGGATTTCCAAAAGCTATATTTAGAAAGTTGATATTCACTGGAAAACCTGGAGTACATGGATTTGTGGGTACGAGTCACCTCAATAAGATCCAGCCAATAGAAATGCGGTTGTTTATAAAGCATATAATAATACAATTTTGGCCTCAAAAACATAACAGATGACCTATCATTGAAACGGGCTCGTTCCAATGAGGGTGTCATATTCCACCTTTTTGAGGCGGAAAATGAAACTATTTAGATATTACAGGATCGTTATCTCTTCGTGTTAAGTATGGGGTCCACTCACTGTACCACATTTATGCATTTACTGGGGTTTAACGAACTCCACATAAGCAGGGTTAGCATTGGTTGAAGACAAGTGCGCCATTGACGCGCAGTACGCTTAATACACAACGCCACCGTGCCCACGCGTGGGGAATGGGGGTGAAGAGTCTTGCCCAAGGACACTACGCGGTTGCCGCAGGTGGGATTCGAACCGGGGACCTCGCGGCTTGCAATCTGCACCTCTACCTAAAGAGCCCCCCCCCCCCCCCCCCCCCGAATAACACATAGTTATGATTGACACATTATAAATCACTTCGTTAATGGGAAAATATTATCTTCCGCATTTTCAAGTTCTTGTTTTAAAAAAAATATTCTTCAGAACTCACTGGGGAAATTACTTTGAAATCATCAAATTTCGGGAAATATTCCTTGTTCTGCAACAGTAATATTAATGTAATAATTATGTGTTGAATGCATCAGATAGATTTTTAATCTATCATCAGAAAAAGATGTACTCGGCGGATTTCAAGTACATCAGACACGGCATCATTACACACTTACGCTGTTGAAACGACTACTGTCACCTATTTTATGATGATTATCTGTACGTTCTGGTACGCGCAGATCAAATCTACCATCTGTTTAATTGTTGGAAAGGGCTCAGAGAGCCCTTTCCAACAATTAATCAGATGATAGACTTTAAAGTATGTAATAAATTGTATTAAACGTCCTCGCATACAGGCGTACATAGAGGTCCTCCCTCCATATATGGCTAAAGTGGGCGTGGCAGTAAAAGGGTAAAACTCTTTAATTTAGTAACCCTTTATCCCCAAAAGACGAGAGTTGCAAATAAACAATTAAAAAAAACTTGAGTAACTTAATTTGTTTCATATTTTGTATTACAAACATAGCTTATTAACATAGCTTATTTTCCTGTTGCGAGCGAGCTCGTCCCAATGAGGGGTCACGAGCTATCTTTTGGCTGCAACAATGAAAAATTAAAATATTTTGAATGACGATATTTGTGTGATAGGCATCAATATATTTATTTATTCATTAGGGGTTTAATTACACTTTCGACAGCCAGGGTAAGATTGTGTCGGACAATTTTATACGTGGAACCACCGAGCAATGGTGAGCAAGTGTCAAACTCTCCAACGTACTACAATACACCATCAGGGTTGGCATTGGTTGAAGTCAAGTGCACCATCGATTTGTAGTAATCTTACTTAGTACATGGGCAATCGGGATGAAGTGCCTTGTGCACGGACACAACACAGTTACCCCTGGCTGGGATCGAACGGTGAACCCTTCGGTGTGAAGTCCAATGTCGTAGCCACTGCTCCACTGTTTTATATTGAGGAATTTCATTAACGCCTTGATAGCACTGATATGCGTTTTTAAATTTCGTTTCTTACACGTAGGACGGATTCTACTCATGATATATCTAGCACATTTGCAATGTCTGTATTGTTCCAGTAAAGCTAAATACCCACAGTATTAACCCTTTGAACCCTGGTGGTATCTTCCATATTAGTTCAATGACAGCAACTGGAAGAGTCCATGTTCGTTATTTAGGGGTAGACCAATTAATATTTTCAACGTGCAGCCTTGGGGCTGCACGTTGAAAATATTGATTGGTCTACCACACACACGCACTTAGCATCCATCCTATTCAAAGAAATTATGACGTATCATGTAACTGGCCGGAAAAAAACGGCCGCTAGGGTTCAAGGGGTTAATCATTGATACCCTTCACCCACAGTAGAATCTCACCTATCGAAAAAGAAATGTGAAACAAATACCTCGAATGGTATTTTTATTTGACTTGTTTTGGTTCAATCTTGATTTCACAATATATATTTTTTAACCCTTTACCCTTTGAAATCGTCTGCGTTGGGTAAAGGGTTAAACTCTTCACACAATGGTGAAAATGTGTCGCGATATGATCGAGAAGACCGTCCCTACAGCCATGGTGCTATAGTGTTGTCGATAGGAACAACTGTAAAGGGCAGTGAGATTTTTTGTGATAATTTTCTTACATAACAGTTCCTTTCACAAAGCGAGCGAACAATCGTTACGTTCATCTAAAAGAGGCAGGGGGGCCTATCTTTTGTTCTCGTTGTTCCTGTTTCTAAAAGTCGCAACACGAAAAATGATTGTTTTGTTCTATTGGGGTTTGATGACACTATCGACAGCCAGGGTCACCTTGTGTCTGGCCGTTTGGAAGCCCGGAGAGAACCACCAAGCAGCGGCGAGCAACTTTTAGATTACCAAAAGTACACTCTAAAATCAGATGAGTTAAAAATCAACCCAAATCAATATATTCACTCAACGCAGTAGATTTGGCTTAATGTTTGATCCAACTTATTTTAGAGTGTACTAACACCGCACAAGTACGGTTATCATTGATTGATGACAAGTACACCATCAACGTGCAGTACGCCTTAGTACACAGCGCCACCGTGCCCCCACATGGTCAATCGAGATGAAGCGCCATGCCCAAGGACAACTCATTTGCTCCTGGCGGAGATCGATCCGTGTTCCGTCCGATTTAAAGTCCAATGCCGTAACCACTGAGCCACCGCGCTATCACGGAAAATGATAAAAAAAACAAAGCAAACCTCAAAGCGAGAAACGGACCGAAAATAAACAGAGAAGACGGGTTGCCATTCACGACTTTTAGAAACAGTTTTTTTCTACATTAAAAATTACCAATTCGTCGCTCGTCAGTTGAGCGTTATTTGTTTTTCAAAACTTTTGAGTTTCGACCAGCTTGCGACAGTGGTGTAGTGGTGTAGCCATGGGAGTCACTGGGAGCCTTTTCCCTAAAAAAATCCAGAGATAGCCCACCGCCATACCTTAGTCACTGAAGACTTCGAGCTTTCGTGATATGCCAAAATGTACGGCATAAAAATGTTTGGACCACCAAAGGAGCATGTGCTCCACACCAAATATAGATACCTGGCTTCGTACCTGGCTTGCGTGTGTTCAGAAGTCATCCAAAGAGCATTTGTATTCCGCCGTTATCAACGTGATAACATCCTCGTCATAATCATGTGGCTCTGAGCGATACACTGGATAACATGCTGCATGTGAAGTTGGTTTGCCAGCAATTACGTTGCCTTTTCACTCTTCCCGGTAAGGCCACTATTATCCATTTGGGTGACGGGACTTACAGATGACAAGATTATTACATGAATAACTGATAAAAAGGTCGCTCTGAATCGTATCTTACGAGTACTCAACTGAACTAGATGGAAGATCTCGTTTAGCAAGGGGTTATATGCTATGTATTTTTTTTTGTAACCCTTTACCTGACATAGCGGCCGAAAACGTCCAGAACATTGATCAGAATAAGTCTACCACAGCCTAAAATATCTCGGAAGTTTCTCAATAAAACCATACCAATATGGATATCATTCGAACCAGCTCGTGGAGCTGGTTCTAATGATATCCATACTTGAATGGTTTTATTGAAAAAATTGTGAAATTTGTCTTAAATAAATGTGAAATTTAATTTATATTTTAAAAATACTGCGTGAGGTAAACAGTTAAATTGAGAAACAATTTGAATGGCATGCATTAATATTTCTGAATAAAACTCATCTGGTTATCAGCCGATTTTCAAGTACAGGGTTAAACTCAAAATTATACTCACCTTATAAAAATAGTAGACATTAATTGTTGAGTTGGAAGTTGAGTTGTCATCCGATAGAGGGCCTCTGTCAATCGGCATCATTGAAACGTTGTTGAAATCTAACAGTGATTCGGAATGCACAAAAATATTCCAATCTGAAGTGATCGGTGTCGTGGAAATCATTCTGTTTCCAGCCGTTCTTTAATAATTCCAGACCAGTTAAATGAGGCGTGAAGAACTTTGTTCAACAAAATGCGGAAACGATGTATTCCCATTGATTGGGAACACGAAAATGAGAAGAAATATTATGTGCTTTTGATTCGGTGTTGATGAACTTAACTTCCCGTAATTAAGATGAGGTTTCCACAGACAAAAATACCATCTGTCAATCAGAACTGTCAAAGACAGAACGGTGATCCGTGGTTTATTCGCCTAATACAAAGTAATCAGGTATGATAGGAATTTCTCGCTGGAATAGTCTGCTGAAAAATTGTGATGTCGCCGTGAACGATTGTTTGTCGAGTGCTTTACCAATAATCAATTCATGCTAACCCGATCTCTCTCTCTCTCCCTCTCTTCCTCTCTCTGGCGAATAGTATTTTTTTCTGTGTTATCTAAGAATTCAATCTCTAGTTCTCTGAAATGAAACACAAACTTATTAACTTTCTGATTACCTTACACTTTACTTACTTATCGACGTCACTTAATTGACTGTTTTAACGCGAATACCCACGTTCAAGTGATTACCTTACTTACAGTACGTGGAAAGAGGATTGTAACTAAATCACCCGCGGAGTGGAGTTATCACCCAAGCTATAACTTTTAAATTTTGTACGTATCGACAAAAAACAAAAGCAATGTTTCAGCCAATGGACCTCCGGGTTTAACCCGGAAGTCCATTGGCTGAAACTTTGCTTGTGCTTGTTATGCTTTGCAACAAATTTGCAGTTATTGCTTGGGTGGAATCTCCACTCTGCGGGTGATTTAGTGCTAATACACTCTCCACGTACTGTATTTATCGACGTCACTAAATTGACTTTTTTAACTTGAAAACTTTCGTTCAAGTGTTCTTGTTTATCGTTCAAAGTAAAAAATTTAGAAAAAAAAACACACGGTCAATACGCCTAATTTAAACGCTAGAACAGTGTTTCTAAAATTCTGAATCCTATCTCTCAGAATAAAAGGAAAACGGATTTTGTTCCTCTGAATACATTGACCCTTTATCTAACAAAACAGAAGAAAAGGACAGGCGCTATTCACAAAAATCGCCATTCAAATCATGTTATTTTTTGTCTCAACACATAACTTATGACCCTTGATTGGAACATGCTCATTGGGATCGTTCCAATAAGAGGTTACTATGTTGTTGAGGCAATAAATTCAAGTTTTTAGTTATTCAAGAATTTTTGCAAGTTTCGTCATCTATTCGTTATGGATCAAAGATGTTTCTTGTTACATCAATCTCTTAGTGCGGCTTACTGGGGGCGCGGTGGCTCAGTAGGTAGAGGTGCAGGCTGCAAGCCGAGAGGTTCTCGGTTCGAATCCCACCTGCGGCAACCGCGTTGTGTCCTTGGGCAAGACACTTCACCCCCATTGCTCACTTGGGGGCACGGTGACGCTGTGTACTAAGGCGTACTGCACGTCGGTGATGCACTGTCTTCAACCAATGCTAACCCTGCTTGTGTGGAGTTAGTATGTTGGGGAGCTGACAGTTGCTCGACGTTGCTCGGTGGTTCTCTCCGGGTACTCCGGCTTCCTCCACCCGTAAAACTGTTGAGGTCATGATTAGCCATTGTGTAGAAATATGTGACCTTAAACACCAATAAATAAATATATAAATAGTGCGGCTTACTGATTTCGTCCCTGGTAAATAGCCCTTCTCGACTTTCAGAAGATAATGAGACACTTGTTAACATGGCCATAAATACCGGGGTGGGTAGTGGAGTGACAGTAATATATTAGGGGTTAATACTGGTTTTAATAATAGTAGGGGAATTGATTGAATGGATCACTTGAATGTTAATTTTTTTATGAATCATAATTTTCATTAGTTATCAGAAGTTATAATTTCATCACTTTTTCGCTGAATCACACTAAATTCAAGTTTGCAATTTACAGTACGTGGAGAGTGGATTGTAACTAAATCACCCGCGGCGTGGAGTTATCACCCAAGCTATAACTTTCAAATTTTGTAAATATCGACAAAAAACACAAGCAATGTTTCAGCCAATGGACCTCTGGGTTTAACCCAGAGGTCCATTGGCTGAAACTTTGCGGGTGATGGTTATGCTTTGCAACAAATTTGCAATTATTGCTTGGGGGGAATCTCCACTCTGCGGGTGATTTAGTGATAATACACTCTCCACGTACTGTACAAGCTATTTTTCTGCTATTTATTTATTATTACTTTCAGCTGCATTGGTTTTCAGAAGGTTAATTATCCCTTCTCGTTAGTCCAGTTCTTCACTTCACTGGGTTTGTTGAAACCCTCATTCAGCAAAAGCATGAAGTGAGTAGTGTTTAACTAATTTTCTATTGGTTTATCGGGATCTGCAGTAAGGTGCAATGTTCAGATCAGATCAATTCCCTCTCCAAATTATTAGGTATATTATTTTTTTTGTTGGTTGAAAGGTAAATTTTCTATTTATTTATATATTGGTGTTTAAGGTCACATACTTATGCACAATGGTTAATCATGACCACGACAGTTTTACGGGTGGAGGAAGCCGGAGTACCCAGAGAGAACCACCCAGCATCGACGAGCAGCTGTCAGCTCCTCAACATTGTAACTATGTTCAAGCTCCGCTCAAGCGGGCTTACAACGGGTGAAGACATGTGCACCATCGACGTGCAGTACGCTTTTGTACACGGCATCATCGTGCCCCCGTTTAGGCAAACGGAATACAGTGCCTTGCTTGTGGTCACAACGCGGGTCGTCACGGACGGGGATCGAACTCAGGACCTCTAGCATAGAAGTCCAACAGTCTACCACTTAGCCACTACGCTCCCGGTTAAAAAGAAAAAGAAAAAGAAAAAGAAAAAGAAAAAGAAAAAGAAAAAGTAAAAGTAAAAAAGTTATTATAGTTAAAAAAATTAATTTGGCTGGTGACATTCTGTGCATTTCATGGAACACCCCTATTAGGAGAGGACAGAATATTTTCACCTTCGTCCAGGTACTTTATTATTTTTGTTACGTCATTTACTGGATGGATTGGCATGTTCGTGGATTTTGCATCACATACTGCTGTACCTTAGCAGAATGAGCCCTTGAAGGTCATTATGTTGAGATACATCAATCAGTGATGTCACATGGATGGACTACTTTTTGGTCAAACATGAGTTGTCACACTAAGCTGGAGAGAGCTCTCTGGAAGCTGTTTCCAGCTGGATGTGCCAACTTGTATTTGGCAAATAAATTCAGTCTATTGTGGCTAAATGCATTAGGTGCATAAATGACAATTGTTATGCAGTATATTATCTGTTTATTTGTTACTTGCCCAAGAGTTGGGGGCGCTGTGGCTCAGTTGGTAGAGGTGCAGGCTGCAAGCCGAGAGGTCCTCGGTTCGAATCCCACCTGCGGCAACCCGTTGTGTCCTTGGGCAAGACACTTCACCCCCATTGCTCACGTGGGGGTACGGTGATGCTGTGTACTAAGGCGTACTGCACGTCGATGGTGCACCTGTCTTCAACCAATGCTAACCCTGCTTGTGTGGAGTTGGTATGTTGGGGAGCTGACAGTTGCTCGGTGGTTCTCCCGGGTACTCCGGTTTCCTCCACCCGTAAAACTGTCACGGTCATGGTTAGCCATTGTGCAGAAATATGTGACCTTAAACACCAATAAATGAATAAATAATTGCCCAAGAGTTATTTTGTTTTATTTTATTGTAAATTCCAGGTTTCTTTGTGTACTTCCATTTCATCCTGTTAGATGTTATTATGGCAGTGTTTTGAAACTTCGGGATTGTGTAGAATAAAGAACCCACGTTGAACTTTCATCCGCCTCTGAGTTATTTATCACTGCTCCTGCGGTTACAGTGGAGCGGTGTGCCATCCCTCCAATATTTTCTCAGAGAGGGACGTTGTCGGGCACTGGTCGGGGAATTGTTGGGCTGTGTACATCCCATTGCTGTGTCAAATTAAAAAAAAAAATCAAAGTATGTGTGTGTGTGCGGGGGTAGAGAGGGGCTATAAGTATGCCCCCACCTTCCGATTCCACCACCTTTGTTTATTTGTACAATATGAAATTGGTTTTGTCTCATATGAAAACAAATTATTTTATAATGATCAAACTATCTGCGCGCAACAGTATGACAACATAACTATTGAATGCAAGCCAAATCTGTTCATACTTTAAGGTTGAAGTCACCCATAATCAGGTACCGAATTTGTTATGAGACGATGAATTTACAAAATTATCGGGCGTTTATCGATGTTTCATTCGAATAATTGTGCCAATGTTCTCGTCTAACAATTGCAACCAAAACGTATGGCAACTGTGATAAAAGGCAATCGAATATTTTCTCGAACAGTTTTGAAGTCGGCCAGTAAATACTTACCGTGCTGTTATGTAAATCCTGGTTGGGAAGACACAGAATTTTGGGAGGGAATGATTCCCTCAATATTCTTCCTCATTTCCCAAAATTATTTGTCTCGTCCGACAGTGTACTGTTGCTCAATAGTTGGCACATTCAAAGACCTTCACGTAGGCATAGAACTGTTGCAGGTGGTTCGGCGAGTCAGACTTTCCCAGAGACGACAAACGCCGCGTCAGACTGTCGTGGCTTTTACTACGACATTTTAAATTACTGTGATGGATTGACGGTAACATGGTCTGGTGTTTGCGGCTCGGAGCTTATGTTCAATCGAGACGCGAAGTGACGTTTTCGATGACATGGATTACTCGTCAAATATTTCTTTGCGGTAAACACACGATAAGTTTCTTGTTGTCACGAAGCATACAGTGTATGCTGAAATTTCTCCGTGTTTTTTGGTGTCTACAGAAGCCAACTCAAAGCAATTAATCCAGTCCATCTACTATGAAGCCAAGACGAAGAGGTGTAATGTTTACGATTTTAACACTTGGGCTACAGAAACCGACTATTATCACATATTTCATGATGATTATCTGTACGTTCTGGTATGCGCAAATCAAACCTACCATCTGATTACTTGTTGGAAAGGGCTCAGAGAGCTCAGAGAGCCCTTTCCAACAATTCATCAGGTGATAGAGTTTCAAAGATGTCATAAATTGTATTAAACTTCCTCGCACACAGGCGTGCATAGAGGTCCTCCATACATGGGTAAAGTGGGCGTGGCTGTAAAAGGGTTAATGTACTGATTTGTTCTGATAAATATTAATGCCACTGCATTCGAAGACAAGACTCCTTCAAAACCCATTCCCAATTTCAGAAGAGTACATTTAAAATAACTGATTCTATGTTAACCCTTAGTCAAGCGTAACGGTATTCTGGAAAGAGCTATTCACAAAATGATCAGTTAAGTATGGCGGTCAAGGTATAATAAGACAGAACACAACGAGGAGGGTGTACATGGTGCTGGAATCAACAGAACTTGCTGAAGTTTTTTTCCCGAAACACAGGAGAAACTCCAACAATGGCCGTTGATTCCTGTCCCCCGTACTCAATTCAAGTTTTGTTCTGTATTTATACAACTTGTTTTAAGTGAATGAGACTGATATTTGTAAAGGGAAAATATTACCTTTAGCTGGCTGTTTACGTTTGACATTGTTTCTTGTTGAAGCATTTCATTCACCTCATAAGGTCGGTTAGATGCGTAACGACCAATCAGATACGTTCTTACATACAGTTAAAACTAGAAGTCCTATCATGAAATGCGCACAAATAGCACGCTGATCTGCGCGTTAATGTACGCGTTAATCCCATAGTAAAGTTATCAAATTCTGTGCATATGGCCTGCGCACAAGCAATGTTTCAGCCAATGGACCTCCGGGTAACCCGGAGGTCCATTGGCAGAAACATTGCATGTGTTTGCTATGAGTAACCAGGAGAACCTGCCGTGCTTTGGATGCCGTTCGATATGGCAATTGCGCGCAATTCCAACGCGCATTTAAGCCTAGACAAGCGCACTATTCGTGACAGGACTCTAGTTTTAACTGTAGAGGATAGGGAATGAGTGTTTTGGTCACTCAATATTTATGAAACGAGTCAAAGAATTTCTCGTTTTGTCGAGCTTCTGGCGAGGCAAAACCGGAAATTCGTAGACGAGTTTCATAAATATCGAGTGACCAAATCACGAATTTCATATTCTGTTTATCATATGAAACCACAGATAAAAAATCGCATATTTCAGATAGACAAGAAGTGTTGAAGAATGGAATTTCACCTTGAACGACATGCATGTGACTATGACGCGACACAGATGCACGCTATCATACGTCATTACCGCAGTAATTTGACACAAATCATTTCGGTGGTAACCAATCAGAAAGTGTTCTTTTGAAATTGGCCAATCAAATCAGATGAAGGTGTTATGGAACACTAAATAATATTTATTGAAAATATGAAACGGTAATAAGCCGAGAAAACGGAGAACTGTTATGATAAATGAAGTTCTTACACGTAGAGGCCGGATTACACGCGTGTTGTATGTAGCACTTTTATCAATGTCTGTATTGTTTCGGGTAACGTTGAATACACCCGGCAATTGTGGTGTAAATGCTATTTACCAACCATTCTGGGTCGCTTTGTTTCGTGGTGAATTGGTCTCTGTGCTGGAAGTCGACGGCTTCGCACTTCTTCCCCGATCTGTTACTCTATTCCCGTTCACCAACAACAGTTGGTGGCCTTGTGGGTTCTGCAGTGGGGAACGGTGGTTGATTTGACCGCTCTGATGTGGAATCTGTGGTGCGATTCACCGGGGTTGAACCGTAAAAGAACGTGAGAGTAGTGTAGCGGATCAGGTATAAGAAAGGTCATTTGGCAAACATCCAGGTTGGTCCTGATCTCTTAGTCTTGTTTCGTGTACTAGATGTCGACGGCCAAAGCTTCGGTTCCTGCACCTCGGTGTTTGTTTCGACCGCTCTGAGGATTTAATCTCTGGTGCGATTCACGTGGGTTGAATCATAAAAGAACGCGTGAGTAGTGTAGAGGACCAGGTATAAAGAAGTCTTTTAGCAACAAGCCAGACTGGTCCTGATCTCCTAGTCTTGTGATAAATCGATCGTTTCGTGTACTAGATGTCGAGGGCGAAAGCCTCGGTTCTTCCACCTCCCCTCGATGTGTTGCACGAGTGCTATGTTTTTGTCCTGTTTTAGCCTCCAAAACGTAGCTTATAATCCCCCTCATTAGAACCATTTCGTTCCAATGAGGGGTCTCAAAAACTATATTTTAAAGGTACAAAATGACAAAATGAAAAATTATAGTGTTTCTAGAATATTTTTCTTTTTGTGTTTCAAGATTTTTTGTTGTTGTAAAATCAGCAAACAATTAACCTTACAGTCCTATTGAAGTGTGCGATTAAATTTATTACCGAAACTCCCAATGAACACAAAGTATATTACTCAAAACTTGCTATGGATGATTCCAACTCATCGACATATTTGGGTATAAAGGATAAATGTGTTGATTTTATTTCTGGTTGTGTATTGGAATATAGCGATACTTTCAGCAAGCTGGATCGTGTCATGTCGGACAATGTTGCTGGTAGAGGAAGCGAGAGTACCAGGAGGTTGTCACTGAGTAACGTTGAGCAACTGTTGGACTCTGCAATTACGTATCCAGGCACACACAGGGCTAGCATTACGTCCCCTGCGTTCCAATGTGTTCTATGTGCCTACTGGCACATAGAACACATTGGAACTCAGGGGACGATTAGTTGAAGAAAAGTGTACCATAGGCTTACAGCAGAGTAGGAATAGACGCACAGCACGAGAACGCTACACTCGTCTTCAACGAATGATAATCCTGGTAATGTCGGGATAGTAGATTGACGAGTCTGACAGTTACTTACCGTCACTCAGTCATGCTCAGGGTAATCCATCCGATGTGGTACGACCTGGGTTGTCGTCAAAATCCATTCAACAAATAACCAAACATAAGAATGTACACATTTATATTTTACGTACAAAGAGATAGATGGGTAGGAGTTAACCTTAGAAAGTTTCGAGCAGGAGAGACTTCGCTAACTTTGTCGAAAAGTCCATTCTTAAAGATGGTAGCATCCAGGCGCTCGTTGTTGAAAGGGTTACTTTTTCAAGATGCTCACGTACAAGTTCTCAGGCCACCAGTCAAATTATGTAAGGAAACCGACGCCCTTATCTCCACCAACCTTCGTGAAGATTGTGCGCAGAAAACCTTTGATTTAACCCGTTTACTGCCACGCCCACTTTATCCACATTTGGAGGACCTCTGTGGACGCCTGCATGCGACGAAGTTTAATACAATTTATGACATACTTGAAACTCTATCAACTGATTAATTGTTGGAATGGACTATCTGAGCTCTTTCCAACAATTAAACAGATAGTAGACTTGATCTGCACATACCAGAAGGTACATATTATCATCATAAAGTAGGTGACAATAATCGCTTTCGGTAGCGTAAATATGACACCCGTTTACTAAGAAAGATATACAGATATTCTTTCGAGATCCAGGTGCTCCAGATATTTCATTCAATGAATATTTAATTCACCTTGACAACATCAAGGTATTAACACAATTACACGATATAATCAAACAACTACAGCTGTGGTGAGTTTTCGTTCATAGTATTTAGTGAACAAATATATCGAATAATATTGGAAAAAAATCACTAAAGGTTCTGTAAGATCAAGTCAGCTTGGGAAACCTTTCTTATGTTCATTTAAAGAAAATGGAGATAACTCCTTATGGGTAGATACAGATTACGAGAAATGAAGCAAACTGATTAAACTTGGACAAGGGTAAAGGTAGAAACTAGAGATAGCTTGGACTAGATAGAGTTATCTACTACTACTAGGTTAGAGTAGTGAGAATAGCGTCTGTAATTGTAGGTGGTGACAGACTAGGTTTGGGATTTAAAACTGTTTCAAGTTAAAGGTTTTTGCGCTATAAGAGAATACCCCAAAACTACAAAATGAAGTCATACCATTGTTTAGAACTGGTCAGAACTGACAGGAAGCCTAAACATAGTAACCAATAAGCTAAAACTGCTCCGTCTTAAAGGCTCTTCTACACTCCTGGAGTACACTCAAGAATATCGAACGCAGACCTCTCTGTCTTAGATTACTTCGTGCTGCTCTTATAAGTAGGACTCTGAGGGAATCCAGCCTGAAATAAATTGGTAGAAATCGAGGATTCTCAAGGAATCCGTGCCGAATAAATAGTTGTGTGATTGTTTGTGGTAATTATAACCGAGGGTTTCGGCTAATCAGATTTACTTTTATCCAAAAACAACGTACCTATTATTGGCTACTGTTGGAAAAAGGAGAATTATGGGGAAATCCGAACCATTTCGGAAGTTTGTGATGTTTTATTTTTTTTGTTTTGGTGAGTTGGAGGAATTGCCAGGTCTATATTGGTAATTCTACAATGAAAACGATAATTTGGGAGAAAATCCGAACCTGCAAACCACTTTTATACAATAGAACGCACCCTGCGAACATACTCCCGTCCTAATGCAGACCACTGTGTCACATAGCAGCTACGTGCTACCATAGAAACCAGGACGGTGACCTGCAGTATACAAAATGGACGAGAAACAGCGTGTCACATTAACAACACGTGCTGCGCATGCGTACATAGACCTGTATCATCATGGGAATGACGTCATAAGTTGGACGCTCAGGCGGGCTACCACGACAACCAAACATTACTTAACTGGGTCACGTGACTATAACGTCACTTCCTGGGTCCGGGGGTTGGCCCGGCCAACGAAGCCTGATCTGGTACATGCTATATTACTGTCCACATAGCTTGCGATGTCTTATTGGCTTTGAAAAGACAGATCTTCAATCGCGAAAAAGTTGATTTTACAAACTGAATTGAAATTTCATGAGTGCAACGGAGGCGACAGTAACCGTGGGTGGAAAAGAAAGGATGCGCTCTGTGTCATTCATTTGATCTCTGTACAATTAAGGCATTTCCGTGAGTGTTATTGCTATCTCACGCAACAACGAGTTTAAATGTTGCATTTGTGTACTGAAATAGCAAACTGTGTTACATTAATTGAAACATGTTGACAACTGTATTACCATTATTGATGAAATGAGGGTGGAATTGGTTGAGGAAATTTCCGTGACATCATTCGGGAATTCAGGGCATAGTTTGTGGAACTGAGAGAGTTTAGATTTAATAGTAGTGATTAAAGGTAACTTATTAGATGGAATGTAATTATTGTGCAAACTGCTGAATAAAGTAATCAGTTTAGTTGAACAATATATCAGTTTGACTCAACCAAATCATTCAATGAAAAGTGCAACTATATAGATTTAAGCTCTCATACCACCATTCTAATTCGGTATGTTTGTTTTTCAACCTTTATGAAAAATTGCGCGCAGAGGATCGTTGATGTAATGTGATATGCCTTTATCTACAATAATATGCAGGTATTCTTTCCTGTCCTGGCTATAGAAATCAATGAGTTTTTAATTCCTCTTGAACACATGAAGACATTAATCTAATTTGTTGAACTAACCGACTGTAGTGAGTCTTCATGGCTGACTGTAATGTTATCAAAATAGCGTCCAAATCAAGACTCCACCGGGCAAACATTTCCACTTTTGAATAAAAGAAAATAATGGTTAACCCTTTACCCAACGAATCGGGCGCATCCTCCCGCGTAATATGCAAATTCAGCAGTTGAAAAAATATTATTTTTCAAAACATTTCAACAAAACCATACCATGTGACCCCTCGTTGGAACGAGCTCGTCGAGCTCGTTCCAACGAGGGGTCACATGATATGTTTTTTTTTAAATTTTTTGAAACATTTGAAAAATGATATTTAAAATAATAAATTTTGATATCGTCTGCGTTGGGTAAAGGGTTAATGAAACTTTTTAGATTCAGTCAAAAGGAATATATCAGTTGGCCGGAGAGTTTTATGCAGACAGTCAACACTTTATAAGTTCAGATTAACCTTTTATTCTTCAACAAGAGGTGTACTTGTAGAAATTTGAAAGGTTATCTAAAGTTCAGAGCGGTATATTCAAATTAAAGACCCGTGTGTAGAATAAAGTCTTCAATAACCCACAAACAACCCACAAACATTTATTCAAAACCCTGCGTGTGTAATTTAGGTAGTGGGATAAAATAAATGAATATTTTCCAGATATCGTTTCCATTCTTTCCCGCGAATTTGGAATGACACTGAACCATCAATCCGGAGCCTCAATAGATCCCAATTTAACCCTTTGAACCCTGCTGGTATCTTCCATGTCAGTTCCGTGGCAGCAATCAGTGGCGTAGATAGGTTTTCGCTGGCGGAGGGGCAAGCCGAAAATTTTCCGACAGACCGAAAATTTTCCGACAGTGTAACAACAACAACAACCCAAACAAACAGAAAGAATCTGTTGTTTACTGCAAATGTACTGAAAATTGGTCTTTTTTACCCAAAATTTACCCAAAATGGCACGCTTTTATCCCCAAAGCCCGCATTTTAATGTTATTAGGCATACATTCGCCTAAAAATGGTCCCAAACAATTTCCCTCAAAACTTCTGGCTCCGCCCCCCCCCCCCCTCCCGGCCCCCTTTATCTACGCCACTGGCAGCAATGGGAAGAGTCAATAGTTATTATCTGAGGGTAAACCAATTAATATTTTCAACGTGCAGCCTCAGGGCTGCACGTTGAAAATATTGATTGGTCTACACCTCACATTTACCTTGCAGTCACCTCCCTTAATGCCATTATGACGTAGCTTGTGACCCGGACGGAAAAAAACGACTTCTGGAGTTCAAAGGGTTAAGAAGGCGATAATAGACACGGCTCTGAATGCACACTTTACAGATGTTTCCTATAATAACCCTTTGAGTACCGATTGCACTTCCATTTAGCCTGGATGTTAACATTCAGAGTCTCCACATTCTAAGATCTAGTTTTTGTTGATCAGACAATGCTATTTCTTCAATTTATAACACGCCTGTTCTATGAAATTTCCATCTACAGCAACACTAAAACATACTGAAAATTAAAATCCGTTCTGCGCACATGTGCCGAACGGAAATTGAGCAGACGATGGATCACCCGAAACTGAAACGATTGCGAAATAACTAAATAAAATGTCTAAAATTAAAGGATATGTCGCTATGAAAATAATGAAGAAGAAATAGATTCGATATATGAAGGGGATAATGAATATCTGGAAGAAGAAGAAGAGTATGAGTACACACATTTGGTTGACGATAAAATGTGTTCTTTTTGTTGATAGTTGTCAAATGAATTGCTGAGTGTTCTAATAATTGTTTCTTATAGAAGTGAAGTCATATAATAAACAGAGAACGACACATTGCGTGCTCCATCCGCGATGGCACAAGTGCAACGTCGATTAACTCACGAGCATTTGTTTCTGTGCTCTCGAAGAAGCAAAGTTCAAACGTAGACAACAAAACGAAATCATCTTACTCGAGATTTTTATCCTCACTCATGAAATAAATTCGTTGTCCAGTCCAAAAACCGTAGATATCTTCAAATTATCATATGACTCGTCCGTTTTGTTCACTTTAAAACATTTGATATTTTGTTTTCATATTAATCAGTGATAAATAAAGCCTTCCGTCAATTTATTGGTCAATTTCAAAACAAGACAATTTGATTGGCTGAACAAAATACAACTGGATCACATTTTCATAATTTGCATAATTAGAGTTGGGCGTTTTCATTGGTCAATTTCAAAACTGGACGATTGGCTAAACAAAATACAACTGGGTCACATTTGCATAATTTCAGTAGGGAGAATTTACGTTACCTGTCCTATTTAGGGTGGGTTAAATTGTATTAATCTTTTACCTACAAGAAAAACGTCATTCATTTTTTTTTTATATTTTCACTTTTTGCTTCCAAAACATAGGTTATGACCCCTCATTGGAACGAGCTCGACGAGCTCGTTCCAATGAGGGGTCATAACCTATGTTTTGAAAGCAAAAAATGGAAATTTTTAGTTATACGAGGATGTTTTTTCCAAGAGCCGTCTGCAACTCAAGTTAGGTGATGGATTAAAAGGGTCATACGAAGTGGCTAATTTGTGCGTGTATGTGTCATATGATAAATGGAATATGAAATGAGTGTTTTTCTCATATAATATTTATGAAACTCGTCCGAATTTTCCGTTTGGGCTCGCCAGAGGCTCGCCTAAACGGAAAATTCTTAGACTCGTTTCATAAATATTATATGAGAAAAACACTCATTTCATATCCTCTATTTATTACATATCCAGCGACTTTTTTAATCGGAATAATAAATTATATTCAATTTTGTTACTGAAGGTTGTGATTGCTTGCGGTAATTGCCAACACAACCAGCTGATTCATTTTGAGATCCACCACTGATCGTTTGCTTTCACATTTAACCCCTTACCTAACTTGAAAAGCATATAAAACTTGCACACAAAATTCTTAGTAACTAATTGCTTTCAATTTTATCACCAGAACGTAGATTATAACCCCTCATTGGAACGATCTCGACGGGCTCCTTCCAAAGAGGGATCATAACCTATGTTTTTGAGACAAAAACAATAATGAAAATTAATTGGCGACTTGTGTGAATAGTGATGGCCGGCTTTGGTCGTTACGTTGGCGAAAGGGTTAAAGCAAACTGGAAAAGATTACTGCTATTCAGTAATTATCAATTCTTGCATGTTATTTGCGGGTTGCGTCCTAAATGAAAACCAAAATACTGACTTAATATATTTCAACCTGTTTGGGGTTGGGTGTTAGTTGGCGGCAGATCATCCAGGGCGATGGGGTGGATTGACTCAGTGTTGGCTTCAGAAGATTCCGATTTTTCAGTTTAGTTTTTGATGGGATAATTGCTCGAGCTAAATGATATACAATTAATTTCGAGCACCCACTGCTCTCATATTTGAATACAACATGATGTTATTATAAAATTTTGCGTTTGCACTCGTACTTCCTGTTGTGTGGGAGTTTTCCGCCCTGAAAATGTATCTTCTATAGGAACCTAACCTTTTTGGCCGAAATAAACGCATTGGAAGATGAAACCTCTGATCATAATTCACAGACGACCAATCGATCGCTTAGTTGAATTAATAAACGCGTCTGTCAATTATCTCTATTCTAGAGGTTTGTCACTGTCCATGGGGGGATGGACACAATCCAACTTCCGGTGTTATTATTTGCTTCTAAGGTTCCATATCGTGCAGTAATTAAGAATGGTGTAAAGCTCTGGACATCATAAAGTGAACACACAAATTACAAAGTTCACTTTGGTTATATATCCGGCAAACCTGCCCAAGAAAATAAGACAATGTGTCGAGGGGCAGGATTGACTGTCCTAATTATGCGTGTCTCATATATCCAATTAGTAAACGGAGTAAACGGAGACGACTTGAATGCAAGCCAAATAATCCCCACAGAAGACATTCAAGCAACAAATCCAGTCTTCCAAGAAAGTACACGATTACAGTACGTGGAGAGTGGATTGTAACTAAATCACCAGAGGAGTGGCGTCATCAACCAACGAATCACTTTGTGGACAAAAGCACAAGCAATGTTTCATTTTGTTGGACAAAACTCTGTCAAACAAAATTGATTCGGCTCGGTTCCAAGCGCGATTTGGGGGAAATCTATTCAATAAATTTCTCGTTCACTTCTTCGTTTTCATTTGTTGGCCCTTAAACACAGCTTACGACCAAACATTGGAACGAGCTTGCCCAGCATGTTCTAATGAGAGCAAACGTGTTGAGGCAGGTCTAAGGTGCTGAAAATTGTACATTTTGCCTTCGGCCTTTCAACTTTCCTTTTCTTAATTTGACCGCTTTGTTTCTATTTGTTGCCGACGGAACGTTATGAACCACTCAGCCCCTTTTCTCAAACAGCTCGTGTTTCAGACCCCCCCCTCCCCCCGCCCCCCGTGCCACTTGTGTAGCAAAAACACAAGTATCTCCCCCGTTTGGGTTATCAAAATGGGTTCCGCCTGCACTTTTGTTCGAGGATATTACCTCGAGATCTTTCAGATAAATATCTCAGGATTTTGAGATATTATCTCATGATCTTGAAATAATATATTGAGATATTATTTCGAGATCTTGAGATAAACATCTCAGGATCTTAAGATAATATCTCGAGATCTTCAAATAACATCTTAAGACCTTGAGATATTATCTCGAGATAAAAAAAATATCGACCATGGCCTAAATCAGCCACCGTACCAGATCCGTGCTGTCGTTTTCCGGTAGACAAATACAGATGAAACCGTAAAAAAACGATATTATTAATACAAAAACAAGAACACTCTGATCAGTCGCTTCGCTGATTCCTCGCGGTTCTCACTAGAAATCCTTGATTACCCCTGTACTCCTCCTAAATACCGAGTCCCACCGCCACTCCCAACCCACAACAGACGAAAAAGAATTGTCAAATGCTATCTCGTACGTATTTCTTACCAATTTCACTAACCCTCTCCTTTCTGTCATTCAGTAAGTACTCACCCTTCACTCTCCCATTTATAAAGAATTTATTTCGTATCTACGTCAAAGGGAGCAGGGTGGCTCAGTGGTTACAGCATTGGACTTCAAACAGAAAGGTCCATGATTCGATCCCCACCAGCGGTAACTGCGTTGTGTCTATGGACAATGCACTGTTTACCTGCGACAATAAATAAACGTTTTGTTAATTCAATTTTTAAAATGTCGTCTCATAGCCGAGTTAAGGTTTTCCCGATACATTTTAATGTCTACGTGTTCTTTCCATGTACGTTGTACTATAGCACGGCCGCCGTGGAATGGTCACTTTCCACGGGTGGGTAATATTTCCACGGAAGCAGCAATATCAGATTCCAAACACTAATCATAGAAATTATCATCAAAAATTTAATTAATGAAGCACCGGGTAGAACCCGGTGCTTCATTAATTAAATGTTTGCTCATGAAGATTTTTATTACCTTGTAAACGCATGCGTCAACATCACTGATCACATGTGGATAACGACCAGTCCACGGCGAATGTACTGTATTGAATATCTATTTCGTGGATGCAGGTATACAAATGTTTGAGCCGACCGCAAAGTCGATTATTACCGCAGCTTTTCCGATCAACTGAAATGCTGCAGCGGATTTAGTCTAAAAACACATCAAACATTTTTTTTCTTTAAATCAACGCAAGAAATGTTTCTCAATCGATACGTGATTTGACCAAATCTTTGATGATATTACTAATATCTTTATAATGTTTATTTTGTATATAATTATGAATGGTCACTCACAATAACCCTATATACACAGGACAACACGCACGTGTGAATGGGTTAATCGATATGGCACGAGTGTCAACGCGGAAGGATAAAACGAGAGGTCACGCGTGTCGTTCTGTGATTATTATACGCCTTCACGTCTAAAAAAAAAACAATTATTAGAAAGACACTCAACAATTCATTTGACAACTTTCAACAAAAAGAACACTTTTTATCGTCATCCAAATTTGTGAACTCATACTCTTCTTCTTCTTCTTCTGGATATTCATTATCCCCTTCATACAGTACGTGGAGAGTGGATTGTGACTAAATCACCCGCGGAGTGGAGTTATCACCCAGGCTATAACTTTCAAATTTTGTACATATCGACAAAAAACACAAGGAATGTTTCAGCCAATGGACCTCCGGGTTTAACCCGGAGGTCCATTGGCTGAAACTTTGCTGGTGCTGGTTATGCTTTGCAACAAATTTGCAATTATTCCTCTGGTGGAATCTCCACTCTGCGGGTGATTTAGTGATAATACACTCTCCACGTACTGTATGTATATCAACTCTATTTCTTCTTCATTATTTTCATAGCGACATATCCTTCAATTTTAGACACTTTATATAGTTATTTCGCAATCGGTTTAATTTCGGGTGCTCACTCGGCTGCTCAGTGATATCCGTTCGGCACAAGCACAAGTGTGCGGAACGGATTTTCATTTTCCGCATGGCTTAGTGTTGCTGTATATGGGAATTGCATTGACCAGACGTGTAATAAATAGTTTTATGGTTATCCCGCCTAGTTCTACAAAGTATGTTAATGCCTTCAACGTGAATTCAGTGTTTATTGGTGGAACATCTATAATTAGTGCACGAAAGGATAACTTATATCGTTTTTAGTAATGAGACCATATATTATGCCTGCGCTCAAACTGCACGAAAATTGGATGAATAAATAGCGCATAACAGCGTCGAATTCCTAACGGACTTTGACAGATGGCTGAGAACTTGGGATTAACCCCTTATAACATATTGGCAATACCCTCTACGTGCTGGACCCTAACACTCACAGTAAAAAGAGAAATAACTCCAGAAGGTTGCCTTCATCTTTTACTGTTTTCCCAAATCATTATCTATGACCCCTTCACTGGAACGAGCTCCTTGAGCTCGCTCGATTGAGTGTTCGTAAACTATGTTTTTAAGCAAACACTAACATTGTAGTATCATTTGAGAAAGGCATTTGCAAGTGTCGACTTTACTCGTGTAAGTAAAAGATTTGAAGGAAGAATGTCAACAACATTAGCAAAATGTATTTTGCACACGTGTGTTAATACCAAAAATGTCCACAAACCTTATGTGTCTGTTGCCGTGATTTATCGTTGCAAAACTGTGTAGAGCTGCCAAACCGTTTTTAATGGAATGTTGTTTATAGCTAAAACTTTTCGTTAGTTTGTTTCAGTTCAGCCTGACTTCTCAGCTTTGAGGCTGATATTGTTTTCGAATTACCGGACTTTTTTCGATAGCCTCTTTTGGGGTGGGTTTCGGCCAGAATGTTGGGGGAAACGACTGGTTGTAGCTGGAACTTTCCTTGTTAATGTTTGTTAATCTTGTCACCAATTATTAACCATGTGTGAACAGTATTATCACTTATAAATAATCAAGAATTATTCTTTCGCTAACAGCTTACAAGATATAACGTTCGAATTCTCGTATTTATCACAAGACTTAAGCATTTGTGGAGGGGGGGGGGGGGGGGGTGGGGCGCGGTGGAGTCGCGGTAACCGGTTCTCGTCTGATCACCGAAGTTGAGCAACGTCGAGCGCGGTTAGTAGTTGGATGATGGGTGACCATTTCAGCGACTGATTCGCGCTCCCGCGTTGTGTCCTTGGACAAGGCACTTAAACTCGATTGCCTACATGGGGGCACGATGACGCTATGTATAGTCGTACTGCGCGTCGAAGGTGCGCATGTCTTCAACCAATCTAACCCTGCCTGTGCCGCGGCGCAGAGTTCAGAGTTACGATGTTGGAGAGCTCACAGCTGCTCGTCGTTGCTCGATGGTTCTCTCCGGGTACTCCGGCTTCCTCCACCTGTAAAAGTGTCACCGAGATGATATGACTCTGGCTGTTAATGTGTCGTTAAAACCTAATAAAAAAAAATTTTAAAAATCGTTTGTGGAATTCTTAGATTTCACTAGTTTACATCACATTCGACAGGAGCCAATCCTATAAAACGTTTACAATTGTATTTTCTAGAATTGTATTTTCTACCCACCAATATTACTGACTAAAATCAATCATTAGCATTTTAAATGATATGGCAATTTGCCAACTGGAAAATTGCCACATCATTAAAAATGTTAATGGTTCATTCCAACCCATTTAAAGTCATAACTAGAAAATACAATTCTAGAAAATACAATTGTAAAAGTTTTATAGTATTGGCCCCTGGTAGATTACTCTTTATTTCATTACACACAAAATTGCGATGCCGCAAATTATTTGGGGTTTGATGCTAAGTATAACTCAATCTCCTAATATCGTCTAAAGACAAATATTTTTTTTATTACTATCCATCTTGTAGCATCTGTAGAAAAGATCCTGCTGTTTTGACACGATGTCATATTGGTCATACAAGACTAACACATTCCTTTTTGGTAGAAGGTAATATGCGACCAGACGTCACCAGAGTATGTTCCTTGCCAACAGGCGTTGACAGTAGAACACATTATTTTACATTGCACTGATTCTAATCATATCGGGGGGGGGGGGGGGGGGGGGGCAGTGTTTCGATAGGATCTCTAAGAGATCTTTTTTATCATACGAGCCCAAACAAGATTTTTTCATTCCGTAAAGTAATCAACCATTTTAACAAATTTTAAAACTGTTTTTATTCTTTTAAACTAAACTCTTCAAGTTTCAAACTCAACAGGTTGATTTATAAGGAATTTACATTTCATGTTTCATCGCCCATTATTGTTATTGTTCATATCACGCTGTCTTTGCCATTTCTATTGTAATTAATTCATGTTTTTATTCAATCTGTTTTACTTCTTTGACATGTTTACTTTTTCACGATTTCTCGCCACGGTATACCCTTAGCTGCTGATGTGGCGTTAAGCACCAATAAATAAATAAATCGTCGAAAGAATTCCGGAAGGTATTTGTAGAGCACGCGCTAGTAATCATGCAATGAGACTAGATTAAAAACTACTACATTTGATGCTTGTATTATGGGACGACCCGTGTTGTGTCCTTTGGGCAAGACATTTTATCCCGGTTGCCTGTATGGGGCACGATGACGCCGTGTACTAAGGCGTACTGCACGTCGATGGTGCACATGTCTTCAAGCTCCGATCAAGAAGGGTTACAGTGGTCGAAGACATGTGCACCATCGACGTGCACATGTCTTCGATCGCTGTAACCGTACCCTTCTTGAAGGAACTTGAACAGTTAGAATACTGAGGAGCTGACAGTTGCTCGTCGATGCTCGATGGTTCTCTCCGGATACTCCAGCTTCCCCCACCAGTAAAACTGTCAAGGTCACGATTAGCCATTGTGCATAAGTATGTAAACTTAAACACCAATAAATAAATAAATAAATAAATAAATAAATAAATAAATAAATAAATAAATAAATAAATAAATAAATAAATAGATACTTATATTTATATCACTCACACAGTAGGACATACAAATGGAAGTCTGTGGTAGCCGATTGGGCTGTTGAGTTCAGCAAAACAAGCACCGAGAACGGTAAGTGTTAATTAAATCTTAAGTCACGTCACGACTACAACATGTATATTATATTTATGCTCAACTAAATTTTCAAGAAATTTTTTTTAAACTATAATCCCAACTGACTAATGTTCCAACTACATCGTCAAGGCATGCCTTCAAAAGAGACATTCCCTGATGATGCAGTTGGAATATTAGTCCGTTGGAACTTAGTTCAAACAATATTTATTAAAAAATAAAATAATCATGTAATTATAAAACAGAAGTATGTGGCATACATAGAAAATTACACAAAGGTACGGATAACTATAGTTAGAAAATTAATATTTGTGGATTCGACATCAAGCTGAGTAACTTATGGTAGTCGTCTCCAAGGGAGATGAAATCCAAATATCACGTAACAAGAGATTTTCGTGGGAGGTGAACTACTTTCATGAAATATTGTATCATTTAAGAATTGAATGCAATTTTTATAATCTCTATTGGAGTATGAACGTGTGGGAATGGATACAAATTATGTATGAATCCCGAAAGATTATAAAAATTGCATTCAGTACTTATAATTATATTCCGTAACTGTTTAAACTACCCCCCCCCCCTCCCTCATCATTCGCTGTAGTTGAAAATCATACGGCTTTCAGTCGTTGGAATCAAGAACTAGCGCAGGCCTTTGTTCCGTCTAAATGATATCCCAAAGGCAGATAAGCTTTAATTTTCACAACTTTAGAAATGGATACGTGTATTTTAGTAACGGGCTTTATGCCACGGTTGGGAAATGTCACCAAAGAAACAGCAGCGGAGTTGATCACTGCGAGAGGCGCTAAAAGTTAAAAACCCGCCCAAACACTTCCCGAATTACATTCTGTCAACTGCGCTCTACCGTAAATGCGGGTCGAAGTTCGACCAAATGTATTCATTGGAAAATGAATTACATTGGTCATGACGTTTTCATCCAGTTGACCAATGGGAATTGAGTATTTGGACCCAAAATGTATAACTACATTAACAATGTAATAATTACATGATAATACTATAAATGTTATGCAACTCTAAAATGTATGAAGATGAAGAAGATAAGATGATGTGTTGGATGTCATGTTGATTGGGTTAGATGTATCGGCTAATCTGGATTGCGAATACCAACAAAGACACATTGTCTTGGTGACGAAGCTCCCAACATCCATGTAATTTGATAGCCTTGGCTGGTGATGATAACGGCTAACCGTCGGGACTTGAGCCGTCACAGTTGGGAAAAATTGGGTTTATATCGCCAACTCTACCAAATAGGTCATCTTCGCAACACCCCTACCCTTAACTATCGAATCGACAGAATCAACCCAACAAACACTTGTATTAAAATTTTATTTTTGCTCTTTCTTCTGACAGAGCCTAATATATTGATTACACACTGGGACGAGTCTGATAACCTCGTTCCTGTGAGAGGTCATAAGCTATGAGTAAAAAAAATAATCTGGGAAAAATATTGACATTCCACTATGTATGGTAAAGACTGATTCCAAACAAGTGGCAATATCTCCTTTAAATTTGCTTGGAGATATGACCTAATTGGACTTAAGACTGGAAGCGTTCAAGGCTAATACTTTATTTTCAAAATTTCTCTCCACTCGAAGTCGAGGATTTTCTTCTAGCCATCAATATATATTGCAGAAAAAAAAACAACTAAGAAACATTGTTGAGTTCTTTAGCTATAATCTCCACTGACTAATACTTCAACAATACCATCAAGGCATGCCTTCGACGAAGGCATGCCTTAATGATACAGTTGGAATATTTACCCATTCGCGAATTGCGGCATCATAGTAGCGACAAATTAAGTTTACACTCCGCCCCAACCGGTCATCTTCGCGACGCCTCTGTTCGTAGGACATACCGTCAAGCTCGTACCAAGGAATGACCATGGGCTATGTTTAGGAGGCAAACTTTAAAAAAAACTAATAGAATTTGAATGGGAATTCTTATGAAAATTGCTGGCAATATATCCTTTAATTTTGGTAAATATTTCTGTTGAGAGTACAATCTACTACCACATTCCATTATTTATTAATCAGCTGTCACTCCCGGATATATACCTATAAACTAGCCGTTTTCGTTGATTATGTTTGGTAATGTGTGACATGTTCAAGCATGGCTTGTTAAGACAGTTAATAAACTCAGTGTACAGACTTCTATTAAAGAACAGTATGAGGTAATAGTTTGTGTCATAAACAGAAAATCGTTCAAATTGTATTAGTTCCTCATCTGTCAGTGATTGATGCCGTTGATACAATAATAAGAGAAATCTAAGAGAACGAATCATTAATATATTATTTATCCCATAATTGAACGTTTATTCAAACAATAAAAGTCTTGGGATAAATATTTGCTTTATTCACCTAGTAGCAGCTGCTAGTAGAGTGATAAATTTCCCCCGTAGGCTTACCACTGAAAGAATTTATTAATAATAATAACTCTTTGGCCAGCCGCTGCTTTGTCGCGGTCCTCATAAGAGAAGGCCATCATTCCCCCTGCACCCCACCCCCTCTTCCCCTCCTCTCCTCCCAGCATTCAGATATAAACTGCTTAATAGTGTCCCTCACTTCCTCTTTTTCAATTTCTTCAATAAGCATTCCTACCCTCTCCCTCGTGTCCCCCTTCAGCCATCTATCCTTTGTTTCTTCACCCCACTTCTGCATTATTCTTCCAGTAAATTTTATCCTATGAGGTATATACTGTGGGCATTCCAAGAGAAAATGTTCCAGGGTCTCCACTACTCCAGAGTGGCACATTTGGCATCCCTTTTCCCCATCTCTCCCAATTTTTCCCCGAAGCTGCAGTGATCTTGATCTCAGTTTGAACAGCAGTGACCCTCCAAAGGTGCCATCTAGGTACTTCTCAAAAGCTGGCTTTTCTTTATATTGTAACCCCTGCAGTGATCTTTTCACGCTAACCCCTGCTAGCCAGTTTCGATTGCAATCTTCCATGACTCTCTCTTTGACAAACCTTTTGCCTTCTTTCATTCCTACTTCTATGTTTGTGACCTCTATAGAGTAATTGTTACTATTACTAGAGTAGAGACGGACTTGTTGACCTCGGACCTCTAGCGCATTCATGTTTTACGTTTGTGGGAGAATGAGCCGTTTATCAAACGTTGACCGTCGCTGAAATGTTTTCGAATACATGACACATTTCAACCCTGTTTAACAATAAAATGAACAACAATTAACAAAGAAAACACAAAGTAAAACAATCGAAACCAAGCGTTGAAAAGCATACAAGTTCGATTGCGAAAGGCGGGGACATGATGACTGATGTTTCATTTTCCAAATTAGGAAAGTGTAAATAAACGAATACATGTGTCGTCTGCTTTGTTTATAAAACTCAACTTGAATCAATAACGAGAAAACCAACAATAAACAACGAAAATAAAAAAGATAAACATTGTTCATTTAAAAAAGTATTTTTGCAAGTTTAGCTCAAGTTTGTAGGGTAATTATCTTTAGACAGAAATGTATCACCGCGCCTTGTTTATTTTTGGCAGTTTTGCTTGTCGATCGAATTGGACCAATGTGCTCCTCACTTTTAGCAGTGTTTTGTAGCGAGTAACAGCACGATTTCTCAGCGACTGCCCTATAAATGATTTATGGTATAAACAAAATAAACATATAGTGTTTTCAAGTAAAACATTTATTCTACTCGTAGGATTAAGAATGAAACCGACTCGCAAGAGGCTCGTCGGTTTCATTCTTAATCCTACTCGTAGAATAAATGTTTTATATGAAAACACTATACGTTTATTCTATATATAAAGGATTTCATAAGCCGTATTATTACCACTTTAGCGGGCGTCCTCTAGTGTATTAACGGAATTTAGCGGGGCGGTAAAACTCAGTAATTCATGACCCCCATGCAACCGGAAGCGAGCCGCGCGCGTTAATGAAAACAAAATTCATTAACAGCCCGCTGCCCGCTTCCGGTCATGGTAATAATAATAATAACATGATTTTGTCGACCGTCCCGGTTTATTAACGACCATCGGGGAAAGAATAACAGCCTTCTGGCTTATTAACGGCCCTCGACTTCGTCTCGTGCCGGTAATAAACCCTCGGGCTGATATTCATTCCTCTCGGGCCGTTAATAAACCGTAACGCTCTCCTAACTCATGGTATTGTTATATTAAAATGCTTTTTATTACTATCAAATCGTGATCAATTGGCATGGTTTGTTTCTTTTTTCATTACTAGTCATATCTATGATGAATTATTTCATTGTATGTTAATGTTATACTAGAACGCAGAACCATGACACTAGTTGCTGAGAATCGTATTTTATTTCATTTAGGAATTGTAATTTTCAGGCTTTCGCCTGAAGCCAAGCGTTTAGAAAGTTACAGCTGAAATACAAATCTATGAGAAGACCTAAATTTAGCAGACAGCTGTAAAATTTACCACAGGACTTCCCACTGGACTGACTTTTGTTTGTAGGTTTGGACCTATAAGTTTGTCAGTTCCTATAAGTTACCCAGGACTGGCAATAAAGTGTAGGGCCCAATTTCCTATGGGAATGTTTATAGGAAATTTTTGGTCTATACTATAAGAGTACGTGGAATCCTATGCTAAATCTCTGCGGTTATAGTGTCGATCTGGATGGTGGACCCTCTCTCAAACCCGATGGAAAAAGTCTATAAACACTATTTTAAAAAAAACGTAATTGTGGTCGAAGTGGTTGATTTTGGAACAAAATAGCATCGATCATGTGACAAACAAACTGTGTAACTATTCATAATATAAATTTTAATTGGTAAGCATACAATATCAAACCTAACACTTACAGTAAAAGGAGAAATTAACTCATTTTACTGATGGGATAGAGGGCCACATTGACAAAAATGCCTATGGGCCTAACCTGGCATTTCGATAAAACTGTCACAGAAGTTGTTTGACAAACAATTTAAGATCTATTTTAAATCTCTGTGTTTTATTATATGCTAGCCTGTGAAATGTAGCAAATTATCTAAAATATATCTCTCGATATCCATCGACAAGATAGATAACGAGGAATATCCCTCAGTAGCTCCCTAAATGACGTCACGTTTCGGCACATCACTTCGTGTTCGATCAGGGATGTGGCTAGAGGTTTTCAGCTGGGGGGGGGGGGGGGGGCGGTGCCACCGGTGTAAATTCCAACTATGAGGGTGAGTAGTTTCGATAGGTGGTTGCACTGCAGCGCTTGGTGATATCTTTTAACCCTTTAACCAACGAATCGCCCGCATCCGCCCGCGTAATATGCAAATACAGCTGCTGAAAAAAATATTATTTGTCGAAACATTTCAACAAAACTATATCATGTGACCCCTCTTTGGAACGAGCTCGTCGAGCTCGTTCCAAAGAGGGGTCACATGATATAGTTCTGTTGATTTTTTTTTTTTAAATTTAAAAAATGATATTTAAAATAATGAATTTTGAAATCATCTGCGTTGGGTAAAGGGTTAAAGTGATTATATATATATATATACATGCTTATGAACCCTTCTGAAATTTTTCACTAGTCCTGAAACGGAAAACGCATTATTTATAATGTGTCTGGGTCAGAAATTTTACCGGATTGATGTCAGAGTCGAAATTGTGAGGCCAATGTCAATTTTAGAGTAGGAAATTTGAAACTCAAGTTTCCAGTTGGAAATAAAAGATCAGAATTTCTCATCATTAAGTTGGAATTTGAATATTTTTCATGAACAATGTTAATTTATTGAATTTCCAACTATTTGATTTTGACCTCGGAATTTCCAACTATTGAAAAAAATACTCCTAGCTGGGGGTGGGGGGGGGGACCTCCCCCACCCCCCTGTCGCCACATCCCTGTCTTCGATACTGTTACCAGCGATTCAGTGCCGGCTTTACCAGCTGAACTAGAAGTTTATGCTATTCTAAGTCGTTCTGGAGATTCTATAACTGAAACAATTATTTGAATAATAATAATACAATAATAAAGTGAAATAATTAGATGTATAGAAAATCACTCCAAGAATGATATTGAACCTTGATCTGAGTAACTTTTCAGAGAAACCCTTGTTGATCGATTCTCCCAGAAATATTAATTTGTTGATGAGTCGGCGCATTCTGTTCCAAATTCCTTGTTGTAAATTGACATTCAAAATGTACTAAAAATTAACATTAATGAAAAATATGAGGACATTCTCTTTTCCAGTATTAGAATTATTAAATTTCGTTTGTGAGTTGAACAATTAGTTGGTTAAATTATTGTTGGAAAGTGGCACTATTTTTTATGTTTGAACGATTTGCCTAGTTCAGGCTTGAAAGAACGATCATCTGTTCTTTATTATTGTTTTGAAACGTGCGTGTTAGCAGTCGAACTGGGGTTCATATTGCGCGGTAAAATGTCATGTAGCACCGGGGGGGGGGGGGGGGAGGGGGGCAATTTGCAAGACGTGACGTGGGGGTGGGTGGGTCTCTTGAACGAACTTGTGCAATTTTTTGAATTTTTTAAAAAATATATCAATATATCAGCTAATATATACCATCATTTGTGTATCAAACCTTAAAGATGATGTTTTACATCACACTCTTAACATAAATACAACATCAAGAGGCTTTATATGAGAGAATATTGGGCTTAATCTGGGAAAATGGTCACACGGTAGTAGGGGGTGGGTGTCTTGTTCGAAATGTAGAAAATGTGCAGACAATATTTTTGGAACAATTCAAATGAAAATTTTTTCCCGTATATGTACACCTGCTCTGGCCAAGCCTGGTAATGAACTGCTTGTCATTTGTAGATCGGGGCCCACAGCAGCCCTCAGTCGTTTAAATTGGTGGTACCAGTTTAAGAACATTATGAAAACCCTCAAAAGACAGCTGTGCCTACTAAGTTTATAAGTTTATTTTGGATTTTAATGGGAGAGTGGGGGTGGGGGGGGGGGGGGTGAGAACGGTAGTAGAAAATTTGCACGTAGTGGGTGGGTGGGTGTAAAAAGGAGCCGGATAAAAAATAGGACATCACGTCTTGCAAATTTTTAGTGCCCCCCCCCCCCCCCTCCCCTGTGTAGCATACACACAAATGAAATTCTACGCTATTTTTGTGAACCTTTTTAAATAACGCTATCTTATGTCTTGCGTCGGTCAAGACAAAAAGTACGACGTTTCATCGCTTGTTCATGTTCCAATAAAGCGACAACTAATTCATTGAAATTACCACCATAATAGTGCATCAAGGTGCCATCTGCGATGAGTGCATCATGGGGCCATCTGCAATGCTTCATCATTGCAAATAACGTCCTCATGCACTCAAACTACGATGTGGTCTGGTACATTCTCTAAAAAATATTTCATTTTACAGGGGCAATTCTTTTCACTCTGGAATGAGTATATGGACAGTAATATCGTCGTCTGAGTGCTAGAATGTTCTATGTCCCATAGGGGACATACTACTCCCATAGAGGACATAGTACTCCCATAGGGGACATAGAACATTCTTGCACTCAGGCGACGATATGTTGACGAGTTCATTGTTGAGAAAATGAAGCAAATTATATTCCCCATTATAAATATTCCTGTTCATATTCATTGTATTTATATTTTGATTCTAGAAAGAATTCATGTTCATTGTAATTATATTTTGATTCTACAATGTTCTTTCAATTGTTTACGATCATTGTATTTTCTCCCACTTTTCAACTGGCCTTTTCGCCACATTTCCACTACCGTACCCAATTTTTTTGTATGTTCAGTAACCATGTTTGAACGTTCCGTACCCCAGAATCGTGGGTTGGAAGCGTCCAAACATTGTTACTGAACTTATAAAAATTGGTGACAGAACTAGAAAATCCTAGGGTACTCCTCCCCCACTTTTCAGTTCTGTCCCCATTTTTGTAAGTTAAGTTCTGCAACTATGTTTGAACATTCTGTATCCCAAAATCGTGTACACGAAACGTCCAAACATAGTTAGTGAACTTATAAAAATTGAGTACAGAACTGACTTCCTAAGGTTCCCACCCCAGTTCAGTAATTATGTTTGGATGTTTCGTACCTCTGATTTCTGGGTACGAAACGTCCAGACATAGTTACTGAACTTAAAAAAATGAGTACAGAACTGAAAATTCCTTGAGTACGAAACTGCCAACCTTCGGTACGAACCGTCCAGAAACTTGTGTACGAAACGACCAAAGATTTGGGTACGAAACGTCCAACTGGGTACGAAACGTCCAGAGTACGAAACGTCCAAAGTACGAAACGTCCAGATTCCTTCCATGAGGATCCCCTCCCCGTTGTGTGACCTGTGAACAGCACCTGAGGTCATTACCATAAAACTTTTACAATTGTATTTTCTAGAATTGTATTTTCTAGTTATGACATTAAATGGGTTGAAATAAACCATTAGCATTTTCAAAGATGTTTCAATTTTCCAACTGGCAAATTGCCACATCTTTGAAAATGCTAATGATTCACATTAGTCAGTTATATTAATAGGTAGAAAATACAATTCTAGAAAATACAATTGCAAAAGATTTATAGTATTGGCCCCGGTAGACAGGATTAGAGCACAGACACCTACACCAAAAAGAGATGTTCTTTATTTGTTGTATGTTTGTTTGTTTATGTGTTGTTGTTTAATGACACTTGCAATAGTCGGGTCATATCTTGTCGAGTAGTTTTACGGGTGGAGGAAGCCCAAGTACTCGGAAAGAACCACATAGAAACTGTAAGTAACTGCCTGTCTTTCCAACCAACTAACCCAGGACGAAGATAGTAAGCATATATTGAAGGCAAGTGTATAGTCTTATTTATTTATTTATTTATTTATTTATTTATTTATTTATTTATTGGGAATGAATGACACTTTCGACAGCCAGGGTCACCTCGTGTCGGAACCTACTCATTACTATATAACGTCATCGTACTCTCTTATAGGCATCATCGTGTTCTTCACGTTACACAGTGGTATTATGCTTGGTATGTTCACACTAACTGTTTGGTGCAAGCAATATGAAATCGCGTGCCTAAGTAGGTTTTATAGTCCAACTTCTTGAAGTCTTGAAAATTCGTGATGTTTACAAAAGTTATTATCCGAAAATGAGAAATCTTATTTGCCGGCAACTCAATTAAATTTTCATTCAGCAAAGTTCCATTTCACGTTTCGTTGATTGAGCTGAATCTTGTTATTATACTTGTGGTGATATTTCCTGAGATTCAGTTTCCAATATTCTTGTCAACCCGCGAAGCACTTAACCTTTCCTTTCTCACGTTGAGGTGCGACAGTACCGATTGTGCATCATCAACTTATAACATTTGTCGCTCATGCACCGTCATTGGGACGAACGCGAGGTGCCAGCCACACAGACGGCGGGGAGTGTGTGTGTGTGTGGGGGGGGGGGGGGGGGTGGGGCTCTAGGCTAGGATCTATTAAGCAAACATATAAACATTACAATATTTGAATGATGAATTCTGTGAATAGAACTGCGTTCATTCGTTAGAAAAAAAAATACAGCCTCTCTTCAAAAAGTTATAAACTCCATTCAAACTAAACTAACTGCAATAAAATTAAAATGAAACGCCAGTCATTTCTCAATATACAGTACGTAGAGAGTGGATTGTAACAAAATCACCCGTGGAGTGGAGTTATCACCCAAAGTATCACTTTCAAATTATGGACACATGGACAAAAAAAACACAAGCAATGTTTCAACCAATGGACCTCCGGGTTTAACCCGGAGGTCCATTGGCTGGAACTTTGCAACAAATCTGCAATTATTGCTTGGGTGGAATCTCCACTCCGCGGGCGATTTAATGATAATACGCTCCACTCGTACTATAAGCCACAATTATCTCTATAATCCCCTGATATAAGTTTGAGTTTATTAAACTTTACACTGCTCAAGATTTATGGTCTATATTACTGATAGTGGTCTATATTACTGATGCGTCGATAGTGCGCATGCGGTTCAACTCCTGCTGACTCATTAGTAAGTTAGACAGGCTAACAGGTACTCGCCGCAGCTCGGTGGTTCTCCGCATTCAAACTTCCTCCGACCGTAAACTGTGTGACTCAGCGTGACGATTGTTGCTGAAAGTATCGTTAAACGACAATAAATATACAAACAATGGTCTTGAAGGTGCTTATATTGAAGTGTTGTCTGTCTGTTCAGGCCGTCGAAACATTACTGGAAACAACTGCTGAGATTTTAGAACTTTTCCTTCTCACATCTATCATAACTGTCAGTGCCAGAGCTGTAATACATCGCGTGCAAGTAAACTCATTTTCAGGTTTATAGGTGTAAAGTTACCGACAAAAGGACAATTATCCTCCAACATTTCCAAAATAGTATACAAATAAAATAAAAATAATATATAATTGTAAGGCCAAACAACATTAAAAATCTGTTTCTCAGGCCCCCACATGGTCCTTTTGGCCGCCGCATGCTCCCTTTTTTACTTATGCAAACTTAAAAAAATAATAATTAAATGGTTTGTGCCTAAAAAAATAAAAATCTGTTTCTCAGGCCCGCCCGCATGGTCCTTCTGGCTGCCGCATGCTCTCTTTTTATAACCAATCCAAACTTAAAAAAAATCAAAATCAAATGGTTTATGTCTGATATTTTACCCAAGTTAATAAAATTGTCCCTTGAGCGCAAGAAGGCTTTGCAATGCTTTAGCATTGCAAAGCCTTCTTGCACTCTAGGGATGTAATACACCACAACCCATGCTATTCTGTAGATTATGAGGCCTAAAACATAAAACAAACCAAAAACATGAACATTTTAATGGTAAAGAAATGATTACAAAAATAAAACATAAAATAAAAAAACGCCTGCCCGCATGCAATTTTACAAAAAAAATGGCCCGAGAAACAGAAGATCTACTTTGTGAGGCCTTATGCCTGATATTTTACCAAAGTTAATAAAATTGATAAATTTGTCCCTGGAGTGCAACAAGGCTTTGTAATGCTTTAGCATTGCAAAGCCTTCTTGCACTCAAGAGATGAAATACACCACTGGTGCTGTTCTGTAGATTATGAGGCCTAAACACAAAACAAACCAAGAACATTAATTTTTTATGGCAAAGAAATAATTACTGATTACAACATAAAATAAAAACCGCCCGTCCATGTGCAATTTTACAAAAACAAAATGGATTGACAAACAATTCCATTTAATTTTATTCTTTATAGCCAGATTCTTGGTATCAAAGAAAATACACTGGTTTACATTCACATTCAATCAAGATTTCATTTCGTTGGTTAGCGTCTAGAAAAAAAAAGACTCAATGTAACAAAAGGAAATTCTCAGAGAAACATAAGACCCTCTTCCTTCACCCCACCCCCTTTCCCGAGATTTTACTTTTAATTTAGGAAACCCTCAATCGTTGTGCCAGGGTTATTGGTCCGGGTATTTGAACATGGTTGGTTTTAAAGTTATGACCCTTTAGCCCAACATGTTCAGATACTCAGGCCCCTTGATTTTCTTCATTGACCCCGAGGATAATAAACAGAAGATTTACTTTGCGGGGCCAAAAATAAATACAAAACAAATAATTAATGAAGGACATAACTTCATCGGTGCTCGTTATATCGCAGTCTGCAATTTGTCCATAACAATACATTGTTTTTCAACAACACTTAATTAGTGTTTACAAACAAACAGTTCAAAACAATCAATAACATAATGAATCTTTTCGCAGCGAACAACAAATTGCGTCCTTAAAATGGTGATACTCCACCTAATTGTACTGAAATATCTGAGCGTCTTGAGCACAATCGACCTTCGAAGACAGTCTTTGAAAGGACATCCGTGTCTGTATATTTGTTAATAGTGTTGTAAGCATCACGTATCTCTGGGAAAGGTTCTTTGTGAATGTGTTCAGCAATAGACTATATAACTACATCTGAAGCTTTGAAGACGAACGTTAGCATTGAGTTTGAAAATTGATGAAACGGAACAGGGCAAGTGGGTTACTGAACACTGCTGTGTTGACTTTTTCCCCACGAATGCGTAGAATTTCCGAATAGAAGCAGAAAAACTGCTCCCAGTCTTTTAGACTGGTAACCAGGTTAATACAGTACAATAAGCAATGGAAAACATTCAGCTCGAAGACCAAAGAGTTCCATGTGTTGGTATGTGAGTTGTACATTTTCAAATGCACCTTACACTTTTTCTTTCAAAATGTGGGAAGTGGTTGGATGGAAAATACAATGTTTCTGTCATGGAAAAACGGTGGAGGCGCATCCCTACCCACTCGGATTTATCAGAAACACCGAGACCAGTGGGAGTAGGTTGTAAGGCCGATTCGGTATCACTTTCACCATGTACCGTACACGTATACGTACACGGTGCGTTTACCATCGTAGGATTCAGTATTAAATCACACGTTTGTTCACAAAAAATGTCATTTTTTCATAGTGATCCAGAATCGGCTATTATTTTGAGACTCCTAGATCGCACTTTTAACGTTCAAATACCCGTTGGCGAACGTTTCGAATGTACAAGTTTTCAAAAAAGTGAAAAATGTATGAAATTGTACATTTTTCACTTTTTTTTTTTTTTTTTTTTTTTTTACTTAAAATTTTTGTCGACGTCCCCATCGCGGATTAGACCATCGATCCATCGTTGGTGAACGCGAGCAAAAAACGTGTTGCCGATTCCGTATCAGCGTCGAAAAGTGGTTTGCCGATTCTGCATCATCGTGTCTCATCCGTGTCTGTACACGATTTTAACACTGAATCCCTATGGAGGCGTACACGGAAACGCATTGTGGATTCAACATCAGAAATCGACTTATGTACGACACGTGGAAAGAGGTGCTACTGAACCGGTAAACCCACTGCCACGATGAGAGTAAAAACTGACACTCATGTTTTTGTTCTGGTGTGAATGAAGGTTTTCATTCAAAAGAGTCAACTATAAATATGAGTGTCAGTTTTTTTTTTTTGTTTCTGGCGTGAATGAAAGGTTTTCGTTCAAAAGAGTCGACTATAAATATGAGTGTTAGTTTTTGTTTCTGGTGTGAATGAAAGGTTTTCGTTCAAAAGAGTCAACTATAAATATGAGTGTCAGTTTTTTTTTGTTTCTGGCGTGAATGAAGGTTTTCGTTCAAAAGAGTCGACTATAAATATGAGTGTCAGTTTTTTGTTTCTGGCGTGAATGAAAGGTTTTCGTTCAAAAGAGTCGACTATATATATGAGTGTCAGTTTTTTGTTTCTGGCGTGAATGAAAGGTTTTCGTTCAAAAGAGTCGACTATAAAATATGATCTGTAAAAACAGACATTCATGTTTTGTTTCAATGTAAGCGAAAAAAAATTGAGTTTAGAAAAATTAGAAAAATCGGAGGTAAAAAATCGTTTATTCACGTTTTGTCACTGCTAATTTTGTAAAGTAAATTTTAATAAAACTCTTTATGGAATGTTTCATGAAATAAAAAAATAGTTCGTAATTGACACTCATGTTTTTTTGTTGTGGTGTGAATGAAGGTTTTTCGTTTTAATGGATCGTTTTAATAATGGATAATAAAACGCATTTTTTCCACCCAATTAGGTTTGAGTGGTAAATTTTTAATATATTTGTGATAATGTTCGGAGGTGTGAATGAAATCCTTTTAACGTTAAATTAGAAACCGGTTTCTTTATGTGCTAAAATTTTTAAACTTCTTAATTCACCATTGAGTGAATGATTTTGAAATATGAATGAAATCCTTTTAACAAACGTAATTTTCTCAAACGCGTTAAATCAGAAACCGGTTCGTCATGTGCTTAAACTTTCAAACTTTTCAAGTTTTCCCAGTTCAACACTGAGTTGAGATATGATTTTTTTTAGTTATTATATTAAAGACAGAAAATTTTTATTTACTCAAAACATAAAAAAAATAATTATACATTTAATTTTGAAAATAGTAAATAACTCACATTAGCACACTCAAAGGAACATTAATAATTTAAAAACGAAAAATGTTTTTACAGATGGATTTTAGACGCCGAGATCAAATTTCAGGCGAATATGAACGTGCTAAGAAGAGCATTCAATCGGCTGACAGAAGCAGACGTCTCGGAGAGATGGAACTCAGACCCGAAATCACAAAAAATATGTAAACCCGTGACGGATGTTCAAGAGCGAAGCAAGAAGGAGATAGTTGAAGAATTGAGACCCATAAAAGAGAGTTCTTTGAGAATGGGTTCGTTGCCCAGTAGTTTTGGAAAACGGTATTCCTTTCAATCTACACCGGATTACGTTCCCACAGGAATTCAAACCGACGTGGGCGACGATACAGCTTCGACTATCACCACTGATAGCGTCGCGTCGTCCAAGGATGGCGGTAAGAGAGATCTGCTGTATGGAGTTTATGAGGATTCTGACGGTAGAACTTTTGTAGGCGACACAGAAGTGGACATGGATGATGAAGATTTAATTGTCGGTTCGAATAAGTATAAAGTAACTGATGGACTGCGCTCATTGCTCCTTTTCGACAAGCCTAGAGATTACACGGAACAGGATTTCGACAATTACGGCGACATTCTGGTTCAGACCCACGCCATGCTGAGAAATAACGATGCCGGAGAGACTAGACCCAAAGCCAACAGAGGTTACAAGTGGACGAAAGTGGTGAAACCCATATGGGATTCGAATAAGAAGTTCGTCGAATCGGTGACTGGTAAAGGAGTGGAAACCACTTTTCTTCCGAGCGATTCTGATGCTCTGTCTCAGAGATTGAGATTGTTGATGGCGAGTAGACGGGCTGGTAACACAGGATTACATAATGAGATAGTTAGCATATGTGACGAATTGTTAAGACAGAAGGTTTTGAATAAAAACCATTATAAAAGGCTGATGAACGAATTGAAGGATTGATGTATATATAATAAGTAGAGAGAAACAAACAAACAAACAAAAATATATAAAATAATAAAAACAGTAATTTTTTACACCAGAATAATAAAAGTATTTAAACAACAAACGATTTACCAGTAAAAAACAAAATATATTATAAAATAAAAATATGTTGGTGATAAAGAACAGGGGATACGTCAGTACTTACGTTCAAGGCGGTTCTGGCATCGTCGACTCTATAATGCGAGCGTTCACGAGCGATGCGGGTAGAAAACTCGCATCGACCGCATTTGAGGTCGGAAAGAAGACGGCTTTGGATGCTGGTAAAAAAGCCGCTTCCGAAGCCAGTGATAGGATAGCTTCTGTGGCTGGCAAGAGGGCAGCCGACGCGTTGATCGATAAGTTGATCAGTCCACCGGCGAAGCGAGCTGCGTTAGAGCGAACGCGGAAAAGTTGGAAAGATTTTAAGGATGCTGTGGTACCCATACAAGATTTAGCCAAAATGAAGAGTGGATCCGGATTGAAGAGAACTCGCGACAGTGTAATATAAATAAATAATAATATTAAAACTGAGTTTGAAAAAAACATAAAAATTGTGTTTGAAAGAATCTAAAATAACAAACAAACAAATAAACAAAGATGAACATTAAAGATATGTCTTGGAACGATGCCGCGACCAAGATATCGAATAAAGAGTTCTTTCCCCAAAGCATAAGAGGCTTGGTAGTGGGAAAATCGAATTGTGGAAAGACCAATCTGTTGATGAATCTGTTGTCCCTACCCGACTGGTTGGATTACGACAGATTGTTTGTGTTTGGCAAGAGTTTGTTTCAACCCGAATACAGATTGCTTCGAGAGTGCATGGATCGTAGATTGCCCAAGGACGTCATAGCCAGAATCGTTGACAGTAGGGAGGAATTCGACAAAAGTGAAGCTCCTCTTTCGACCATTTTGGACGGTGCGGCGATGGAATTGATGAAGAGAAATGCATCTTCGAACGTCGAGTGTCGATTTTATGAGGACGCTAGCGACGTTCCGGATCCTAGAGAATTGAAATCGGAAGATAAGAATCTCATGATTTTCGTCGATCTGCTTTTGGAGAGACAGAACTGATTCGAATCGTATTATGTTTTTGGGTCGACACAGCAACGTGGACTGTTTCTACCTGTCGCAGAATTATTTTCGATTGCCCAGACAGATGATAAGGGAGAACGCTAATGTTCTATGTCTCTTTCGCCAAGATCTCAAGAATCTCAATCACATCTACGGCGATCACGTCGCAAACGACATGAGCGTGGCGGAATTCAGGAGATTCTGCAAGAGGGTTTGGGATGGAGGACTTCACAATTTTGTCGTGATCGATTTGACTAGCGAATTTAATCGCGGAAAATATCAGTGCGGATTCGACAAGTTTTATGTTTCTGATGATAATAAGATAGAGCGTGAAAATAAAAAAAAATTTAGAAAATAATAAATCTACAAATAATTAGTTTTGAAAAAATAAAAAATAAAATTAAAATAGAATGTTCGAACAAGGAGAATTGTTAGAACGGATAGCCGAGAATACAGATGCAAAACAATCCATTCAAATCATGATGAGTGGCGATTCGACTCGATTCGCGACGAAATTCGAACCTCCCATCGAATTGAATAGAGAGAAAAGATACGAGATGGTGTTGGTGAATCTGGAGACTTATTATTCCTTTTCCAACGTCACCGAAAATAATAACTCGTTCAAGTATTCCGACGGAGTGGATTGGTTGGAGATTCGAATTCCCAAAGGAAGTTACGACATAGACGATTTGAACAATTACATTCAGACGCGAATGAAGATGGATGGAAAGGGAAGCAACAAGATCAGACTCGCTCCCAATCCTAATACCTTACAGACGATGTTGGATTTGGAAGATAATTTTCGAATGGATTTCAACATGGACGATTCTATAGGCAAGATGTTGGGATTCGATCGAAAGATGTATCGAGGCCACGCAGCATCTGAAAATACGGTCGACATTCTCGCAGTCAATAGCATTCTGGTGAACGTGGATGTGATTGCTGGAAGCTACGTGAATGGTAGCGCTCAACCGATGATCTATTCCTTCTTTCCAAACGTGTCGCCGGGTTATAAGATCGTGGCACGACCTCGAAATTTAGTTTATCTACCAGTGATTTTAGACATGTTGTATAGTCTCAAAACCACGTTGACGGATCAAAATTGTGAACTGTTAGATCTTCGCGGAGAGAGGGTGGCGATACGATTTCACATAAGAGAAATATAAAAACAAAAAAAAATAATATTGTGTATATATATATAAATAACAAAAATAAAATAAACGCAATATTAATTTTACAAAAAATTTTTTAATATATATAATTATCATTAAAACAAGAAAACAATTGAAGAAAATATATTTTAAAAAAAGAATTATGACAGAATACCTGATTAAAAACGTGAGCATATCCGCAGGACAGAGGAAGAAACTTAAGAGAGCGTTAACAACTCGAGGCGAGGCGGTGAGATTCAAATTCACTCACGAAGATCTGACGAGAGGCGGTCAGGATTCGATCGCCTGGACCAGAAGTCAAATCAAAAGGATGGAGAAAGCGATTCGTGATGGAAGAGGGTTGACGGTGAGATTGAGTCCCGCTCAATTGAGATACAATTTGAGAATGAAAGGCAGTTTCCTACTGCTATTGGCAGGAATCACCGCAAAAGCATTACCCTTCGCCACAAAGGCATTACCCTTTCTTGGAAAGACTCTCGGCCTGGGAGCTCTCACGGGACTCGCGAGTTCGGCAGTTGAGAAATTAAAGGGTGGCAGTGGACTGTTTTCGAAGAAGGGAGGAGCCGTGTGTCGCGTCCACGTAGACGACAGCGGTAGAGGATTGTATCTAGAACCCGTTAGAGGTGACAACTCTTTGAGTGGAAACGGTCTCTATCTGAAGAGTGGACAGAACGTTGAGCGACTCGGCAAGGGTTTGTTGTTTGGTGAGAATTCGCCATTTAAGAATATACCGATTTTGAATATGTTATTATAATATAAAAAATTATATAATTATATAAAATATAAATCATAGAAAGTATAAAATAATATATAAAATGGATAAAAAGGTGGAAAAACAATTAGATGCTAAGGATGAATATCGCGAGATGGAGTGTGAAAAAGATATGGAAAAACGATTAGATGCTAAGGATGAATATCGCAAGATACTGTGGGAAAAAGATGTGGAAAAACAATTAGACGCTAATGATGGATATCTTAGGAAAGAACTGATAAAAGAGTTAAATAAAGATCGGGATAGGTGGTTGAAATTTGAAGGAATGAGACGTTTTCCACCGTTACCACCGAGACGTTTTCCACCGTCACCACTACCTTTTGATGAGAATGGTAATGATGCGAGTGTTACCAAGAGATGCACACCATTCATTCATATTTATGATTCGGATAAACAAATGTGTTGTTATAAAAACGTAGCATATCACAAAAAAAAGAAAAGAAGAATCGACGCTGAAATTTAAGAAAAAAGGAAACGTTATTATAATATATGGGTAATAGTGAAGAAGGAAAAACAAAAAAAAAAGTAATGAGATCTAAAGATGATCTCATTACTTTTTTTTTTCCCTCTTCGTCGCTAAAAATCAATCTCTCTATTGTTTATATTTCCAAGTCCGTTATTAGCATGTTGACACTCGTTTCTTCTCCTTTTTCGAAAATGTGTTGAATGTTTATCTTTACTTTTTTGAGTTTTGTTACTTCGGTCAACGCGCTCTCACCACCCGATTTGTTCACGAGTTCGAGTGAGATGTTTGGATATATGTAACTTCTATAGGACAACGACAAATCGTCCTTGTCAAATTCTCTATCTTTGGTGATGACGATATTCTTCAGATTGCTTTCGTACTCGTAAAACAAATCGAGCATGGCTTCGTCCAATTTCAAAGGCATGCGATATTTGTCGTATTTGTGCTCTAAGCCCTTTGTCTCGACCTTGTTCAATTCGATGGGATCGTGTCGTTGTAATCTAAAGATTTTAAAATCGAATTTCTTACATGTTTCGACTCGTTTCAATTTCAATTCGCATCTTTTAGGTGTTGTTGTCATGATCGATTATTTGTTTTTTGTTTTATGAATTTTTGCAAATAATGTACATTTTAAATTTTGTATTTAAATAATAATTTGTTAAAAAAGTTTGGTTTTTTTTGCTCTTTATATATATAGATAAAAAATGTTTTTTAATTTTAATTTTCTTTAATGTGAAAAATTTTTTTTGTAAAAGTTTTTTTTCTCTTTATATATATAAATAAAAAGTTGAATTTAACATCTCAATTTTAAAACTTTTTAACAAATTATCGTTAAATACAAAATTCAAAAAAAAAAATTCTTACAAACCCAATTTTGAGGTAAAAACAATAATCAAGTCCGAACATCCGAATTATAGTTTAGAATGTGCAAGACTTCAAACGTTTAAAAATTGACCTTCGCATCTTGCTCAAAAACCCGATGATTTAGCTGCTGCGGGTTTCATTTATGTGGGTAAAAGTGACAGAGTTAAATGTTTTTGTTGCAACATACATTTAATGAATTGGGAACCTAATGACAACCTTTGGTAGAACACATAAATAATACCAAAGGTCGCTGCGATCATTTGAAGAATATCCAGACATTAGGATTGATTAAAATTGAAGATGAAGAATGGGAAAGAAATAAAAACGAGAGTTTATTAAGGGGTATTTTACAATCCGGATACACAAAGGAACAATTGTACAATACATTGAATTACGCAAACAAGATGTTATCTCAATTCTTGACTTTAGAAGATTTGATTCGATTCATGAAAGAAGCAGACGAGTTATCATCATCTATTGAGAAGGAGTCGGGTGATATGAACACGTGTCTGCTTTGCAAAAACAAATCCGCAAACGTTTTGTTTCTACCGTGTGCACATTTGTGTTATTGTAAGGAATGTTATTCTAGAGATGAGAAAACGTGTTCATTTTGTGAACAAGAAATAAAAGCAATCATAAATTGTTTTGAATAAAAAATATTAAAGAAAAAATTGAAATTAAAAAAAAAAATCTTTTTCACATTAAAGAAAAAATTGAAATTAAAAAAAATCTTTTTTATATATATAAAGAGTTAAAAACAAACTTTTTAACAAATTATTTTAATACAAAATTCGAAAAAAAAAATATTCTTACAAATGGAGCAAACAGATAAAAAAATGGAAATTTTAAATGACAAAACCATACCCCAGTTAAACGAGATTTGTAAACTATTAAAAATTCCACATTTCAGAAATGATAGAACTAAATAAAAAAAAATTGAAGTCATACAGGAATATTTGCGAAATGCTAGAAAGGCAAACAAAATGTTGATAGCAACGACGTCAAAAAATGCATCGGCTCTGAAAAATGAGAAGAAGAAAAAGATAGTAAAAGGAATCGAAATGCCGACGTCGAAAAAACCAAAAACGTTTCGATTGTGAAAAATAAGAAGACGACTAAACGAAAAGCCGTTGAAGAACTTCAAGTTTCAAAAGAAAAGAAAAGAAAAACTAAAACGAAAACGAGTGATGCACTTCAGATTCTAGACAAACAAAATATATCAAGCGAAATTCAACGAGCAATCGACGAAGGGAAAGGAGAAGAATATGTAGCATGACTCGTCATGGAACTATTCCAATTGAAGCCTTAGAACGGGAGAGTGCGATCAAAGGCATTTTTAAAACTTTTGACGTGGTTCCCTCATTCAAGAAAATCGATCCAAAATTGTTCATGAAACGGGTGAAGAAAAAAGTATTGGATTTGTTTCACAAACACATGAACGTGGGACTAAAAATTAAGATGATACTCCATTGCGTGATGAATAAAATTGACGTGAAGTCTGGCGAGAACATCGTGAAAAATGCATATTTCAGATCTAACGTTGAACCCGTATTTCAAGGTTCAGATTTATCAGACGTTTTCGAAAAGATGAAAGACAAGATGTTGACGTCTCTTGCGAATTATCAACATGAAGGTAGTAATGGGACGTTCGATGAGGTGTTGAAACTCGAAATTCTTATAACTGAAAACGATTCATTGAAAGGGTCTTCCTACGTGAAATTACCGTATTTCTTAGCTAAAAAACAATCTGTTGTCAACGTGAGAATAGAAAGATGATCAGTGTTTTAAATGGGCAGTCACCCCCACTTTATACCCTGTCAAAATGAATTCTGATAGAGTTTCTTTCTTGTTACGATGAGACTTCTAAAAATCTCGATTGGACCGGAGTGAATTTTCCAACAGAGTTAAAACACATCGAACGTTTCGAGACTCAAAATCCCACCGTAGTGGTGAACATCTTGGGATGTGACAATGAAAAAGGAACGATCTATCCTCTCAGACAGACTTCATATCTCGAAAGAGAAAAGACGATTATTTTATTATTGATTTCGAATGGTGACAATCGTCATTATTGTTGGCTTAAACATCCAAGCCGATTACTGTTGAGACAAAATAATAAACATGAACATAAGATATGTTTATGTTGCAACTGCATGAACGTGTTTAAGAGCAAAAAATCGTTAGCAAAACATCAGAAATATTGCAACGAAAATCAAGGTGTCGCCGTCGAAATGTCCAAACCCAACACCATCGTGAAGTTTGAAAATCGCAATAGAAGGTTAAAAGTACCATTCATCGTGTACGCCAATTTCGAATGTTTCACCGTGAAAATGAGTTCCTGTCAACCCAATGCTCTTCAAAGATACGTCGAAAGATATCAAAAACACATACCTTCGGGCTATTGCATTTATGTGAAATGCGCTTTCGACTCGCAACACGACATGGATCCCTTCACCTACACGAAACAGTGCGAAGACGACGACGTGGCCCAAAGGTTCGCGGAAGAATTAGAATCGAAAATTCAAATGTTATACAGCAAATTCAAAACTCCGGCGAAAATGATCATCACGCGAGAGCAGCAGGACGAAAATAACAGAATCACATATGCAGACAATTGTTCGACGAGAATTCGGAGGGAAATAACAAGGTCAGAGACCACAATCATTACACGGGTCTGTATCGCGGTCCGGCTCACAGCAAGTGTAATTTAAAATATCAAGACGCCGTTTTCTATCTGGTGATATTTCATAATCTTTCGGGTTACGACAGTCATCTGTTCGTGAAAAATGTCGACACTTCCCACAAAGAATTAAATTGTATCGCAAACAGTGAAGAAAGATACATTTCCTTCACGAAATGGAAGCTCATGGAGAAAAAAAGAGTAATCGACGGAGAGACGTTGAAAGAAAAAACGAAATTCATCCGTAGAAGCATACGTTTCATCGACAGTTTTAAAATCATGTCGACCACTGTGGAAAAATTAGTCGATAACATGAGTAAGAATGAATTTAAAATCACGAGCGAACATTTCGGAGAATGAGTAGATGTCATGTTGAGGAAAGGAGTCTATCCTTATGATTACATGAACAATCTAAAGAGATTCGACGACATCGCACTACCTTCGAAAGAAGATTTTTATTCGAAATTATATGAATCCGACATTTCCGACGAGAATTACGAACATGCTAAAAACGTGTGGAAATCATTCGATATGAAAACCATGAGAGATTATCACAATCTCTATCTAAAGACCGACGTTCTGCTCTTGGCAGATGTGTTCGAAGATTTTCGAGACGTCTGTCGTCGAAATTACGATCTGGATCCGACTTGGTATTTCACCGCACCAGGTTTGGCGTGGGACGCCCTGTTGAAGACCACGGAAGTCCAGTTGGAATTATTATCTGACGTGGACATGTTGCTCATGTTCGAAAGGGCTGCGAGAGGTGGCATCTCGATGATCTCCCACAGATATTCTGAAGCTAACAATCCCTACATGAAAGAAGGTTTCAATTCAAAATGGTCGAATAAATACATACAGTATTGGGATGCTAATAATCTGTACAGTTGGGCTATGAGTCATCCTTTCCCGATTGGAAATTTCGAATGGGTGACGGAACAGGAAGAGATGCAAAAATGGAGAGACTATCCTTGCATTTTAGAAGTCGATTTGAACTATCTGGAAGAGTTACACGATCTACACAATGATTATCCACTGGCTCCCGAACGAATGGAACCGAACAAAGGAGACGATAAAATCTCATTCCCAATTTATTTAACAAACGTAACTACGTCGTCTACAGTGAGAATTTGAAACAATATGTTGATTACGGGATGAAATTAGTCGACATACATCGCATCATTCGATTCGACGAAGAGCCTTGGATGAAAAAATACATCGATCTCAACAAGAATCTCAGAATTCGAGCCGATAACGATTTCAAAAAAGATTTCTTCAAACACAAGAACAACTGCGTGTATGGTAAATTGATGGAAAACATCAGGAAGAGAACCGACGTTCGACACATCACGTCTGAGAAAAGAGCTAAACAAATAGTGGTGAAACCCAATTACAAACACCGAAACATATTCAACGAAAATCTAGTGGCCGTTCACATGCAAAAGATGCACCTGAAGTTTGACAAACCGTATTATCTCGGACCGATCAGCTTAGATATCTGCAAGTGATTGATGTACGAGTTTCACTACGATTACGTCAAACGAAAATTTGGTGATAAAGCCAAACTACTGTTCACCGACACGGACAGTTTAGTTTACGAGATAGAGACGAAAGATGTCTACCGAGATATATCTCCGGACAGGGCCGCGTGGTTCGACATGAGCAATTATTCCGTCGATCACCCGTCCAACATTCAATCGAACGACAACAAGAAGGTGTTGGGTAAATTTAAGGACAAGAGCAGCGGTAAACAAATCGTCGAATTCGTGGGCTTGAGACTCAAACTGTATGCTTATCGTCTAGAAGATGAAGAGATCAAGAAGTGCAAAGGGGTTAAAGTGTGCGTGGTGAAGAAAAACATCTCTTTCAAGAGTATAAAGATTGTCTGTTAGAAAGTGGTCCAGTGTATAAGACTATGAAATTGATTCGAAGCGAAAATCACGACTTGTATACCGAAATAGTCAACAAGATTTCGCTGATGGCCGACGATGATAAGAGATTCATGTTAGATGATAAAATAAACACTTTGGCACTCGGACATTGGACTGCCGATCTAATTAGAGACGATATGAGTAAGGATGATTGGATTCCAGATATGATTGTGGATGATAGGATTCCAGATATGAGTAAGGATGATAGGATTCCAGAAAATCAAGAGGAATTAGACGGATTCGAGATTATGGAAATCGATAGAGACATCGAGAGAGTTAGTTTAAAAAGAAAAAGAAAAAAAAAAATAACGTCGTTTTAGTGAATTATAATAAAATGAATAAAAAAAAATATATACGCATTTATGAATAAGAAAATAGAGATATCCGTAGAAGGTGTCGTCTTACCTAACGAACCCCTATCCAACATTGATCTGTCAAATGCGGCGAAGGATTTGAAAATCAAAGATTTTCTAGGCGTGTTTTCCAGAGATGTCTTGCCGAAGAGAAGACCTCGACAATCGGAATGCGGAATTTTAAATCTAGATGATTTATCGGGTGAAGGCACTCACTGGGTGGCGTGGTTCAAGAACAGGAAGAAGAATTATTATTTCGACAGCTACGGAACCTTGCCGCCGAAAGAAATAAAGAACTATTTCAACAAATCGATAGTTTGTTACAACACGGAATGAGTGCAATCACCAGATCAAGTGTTTTGCAGTCACCTGTGTCTCTACGTTCTCAAGAGATGGTCTGAAGGAGATCGGTTTCAAGACATTCTCAATGATTTACATTAGAGAGAGATTTTTTTTTATAGTATATAAAGATAAAAAAATTATTTAAAAAATTTTAATCGAATAAAAACGAAAAATAAAAATAAAATAATTCATTTCTTAATAAACTGCATTTTGAAATATGTTTTTTTAAAAAAACAAAAAATCTCAAAACAACATGCCAGTCGATAAATTTGGTAGAAGTGACGACGAAAATGTCAACCTAAGAAAGAAGATTCAGTGAACACCTGAGAAACAGATACGTTCAGAAAACGATGCACTCGGAATTGAATGCCAATTCTAACAAGATAACGAACGTGGCCACTCCCACGAACCCCAAGGACGTGGCGACCAAACACTATGTAGATCTGGAACAGAGAAAGTCTGACAGACGAGAAATGAAATCGGATCTGAATGCGGGATTCAACAAGATATTGAATCTGTCGAAGGTCGATGGCACGGATGCGGACTCAGCGCGGTCAACAAGGGCTACATAGATTCTGCCGTGATACGATCACAAGAATACCTAGAATCGCAAGTGGACAATCTCTACCTGAACAAACAATCTGTCGGAACCATGGAGGGTGGTATCAACATGAACGGTAAGAATTTATTCGGACTCAGTCACAATCCCAAATTTGATTCCAGCGCAGTCAGCAGGAAGTACGTGGATGACAACTCGGTCTGGAGAAAGGGTGACATCATGGAAGGTAAACTAGACATGGGTGGACACGCGCACACGAATGTACCGGATCCCGTAAACATGACGGATGCCTGCACCCTGATTTCGGTGGTGGAGAAAGTCAAATATGCTAGACAATTGATCACCGTGTGGGCCGAGGAGGCCGGCACCTTAGATGAGGGAAAAGAAGAGTGGTCTTTCGGAAATGGAGGTAGCGGATCGAAACATGGTCAGGTGGGATATCCCATGCCGTTGGGAGGTGAAATCTTTCGAATGAGTCTGGCTTCCTCGGATTTGAATAACAGAGTGGTCGTCAATCTCATGGTGAATGGAGTAGAGAGCGATAAGAGATACAGCACCGAAAAGACTGAGAATCAACACGCGAATGTTAGCACGTTTGGCACGCCTCTCAAAGTGAACTCCGGAGACAGGATTAATTTCGTTATGAAAACCAATAATCCCGAAGCCGCCACTTCCGTGGTAAGTGTACTGATCGAACTAGTTCCTTTGAACAAACAGTTAACGCGTGGAAATAATGAATTAAAAAAAAATAATGTGTGATTATTAAAACAAAAAAAAAAAAGTTTTGAGATTTAAAAAGATGTTCAATCTCTCTAGATCTCAATACTTTATTTATTTTTTTTTTGTTTTTTTGTTTTTTTTTTTGTTTTTTAATAATTACTCATTACTTTTTTATTTTTGTTTTTATTTTTTTTTCACACACGTCTCTCATTGAATGATCGACATCTTATTTCCATCCAATTCGAATTGTAATTCTCTGTCCGACAGGACCAGGGCGAAGGCTTCGGCACGTTCCTATCGAATTGCATCTTGATCTGAATGTCTAAGACGCTACTCTTGAGTCGTTCACTCTGATTACTGACGTCGAATACGAAAATGGGATACATCGACTTGTAATCGCCGGGAGATATGTTAGGGTTGCTCATCAATTCGTCTAGACCGTGATATTTCTTTCTAAAATCAGTGGCGTTGCCGTACAGTCTGCAGAAATCGTTCTTGTCGAACGACACGTTGTAATCGATTGCTGAATATCTCGTGGCGTTCAGAAACACTTGCATGTTTCTCAAATGGCAGTGAACGACACGTTGTAATCGATTGCTGAATATCTCGTGGCGTTCAGAAACACTTGCATGTTTCTCAAATGGCAGTGATCGAACAGCGATGCATTCTTTTCTTGAGACAGGTTCCTATCGGTCTGAAACGCAACCACAATGAAACGCGGTCTCTCGGAAGCGGATTTCACCGTCAATCTCCAATTGAAGTGATTCATGGAGAGAGAAATGCTAGCCATGTCGCACTGTCTCATTCTAAATCCCACAGGTAACTTACTCTTGGATTCTATGATCTTGTAGAGATGCGCTTTTTCCACGATCGAAGGCTCCACGTGCAGAACAAACCATGATATCTTGTGTAGAGTTATCTTACCCGCATCGCTCGCAGTGAGTCTCACTATTGCGTCGTCGTTTCCTTTTCGAATCAACGTCTAAGTGTGTTTGAATCCGTACATGATCTTGTTGTAATCGTCCGCAAATCCGAAGATGTGTTTCAAAGGTATCCTGAACGAAAACGTTCCTTTAGGTCTGGACGTCTTGACGATGCAGTCGAATATCGCGGTGGCACCGGCACTAGCAGGGTCGACGGTGTCTTTCACCCACAACTGATTAAGTCCTCTGGATTTCGAAAAATCATCAGGATACGTCAAGAGTCCGAACATCGTGGTGGCCTGACCGGGATGAAACACAGATTCTATCTCTTGTCCGGATAGCATGTATTTTATATTACTGAATAGATGCATGATGCCATTATTGGCTAGAGTAACCGTGTCGTCGTCGGCGTAGTCGCTCCCATCTTCCTTGGTGATACGTCCCTGCACAACTACGTAACTCTCGCTAGGATGGACGAATAGATCTTGAGTTTCGACGTTGATTCTTATCTCTCCCGCATTGTTCAAACTCGTTCCGGTTACCGGTTCATATTCGTGAACCTCATATTCTTGAATACTTTCATCTTTCACCATGCTTTGTGCTATATCTAGTATATTTGTCATTTTTAAAGGATTTTTGTTTCTTTGTTTATTAATTAGCTTGCTTTTTTATCTAAAAATAGTTTTAATTATTTTTTCTATCATTATTTTTCTCTCCTATATATATATGTGTGTGTAAACAAGAAAATGTTAAAGAGAGCAAATAAAAGAAATTTGTTTTCTTTATCAAAACTTTGTCTTCTGTAATTGTTGTTCGTAAAACTTTTGGATGATCTCTTCTCCATCCAAAGCTTCAATTTCGTAAGTCACCGGATCGGTGTGAAATATTTTGATTATCACGAAGATTTCCGAGGTCCATCAAGGAGTATAACCCTTTTCAAAGTGCTTCTTATATGCGTAGATTCTCACTCGATCACCGCCCGCAAATTTCGGCTTTCTAGACTTCTTCTTAATCTTAGATCTCTCAGGATATAGATTCGCGTAGACCCGTTTTTTATTTCGAGGATTGCTAGCTTCCACGGGAGTCATCTTGATCGATCTGTATCGCGTGTTGTTGTAATCTTTGACCAGACCGTTCAGAGCGTATATGTATTTCTTGGTCGAATTCACCGTGAAGTATCTGTGCATCTTTTCCTTCATCGTTCGATTCCAACGTTCCACCATGCTGGCTTTCTCTTCGTTTTCGATCGAGTAGAGGTCGACGAATAGATGAACGTGCTTGTTGTAGAATTCCTTTCCCCTATCCACCCACAATTTACTCGGTTTTCGAGAAGACGAGTCGAACACGCTCTTCAGAGCTTCGGCGTTGCAAGGTCCCGATTTATTGTTCAAAGCTCTGATCCAACCGTATTTGGAAAACACGTCGATGACCGTCAATAGATATTTGACACCCTCGTTCCACCTCGAAAACGATCTCATGTCGACCAAGTCGGCAGACCAAATATCATCCAAACCCTTCACGAACACCCTTCTCTTTCGACATTTATGCACGATCAGTTTGTGTAGCTCCTCGGCCAATTCGCTCGTCAATAATCGTTTCTTCTTCTTTTCAGATGCGCTTTTTTTTTTTGAACGCCCCATCCGAATCGACGTTTCGCACCAATCAGATTGCCGACCAGCGAACGTTCTATCTTCTCTCTCCTGGTCGGATTCGATATGCCTCTCAATTTCCCCAACATGCTTTTATCGCAGACGTCGTTCCGAGTCTTGGTGTCGGGATGTCTGGCGTAGCACAGATCATGATCATACACGGCCGCGTCCACCCTATTCACAGGTTTGCTCCAAGATTAGGAGTCAGATCGGCGTTGAATCTCTTGTTCAATTTCGTTCCGGGTCCCGTGAAACTGTGACCAGGCAGATGCATTTCGAAAGGTAGATTATTGATCATTTTATTCATGATGCCTTTACCTTTGCTCGCATTCCTTTTTTTAACAAATCGAGTCTTGATAGAACCAGACACGTCTCAAATTCCGCGAAGCATCTGTCTGTCGTTTTTAGTTCGTACTTTTCGAGAATTACTCGTCTCGGTAACTCTTTTACACTTTACGCAATACATTTTTAAGAGTTATTTAAATTAATTTCGTTTTTTTTTTTAAATTCTGTTCTTATTATATATATGTTTTTTTTCAATCTCTGCTCTTGAGTTCTATCATCTTACTGAATTCCTCCCTAGCCTCTTTCCTCCCCTTTTCCACGAGAGAATCCTTCATCTCTTCTTTGATGATCTGACGAGTCTTGATTCTCACGACTTCTTTCATGGCTTCGTATTTCGTTTTCTCACCCAATATCGCGAAGTATTCTCCGTCCGATATCCTACCATCTTTCAACGCCATCGAGATCATTTCGGATATCGTGTCGATCTTGGAGTCGGCCAAGACGCGAATCTTGTCATTTTTCCTCGCCTTCAGATATAATTTCCGAGCGTGCTAAGCAATCCGGCGGCGAGAGCCACTCCTTCTACGGTCAACACGATTGGAATGCCGATCGCGGTCGACAACAATCCGATGCCGGCCGCGTGTAAACCCATGGAAATCGTGATGAGTGTCGTGTCGATCGCGTTGACGAATTTCATGAAACGCAAATACTTCTTCCTGAGAGAATGACGAGAATCTCTCTCTCGAGTTAGATACTCTTGGATTCTACTGATTTGATCGATGCGATACCTCCCTCCTCTTTCTATTTCTTCTAGCGACGGTGCCATCGGCAAAACGCCGTTCGGCTTCTCATCCTCGTCGTCATCTAACGTCGGATACAATTTATTTCTGGTTCTCATTTTTTGTGTTTTTTTCCTCTTTCTAATATTAGATAAAAAATTTATGTGTGTATTTATTTTTATTTTCTATTCTCCCTTATTTTATATCAACGAGAAAACTTAGACGTATGCTTCATTGAACAATAATTTCATGATGCATCCCTTGTCTTCTAAAGTCAGACTTCTACATGCCAATTTTAGTTCTTCCGAAACTGTGGGCTTGCTTCGATCTTTACAGAAAAGTACTCTCTTCCAAAACGCGATCACTTCGTCGATTTGAACGCGTTCGAACGCCGGTTCGAAATACTTGACGACCATATCTTCCCTTTCCATCGTCAGACACGAATGATTCTCGTGATCGAAGTCTAGGTGATCCTGACATCCGACGCATCGTTCTAACAAGAGGCGACCTAGATGTTCGTTCACACAGAATGCGTAGGCTCTCATCAGCATTTTTAAAAGAAACCTCACTCTAATAGTCTGGGAAGCGCTCATGATTTACGTATCTTTTTTTTTATTATTTATTCGATTTTATATATTTATTTTTAAATAACTATTTATTTGTATATTTTTTTTCTCTGTCCTATATATATCAATCACTTTTTTTATTTCCTCGGGAAACGTGGCAGTGGGTTTACCGGTTCAGTAGCACCTCTTTCCACGTGTCGTACATAAGTCGATTTCTGATGTAAATCCACAATGGGTTTCCGTGAACGCCTCCATAGGGATTCAGTGTTAAAATCGTGTACAGACACGGATGAGACAAGGATGATACAGAATCGGCAAACCACTTTTCGACGCTGATACGGAATCGGCAACACGTTTTTTGCTCGCGTTCACCAACGATGGATCGATGGTCTAATCCGCGATGGGGACGTCGACAAAAATTTTAAGTAAAAAAAAAAAAAAAAAAAAGTGAAAAATGTACAATTTCATACATTTTTCACTTTTTTGAAAACTTGTACATTCGACACGTTCGCCAACGGGTATTTGAACGTTAAAAGTGCGATCTAGGATTCTCAAAATAATAGCCGATTCTGTATCAGTATGAAAAAATGACATTTTTTGTGAACAAGCGTGTGATTTAACACTGAATCCTACGATGGTAAACGCACCGTGTACGTATACGTGTATGGTACATGGTGAAAGTGATACCGAATCGGCCTTTATTACCTACTAGTGGGCAAGATGTTATCCGCGATAACACATGGGCATCCACTACCTGTGTGATAAAACACATAGCGATCAACACTCTCGCTCGGACAGTATTCAGCTATAGCTCCTTCCAAGAAGCTACCGGAGTGCCACACTGACCTTCAATTTTCCAAACTCTTTTCCGGAGTGGTCCCCAGACGCCCCCCATGAGAGTGGGGAACTCCTATCGTGCTCACCCCTCATCGCAAATACGTGTGCGTGGGTACCCTGCGCATCTTGATCCATCTTTCAAAAGTAGCACCCCTCACCAAACTCGGAATCTGGATTCGCCCTTGACTGTATTAATCTGCTCTTTCAATAATGTTAGTTACTCTTTTGCCACTCTTATCCTCTCGAGCCTCGATCGAGTCTTTTTTTAGACGATTTTTATAACAACAAAGTAGCTGGGTATCAACTACAGCCCAGATGCTTTTAACATAATTATCATGTTTAACCCTTTAAGACTTTACTTAACCTGACGTCCAAACGTGACTGGGAATTCAGTTTCAACGTTTTTCAAAATGCGACGTCAAACGTCGGAAAGTACAAATAACAAGATATATTTCACATTTATGATTATCTGGTTGAGGTCTAGATTATTTTTGGTGGTCTGAATTTGTTATTCAAAACTTGTTTTATTACTAATTATTGGAGAGTGCCCACAGGCACTCTCCAATAATTTGTAATAAAACAAATTTATGTAAATAAAATATTATTTGTGTTTGGCTGAATATGAAATTTAAACACGAAAAGTGTTGGCTATTGCTCTGGTATCCTCATTTTGTGTAAGCCCTGATAGTGACTTCCAGCACTCAACCAGTTAAGAAGTCTTGACAGCAGGATTATGTTAGTATTTTAAGCGGCGATAACATTTGGCTCAGCGGTTGTCATTGAGCACTATTCGGGAGAAAATGGGAATTGCGATTAATACTTTAAAAAATCGAAAAATAATAACAAAAACAATTACCGCACGCGCTGTTTGATTTGGTACTTCATAAGACGGACAAAAGTATGGAAGGGTTAAAACAAATGCCGTTGCATATAATAATTTGGAGAAACTATTGTGTGTGGAGGTCATTATTGAAACGAATAGTGTGAACTACCAAAATCAATTTAGAAAATATTTATCCTTGTTGTAAAAAAGTTAGCTCGTGATTTGCGTTGCAACTACGAAAGCTAAAACCTGCATTCATTAGACTGTCTGGTAATTCCATGAATTGTGTTAGTTTGGGTTAAAGGAATAAAAACCAGAACTAAATTTACGTTCGTGGAACTTTCTATCCTTAGTCAAGGGCGTCCGGTGTTAGGTGTCAGAAATAAAAACCTTTCAACAGAATCTCGTTTTCAGTCCCTTCATTCTGTGCGAATAATTAATGTTTGCTCATTTCTTCGCATTCTGTTGTCAAACAGAACTTCATAATACGACTTCATGAACCAGCTCGTCAAGCTCTTTCCCGAGAGATGATCACAAAATTATTTTTCTGGAGAAATATAAGTAAATGTGTAATGTTGTGAACAGCTCTGGGCCAATCCTCACGATTTGTTAGAATTCCTGGCATAGTCTTTATAGTCAAATCTATTTTTATCAGATTTGTCCCGTCGTCTAAAATCCATTTACTATTATAAATATTGAATTAGCGTTGACCGAAATTATGTCGTTACTTCAATCTTGAATAATTTTCAGTCGCCGCAGATTTAACCCTCTGCACCTTGATGCCAAATTACCGGAAATTCAAACGGCATTTTTCTCTATGATGCAACTAAAACCTTAATCAATTCAGCCTTGTTTAACCCCTAGCACTCTGATAGTGAAACTGAATTTTCTCCAATCACTTTGTTTTTCTCTTGTTTAACCATGAATTTAAAACCAATTATATATTGTTTGACAGAGCTCACTGAGCTCTGTCAAACAATGTATAATTGGTTGAATAACAAACTGCATTATGGGAAATATTTGCTGCTGAAAACGTTACCATTTTGACAACAGGGCGCAGAGAGCCAACAGAGCTAACTAAGCACCATCAAACGAGATAAAAATGGTTAAATGCCATGTTTCATTGTTGGAATTATTCGCATGTTGAACGATTTTATATTTTAACATCATTTTTCTTAGGGTTAAATTTACTTTAACCCCAATTTAATGTGCTCTATGAAGGTGAAGGTTTTCTTGGTTTACTACTTTAAGTACATTTATTTTATCTTACAATCAACATGCATTTTGTTTGTATTAACTCCGCTACTGTCGTGTATCCGACCCCCTGATACAGATGTATCGCTCCGGGTTCTAAGGGTAGATCACGACTCGTCTTCGACTCGTCCGGGTGGTTGAAAGGGCTAAGACGTGTCACTGAGAGGTAATACATTGTGTTTCGGAGGCAAAATTTGAAAGAATAAATCTTTATAAACAATATCATCACTCTATTGTCCACATATTTTCGCCCACTTGGCCTTTATCAAGCGGAAAATATATAAAAGGTTGCTTACTATGTATAGTCCATATTCATATAACAATAACATGTTCTTTTGGGGCGTTATGGTTCATTAACGGCCCTAGAAAAATGATTAACAGCCCAAGGGCCACTTGAGACGAAGTCGAGGGCCGTTAATGGTCCCGAGGGCTGTTAATCATTTTTCGAGGGCCGCTAATGTACCATGACGCCCGAAAAGGAATATGTTATTACTATTATTACCACTTAACAAAGAACGCCATTTCAAGCCACTGAGACATTTTTGATTTAGAAATAGAAGAATCGGATTGTCGTCTGTTTATTTACAAACAAAGGTCAACGTTCAAGGTTGAGTACAATTTATTTGGATGACTCGAAAACAGGATTGCTGGAATTTGGCTGAAACGCTTCAACAACAAACTCACGCCATTACTTACAAAATGAGATTATTTATCGTATCAGTACTCACCACCACTTTTAAATCCTAAATGAAGTCAATAATCCGAAATATATCATGGTTTAATCCATTTTGTTGGAATAAATGGACAACAAAATGTCGAGCACATTAGTGTCATTTTTAAGGAACACAAACTACCCACAATTCTGGGGTAACGGGCCGTTTTCATTATTAACGTTATTTTTGCGGGCTGTTATTGAGTGTTATCGTCCACCTCAGATCATTTTAATGACCCAAGGAGCGCCCTATAAAGTGGTAATAATAATTGATAGCCAAATGGCCGCAAATTTGGGTGTAGTAGAGTGACGATATTGTTTATAATACCCAACTTCCCTTTGGAGAACCTAATGTAATAGACTTTGATAACTCTGTTTATTATATGACTATGATAGTTTTACCCTAAATACCATTACTGTTTGACGATTTTATCCAGACTGTCGGATCACACCAGGTCAGATTTTCCCGGATCAAAAATCCATATCACCCTCCTACGGAAATTGCCCAGAAGTTCCGTATGAATAACGTCGGACTATTTATCCGTTAAAAATAGACTTCGTAACTAGGGAAGCCGTTGCCGTTGTTTACAAGGTTTCGTCTGCTATTTTTGTGTTCGGCTTTAGGGAATAAGTCAATCGAGGTAAGCAAATTAAGTTATTGCCAGTGTCAGTCATATAATAAACCTATCATCATAACAGTGTGTTGATCCGTGTCGTTGTATAACGTCTCGTTGAGGTGACCAGATTGTCGGATCACACTTGCTGCCTGTGGCGCAGGCAGCTCGTGTGATACGACAATCTGGCCATCTCAACTCGACGTGATACTACGATACGGATCAGCACACTGTTATGATAATATGTATTAGTTTAGTGTTAATTCTTATTTTGCCCACACAGTGAGAATTTAAGACATGTTTATGGCCATAATCAAGTAAATAACTGTGTTGGGCGCAAAACGATTTTTTACACAAAGGGTGAGGAGGAAAATGGAAAATATATAAATCTCAAAGCAAACAGTTCTGACACAATCTTCGATAGACGGTATTACAGCTTGCGATGTTTTGTTTTCATAAAATAAAATGATAATTCACTAAAGAACACAAATTTACGCGACACATTCTTTGAAGTCAGATTTCCTCGTACACACTTAGGAAGATGGAAATGGCGGAAATGCTATTTCTACCATGTATCAGTCAATTCTAGTTAAGTTTCGTCTGCCTGTTGAACTGTTCATGCTATAGAACTTTTTTCTGCATCCTGCTATTCGAACTGTCGATTACAGAGCACTTTCTGTATAATATAGCAGGCTGGATGACGCGACTTTAGGTTTCCAGCCGTCAGACAATTTCGATTTTATCACATTTATCAGAGGCGGAATGGCCGTATGGTCCACCGGGTAAATTCCCGGTGGCTCCCATTTTGGGTTCCAGTTGGGACCCCCCAAAAACTGATGCAGCCCAACACCTGTTGGTGCGTGAAATTTCGTGAAAATGACCAAAAGGCGAAATGGACCTGATTGCATAGACTGCCGGCATATCAAAATGTCCTCTTTGGGGACTGCCAATATACAGTACGTGGAGAATGTATTATCACTAAATTACCCGCAGAGTGGAGATTCCACCCAAGCAATAATCGCAAATTTGTTGCAAAGCATAACAAGCACAAGCAAAGTTTCAGCCAATGGACCTCCGGGTTGAACCCGGAGGTCCATTGGCTGAAACATTGCTTGTGTTTTTAGTCAAATTATACAAAACTTGAAAGTTATAGTTTGGGTGATAACTGCACTCCGCGAGTGATTTAGTTACAATCCACTCTCCACGTACTGTTGAGGACAATTCGATATCCCTGCAGTCTAGTCGGCCATTGATCACTCAGATGAAAGGGAACGGTTTTCCCTTAACTTCGAATAAACAAACTTTTCTCCGATTAAGCCGAACTATGGTCTTCCCGGCACCCCCCCCCCCCCTTACCACCCCCCCCCCCCCATACCCGGTAGAACCATTTTGTTTCCAATGACCGATGAAGACGATTCAAAAAATGCCATAGAAATGTCATCTTTGTGGACTGCCATTGACCGCTCAGATACAAGAAAGCCGTGTTCGTTCAGTTCGAAAAATCTAAATTTTAACCGGATCTGCGCCCCTCTTGATGCATTTCCCTGGCATTTATTATATCCGACGTGAAGATGATGTCATTCAGGTGGCTGAGTTGCTCACGTGGTGTATGGTTGAACAGATTGAACGCTTCGATAATATGATTTATTTTCTAATTTATTTCCATTTTCTTGGAGTCAAGTCACAATGGTACGAAGATAAAACAGTTATATATTGTACAGCACATGTCCGTGACAAAATAGCACTATAAATAATTATTCCATACTCTCTCTTTCTCCCTCTCTCTCTCTCTCTCTCTCTCTCTCTCTCTCTCTCTCCCATTTATGTCTCCTGGTTCAGAGCCAACTTGACCTATCCTATCTGACTGTTATGTATCTGTCATTCTATACATGTATCACAGTGAAGAGATAGAGATAATATTTCACTGAAATCTGAAAAAAACAAATATTAAAACTCTTGTATCTTGTACGAGATTATTGGAATTCAGTCTGTCAGTTGATCGAAACACTCTTCCGGAGATATTGATAGTCTTGTTGCAGAACGATAGTAATTCATTGAACAAATTCCTTCCATGTCCAATCATTTCAGTTATCAGGAAAACGTTGTCATGAAGATTTTGAAACTCTGTTCGTTCTGGAGTGATATATTGTTTTTGCATGCAGGTATGAAGGTCTTTTTGAAAACAAACTCCATGTTAAATCTAAACAAAATAATTCTATTCTCTCAAAACTAGGTGGCACTATAGTCAGTGTTCACGCTGGCATGTGCCAAATGCAAATTTCTGAAAAATCTGGGACATAAATGTGAGCGTTTGGCACAAACATTTGGCACATGAATTCGAAATCACCAATCTGGTATATTGTTACATTTTCTCCTAGTAAAGCAAACAAATCATAAATAGAGGATGTGGAATGAGTGTTTTCTCATATAATATTTATGAAACTAGTCTAAGAATTTTCCGTTTTGGCGAGCCGAAACGGAAAATTCGGACGAGTTTCATAAATGTTATATGAGAAAAACACTCATTTTATATTCCATTTATCATATGACACACACACGCACAAAATAGCCACTTAGTATGACTTTTAAACCCATCACCTAACTTGAGTTGCAGACGGCACTTGGAAAAAAACATCCTCGTACAACTAAAAACTTTCATTTTTTGCTTCCAAAACATAGGTTATGACCCCTCATTGGAACGAGCTCGTTGAGCTCGTTCCAGTGAGGGGTCATAACCTATGTTTTGGAAGCAAAAAGTGAAAATATAAAAACAAAATGAATGGCGTTTTCTTGTAGGTAAAAGATTAATGCAATATAACTCACCCTAATAGGACAGATAACGTAAATTCTCCTTACTGAAATTATGCAAATGTGACCCAGTTGTATTTTGTTTAGCCAATCAAATTGTCCAGTTTTGAAATTGACCAATGGAATTGACGGAAGGCTTTATTTATCACTGATTAATATGAAAACAAAATATCAAATTTTTAATGTGAACAAAACGGACGAGTCATATGATAAGTTAAATATATCAATATGAATGCCCACATTATTAATTAGAAAACAAATAATCTTGTTCAACTGTGAACACAATGACCAGTCACTCTCCAATTGTCCTTACCAATGACCTCGCATTAAGAAGTCAAATCAAAGAGGTCTTTGGGTGGCCTGCGTGATAAAGAGAAGCCTGGTTTTGAAGAGTACCTCGATGGCACCTTTGAGGGGTCACTGTTCATCAAGCTGAGGTCGCGGTCCCAAGAGCTGAGGGGAAAATTGGAAAAAACAGTGAAAAGGAGTGCCAGATGGGTAATTTGGGCGTGGTGGAGACCCTTGAAAACTTTCTTCTAGAATGCCCAAAATACCAGTCTAAAAGAATGAGATTCACCGAGAGTATAATGGGGAAGTGGGATGGGAGAATGAAGGGCATGTGGTTAGGGGGAGACTCAAAGGAGAGGGTTAATATGCTAATCGGAGAGATTGGGATGAGTGGGGCAAGGGATGTCATCAAGCAGTTCGTATCCGAGTGCTGGGAGGAGAGAAGAAGCGTGGGAATAGGGAGGCAGTTGGGAGTACAGGGGTCACCAGGGCCTTCTCACCCGAGAATCGCGATAAATCAGCGGTTGGCTAAAGTGTTATTATCATTATGTATTGTGTAAACAACGCATGCTTTCAGTCTTCACCAACAAACAACAGACCAGATTATCAATTGTCTTTAATTGTTGGTGGTACTTTCCCCATTGACCAAAATCAAAGATTAACATAGTAAAAAAACGACAAAGGTTTCAATCCATATGTCAGTCAGTTTGTGTACAGATTTATTTATTTATTTATTTATTTATTGGTGTTTAAGGTCACATACTTATGCACAATGGCTAATCATGACCGTGACAGTTTTGCGGGTGGAGGAAGCCGGAGTACCCGGAGAGAACCACCGAGCAACGACGAGCAACTGCCAGCTCCCCAACATCGTAACTCCGCACTGCAGCACAGGCAGGGTTAGATTGGTTGAAGACATGCGTACCATCGGCGTGCAGTACGCCTTAGTACACGGCGTCATCGTGCCCCCATGTGGACAATCGGGGCTAAGTGTCTTGTCCAAGGACACAACGCGGGAGTCCAAATCGATCGCTCAGACGGTCACCCATCCGAGGATTAACCGGGCTCGACGTTGCTTAACTTCGGTGATCTGACGAGAACCGGTTATCGCAACGCCACCGCGCCCACAAGTATTCGATATGATTATTCATTTATTTATTGGGGTTCAACGACACTTTCGACAGACAGAGTCATCTCGTGTCGGACGTCTATGCGATGCATCTAGCCAAGAATACAGTGGTGAAGAGGTAGGGTTACCACGCACACACGAGAGAAAAACACGAATGTTGAGTATGTACTCGTTTTCTGAAAACTTCCCGCACAAAGAACGGACGTTACGTCAATGAATGAAACAGATCGCATATAATATTGTGTTTTCGAAACAAAATAACCGCGCCCCCATTGTGTACAGATCGTCGAGTTGCAAATTTCTATACATAATAAGCACAACTAAAACAATTTTATTAATTAATTTATTTATTTTTTTATGTTCCGTTTTATGTTATATTTGATTTTATGTAATGTTATGGTTTTGATCTTTCTTGAATAAAATATGAAAACAATGTTCTTTAAGTTCTCCCACATAAAATACCCATGGCACAAAAAAATCTCTTTCGAACAAACAATTCTCATTTGGCATAAAAAAATATTCATCTTTGGCACATTAAAATATTGAGCTAGTGTGAACCCCAATTCCATCTATATTTTTGTTTAACAATATTTATTACTTTCCAAAGTGTGATTTACTGGGAGTTCCGGGTTTGATTATAAACGATAACTTCACAAGTGAATTATGCAATCAACAATTGTGTCATGTATCCGTGCACGCAAACGAAGACACTTTGCCGTGGGTGTAATGGGGACGTCATTGTGTTTTGTTTTTTAGCCCTTTACCTAACATGAAAAGCTGACAACACTTGCCAACAAGTTTTTTGAATAACTATTATTTTCATTTTTTATCTATAAAACATAGGTTATGACCCCTCATTGGAACAAGTTCGACGAGCTCGTTCCAATGAGGGGTCATAACCTATGTTTTATAGACAAAAAATAACGAAAATTAATTGGCAAATATTTAGAATAGCGCTGGCCGGTTTTGACCGTTGCGTTAGGTAAAGGATTAAATAATATAATTATCGTTAATAATGAAAAGTAGTAAACAGAGTAATCGCTTGACTGGACTGGTTGCGTGAAATAATTCATTCGAGGCGAGGGACTATTTTGTAAAACACTCGTGCGCATTCGCGCATTCGTGTTTGTACAACGTCTCTCACCTCTCATGAATTATTTCACGTAACCAATCCAGTCAAGCGATTACTCTCTATTAATTAAACGACTAGTAAGATGACTTTGTAAAATAGAAGCGGGTAAATATTCTCATTTTTGCATATATTTTTCTGTTTTTTTGACCAAAAATGTTAAGGTGGCTCAGACTTTAAAATAAGGATATTATTTTTCTCATATATACTATATCTTTTTTTTTTAGTTAAGGACAAAATGTTGTATCAGAATCGGGCACTTGTTTCTGTTGCCATATCTTGACACGTCGGGAGATAGCCCTAATACAAGGACGAGACTGATTTATCTTACAATTCTTAAATGTGTTGTCAATACCTTGATTATTTACTAGCCTTTTAGTTTCAGTTTCATTTTCACGCTCATAAAAGGCAGGGTGTCCCGCAGCAAATTGTGTACGATTTCCTTCTTCGTTCCCGATACCCGATTAAACTTCATGGGCGCGGTTGTGCAACATTACGAGAAGACTTTTCACTGTTAAAGATATTTTGTTTCAACTTGAATTCCTCCAATAATTCAGATACAGGACTATCAAAGTAACTTGGTTTAATAATTCAAACTCAGCTTATGCTGGCTTCGTAAGTTGGACCAGGCGCGTAGCCAGGAAAAAAATTCCGGGGGGGGGGGGGGGGGGGCGGGGGCGACCGATAACTGGGGGCATAGCCATCAGAAGCCAAAGGCATCTGATACGAGCGCCGAAGGCGTGAGCATGTTGAGGTCGGTCTGAGGGGGGGGGGGGGGTTCTCCCCCAGGAAAATTTCAAAATCTAAGTCTCAAATGGTGCACTCTGGTGGGTTTTGGAGTGAAAATTGTCTTCTTTTTCACGGTAGCAAAACTTGATACTCATTGAAACAACTACTGGCGGAAAATATTTGGGGGCACACCTAGATTGGGGGGGGGGGGGCTGGGTGGCTACGCCATTGAGTTGGACAGTCTGACAGGTGCTCGCCACAGCTTGGTGCTTCTCGGAATTCAAACTTCCTCCACGCGTAAACTGTGTGACCCGACGTGGCACTCTGTTGCTGAAGGTGTCTACAATAAACACACAAACAGTGGCCTAGAAGATGCTTATATTCAAGTATCGTCTGTCTGTCTGTCCAGGCCGTCGACACTTGACTAAAAACAAATGCTCAGATTTTAGAACTTTTCCTCGTCACTTCTATCCTTATTGTCAGTACCAGAGCTACAATACATCGCTTGCAAGTAGACTCGGATTCAGGTTTATAGGTCTTAAGAATCCGATAAAAGGACAATTATCCAAACATTTCCAAAATAGTATACAATAAAATAATATAGAAATGTGAGGCCTAAACAAATTAAAAATTCGTTTCTCTGGCACCCTCGGATGGTCTTTTGGCTGCCGCATGCTCTCTTTATAACTAATGCAAACTTAACAAAATATAAATTAAATGGTTTATGTCTGATATTTTACCCAAGTTAATAAAATTGATAAATTTGTCCCTTGAGTACAACATTTCGCCGTTGACAGTGTTGTTTGAAAGGATACATTTCAGGTTGGCAGTGTTGAAAGGGTAGAGGGTGCGTATTCCCCACAAGAGATGGTTCAGGAACTTTCCCTGAGAACAAACATTATCCTTTCGTGCCAACTAGGGCACATTGAATACTACATTTTGAAAGCTTAACTTCCCAGAAAGTGATGTAATTAGGTGAACATTAGGGTGAGAGCACATACACCAGTATGATGAATTGGGACATGAATATATATGAGGTTGACATTTTTAATGAACAATATTGGTATGAGTGTGTGTGTGTGGGGGGGGGGGGGGGGGGGGGGCGGTGGCGTTGTGGTAACCGGTTCCCGTCAGATGACCGAAGTTAAGCAACGTCGTGCGCAGTTAGTCCTCAGATGGGTGACCGTCTGAGCGATCGATTCGGACTCCCGCGTTGTGTCCTTGGGCAAGGCACTTAACCCCGGATGTCCACATGGGGCACGATAACGCCGTGTACTGAGGCGTACTGCACGTCGATTGGGTGGTCTAGATAAATGAAACAACAAGAGTACTCGGAATAGGATAGGAACTACTGGTATTACGTACCACCTTACAAGTAACAGGATGATACAAAGCATTTGGTAGGTTAATACTATCAACGGTTAAGATGGGACCTACAGCGGAATATACCAACCATACTCTGCTGCCGTTCTGTATTACCAGGCATTAACCCCACCCCAGAATACCGCTTGATAATATGAAGCACCTGGTGGATCAGTAGTACCAAGGGCCAACAAGAGACCTACAGGGGTATGTACAGCCTATGCTATACTACCATTCTAAACTTCCAAGCATTACCCCCAAACCCACAATATCACTAGACCTACCATAACGTACTACATATACCAGCTAAGTGTATCACTAAGAGTTGTTTCCCCATTTTTCATCTTGTAAGTGTGAGTCTGATCATTTTTTTTTATTAAATTAATTTTACAAAATGGCCACCTGAAAGACAAAATGAAAATTTTCTCACTTGAAGTGGCACCAAACCAAATTACGGTAATTTCAGTACAATCTTATTCAACTCAGGTCTACATTTATTTAGAGTTAAAATTGTATTCACAGTTACTCCACATATGACGAAAAACAGTTAAAATGTATTTAGGTAGACCAGGCAATAATGCCACATGTAAAATATTAGTTCAGGCTAACCCAAAATAACAATGGTGTAATTTTGACCCTGACAAAGCCTAACCATGTTATAACCTTGTCAAAGTAGCAAACTTACTACATTGCAATTCAAATCACACAATACATATTTACAGTGATTTAAGAGAAATGCATTTAATTCCTCCTTAAATATAAAGAGCACCCCATGGGGTTTATTTAAATATTTTAAGAACAATTTCCTAAATTTATACAAAATAGCACTTACAGAGTTCTTAGGGGCGTTATTTTACTGTCAAAGCCACGTGTCGATGAAATACTGGCAATATTGTCTATTTGAAAAAATATTGTTGCACATTTTTGTCATCCACTCACCCAAGATGTCAGGCATATCAGTGTCCACTAAGTACAGAAAATCATGCAACATGATTGATGATTACACACTTGACTTCACACACAGTTCCTTTCTCTCTATTCTCTATTAAAGCTATTGTTCTCTCACAATAAAAATCACTGACCACTGATCCAAACAAAACAGCAGAGTATCTGACTGAATTACTCCATTGGACTATTAACCCTGCCACAAAACCAATACATGTACTATTTTACATAGCCCATATATTTATTGATGATGATGGTCACATTAAGAGAAACATAATGTGACATATTCCCCAACATAACCCCCCCCCCAAAAAAAAAAAAAAAAAAAATATTTATTTTTTTTTTAATTACGACTCAGATAATCAGTTCCAATACTGTCGGTCCCTTTTATGGAATGTACAGTAATCCGGTATGGTTGTAAGGCCAACACCCATCTCTTAATTCTTCCATTTGCTAATTTACTTTGATTCATGTAAATTAAGGGGTAGTGATCTGTCTCTACTGTAAATTCCTTATCATATAGGTACATTTGAAACTTTGTTACCCCCCATACTAAGGCAAGACCTTCTTTTTCAATTACAGAATATCTAGTCTCTCTTGGTAACAGTTTCCTACCGGCATATGACACTGGAAATTTTACCCCATCACTTACCTGTAGAAGCACAGATCCAATTCCCGTGTTTGATACATCAGTTCTAAGAATAAATGCTTTACTCATATCGGGTAATTTCAAAATTGGTGCTTTTGTCAAACATGTCTTTAAACACTCAAAAGCCCTTTCTTGGGAGTCACTCCATGGAAGTTTGTTTGCGCTACCCTTCTTAGTGAGATTTGTCAAAGGTGTGGCAATATCTGAAAATTACTGGGTTTGACAGTTAAGTTAGCATCATGCAACCTTTTCAACAGCTCAACCAAAGCATCCAGATGTAAGTCCCAATCATCTGTATGAATAAGTATATCGTCTATAAAATTTTGGATATTTTCCAAGTCAATTAATAATTGTCTCATCATTCTAGAAAATCCGGCTAATGCCGTGACTAGGCCAAAATGTAATTTTCGAAATTGAAATAACCCACATGGAGTGGAGAAAGCAGTCTTTTCTTTACTATTTTCTGTAAGTCTAATCTGCCAATAACCCTTGCTAAGATCAAATTTCGACAAATATTTGCTTTTTGCCAACTTTGAGAAAATTTCATCGGGATTGGGTATAGGTTCTGAGTCAAAAATGGTTATTTTATCAATTTTTCGGAAATCGGTACAAAACCTTATCGACTGATCTGTTTTTTTAACCAAGGCAACTGGAGAGAAATAAGGAGATTGAGAAGGTTCAATTATTCCCATATCTAGCATAGATTTTATTTCCTTCTTGACCGTGTCCACCATTGCTAAGGGTATTGGGTATTGCTTTGTCCGAATAGGTGTAGTTGAAGTGAGTTTGATATCATGCTCCATCAGATTAGTCTCCTCTGGTATGTCGGTAACAACACTCTCATAATTTTGCAGTAAGCATGTTACCTGGCATTTCTGTTCAGCTGTAAGATTTGAGCCAATTTTGACATCAATTAAGCCTCAATCTTCAGAGTATGGAGATGAAATCACATATTCTTCATTGCTTTCAACAGGTACCCTATCCGCATTATTATTTACAAGACTATCATTTTCTATTATACCTACTGCCACAAATTCAAGTAATCCTCCATTTAATACCGTATATCCATCTACAAGGCCACTTACCTGTATTTTCTCACTTCTTGTAACATACTTTTTTAGTAAATTTGCATGGTATTCTTTATTCTTACCGTTTACTTTTACACGGTAATCACATTTTCCCAATATTTCCACCACTTCAAATGGTTCCAGCCACTGCATTAACAATTTATTCCCATTGGTAGGAAGATGAATTAACACATTATCCCCCACTGCAAATTTCCTGTCTTTACTTTTACAATCATAATACCTACGATACTGTTTGCTCTGACATTCAAGTCCTTTCCTAGCACAATCCAATGTTTCCTCTAAATGATGCCGCAAGTTTAACACGTATTCATAGGTATTATGGACTTTCCGTTCACTTACTTCATTGGTCCAAATTTCCTTCAAAATAATCATGGGACCCTTTACTGTTCTGTCATATAATAGTTCAAATGGACTAAATCCTAAACTAGCTTGTGGTGCCTCTCTGTAAGCAAATAATAAGGCTGGAATGTAACGATCCCAATCTCTTGGACATTCTGTACAGACCTTTCTGAGCATTCGTTTTAGAGTACCATTGAATTTCTCTACTAAACCATTACAGATTGGATGGTAGGGTGTAGTTGTCAACATTTTGATTGAAAGTAGACTACTTACCTCCACCATGACCCATGACCCTGGATGTAAACTGAGAACCTAAGTCTATTAATATTTCAGACGGAAATCCCATCCGCGTAAAAATATTGAACATGGCTCCAGCCACCCATTCGGCTTCTATTCCAGGCAAGGGCACTGCTTCTGGATAACGTGTTGCAAAATCGACCATATTCAGTATGTACTGATTCTTTGAGTCAGTTACAGGTTTAAGTGGCCAAACTAAATCAATGGCAACTCTTTCAAATGGCTTTTGAATAATTGGCATTTGCCCTAAGAGAACACTCTTTACCTTCCCCTTGGGAAAAGTTCTTTGCCAGTGATCACATCATAAACAATACAGTTTGACCTCAGTATTTAAACCTGGCCAGAAAATTGAGTAAGAATTTTATCTTGAGTCTTTTTAATTCCCAAATGACCTCCCAAAATGCCTTCATGAGCCAGATTTAGCACTGTATCACGAAAAGACTTTGGCACAACCAATTGGCTTTTTGTATCTCCATGCTCAAAATGTTTGTTCTTATAGAATCGGAACAGAAATCCTTCCTTAATACCATACCATTTAACAATATCTTTCTTACCCTTATTTACTACAGATTTGTTTGCCAAAACTTTTCAGCTGGAATATTAAAAATTTCTGGAACATTTAATTTCGAGAATCCTTCTCTACCTTTTCTTATTTCGCTTCTGGTTTGCAGTGCTTGAGCCTTAAACCGTCACTACAGTTTGATTCAAAATCCTCTACCTGAGATTGTTCTACAACTATTGGCCCATTCTTAACTAAGTCTACCTTACCTGTTTTATCAACACCTGCCTTTTCTCTCAGTGGCTCATTGGGCTGTCTTGCTCCCGTTATGTTGCCAATAATTAAATCATAAATAGGGTCACTAAAAACAAAGCATTTACCTCCCCAACAAAGAATGGCGTTTCAACATGCATTTTAGCTATTTCAGCATCTCTTAATGTACCATCAATCAGTACACACCTCTGAAATTGACCTGTTAACTGAAAAGGTTTTACCAAAGATTTCTTTACAATCACTCCACTACACCCTGTATCTCTTAGTACTCCGATTGCGTAACCATTTACCCTACCATTGCCCGTGGGCAGAAGTTTTGTTCTACACCTATCTCTACACAAGGCACTAACCACTGGTAACACATGGCCACATTGAAGTTTGACTATCCCGTCACTAGTGCAGCACGTAGAGTCCCAACTGTCATTTAAAAGGCAAGCATTTACACTTCCAGTTTCATTTTCTGATAACTTACCACAACATTTGCATTTTCCACTACTTCTGCCATCATCATAACTCATTAATCCAGCAGTTGGTTTATGGGTGTATGTTTGCAATTGTTTACATCTCTCAAGACAGTCTTTAATCTGATGGCCAGGCTTATCGTTGTGTGAGAACGATAAGGTTCTTTCTTCCACTGGAAGATAGAACCTGATGGTTCTCACACGACGTTATGACAAAAATAACAATTTTTAGAATCTTTGCTATATTGCTGGTTACTCAGTTTTCTTCCTTGGTCATACTGGCTTTTACCTTTCATGTCAGACTTATCGGAATAGCCAGATTTCTCAGTATTAATGAACTGCTTTTAATAGCCCCCGAAATTCCCGCCATGTCATGTGCCTCTAGGTACTGCTCAGCTAATTCTGCTAAATCTGAAACTTTCTCCAGATTACGCTCTTTCAGGAACAAAGCCAGAGGTTTTGAGCATGCATTAATGAACTGTTCTTTTACCAACAAATTTTTTAGTCCTTCAAATGTCTTATCTGTTTGTGTGAGATCTACCCATCTGTCTAAATAATGTTCCAATCTTACAGCAAATTGGGGGCCTTCTCTGCATTAGACAATCTGAATTTTTTTCTAAAACCTTCAGGGGTAAGCTGAAATCTTTTCAGGAGAGCAACTTTTATTTTCTAAAAAATATCTGCATCTGCAGTTGACAATCTTCGATGCACATCTAGGGCAGACCCTTTTAATAATGCACTTAGGTTAATCACCCAATTACTGTCGCCATTTGGAGTTTTTTGCATACACCTCAAAACGATGAAGATAGGCATCCAAATCATCCCTATTTTCATCAAAGGGAGGTAATTTAGGCACTTTTGCATTAAATCTTAGACTTATCTAAAGATTCTTTATTCGAACTCCCAATACCTTTAACTCTTTTTTCTTGAAGTTTCGCCGCTTTTAACGTTTTCAAGCTCAATTTGTTTTTCAAGTATTTCAATTTTGGATTTAGTTTCTAACTCCTGTAATTTTACTTTCATTTCTCTTTCACGTAATCTTTCCTCTCTATCTAATTTATCTTTCTCCCTCTGCAGCTCGCGTTCAAACTGTTCTTGCTCATTCAACAACCTTTCATTTTCTCGCTTCTCACGTTTCATTTCATATTCTTGTGTAATTCATTCTCAACCAAAACCCAACTCCTTTCCCAAGTTCAGTATATCTTTCAAATCCATTGTCGATCGTGAACATGAAGACACAGAGTCTTCGCAATTTTATCAAAAATAGAAAACCGTCACTGGAACTTTGCTGAGCATTAAAATTGAACCGTGTTAATTTGTTTTTGTTTTTTTCTTTGTTCGTTATCTTTTGTAACAAACGAACAATTCCCAGGAGTCCCAGGAGTCATCCATCACTGCACCAGTATACCGCCACCATAGGTCGAGACTGTTGATGATTTGAATAGTTCTATACTTCACAGCATCTGATCCTCCCAGTTAGAGCAAGAAATACAGTCTATCTACTTCACCTAGCTTAGAAGAGGGGATTCTATCAACAAAGTCAGATACTGGGAAAGAGAATCCACGGGACGTGAGGTCCCTTTTTAGTATCTGACTGTGCCCATGGAACCCCTTTTTACGAGATGAGTTAAAGTGACCTGCGAGCATTACTCCTACAGTTGACAGGAGACAATACGTAGTAAAGACGGAAGGCTAGTAGTATTAACAGCAGCGAAGAGGTACCGCCTGTACTAAAGGTACAAGACACAAGACATAACATGTGGTAGGTCTTTTCACTCAAGATATGGAATTCGATCAAATGACAGATAGCCGATATTGGTAACAGAGGCGAGTAGCAGTGTTAATAGAATATAGCCCTCAGCAAAGATGGTAGTATTGGAAGCCAATTGCAAAGCATGGAGTATTGGGTTCAGCAAGAGGTCATGGTAGAAGACAATAGTATTAGACGGCACAGTTAAAACAGAAATGAATTGAAGGGCAGATGTTGTTTTGTTATTTTAAGATAAAACACAGTTTACATAAATGCACAAGTTTACAGATAGAGGTGGCCATGGTAAAATCAGCTCCAATGGTAGAACACTCTAGTGCTTGACGAAGACAGTAATAGCATAAACCGCTTACAGTACAGAGAGTGGTGGCCATCGGGTCCGTCGATAGTACAATGCAATAATATGGGTAGAGGTGAAGAGAGTAGAGAAGCTAGTTTTTGAATTCTGGCGATACAGTAACGATAAAGCTGTTGTTATTTACATGAAGCAGTGGTGGTCAATAGAATCGTCAGGGAGACGACTTATATATCTAGCTTTCTGTCGAATCCCTCTCCCACATAATCTGCTTTCCTTGTTCTGTGTATACCACTGTATTTAGTGCTGTTCATACTTGTTTTTTAACTTTATAGTTATTGTAAAATGTATACACATGTCAAATACTAAATAAATACTGTTTAAACTAATAGAATCGTCAGTGTTCCTAAGACAGTAGCCTATCAACAAACGTATATCCTATAATAGTTTCTAAAACACTGATACTCACTGGTCCCCACCACTCCAAGAGATTGATTCCCACTGTAACTATTGGTCCACGGTGGTCCTCATATACCTGTATATGCTTATTTGTTGTTTGTGCGGTGCACACATTGTGCACCAGCACACAAACACATACATATTACAATCACAGGAGCGATACAATCTCTTGTATCAGAAAAGGGGGTCTGTATGGGCTGCTAATGTCAACGATGAATGCAGAAATCTGACTGGGATTACAAAGACCTGAACTATTTAATCATGGGGAGAGAGAAATTTGGGTAGATGCAGAATGTTAGGGTATCCAAAAACTGGATGTGTAATAGGTAAAACATTGTTCTGACTGGACCTGGCTAGACGAATACCGAGGAATGTGGCAGAATTCGAGCCAGTAAAAACATTTCAATACGAGTGAACACACATTCTGGGGGCCTTTAGGTCCTATAACTCTTTCTTCTTCTCTTAGCAACCCAAGACGGCGGTCTGGGTACGTTCATTTCGGTAATTGTTCTCATTCTCGGACCGGTTCCAGTTGTAAGACATACTCTCATCGAATGCACCTTTTAAGACTCTATAGCACTACATGCTACTCTTATCAACGCATGAGGGTGGATTTCTAAAAGTATCTAGTTCCAAGTTGTAGTCATGTTATTCGGCTGTTCCGGTTATCAGATACCCTCCATTAACTCGAATATGCATCCTCGCAGTGATGCCAGATCTATCAATTGGCCTCGATTTATTGGGAAATGGTAGTTCGTAATATAATAATATCGACCCGAAGAGCCATTAGCTCTGATATGTTCAGTGTAATTGAAGAAAAAGTACAATATTTCATCGAAAAGTACCTAACTGTATTACTCCCTGTCGCCATTTTGGTTGCAACGTCAACTTTATTATGGTCGTCGTAATTTGTCTCAAAAGAATGAAATCTTACCAACACAATTTAACCCTTTACCCAATAAATCCGCCGCATCCGCCCGCGCAATATGCAAATTCAGCAGTTGAAAAAATATTATTTTTCAAAACATTTCAACAAAACCATATCATGTAACCCCTCGTTGGAACGAGCTCTTGAAGCTCGTTCCAACGAGGGGTCACTTGTTATGGTTTTATTGAAATGTTTAGAAAAATTTTAAAACAATGATATTTAAAGTAATAAATTTTGATATTGTCTGCGTTAGGTAAAGGGTTAAGGGTAACTTACCCACATCACGTCTCTAGTCGTTTGATTTATTTATAGGTGTAGAAATGACTAATTACAAAATCGCGGAAATGGCGGTCATCTTGGATTTCTGTGCCTCTGGTGGCTACACACCCACTTTTTGCAAGAATACATAATCCGAAACAGAAAAGAGCGTCAGGTCCAATTATAAGGTGGCCACGTGGGGCCTCTTAGCTACCGAACTAAAAGTTTGTGTTGTTATTCCAAAATGTATTTTGGACTGTTGTGGAGGTGAACTTCGTCTGACATCAGTAGATTATATATAGTATAATTAATAACTTTTCCATCAGGTTAATAGAAGAAATATTAACCCGTAAAAAAGTTAAGGATTGCAAAGATACTTATTTTAAGCTGGTGAAAAGTCAGTATTTGTTTATTATATGAAGCAGTAAATAACAATAATGAAAAATGGCTAAAATCAAAAACCATAGAGATACTCTTTTTCAACAGTGTAACAGAATTGATACCAAAGCTTTCAATGTGAAGTAGGACCGTGCGCATCGGAGACTTGACTTCGAATCGAATCGAGCAACAGATTCGCAAATCGATTCTCTTTTTTGGGGGGAATCGGGCGTGGTTGCTGAATAATAGCGGTCTTGTCTCCTATCTACGCCGGTTAACCCTCTGCACTCTGATGTCAAAGTGACAAAGTGGCAAAGTTTTCAGCAGCAAATATGTCCCATAATGCAGTTTTTAAATGAGCTCTGTCAAACAAGATATAATTGGTTAAATTAATAGTTACACAAGGGAAAAACAGAGTGACTGGAGAAAAATTGTGTGTTAGCGGGTTACTAACGTGTGAATCAATTTCCTTATAATTAATTTGACTTGTATTGCAGCATTATGGTACAATAATTCATTTGCTTTGATTAGTTTTTAATTTTGCTTCTCATTTGAAAGTGTTTGGGCTAAAAATGTTTTTTTTAATAATTTTATTTTGTTTATGTGTAATATGGGTGCCAAGAACCACCGATTATAATGAATTGAATGTTGAGGTGTTACTTTAGGTTTATCTTCTTTTGGTAATAAGAAACACGATTCATTTAATTGAAAGCTGGTGATCGTGAAAATCTTCTTCAGTTTATAAATTACTTGCCTGATACAACAGTTTTCAAATTAAGACAGAAAAGACATATTTGACAAAAAATTACCTCCCCTTTTTCGCTCGCTTGAGATGGTTTGGATTTTCATGCCAGTGTTTGGACAAATGGTCACAAAATCCAGAGTACGGCTTGGATAGATTTGTCAGAAACGATACCTGAATTCTGTGTGATTCTCATTTTGGTGGAAGTTCAGTTATATCTTGGGTAAATCACGTCTCCGCTGAGAACGGAAAAGCGTTTCAAAGTTAAGGAGCATAAAACATTATATCTGTTCTGGAACATTGGGTTGTTGGACCCACAAATTTGCTGTTGCGCCTGACATGATCAGAAAACAAAATCGGAAGATTAAAGTGAAGTGTGACCGAGCCTGGAGGACTCAAGATATAAATTATAAACAATGTCTAGGGAACTAACTCCACGAATTCCTTAAGCTGAAGTATTCAAAAAGACATTTCAATAAACACGAATTCCAGCTCTGAAGATAGTACAGTACAGCTGCCGCGATCTGGTCATAATCCACGCATGAGCAGTGATGTCCAGAGATACGTTTAAAATTCACGCATGCGTTTACAAGGTAATAAAAATCTTCATGAGCAAACATTTAATTGATGAAGCACCGGGTTCTACCCGGTGCTTCATTAATTACATTTTTGATTATTATTTCTGTAATTAGTGTTTGCAATCCTATATTATTGCGTCCGTGGATAGATTGCCCACCCGTGGAAAGTGATCAGTCCACGGCGACCGTACTGTATTAAGCATTTGAAATGACAGCGGGGATGTCAAAATGAAACTGAAGAAGAAAGTGTCTATGGTATTACAACCATTGTGTAAATACGTTAGATAAAAAAAGTCTATGGAATGGTAAGCAATGATCAATTTTCGATAGACAATATAATCTTTCACTGGATTGTTCATAAGTTTTGCTATTCCTCTCCAAAAAGCGACACAAACAACAATGGCGTCATTATCACCGCGATTATTAAGCCGCTTATAATGTACGGTTTGGGACCGCGGTGGCTCAGTAGGTAGAGGTGCAAGCTGCAAGCCGAGAGGTCCTCGGTTCGAATCCCACCTGCGGCAACCGCGTTGTGTCCTTGGGCAAGACACTTCATCTCCATTGCCCGCGTGGGGGCACGATGACGCCGTGTACTAAGGCGTACTGCACGACGATGGTACGCATGTCTTCAACCAATCTAACCCTGCCTGTGCTACAGTGCGGAGTTACGATGTTGGGGAGCTGACAGCTGCTCGTCGTTGCTCGGTGGTTCTCTCCGGGTACTCCGGCTTCCTCCACCCGTAAAACTGTCACGGTCATGATTAGCCATTGTGCATAAATATGTGACCTTAAACATCAATAAATAAATAAATAAATAAATGTACGGTTTGATTAAATTGGTCAATAATCAATTTTCGGGTGACAAAATCTTCAGATAATTCCTGCATGGTTAAAAAAAACTAAACGCCTGCTCAACCGGAATTCTTTGTTTGTATTCTTTTATTGGGGAGAGGGGGGGGGTTAACGACACTTTCAACAGCCAGTGTCACATTGTGCTGGGCAGTTTTCCGGGTGGAGGATTTCGGAATGCCCTGAGAGACCAATCGATCAGCGACGTGTAACTGCCAGACACTCCAACTTACACATTCAGCACAAGCAGAGTTAGCACCAATCGCTTTCGAATGTACAGCCGGTGTGCAGTACGCCGTTTTAATACACGCCTGCTCTATGAAATCCCAACCTACATCAACACTAAACCATGCGGAAATGAAAATCCGTTCCGCACACATGTGCCGAACGGAAATCATTGACGGACTGTTTTTAAATAGAAGCGAAATGTCACTAGAATTTTCTGCAAATCATGCACCGCTATTACAATTTGAATTGCTAGCGAAAGCTAAAAATAGTAACACGGGTTCCCCTCGTAAATTTGGTTGGCGATAAAATGTGTTCTTTTTGTTGATAGTTCGTCCTCTAAGTTCCAATGTGTCCTATGTGCCTACTGGCACAAAATTGGAACTCAGGGGAGGAGTTGTCAAATGAATTGTTGACTGTCCTTCTAATAATTGTTTTTTTGTTGTAGACATCAAGGCGTGTAATAAACACAGAACGTCACATGCGTGTAAATGGATTAATCAGTATGTCCCGAGTGCCATGGCGGAAGACCTTTGGACCCTCTACTCCACATCGAATCCTCCTTGATAGGCTTATGGCTATCAAAAATCACACACTTTTTTACTTTTTGTTACCGCCATGGCAAGATGTCGGAGCTGCACTCAAATCCCCCCCCCCCCGCCCCCCACTAACACCTCTTTCTCAGAATAAGCTGAATAACCATCATAGAGCTCTGAAGATCTGCATGGAACATTTTGTAGCAAATACAGAAACTACTCTATCATGCTCAGCCGGAACGAACTGCGACTCCGAAGTGGGTATGAACGTTGACAGGGTTATCGTCGTTTGACTGTTTCAAAACTTTTCAATCCTCAAAGGGTGCGATATGGATCCTTCGTTCGGTGTAGATGGGCTCTTAGAGAGGAGTGCTGCCAATTGCTGGAGGCGCGATCTCTGAATAAAACCATTTTGACGATTGGCGACGCATGAATAAAAGAGGAAACTCCAAATTGTGTTTCCCTTCTAGTGACGCGCTAGATCTCTACAACTAGGGCGTTTCCTCTCGGTATCCAAATGGATAACGAGTCATCCAAGTGCGCGTCGGATCTGACTGCACACCACGAAGTATTCTTTAAATGCTTGTTTAGGACTAGAAAAGCAAGAAAGGTAAGGACATTTGAACAATATTGAAAACTGTAATTTTTATGATGTCAGTGTTCTGACATAAAATAAAGATATGATCAAAGGTGCGATATAAGGAGGAAGAACTATCAGTTAATAAAATGTATCTTTTGATTCTGTAACAAGGATAGAAAACAAGAACGCAAAGGCTTTATAAAGTTTGGACAAAGAAAAGCAAGACCCTTCAACTCAACCCATAGAAATGATGAGACATGGAATCTCGTAATGACATTAACGTTTTAGAAACAGCTCTTGGCAAAATTCTCTCGATTATTTCTCTAGCTTGGATATTTTAAGAAAAATACTGCATTAACATTCCTTGTGTGTCTCATTTATTATTATGAGTCTAAATTGCAGTTGATTTGATAAAGATTAAGGTAATAGTGCATTGGCAGTTGAAATAAAATACCCGTTGAATCCCCCCATCCCCCCCACACACACCAACCCCACCAATGTTCATACAAACTGAAAGTCTTCTACAAAATACAATACCATATATGTTAGCACAGATGGAAGGATAAGAAACAGATATGGTATTATATTTTTGTTACTCGTAAGAGTCACAATAACTGCCATGAAGACAAATGTCTGTAGATAATTATCAATTATGGAGGGGCGCGGTGGCTCAGTAGGTAGAGGTGCAGGCTGCAAGCCGAGAGGTCCTCGGTTCGAATCCCACCTGCGGCAATCGCGTTGTGTCCTTGGGCAAGACACTTTACCCCCATTGCCCACGTGGGGGCACGGTGACGCTGTGTACTAAGGCGTACGACACGTCGATGGTGCACCTGTCTTCAACCAATGCTAACCCTGCTTGTGTGGAGTTAGTATGTTGGCCAGCTGACAGTTGCTCGCCGTTGCTCGGTGGTTCTCTCTGGGTACTCCGGCTTCCTCCACCGGTAAAACTGTCGAGGTCATGATTAGCCATTGTGCAGAAATATGTGACGTTAAACACCAATAAATGAATAACTCAATCAATTATGGAAATTTATGTCATCTGAAAAGTAACGTAGCCATGCTTCGTAAAAACGCTGACTGGTACAGGGACAGGTGTCTGCAAACGAAATTCAAGACACCCGACAGAGGTGGGTGGGTGGTACATAGCCTGGAAAGCCCATTTTTCTAGTGCTTGCATTTTTTCTGATAGATTTCCTGTTAAACAATTTATAGTTAGTTTGACTGCTCTGTTGTTCGGCAGTCTAATTAGAACTCTTCCAATATGTGGGGTGGGGACTACATAGGTAAGGATAGATGTTTCAATCGCCTGAGATAGGACCAAATTCAAGAGTTTGTTGAAGGCGGCATAATGACTCTGATAACAGTTTGTGGGAACAACTCGGGATTAACTCGGGTGATAATTACTAACCAAAATACATTATCTCACCATCTAACAGCATGAAAATAAAATTATATCACAACCCGTTGATATAAAATGAATATTAATATGACTACACGCTAAAATCAGATAGGTTAAAAATCAACCCAAATCAACTAGTTTGAGGGATTATGAACCCTATTGGGTTCATATTCCCTCAGCCCAGTTGATTTGGGTTGATTTTTAACCCAGCTGATTTGTTAGAGTGCAGATATGACCTGATCAACACGTGAAAGTTGGGAGAGAGCCTGCCTGTCCTTCCAAATTTAGAAAGTTAATCGAATAACTGAAATTGCTACCAACAGATCATTGGAATGAAACAGTGCAAGAGAGAGACCCGACTAGGGTCAAAATACTTTCTTATCTTCACACGAAATTATTATATAACTTTAAAAAAGCCCAAAAGAGGACTTGCGATTCAAATTATTTGGCCAGTTCTGTGTAAAATCAACGAAGCCACTGGATAAGTTAAAAAAAGCATTCCTTATATCATTCGCGTATTTTGTATTGTAACCTGAAAACACGATACCACCTGAGAACATATACTTTCATCCCATTGGTGACACTGTTGTACCCGCCTTTGGTAGAATATTCTGTCAATTGTCTGGTCATGACTATATTTGGATGGTAGTTTTGTCGACGGTATCATCTGAAAATGTCGCACTCTTCTGGTTGAACATTTGAAAAAAACAAAATCCTGGAGATATCCTGCTCAGCAGTGCCTGAATGAAAAAAAATACAGTAACAAACAAGTTTTGAAAACTCGACTTTGAATTCTTTACAGATAAAGAAACAGATTGTAAAGAACAGAACGACAGTACACTGCAGAAAATATACAAAACTGGTTCTAATCTTGTCCCTGAGATGGAACCAGTTCTGTTCAAACAGTATTTATTTCAAATCAAATAAATTTATAAAGATTAACATTAAATATTAACAGAATTAAACATAAATTGAGGGGATTTCAGTGGTAAGTTTAGAGTTTATAGGAGGTTGTCTCAAATCATTATTAAGCAAAGGAGATATGAACAGTTGGAATATCGAACCAGTTTTGGTTCTGTACAGAACCAAAACTGATTCGATATGCCAACTGTTCATATCTCCTTTGTTTCAAAATGTTTGGCGACTGCGTTGAATAAGCTCCAAGTTTAGTGCTGAATCAACTTCAGTTCATGTAATATTCTGTTAAAATTGAATGCTAATTTTGGTAAATTTATTTGATTTGAAATAAATACTGTTTAAACAGAACTGGTTCCATCTCAGGGACAAGATTAGAACAAGTTTTGGTTCTAAAGAGAACCTATATTTTTTGCAGTGTACATGTAATAACTACCTGCAGACATTTGTATTCAACTCTTGCGATGGAAATAATATTTGGACCATCGGATCTTCTTAAACTGGGAGTTGCGTAGTAAAAATTGACTAATAAAATCAAGGTAGGGTGTTGTCGCAAGGAACCGAGTTCCATCAACTTTCAGAGTTAAATCATGGTAGAAACGTTGCCTAATATCACTATCCATATTCGTATTGGCTAATCGTGGGATTTTCGAAACGTCTCGATTGATGTAAGCATAGTTGACAATTTTTATGCCCTCGACCCTCTCGAAAGCATTATGTTTTCACCATGTCCATCCGCCTGTCCGTCCATCTGTCCCTCCTCCGGCGTCCGGCTTTCGTCCGTTAGCTTTTGGGTTTCGTCCAATAACTAAAGAACCGCTTATTTGATCAAATCATAATTTTAGGGGTAACTTGTGGATGAAAAGACAATGCTTCCTTTCGATTGTGGTCCAGCTAGCCAATTCAATTGAATTTGGCTTCCGTCCAATAACTAATGAATGCCGACTCGAATCCTTTTATTTTGTTTATTATGCATTGTTGGTATCTAGAGGAAGATTTCTTTCAATGTTGGACCAGTGAGCTGAACCACAATGGCCGCCAGTTGCCAATTCATTATGGCTTCCGTGGTGGCCATCTTGAATTTGGTTTCCGTCTAAAAACTAATGAATACTGACACGAATCAATTTCATGTTTTGCTTATACATTATTAATGTCTGGAAGAAGCTTCCTTTCGATTTTGGTCCGGCTAGCAATTCAATATGGCCGCAATTGTGGCCATATTGAATTTGGTTTCCGTGCAATAATTAATCAATGCTGACTCGAATCATTTTTATTTTTTAATTATGCATTGTTGGTGTCTAGTCTAAGACTTAGCCCACTTTTATGACACCAGGGGAGCATATACCATGATTCGCGTTGCTGTTGTTGTCATTGGAAGAGATTTATAGGACAGTTATCTCCCGTTAATCTAAGGTGTTAGTAAATTTAACACTGAGGGTATAGGAATTTCATACAAAGATTTAAAGTTCGAAATGTTAACGAAGTCGTATCCTCGATGTGGGCATCATTTCACAGGCTTCAGGCATTTCCCTGTAGAGAAGTATAAAAAACATAAACTGGCCTTTTACAATTATTTTCCCAGTCAGTTTAATCGTTTGACTCTCATTCTCTGTTTAAACCCATTTAAAAACAATAAAAGGGGCGCTTTCGCCATCTTTTGATGTTCTGTACCTTGTTTTATGTTTATTACATCAACAGGGAGCGCGGTGGCTCAGTAGGTAGAGGTGCAGGCTGCAAGCCGAGGGGTCCTCGGTTCGAATCCCACCTGCGGCAACCGCGTTGTGTCCTTGGGCAAGACACTTCATCTCCATTGCCCGCATGGGGGCACGATGACGCCGTGTACTAAAGCGTACTGCACGTCGATGATACACATGTCTTCAACCCATCTAACCCTGCCTGTGCTGCAGTGCAGAGTTACGATGTTGGGGAGCTGGCAGCTGCTCGTCGTTGCTCGGTGGTTCTCTCCGGGTACTCCGGCTTTCTGCACCCGTAAAACTGTCACGGTCATGGTCAGCCATTGTGCATAAATATGTGACCTTAAACATCAATGAATAAATGAATATTACATCAACAGTGTGTGTATCGTAGCATATAATACAGATACTATCCTCTCTTTTGATATAAAAGTCAAGGAGGTTGGATTTGCTAATTGTTTTCCTGAAGAAAAAAAACTTGCAAATTACTGTAAAAGCAAATTCGCTAAACAAAGAGGTAAAGTAGACAATTACTTTGGGGCTTCTAATTAGCTTGCCATAAAAAGTCAAGTTTCCGTTTGTAATTTTTAATAAACGAAAACAACAGACAGCTCCCAGAGCTGTCTGTTGTTTTCATTTATTAAAAATAACAAAAGGAAACTTCGTTTTATTTTCTACTAATGTCAGAGATGTTTTCCCACCAATTACATGCTTCTCAATTGGACCTTCGTCACCCGTTTTAGGGGAGGTAACTTTAAGTCGTTTTACATGATGAGATAAATCCGGTATGACGATAAAATAAGTATAATGAAAAGTTCAGGTCTTCCCGAGTCTCTATAAACCGGGACTCTTGTCGATCAACACTCATGCCTATCTACTGGAAAGATCACTGTTTATCAAGGTGGGCATTTGGTGATTATATGCTATGTCGATGCATGGCCCAGAAAATGCAATCATGTATATGTCAATTGATTTTTTTAAAGTGTTCATTGCCTAACTGGGCCAAAGAACAATTTGCAAATTTGATTGCTTGAGCATATCTACTTCTCATTGAACGAACTCTTTAGCCCCTCCGTGATGTTCTAGGAACTATTCATCTATCAGCATAGAAACACTGGGTTCCTACCAAGATGAACACCAGACTTAGGGGATAGAAGTCTTCAGGCTATTGATAATGCTACAGGCTGATACCTCACCCCATAGAAATATGCCACATTCCTAGCCTCTTCGCTTAATTAACGCTCGATCATGTTAAACTGTATTAAAAAGTGTAAACCGCCTCGAAAAAACACCGTAAAATAGGAGGGAAGGGGAGAGTCCCTAATTATTTGGAGGAAACTTTTTTCAATGTATTCCTGCGCCTTCAACCTTTTTTTCCAGGTGAAAAGCCGCCCCCCCCCCCCTCTCTCTCTCCCTCCCTCACCACCACCTCTACCCCTTTGTGCATTGAAAAAGAAGTTGAATTTATTGGAAAACTTTTTTCTTATAAAGGTTCAGAATGTCGTGGAAAACAAGTTCCGTTGGTGAACTATTCTGTCTTCATAAAAATCAATACAGCCATCAGAGTAATTTACAAACTGATGATGTCAAACATTTTTTGATGGCTGAAGCAAGAATATACGATGCGAACCACCAAACAGCGACTAGTAACAGCCGTATCTTTCCAAGTTACCACATTGATAAAGGGATGAGTTAACGTTGGCTGAAGTTAATGCTCTTTATTGCACATAACACTCCATTTCCACCTTCTCTTGTTCTCCAGCCATCAAATTGGGCAATTTTGATTAAATCAGTCATCCCACTGTGCATAAATTTCTACGTAAATAAAAAAAACGACCGAACAGGTGGCGCCATTTTGAGCTACAAATTGCCGAAAGGGATCAGCATTAATTTAAACTGCTCCTTCCCCAAAAATTAGAAATACAGTACATTTAGAGTGTATTATCACTGAATCACTCGCGAAGTGGAGATTCGACCCAAGCAATAATTGCAAATTTGTTATTGAAACTTTGATCGTGTTTTTGTCTATAAGTACAGAATTTGAAAGCGATACTTTGGGTGATAACTCCACTCCGCGGGTAATTTTGTTACAATCCACTCTTCACGTTCTGTAAACTCCTCACATAAACCTTCATTGACTCTCGGGATTGAAGGGGTTAAATGCCTTGCCCTTGGACTGTACACTGATTACGGTGATCCCGATTTAACACACCAACCTGCCGATCATATGTCCAAAGCACAAACCGAAGATTCGCCGTGCCTTCAGACAGATAAAACACATCATCAAGAACATAGCAGTATTGGGCTTGCATCCATTATTTGAGTAGTAGCACAGTCCAATGGTAAACGTTGCCTTTTGGTTTTCATCACGTCTGTTTGTCTGTGAAATACAGTACGTGGAGAGTGTATTACCACTAAATCACCCGCAGATTGGGGATTCTACCCAAGTAATAATTGTGAATTTGTTGTAAAGCATAACAATCACAAGCAAAGTTCCAGCCAATGGACCTCCGGGTTAAACCCGGAGGTCCATTGGCTGAAAAATTGCTAGCGCATTTTGCCCATATGTACAGAATTTGAAAGTGATATTTTGGGTGATAACTCCACTCAGCGTGCGATTTTGTTACAATCCACTCTCCACGTACTGTACTTATTATTATTTAACCCTTTGTCTAATACGAATAGTAGTCGACACTTACACAATATTGTGGAATAATGAAAACATTTTCACTTGTTGCCTCACAAATTAGCCTTCGACATTTCATTCCAACGAACTCAACGAGCTCGTTCCACTGATATGGGTAATACTTTTAGTCAGAAAGAGAGCAGTAATAACAGTAAATTGACTTTTTTTGTGAATAGCACTAGCCGATTTAACACGTTACCATTCTTCTTACATTCACTATAAAAAAAACTCACAACGTTGATTTACTGTGACGTACTGTAAAGTGGATAGCATATACATAGTTGTACTTAATTTCACAGGGTAAAGATTAGCGTGGTGCATTTAGCAACAGATTTGTATATATGTGAACATCGTCGGTAGATGACATGGCCGGATTGGCCAGCCCCAAAGGAAGGAAAAGTGAAAAGCAGCATTGTGTTCGGACATTATATAGGACATTCTATACAATACAACAAAAACTATGAATACAATGTTTTTAGAAGGGTTGGCCGTGTGAAAAATCAATCGGCAGCCCCAGGTCACCCGAGAAAGATAAGGCTATGGACCGATACGGAATGACACGAACCCAGCCCGTGGATACTACTGCATGTTTGAAGTAAAACACAACGTCACAGACATCAGTTTACTGGTTTTAAAGATCATGTGGTGTAAAGTTCTCACAAACCTAGCCGCAGCCTCTGGAGAGACTGAGGATCCTCACTTCTCCGCCGACCGGAGGCCCTGCCTAGCATAGCACATCCATCAGAATGACCGACCAGCAATGGGATCCTTAAGGTCGTGTACATTAATTGATTTGCATTTAGGCCATTCACGAGAGTAGCGTAGACGCGATCGGGCTGGATAAATTTTGCTGTATAAATGGGCTGAGCAATCAGGGCAGAACGGATTGCTTATATACATGTACGACTGCAGAAATCGAGTAATCATTTCCTTCTAAAAAGTATTCCTGTTATCAGTGGATACTTAATTCCAGTATACCTTCGGTTTGGGATAAATATAAATTAAGTATCTGTCCAGTGGTTTTTCTTGCACAGCTACGGAAGATAAACGCTAACTGTAAATGAGAAAGTACAAAAAACCTTTTCGCTGTAGTTTTGCGACATACTCCAAACCGTACACCCATAATAATCCAAACCAGATCAAGTTCCCATTGAATCCAAACCTTCACACAATGTTACAGACGTGGCGTAATAAAAAAGCCGTTTTCTTTGTGGGAGGAATGTATAAAATCAGGATTTACTCAACTATCCTTTTACAATTAACACCTTTACTGCTATGCCCACTTTAGCCATATACAGTACGTGGAGAGTGGATTGTAACTAAATCACCCGTGGAGTGGAGTTATCACCCAAAGTATTCCTTTCAAATTCTGTACATATGGAAAAAAAAACTCAAGCAATGTTTCAGCCAATGGACCTCCGGGTTTAACCCGGAGGTCCATTGGCTGGAAATTTGCTTGTGTTTGTTATGCTTTGCAACAAATTTGCAGTTATTGCATGGGTGGAATCTCCACTCCGCGGGTGATTTAGTGATAAAACACTCTCCACGTACTGTATGGAGGACCTCTATGTATGCCTGTATGCGATGAAGTGTACTTAAATTTATGACACACTTGAAATTCTATCACTGATTAATTGTTGGAAAGGGCAATCTGGGCCCTTTCCATCAATTAATCAGATGGTAGGTTTGATCTGCGCATATCAGAACGTACAGATTATCATCACCAAATAGGTCACAATATTCACTTTCGACAGCGTAAGTGTTAAATATGTCAAACATACTGTATATGACATGACAAAATACGTCATCTTGTTCAAAACAATTGATTTTAGGTAATTTGGGCCTTTGCTTTTAGTGTCTTAACGTGTTTGAATGTTCCCATCAATTTCTCACAGGAACTTAAGATGCTTGGTTACGTTGTGTAGAAAGATGTATTTAAGAATCGAATTATAAATAACTAAATAACTAAACTATTTGAAATATTTAAGACAAAAAAAAACAACTTACTCAGTATTCTTCTTTGACAGCACATGATTCAGGAAGTCCATCCAAATATTCTTGGGCGGTGTAGATAGGGGACGGTTTCTTTGAAAAATATGACCCTCCCTCCCTTACTCTGGGAATTGCCAGAAGAATTGCTTGCATGCTTGCATTGACTGTACTCCATTAAATGACGTAATTGCGAGTCGAGGCACTGGCAATTTATAGCTCCTTTCACTGCCAAACTTGCTACTAACAAGTAAGCATTGTATAGTACCCGGAGAGTGGATTGTAACAAAATCACACGCGGAATAGAGTTATCACCTAAAATTTCACTTTCAAATTCTGTACATATGGACAAAAAACACAAGCAATGTTTCAGCCTATGGACCTCCGCGTTTAACCCGGTGGTCCATTGGCTGGAACTTTGATTGTGCTTCTAATGCTTTGCAACAAATTTGCAATTATTGATTGGTGGAATCCCCATTCCGCCGGTGATTTAGTGATAATACACTCTGCACATACTGCGTTCCATTCGTAACTGCACAGTGCAGTTCATTCTCCATGCGCAGTAGGAAATACGAAAGAAGGGCGCCACGACGCCAGTTCATCCGTGAACTATACAGAAATGTGATGAAGAGATGGACCACTGTGAACCCGTCGTTAGGTCGGATCCGTAATCATGCATATTGAGTGCAAAAACCAGAGAGTGTGGGATGGCTATTATTGCAGTCCCAATTCTAAAGAAGCAGCTTCTCTTGTCCTTTATACGTTGCTGCTCGTTTCTAGTCTTTAACAATCTGTCAAATAGATAGACACTTGCTACTATCGTTGTTTACCGCGGCCTATTCGATTCGATCGAATGTCCGCGATTCAATAACAAGTCGAATCAAATCAACAGGCTGATTCGAGAATTGACTGGAAATCTGAATAATCGCATGGACCCGGTGTGAAATATATTTGACTGGTTAAGGAAAAAGGTGAAATTGACGTTGGTTAGATTCAAAATTTCCATGTGTCATGTTTAGAATGGTGGTTGGATTTGTTCTTGCAATCTAACTGTGGCGAAACAAAGAACAAGAATACAAATTAATACTTGATTCAAACTTCAGTGCCGCTTGTTATGCTCAATCAAAACCTGCCCACGTGGTTTTAGCAAACAAAGGAGTAAATGGTTTGCCAACTCGGGGATCTTTAGAAGTAAAGGTGTGGTAGATCAGTCTATTTCCTGGGCTCAAGGTATGCAAAGTGATTTCTTTTGATTTATATCGTGTCAGTTATACAAATTTCACCCAATGATGTGACCGACAAATTAGTTACCAAATCGTCGTGCGAGAACCATAAGGTGCTATCTTCCATTGGAAGAGAGAACTTTATGGTTCTCATGCGACGAAATACCCAATGTGTTTTACATCATGATAATAACACTTTGGCCAGCCGCTGATTTGTCGCGGTTCTCGGACGAGAAGGCCACGGTTACCCCTGCACTCCCAACCGCCTCCCCATTCCCACGCTTCTCCTCTCCTCCCAACACTCGGAGACGAACTGCTTGATGATATCCCTTGTCCCATTCTTCCCAATCTCTCTGATTAGCATATTAACCCTCTCCTTTGAGTCTCCCCCTAACCACATGTCCTTCATTCTCCCATCCCACTTCCCCATTATACTCCCAGTGAATCTCATTCTTTTAGACTGATACTTTGGGCATTCTAGAAGAAAGTGTTCCAGGGTCTCCACCATGTCCAAGTTACACATCTGGCACTCCCTTTCACCGTCTTTCCCAATTTCCCCCCTCAGCTCCAGGGATCGCGACCTCAGCTTGAACAACAGTGACCCCCAAAGGTGCCATCAAGGTACTCTTCAAAACCTGGCTTCTCTTTATCACGCAGGCCACCCAAAGACCTCTTTGATTTGACCCCCTCTCGCCAATTACGGTTACAATCCTCCATGACCCTTTCTCTGACGATTTTTTTACCTTGGTTTGCTCCAACGTCCAGGTCCGAGATCTCCAATGAGTAGTTCTCTACTAGCTCCCTCAGTTGGACCATCCACCCCGTTTTGATATTTGAGTTGAAAATTCTCAGGAACATTACTTTACGCCATCGGAGATTTACCAAATAATTAAGATAACCGAGCTTCAACAGGTCTATCCTGTCCTTGATCCTCATCCACCCAAGCTCACCCCTGATTGCTTCTAGCGCTGCGGCATTACTCGACCCCGTTATCCATCGGCCTGAATCGTTCTGCAGGATTTCCAAGCTCTTTACGGCCGTCTGGTTTAGGGGTACCACTTCCGTACCGTATGTTATACTTGGCAGCCCCACCATTTCCCAAATGGTTTTCCCCACGAAAACCTTATTGAAACTGTTTCTCCCTATAAGTTTCATTTGGTTAAGGATTCGCTTCCCCTTCAGAATCAATTTATTTGTGTGGTTCCGGTAGATGCCTCTTCCTGTAATGTTTATATTTACCCCCAAATACTCGTGATCACCTGTCTCTCCCACACTGAGAAGTTTGCTGCTCCCTTCCGGAATACAGAACTCACCCACTCCCCACCTTCGAGTGGGGTCCACTTTGCGGCCCACAGGTATAACTTTGCTCTTGCTTTCATTAAGTTCGAGTCTCCATTTGCTCCCATATTTCCCAACAATTCCCAGCATTTTCGTTAGCCCCTCTTCGCTTTCTGACACTAGAACCATATCGTCTGCAAAAAATAGCCCTGGGATCTTCAAGTCCCCAACTGCTACCCCCTCCTCGCTTCGCAGGAGTTGATCTCCTAAACTTTGATGTACAATGCAAACAGGATCGGCGAAAGGATACACCCCTGTTTTAGGCCTGTCTCCAAAGGCACACGTTTCGTTGTAATGTTTCCCAGGCTAAGTTCACTCTGTACATCTTTATATAATGCTTTCATAATTCCAACAAACTCGCCTCCTAAGCCCATAGCCTCCAGCTTGTGCCACATACCTTCCCTCCATACTCTATCGTATGCCTTTTTGATATCCAAAAAGGCCATAAACATCTTTTTCTTTTTTGCTTTCGCGGATTCTATCATTTGGGATAGTGTGAAAAGATGGTCAGTAACTCTCCTTCCCTTCCTGAAGCCATTCTGGATTTCTCCCAATAAACCCTTCTCCTCAATCACCTCCTCTAGTCTCCCATACAGGAATTTACAGAAAACCTTTCCAATGTTGCTGCTGACAGAGATCCCTCGATAGTTATCCAAAACGTCTTTTTCCCCCTTTTTGTGAATAAATGTCACTTTACTTTCTCTCCACTCCTTTGGGACCTCTTGATTTTCTATGGCTAGATTGAATAGGGCAGTTAGGCTTTCCACGAGTTCCTCTCCCCCTTTTTTGATAAACTCGTTAGGAATTCCATCCACTCCTCCCGCTTTTCCACCCCTTAAGTTTGATATCACCTTTCGCACCTCCTCCGTTTTAATTTCGCTGCACACGAAGCTCGATAGGTTTTCCTCGACCTGATTCGGACACTCTGGTGGGCTCCCCATCCCCCATCGCTTATCGTTTACCTTTTCCCAGTGCTTGACTAGTTCTGATGCGACTTGATCTTGCTCGTCTGTAACTCTGCCATCTACTTTAATAATCTGTGGGTTACTTCCTTTGTTACGTTTATTCACCCATTTCCAAAATACGTTCGAACTCGGCCCCCTGTCGTTCTTATCGTCCTAATAAGACTGCTATTTCGTACTCTCCGATTATCGTCTTTAATCTTATTTACTTTATTTCGTGCTTGGTGGTATTCTTCCTTAGCAACTGTGGCCTCATTGCTTTCCGCCCCATTAAGTTTTCTACTTCTCCTGTATGCAGCACATTTAGCTTTTCTTCCCTTTATGGCCCTTTTCAGTTCTTCGTTCACTCTCTACCCAAGTTCCCGTGTTGGCACCCTGACCTTTCCTACACTTTCCTTTCCTGCTTCCACCAGGCTCGCAACTATGACGTCGGCCATCTTCTGGGTCTATAACTTCGCTAACAATGAAACGTAATTATTATATTGTTTTTAACAAGCATTATACGTCTCTCTGGGTTCATTCGATAATAAAGATTGTATCATGAAACACATTTAGCGCAATCATGTGGTCTGTTGAGGGTGATATTGTACTTGTCGCACCATGACGAAATTAAATTTTCGTTTATCTGTCTGGAAATATTCACTCACAGCCAAAAGTAAGTGAGACTAAATGCAATCCCCTTTACACAAACTGGTGATTCTCCGGATAATATCACAGCAATACCATTTTGTTCCACTTCCCCTGCGGCACAATGGGCGATTCAAAGCGCATCCCACCCTATTTTTGTAACTCAAATATTTTCACAAGCACAGAGCCCAGAGGATACGGTAGGATCCACGATAACACACGGACATCACCAACCGGGGATAGTGGGTGTCTATGTGTTATCACTGAAACACCGTACGCCGTGCTTACTTTTACAGTGCGTGGATAGTGAATTACCACCAAAACACCCGTGGAGTGGAGTATCTAATAACAGTCAATGCCTGTTACTGCAATGCACGAGAAGGACAAGCACAGTTTTTGCCAAAGGACCTCGGTGCCCAACCAAGGTGTCCAGCGGCTAGGAATCCCACTTATAGAATCCCTTTTCTACTTATGAGTCTCTGAGAAGGAATGAACAGTTGTGAAATGGTATGGGCCCAATCTCTCATACAGTAAGTGTAGAGTGTATTATCACTAAATCATCCGCAGAGTGGAGATTCCACGCACACAGTAATTGCAAACTTGTTGCAAAGCATAAAAAACACGAGCAAAGTTCCAGCCAATGGACCTCCGGGTAAAACCCGGAGGTCAATTGGCTGAAACATTGCTTGTGTTTTTAATCCATATGTACACAATTTGAAAGTGATACTTTGGGTGATAACTCCACTCAGTGGGTGATTTTGTTACAATCCACTATCCACGTACTGTGAGTTCTCCCAATGCATATACTAGTATTGGGACGCCACTACTGTGTGATAGTAGCATTGGTGTCTTTAGCCCTGTGTGCTGTTGGGCGCCTCTAACCGATTTTAGAGTTCATGCACTCTAAAATCGGTTGGGTTAACAATTAACCCAAATCAACTGGGCGGAGTGAATGTGAAACCCAATTAGGTTGCTTTCATATTCAATCAACCCAGTTGATTTTGGGTTGATTTTTAACCCAACTGATTTTATATTGTACGGATATTCATGACTACACTTTATGAACGGCACATTCGACAAGTGAAAATGAGGAAATCGTTTGTCAGCTTGTCATTGAATTCCAGATCACCACATCAATATGCCTCTCTAATACTGTTGACTTTGCGGAAAAGGTTCTTCTCTCAGAAACGGACATCACTCTTCACTTCAACAGATATTTTATAACCGGACCCAGCCACCGGGACTTCTTGACTCGGAAGGCGAAGAAGGATCAAGAGGTTAACAAAACATGTACCAATACTTCACTTGTTAGCTAATTTCAATCGACGGGACATATTCAGAGCAGCCAGCTACGATATTATCCGAAGTTTCGCAAAATGTGCTTTTTATGTTTGTATTGGAGATGCTCCAATTACTGAACTTGAAACGTTACAGCGGGTGCCATGTAAATCCTAGATAAGAGCTTTGAGCAAGAGAGAACTACTACTTCTTCGAAAGAAGAAGCCTCCAGAAAGATGGGATGTTTCTGTGACATTTACTGAATCCTGTCATTTATTTCCTCAAATAATTAACGAGGAATCGCCCGTTGGCGGAAGAGGATCCGACGCTGCGATTTTCGGCATTTGTTGTATAACAGTCAACGAGAAAGGACATCATGGGGAACTATTTCGAAATATTAATGGAAGGCAAATGCAATCTGTCAAAAGAAGAGGCATATTGTCGGATACTGACGCGAATGGATATTCCGATTCGGAGGACAGCGAAACGAATTATAACAGGATATAGCTAAACAGAGAGTGAATACTCCAAAAATAAGAAGATAAAAACAATCCTATAGACGATTTAACCTTTCACCCAACGCAGACGATATCAAGATTTATTATTTTAAAAATCATTTTTTCATTTTCTTCAAACAATTTCAACAAAACCATATCATGTGACTCCTCATTGGAACGAGCTCGACGAGCTCGTTCCAAAGAGGGGTCACATGATATGGTTTTGTTGATATTTTTTTTGAAAAATAGTATTTTTCAGCTACTGAATTTGCATATTAGGCGCGCGGATGTGGCCCATTCGTTGGGTAAAGGGTTAATTCGATGGTCGTGTGAAGATAACGACTCCGCATTTCGAGATTTGATGGCTTCTTGTATGGAAAATAGTTTATACAGAAAGGAAGCCTGCGAAATAGTCAGGGAATCATCGTTTCGTGACATTGTGAGAACGTTTCTTTGTAAGCGCCTCTTCAAGAGAATGCATTAAATTCGCAAATTCAGTTTACAGAAAAATGAAAGAAACTGCTCAGCGACCTCCCAGGGAAGAGGGTTACGGAAAAGAAGAAGCAGTGATGCTTTCCGAAATTAAGAAGTGTAGGCAATCTCAGCGTACTGAGCGCCCACTCGGAACGGGCGCTCAACGCGGGACGCGTCGTTCGGAGAGAGTGTCTTCCTCTTGAAGTATTAAAAGAGGGTCCACCTCGGGTAAATTTTGAATATTGAGTACTCACTACTCTTCAAGAGAAGTGGCCGTTGTTATTTTACTGGGCTGTGAGCCATACACAGGTAAAATGGCTTAATTCGACGATGATAATTTACGTTTTGAGGTTGGTACTGTATCACGGATTTTACCTTGCGTCACCAAAATTCTGCAAACTCTTGTTGCAGCAATCACTGGGATTTACTTGGTGACACCTGTATCTATCGACCTGTCTCTTATAATTGTTGGTCACTTAAATTTTGATCTTTTAAAAGGACCGTTGCAGAATTTATTAATTAAACTCAGCTTAGTAAACTCCATCGATGAACCTGCACGCATAACAGACGTTAGGCACTATTTGACCCGATCCTTGTAAGTGATTCTGTCGAGGTGAGTGATTCGAGCACTGTCGACTATGGTCTCTGATGCCTATGGATCGTTAATTTTAATGCTGAGAAAACTAAATCGGTATTATTCACTTTTGTTAGGGATTAAACTTCTTCTGATATAGTTTTCACGGGAACGACACTCCAATTTGAAGACGACCTCACGACGACCCCAAGCATCCAGGCCTAAGCATACAAACCAATGTATCCTGGGATAATCACACAGATGAAATTTGTTGGAAAGCCTCCTCAAGACTTTTCCAAATAAGGAAACATAATTATATACTACTCAAAGTTTGCTAAGTACCAACTATTTGACACATCATTGTGAAATTTGCTTGTGACATATTTGAGATATTTTTGGTGGATATGATTGAGGAATGTATTGAGATGGTCCTCAGTGTTCACATCAGCTCTCTTGATAGACAGCCTTTTCGTGACAGTCATGGAAAGCATGTAAACCTTGATTCTCATGATGTTTTCGTGTACTGTCTACATGTACATGACATGTGTAGGGTATTCAATATTCATTTCCACACAAACCCTTGTGATTTAATGACTGAATATGGCAAATGTAAATGTAAGAAGACATTTCTCTGAAGCAGAGATGTGGCGGGCTGTAGAGATGGTGGACAAGGGGCTACCCATCGCCAGGTTGGTGAAGCCCTTGGTGTGCTCAATACGGAGATCACCTGAGCCTGGGCAAGATTTTAGCAGTATGGCACACCAGGAAGACGGCATGGTGGTGGCAGAGACAGGGCAACAACTGCAGCTGAAGACCGGTTTTTGATCAGGCCCGTTGGAACCTCTTTGCCACAGCAACCCAGCTTTGCAGTGACCTTCAGAATGCATCCGGGGTAAATGTTTCAACGCAGACTATCCGGTCAAGGTTGCACGAGCGTGGTCTCCGATCGTGAAGACCATGTATTCGCATTCCGCTGTCCCAGAACCACCGCCAGGCACTATATGAATGGGCCATGGACCACGTTGGATGTTCCAGAGAAGATTTGCGACCTGTCCTCTTTAGAGATGAGTCAAGGTACTGCCTAGACCACACATATAGACGTTATAGGGTATGGAGAAGACCAGCAGAGCGATTCCATGCAGCCAACATTGCTAAGTATGACCGATATGGTGGAGGGTAAATCATGGTCTGGGTGGATTCAGCAGGGATGGACGTACATAGCTCTTTGTCCTTGAACGTGGTACATTGACTACACAGCGGTATATTGATGAGATCCTGGATGTCCACGTCAGATTGTATGCAGGTGCAGTGGGTGATAAATTCATTCTGGTGGACGATAATGCCCGTCCTCATGTTGCCCATGCTGTCGGGAAGTACCGACAGAGGGAGGGGATTGAGCGTATTGACTGGCCAGCAAGATCCCCTGACCTCAATCCAATCGAACATGTCTGGAATGAGTTGCAGCTTGCAATTTCACCCCATCCAGTCCAGCCAAGACGTGTCCAGGAGCTTGGTGCCATGCTGGTCCAAGAATGGAACAAAGGACCACCAGGAACCTGATTGGGAGCATGAGAAGGCGTTGTCAAATTGTAATTAACAGCAATGGGCCTCATACTCGATATTGAACCCATACCAGTTTGCTCCGTCAACTTTTTGGAAATTCAACAATTTCCTCTTTTACAAACAATATCCATTTTCCATGGTTATCGTATTCAAAAGCTAAACAATAATGTCAAGCACAAATAAAATCTTAATTTCTCTACTTAAATCATTAAAGATATAACGAAATAAAAAATATACACACTCCATCACAATATTTCATCTAAAACGTAAAACAGGTAGTTGGATATACTTGGTGCTTAGCAAACTTCGAGTTGTATATTTAATGAACAGAATGGCGCTCGAAAGGCTGAATGTTTCGTTCATTTTGCCTACACTTGAGTATGCTTGCCCACTTTGGTATTGTGCAAGTGCCTATCATTTGAAACGTCTAGATGATATGCAATGTACGCCAAGCGAACCATTTCAGGGATGAGAGAATCAGTTCCGCTAAATCAATTGCTGTTAGAAGTGGGTTGGCATTCGCTTCAAGAACTCAAGTATACTTTTTTTTAAAAATGTGTGTTTTCCTAAGGTCCACGGTATGGCTACATAGTTTTTAATCGATCTTCTTCCCACTCGTATTGGTGAACTTTCACATTATAATCTCAGAAACGCGTCGGATTTATGTATCCCAAAGGCTCGAACTGAAGACATGAAACGTTCTTTTATTCCCACTTGTGTGGCGATATTGACTGCAGTATTGACTGCAATGATACCTCCTAGGGCGCCAGTGTTGAAAAGGCTCCCTGGGAGGTATCATTGCAGTCAATACTGCCACTGTCGAAATAGGCGGAACCATCCTGGGAGGTTGCATTAAATTGTTACCGAGCCTCGCTTCAGATTGTTTGCTCGTTATATATTCTTTTCTTCCACTACCAATTTGTTCTTAACGCAAATGATTATGCACATCGGATGAAAGGGTTAACAAGAAACAGTAGCCCATTAAAGGAATTCAATACGAAAGTTACTGCACCCATTTTGAAACCACCACGGCACTTTGACACTGGGAACGAAAGATTGAATATTATCAACAGCACGGCGAGGAATCGTTGCTTCGACCTGAAAGCGCACACATCTGATAACTACATTTATCACATGACTTCTCCGTTTTCTCGTCTTTTCATCGTTTCATATTTTCAAAAAATATTAATTTGCTCTCCATAACACCTTCAATTGATTCAGTTGATCAATTTCAAAAGAACACTTTCTGATTGGTCATCACCGAACAGATATGTGCCAAATTAATGCGCGTGTAAATAGCACGATTTCAAAACATCAATAAAAGCGACAATGCCTGATTTTATTTGTTATAAACATTCAATAACATCCCAATGATAAGAAATGTATAAATACTTGAAAATTAGTATTTATATCGCCGAATTGTGGAACTTTATTTTCTCGCGGCTATGACGTATGAATGCGAGCAGCTGTGACGCGTCACAGTCAAATCCAGGATGTTCGACGTGAAATTGCATTCTTTAACCCTTCTTTTCTATATAAAAGATGTGTTTTTGGTAACTATGGTGTCATATGGTAAACAGAATATGAAATTCGTGTTTTGGTCAAACTCTATTTATGAAACCCGTGTACAAATTTCCCGTTTTGCCTCGCCTCTGGCAAAATATTCGAAGACGTGTTTCAGAAATGGAGTATGACCAAAACACCCATTCCATGTTATTTATTTATTTATTGGTGTTTAAGTTCACATACTTCACAGTGGCCAATCATGACCGTGACAGTTTTACGGGTGGAGGAAGCCGCGTACCCGGACAGAACCACCGAGCAACGACGAGCAGCTGCCAGCTCCCCAACACCGTAACTCTGCATTCTAGCACGGGCAGAGTTAGATTGGTTGAAGACATGCGAACCATCGACGTGCAGTACGCCTTAGTACATGGCGTCATCGTGCCCCCATGTGGACATTCGGGGTTAAGTGCCTTGTCCAAGGATACAACGAGGGAGTCCGAATCGAACGCTCAGAAGGTCACCCACCCGAGGACTAATCGGGCTCGACGTTGCTTAACTTCGGTGAACTGACGTGAACAGGTTATCGCAACGCCACCGCGCCCCCACCCATTCCATATCCTCTAAGTATCATATGATTCATCCGTTTTGTTCACTTTAAAACATTTGATATTTTGTTTTCATATTAATCAGTGATAAATAAAGCCTTCCGTCAATTTCATTGGTCAATTTCAAAACTAGGTAATTTGATTGGCTGAACAAAATACAATTGGGCCACATTTTCATAATTTGCATGATTAAAGTTGGGAACTTTCTTGTTCAATTTCAAAACTGGACAATTTGATTGGCTAATCAAAATAAAACTGGGTCACATTTGCCTAATTTCAGTAGGGAGAATTTACGTTATCTGTCCAATTTAGGGTGGGTTATATTGTATTAATCTTTTACCTACAAGAAAAACGCCACTCAGTTTTTTTTATATTTTCACTTTTTGCTACCAAAACATAGGTTATGACCCCTCATTGGAAAGACCTCGACGTTATTTTTTTTAGTTATACGAGGATGTTTTTTTTCCAAGTGCCGTGTGCAACTCAAGTTAGGTGATGGGTTAAAAAGTCATACTAAGTGGCTAATTTGTGCGTGTGTGTATCATATGACAAATAGAATATGAAATGAGTGTTTTTCTCATATAATATTTATGAAACTCGTCCGGATTTTCCGTTTGGGCTCGCCAGATGCTCGCCAAAACGGAAAATTCTTAGACTCGTTTCATAAATATTATATGAGAAAAACACTCATTCCATATCCTCTATATCAGATCATCTTTTTGAATCTGTGGTCTATACAGAGAAGGCGCATATCACTTCTTTATGGTGTGTACTTACTATAGTTCAGGGGTGGCGCCAGGGATTTCTCGACAGGGGGACTGACCTCTCCGACAGGGGGGCAAAAACATTTGACCTCCCAAACGAAGGAAAATGAGTGAAAATTGGTAAATTGGAGAACCAGAATAAAAGCAAATTGAGTATGTTTGTTGATTATTTAACCCTTTACCTACATGTAACCTGAAAAGCAGACGACACTTGCAAAAATAATTCTTGATTAACTAATTGTTTTCATTTTTTGTCTTAAAAACATAGGTTATGACCCCTCGTTGGAACGAGCTCGACGAGCTCGTTCCAACGAGGGGTCATAACCTATGTTTTAGAGACAAAAAAATGAAAAAAATAATGAAAATTAATTTGCGATTTTTGAGAATAGCGCTGGCCGGTTTTGGCAGTTACCTTAGGTAAAGGGTTAAAGTAAACATATTATAATAAGGTCGGGAAATATTTCATCTATAAAGCCAGTTTGACGAACGACATTAAGGAATTTCGTGAGCCTACTCTCTATCAAAGTTCCAGTGCTGCACGGGTTCGAGACAGACAAGACGGGATATCTACATTCGATTGTCGGAAATTTCTCGTGAAGTCGGGTTTACGAGACTCTCCGAGGGACTGACTAAAAATCTCCGACGGGGGGGGGGGGGGGGGGGGTGAGGGGGAAGGGGAGCTGGACCTCTCCGACGGGGGGGGGGGGGGGTGGTCTCTATCCCCCATTGGCACCACCACTGATATAGTTCAATCAGAGTGGAGCTTTTTAATTCATTACAACAGTTCAATCTTAGTATGGTAAACGATCTCTTGTATGTTGTACCGTCCATGAGTCACTCTGATAATGTAGCTATCATTAGAGCTACTCAAAAATTATCCGTGCCTCAAGTGGCGTCAATAGTATTATATCCACAGAGGATAACGTCGGTACTGTGTATTTCTAGTGTTTAACGGATGACTCGGGGATAAGTTAAAGGTGATAAACATTTATTGGTGAATCCTGTATTCGAAATGTCTAACAAGAATAAACATCAATTTTAACAACTGATAGTGTTGGATATCCAAACAATTTTACAGTAATGACTCGTGGGATGTCTCAATAATATGAAGCAGAGTAACATTTGGAAACCCAGACCATAAATAAACACTTAATTATGATAAATGTTATATATACAATACAATAAATGAGTCATGTCGCTACAAGTTTGCTAGATGTAAAGATTAGTATAAGCTTTCACTGCGTATTAATCATATGCCTAATAAGATTACTGCATAGAGCTTAACCCTTTACCCAACGAATCGGCCGCATCCGCCCGCGTAACATGCATATTCAGCCGTTGAAAAAATATTATTTTTCAAAAAATTTCAACAAAACCATATCATGCGACCCCTCGTTGGAACGAGCTCGTCGAGCTCGTTCCAACGAGGGGTCACATGATATGGTTTTGTTGAAATTTTTTGAAACATTTCAAAAAATGATATTTAAAATAATAAATTTTGATATCGTCTGCGTTGGGTAAAGGGTTAAACAAGCAATGGTGGAAACGCTGAAACGAGGCAATTTGTTAATAGCTGTTACGAAAGGGGCTTGCTGTTACACGATGGATGAAGAAAATGGGCCAAATTTGAAGGAAAAATGGAAATTAAATGGAATATAATAGGAATATTAATAGACTGTCAATGTAATAGAATAGTATTAAATTCGTCTTTTGTATCGAAAGCCAGTGTCTTGAAACATGCCGTGGTGATAGTGGGGTACGGAAAAAAAACCTGGGAAAAAAACCTCCTTAGGAAAAAAGCCCTTGGTAAAAAAACCCTTGGAAGAAACCCCCTCGAGAAAAGAAAAACCTTGGAAAAAAAACCATTCATATTGACAACAGAAAAACGTTTTCTTTAGTGACTTTATTTTTGTATGATAACATGTTCATTAGTGAAAAATACATTAACATAATATTATCTGTATGTTCTATAGTACAAAAATATCTGTATGTTCTATAGTAAAAAAAAGTATGCAAATATGAATATCAATGGAATTAGCTGCTTCAGCCAGTTCCAATGATATCCATATTTGCATATTTTCAAACAAAGCTGCATCGGGTAAAGGGTTATTTAACGTATTCAGTGCTGTAGGGCATCTTGCCTTACAAATTAAATGTTAGACATATTTAATGTATTTAGTGCAGTATTTAATGTTGTGGAGTTTATATAAAGTAATTAACGATTGAAAGTATGCAAATATGAAAATCATTGGAATTAGCTGCTTCAGCCAGTTCCAATGGTATCCATATTTGCATACTTTCAGAAAAAGCTGCATTGGGTAAAGGGTTATTTAACGTATTCAGTGCTGTAGGGCGTCTTGCCTTACAAATTAAATGTTAGACATATTTAATGTATTAGTGCTGTATATGAAGTGATTAACAGGTGAAAATATGCAAATTTGAATATCATTGGAATGTATTTTTTACTATAGAACATACAGATATTTTTGTACTATAGAACATACAGATAATATTATGTTAATGTATTTTTCACTAATGAACATGTTGTCATACAAAAATAAAGTCACTAAAGAAAACGTTTTTCTGTTATCAATATGAAGGGGTTTTTTTCCAAGGTTTTTCTTTTCTCGAGGGGGTTTCTTCCAAGGGGTTTTTTACCAAGGGGCTTTTTTTCCTAAGGAGGTTTTTTCCCAAGGGTTTTTTTTTCCTACACTCGGTGATGAGTACAGTGGAGCCCACTTAACTGAAGATATCTTAACTGAATAACCCTGTTGTTTGCATATAATTTCCCAACACAAAACCAATTGCCATACCTCCTGTACAAATTTGACCTGTTAATTGAATATAGGTTCTGGAACAAACTCTTGTTAGTTGAATACAAAATCTTGCAACCTATCGAGAAATTACCCTGATTCTCCCCAGTTTACCTTTGTTTGTTGACCTATTAGGCATCAGTACATCCAATACAGACACTTAATCTAGATACAATAGAATAAATGCTAAGTTTATCTCTAGAAGGCAGGAAAGTAACACAATCCCTGTTAATTGAATACTCATGTTAACTGAATAATTTTCATTGGCAAAGTGGCTATTCACTTTACCCTTTTCACTGTATTCTCTAATATTGTCATTTTGGTCGTCTGTATGTTTTCCGCCATTGAAGCCGGACGAACAGTATGGTTCTGTCCTTCGAGCATTTTTTTAATCCGCATTGTGTGATATCAGTTGTATCTGATTTTCTCCTTTTGTTATTCTTCTCCTTCTAACAGCACTCTTGTTTGTTTTGGGTTTTTTTCTGTTCGTTTAGGGTTTTTTGTGGTATTCCTATGTCTTTTTCTTGACAAATGTAATAATCTTCACTTTGTTAATTTGCTCACAATAGTTAGAATGCCTCTTTTTGTTTGATCCGTCATTGTATTGAAGTTTGTATGTGTTGTTCCTGGAGAGGAGGTGTTGCTTAGTGTTGAGCTCTTGTCATTGGATCCACTTTGCTATATATGCAAATAAAATGTGTTTAAACTAAATGGGTTATGTACGGTTGTCAAGACGATTGAGTTCTTGTTGTGTTGAATATTTGCGAAGATCAAGCCATTTCAGGTCTTGAAATTGTTGGAGAACGGCGTACAGTCTTAGCGAAAAGTAGGGGAAAGGCGTTCCCCCGATGAAACAAATTCGCAATTGACAAACGAAATACTTGTTGGGCCATTTATTAGAATGGTTTACATTTGAAAACGACCCCACAGAGACAGAAGAAGCAGAAGAAGAAACAGAACATATATTTTTGTGAAGTTGAGAAAAAGAACTGAAATATATAACCAAATCAAATTTCATATATTTTGACCAAAATAAAAATCATATCTTATAAAAATATATGCCTGTTATTTATAGTTGTCCCAATATCCCGATAAATTCTGTCTTCTGATTGGTAAGAATGGCTAAGACAAATAGCCATGGCAAAGGGCGCACCCAACATCCAAGGTATATGAGACCGTGAAACAACCAGGGTATAAGAGCACGCGAAACATCGGAGGTATATAGTTCAAATGAAAGCTTTTCGCGTTCGCTCGGCTCGATATATAAATCGAACCACAAAACCTGAAAATAGACGCAAATTTCATCGGATTTCTGACAATTTCATCATATTTTGATGTTATAAATTAAATAGTCGAATAATTAAATCAAACAATAAAAATAAAATATGAGCAAATATGTCAACAAAATATATCTAAATTAAACCCCAACGCCGGCAAGACACGGATTTAAGATTTGTAGAGAAATGAGTATTGACATATTCCGATCACGTCATATTATAAATTCTGCAATGTATGTTTGTCATGACGTTCATCCAAAAATTCATATAAAAGAGTCATGTGTCCTTTGGCTTTGTGGTCTATGCTTCTATTTCTATTTTCTTCCATAGTTTATACAGTTTATTTCTGAACTTATTCCCATGTAATATGGGGTAAAATAATAATAGATATACAAAACATGTAAAAAATTAGAAGCATGATGGAGGTGGTGTATCCACACAAGATAATATCATTAGCAACTTTAGTCGATCACTCCCTCGGCCCTCCCTTCCTTCCTCTCCCTCCTCTCCCCTCGCCTTCCCTTCCCCTTCCTCTCCACTATTCGTCCCTTGAGTTTCAATGTGTTCTATGTGCCTATTGGCACATAGAACACATTGGAACTCAGGGGACGTATTGTCCATCCTTTAGGATCAATGCCCAAGTGCATTTTAGAAGAACACAACTATACATACTCATGATGTACCCATGATTTGAGATATAAACATTTATATTGTTAAGATCAGTATGAAGTATGTGCTCTCGAGAACGTACCATATGTAGCATTCACCCGATTTGCTTCTCTCTTTGCAGAGTGCTCTTTCAAAAAGTGGAAATGGGCTAAATAAACACTTACCTCGAAAAGACGAAAAACAGGGCACTGTTGTCTACAAGGGGAGACAACCGGAAATACTAGACGTTTCTAAATATATGTTGCTCGTTTAGGCATAATTGTTTTATCATCATCTTGGTGCAAACTGGGCAACTACATGCAGGTAGGTAATTAGCCGTGAGAAGGGTTTATGATTTTTTGAATTTCCGTTTTTATTTGGCCAGATTCATAGTGGATTTAGTGTTTTCACATGTAAAGGGTGTGTGAAGTTTGAGCATATTCATGCATTTTTCGAAGTAGGGTTTTAAATATATGTGGCGTAAAGTTTTGAGTTGATTTTAAACATGCATATAATGGAATTCGTCGCCTATATCTGAATTACACAAATTACATTTTCTTTGTGACAGATCTTGGGATATCCAGCTATCAGTTTCTATTGAATGACTTTTAACCCTAAATTTTAGTAGTGTTGTTGCCAAATATTGTGGGAGGGTCTTTAGGTAATTTTCAAAACAAAATTGTGTTTTTATAACATTATAAAACTGATGTTTGTTTGACGTACCTAATGTTTTTCTCCATTCTTGGATATAAATATCACTGAGCCTTTGTTTAACATCCGTCTGCTAATATTTCCGAAACGTGACACCATGCTGTTTGTTTACAGAAGTTTAATAGTCCTGCGCTCATTAAATATGCTAAATATGCTAATAAGCCGGCCATGTGAGTCATGCGAGATAGATATAAATCTCACATGGCCTTCTCTCATGAGACACTCACATGGCCTTCTCACATGAGACACGCATATCTTGCATAGAATGTGTGTGTGTGTGGGGGGGGGGGGGGGGCGAGAGGGGTGGTGGGCGTATAATATCCTTGATGTAAAATCTGAATAGAGCTGTATTATGGAAGTATGGCTCGTGATAAAAACCTATGATTTGCCGTACTTAATATGGCTAATTGCATAACAAAATACCACACAAACTTATATCGCATTCAGCGTATCATGTGTTTTGGGCGATTATTTTTATCGATTCACTCCCACAACACAGAATAATAGCGAAGCCTTGGCTTGTGATAACCACTCGCGTAGGAAGTACAATTTTCGTTTTCATTAATATAAATCTTTGTTTCTCCCAATATACTAATCTAGAAATGTCGGGATGGAGACTGTGGTAAAGATGGAGTGACATGTATATAAAAAGAAAGATGCAACATTAAAATGAAACTTTAAAATCCAATTAGTCAAATATAAGGAAATATCTATTGTTATTGAGTTTTATGACTATGTAATTTAACCTCTAAATAGGGGCGCGGTGGCTCAGTTGGTAGAGGTGCAGGCTGCAAGCCGAGAGGTCCTCGGTTCGAATCCCATCTGCGGCAACCGCGTTGTGTCCTTGGGCAAGACACTTCACCCCGATTGCCTACATGGGGGCACGATGACGCTGTGTCCTGAGGCGTACTGCACGTCGATGGTGCGCATGTCTTCAACCAATCTAACCCTGCCTGTGCTGCGGTGCAGAGTTCAGAGTTACGATGTTGGAGAGCTGACAGCTGCTCGTCGTTGCTCGGTGGTTCTCTCCGGGTACTCCGGCTTCCTCCACCCGTAAAACTGTCACGGTCACGATTAGCCATTGTGCATAAATATGTGACCTTAAACACCAATAAATAAATAAATAAATAAATAACCTCTAAATATCACTACAATTTAACGATCTTTTCCTGGTCACCGGAAAATCCGCAGAGAGTATCTTATTCCGAGCTGGAATTGGTGCGCTCGAACGGCGGTCCAGGTATTTTTTTTTTATCGTATTCATGATATTGTTTTATCGTATTCATGCACATCGGGGGATTCCCCAAAAGTGTGCACCTGTTACAAAAATAAGTGTAAACAAACATAGTTCTTTTTTTACATCAATCCAATTCACCAAAAAAGGTTAGGGGAATTGTTAATGCTAGTAGTGTTGACATGCGATGTTGAACTATAAGTCATATAATAAACCTTTCATCGCTACAGTGGAGTGATCTGGGTCGTAGTATCACATCTCGTTGAGGAAAACAGATCGCCGGATCAAACGGGCTGCCTGCAGAAACTCGTTTGATCCGGCGATTTGAACTCTTCAACAAGATGTGACACTACGACCCAGATCACTTCACTGAAGCCATAAATAGAGGATATGGAATGAGTGTTTTTCTCATATAATATTTATGAAACGAGTCTAAGAATTTTCCGTTTGGGCGAGCCTGTGGCGAGCCCAAACTGAAAATTCGGTCGAGTTTCATAAATATTATATGAGAAAAAAGCTCATTTCATATTCTATTTATCATATGACACACACACGCACACATTAGCCACTTAGTATGACTTTCTAACCCATCACCTAACTTGAGTTGCAGTCGGCACTTGGAAAAAACATCCTCGTGAAACTAGAAATTTTCATTTTTTGCTTCCAAAACATAGGTTATGAGCGCGACACGCTAGTTTCAATGAGGGGTCATAACCTATGTTTTGGAACCTATGTTTTGGAAGCAAAAAGTGAAAATATAACAAAAAATGAATGGCGTTTTTTTTTTGTATTGCGCGATACGGTTTTTGCCGTTACGTTAAGTAAAAGATTAATACAATTTAACCCACCCTAAATAGGACAGATAACGTAAATTCTCCCTACTGAAATTATGCAAATGTGACCCATTTGTATTTTGTTTAGCCAATCAAATTGCCCAGTTTTGAAATTGACCAATGAAAGCTCCCAACTCTAATTATGCAAATTATGAAAATGTGGCCCAGTTGTATTTTGTTCAGCCAATCAAATTGTCTAGTTTTGAAATTGACCAATGAAATTGACGGAAGGCTTTATTTATCACTGATTAATATGAAAACAAAATATCAAATGTTTTAAAGTGAACAAAACGGACGAGTCATATGATAATATGTATTTATCATCCAATAACTGTTCTATACAGTACATTGTTATAAACAACACTCCAGTTCAAACGCTCAAAGAAAACGGAAAATGCACAATCAATATTCAAAATAAAATGAAAATTTAAAATTCAAACATTGAAATTAGTGTCGATACAACAAAAAGAAGATAGCACATGGTGCATTACGCTGCTAAGAATATCTAAAATAACCGTTTGCGCGTATATGTGACGTTGCCTAAGATGACACTGATTCTTTGAACAACATCCCAAAAGGAGGTCACACGTTACTAACAACATACAACATGGAGCTTATTCTGTGCACAACATTCACAGCAAAAGTTGTGCATGTGTGTGACCTCGTCCAAGACCGCGCTGATTCTGCGCACAACATTCAAAAAGGGGATCGAACGTTGCCAACAATATACAACATGACTCTGATTCTGCATCCAAAACATGAGTTGTACATATGTACAACACACAATGTTGACTTCGATCATGCGGACAGCAACCAAAATAACGGTTTCCACTGTATGTGACGTCATGTTGCTAACAACATTCAAGATAGAGACGATACAAAATGGTGGCGCCCATATATGTTACGTCATGTCACGAGATCATCGATGTGCATGTGTGTCATCCATGCACATACATGTGATGTCATGTTATGTGATCGCGCATTCGCAGAAGGGGTCGGGGATTCTTGGCAATATGGGCTGTGATGAACATACATCACTCAAAGGAAGGAGGTCAAGGAGCTCGTTCCAATAAGTGGTCATAAACTATGTTTTGAGGACAAAAACTTAAAAAATTAAATAAAATATGATCAAGATGTTTGTGGATTGCTCTGGACGGTTTGAACTGCTCGTTAGGTAAAGGCTTAACAGGGAAATCATAAGCAAATACTGGATTATACCCAAGTGTATGCATTTATTAGAATATTAGGAAAGTTTTAATGGGCCGTTCGCCAGATTCGTTCCCTTGTGACTCCGCCACTGGTTATTTTTATGCAAAACTCGTAGATATGGTATATTTCTTTTTCCAATGATCATTTTATCTCTTGTCTCATCGCGTGCGGAACGTACCGTCTGATAACGCGTGCATCAATTATATCAATATTAAATGGTAATATGATATTTATTTTCTCATTTCGGCCTTTTTTCCACCTTCTGGGTCTGACTCTTAACTGATTCGTCTTGTAAATAAAACTTCGTGGCTGGCTTTACCGCTCATAAATTCTCAGCAGTGTCTCATGCTTTGAATTTGTTTCGCTCCGCAATAACTTTTTAACTCTTTACATCTATCAGAAATTTTGTTTGGAAAGATTTTCATGAAAAACTAAAAATTTCCATAGCATTTGGCCCCTTCGAGATACACCGACAAAATCCCCAATTATCACTCCCAACAAAATCCTCACCCTCGACAAAATCCACCTATACCTTTCAGAAATGTAGACAAAAAACTCCCCTTCTTTAAAATGAAGATGTTATCTTCTTTTTTCCTTTGTAAAGAAATTCGTTTCTTTTCTTCTTTAACTCTTTGCCTAACCTGAAAAGCCGACACAATTATTGAATAACTAATATTTTTCATTTTTTGTCTCAAAAACATAGGTTATGACCCCTGTTTGAAACGAACTCGTCGAGCTCGTTCCAAAGAGGGGTCATAACCTATGTTTTTGAGAAAAAAAAGAAAAAATTAATTGGTTATTTTTGTGAATAGCAGTGGCGGGTTTGGCCGTTACGTTGGGTAAAGGGTTAATTATATTTTATATATTGAATTATATGGGTCTACGTTTCGGCCTTAACACGGTTATTACATTAAATTGGAGATCCCTGAAGATGCTACCGCTTGGGTTTAGCTTAAAATCACGTGTACAGTGGCCGCGGAGTGATTTGAAAGTGGAGAGTGGGGGCTGAATGACGTGAGGGCCCGGGAAGATTGGGGAGGGGGTGCAAGGGCATGCTATCCTGGAAAAGAAATTAAAAAAAAAAAAACGCCCAGAATGCTATTTTCAGCCACAAAAACAAAATTATATAGACAGAGATTATCTCTGTCAAACCTTGAGGGCGAAGACACAAAAACATCCATAATTTCTTCTTTAAAATACATTTTCCTGAGACACAAAAAAATCCCCCAAAACTGCTAATAATCATGTATTATTAATATCATTCCATATTATTCAGACTATTACATAGGGCTGTCACGATTTTTTATTTTAGGAATCGATTAATCGTCGCAAATAATCGATTAATCGTACCTAGATGACCCCCCACCCCTCTCCCTCTCTTTGAAGTCGATAAAAATGAGGTTCAAGTCAGCTGACCTACCTCAAGTAAACAACGAAGACGATCAACTTTTAGGTGCATTCAAAGCTTTGATGTTCTGAACTTTTGAACCGTAAGTGTAATAATCAAGACCGGTCGGCAGTTGCGATCTTCGCAACTGCCGACCGGTCTTGATTATTACACTGACGGTTCAAAGATTCAGAACATCAAAGCTTTGATGAATGTACATGGAAGACAAATGCTTCCAATGGCTTCTTGGGGTTTAACATCGATGTTCTTAACTCAATACCTTTAGAAACAATAGTTTTTTCCATCACATTTTCTTTTAATTATTAAACATCTTCTAAAACGGGATACAATTTATCGATTATTCGACAACGAAAAATACTAATCGATTTCGCTGTGACCGATCAACAATCGATTAATCGATTGATCGTGACAGCCCTACTATTACATGGATAGTGACTTCTCAAAGTGAGACTCGCTGAATGTACAAAATTTTCTGGCGCGAAAGTCATTAATTGACATGAAAGGGGACAGGTTGTGATATTGACCATTAACATCTGGCCAATATCACAACCTGTCCCCTAAAAGATAAACCTATGGAGTCGAACTCCTGTTTCCTTTTAATCATAAAACCTAATACTTATATTGTGTTTATCTCACTCTGTGACTGTCATAAAATATCGGAAATACAATGCGGTAGTAGTTGCATGTTTGGTGTTTTTTACGGTAAAAAGTATGTGTGTATATGGGGGGGGGGGGGGGGGGTATCAAGAATCCCACTTGGCGTTATGCTGCTGCATAAATTGAACTAAAAATTCGAAAGTTGTCTGAATCCAGCATTGACGAGGGCCGGAACCTGGGACTTTGGCGCCGAATCGCCTGTCCATGATGATCTACAACCATACCAACTGAGCTGACTGATGACATCCCCAACCCCAATATTAGTCACCTGGGAGTGGGACTGTCACAGTCCGGACGAATCACAAGTACTAAATGCATCTATTCACCAATTAAATTCCTGTAACTCTGAGTTTTAAGTTAAACTTTGACTGGTAGAGTGCTGAATTATTTTATGTCGTCAAATTTGTTCAAGGGTCTTTGCCCAGTTACAATTTAGGAGAGAGTTCCCAAGGGCACTCTCTCATAAATTATAACATGGCAAATGCCACAGACTAAATAATTTTACTTCAAAGATAACTTAACCCTTTACCTAACGAATCGCCCTCATCCGCCCGCGTAATATGCAAATTCAGCAGTTGAAAAAATATTATATTTCAAAAAATTTCAACAAAACCATATCATGTGACCCCTCGTTGGAACGAGCTCGTCGAGCTCGTTCTAACGAGGGGTCCCATGATATGGTTTTGTTGAAATTTTTTTGAAAAATTAAAAAAAATGATATTTAAAATAATAAATTTTGATATCGACTGCGTTGGGTAAAGGGTTAAAGCCTATCCACAAAATAGAAGATCTCTAAGTTGGGTACCCACACTCTAGAATAAAGCCCAAATATGGGCTTTCAGTACTCTATCAGTTAAATCACTTTTACTTGCTGTATCGTCAATACATCAATTAACTGCTGCAAAGTTGTATCATTCTTAATAATTTTATATCGCTTATGTCAAGCAGGAATTCCACGAGGCATAGTCCCAGCACACGCCACTGGATTGAAAACTGTAAAGTTTTTTGTTGAAGGTGTCCTCGACGGGAGTGAATCCCAGGTCTATGACACCCAATCGCCTGGCCATAAATGCTCTGCCACTACACCTACTGAGCCAACGACAACCCCATTTTTATTAATTTATGATATACTTTTAATCAATGAAATTTAGTAAGTGCTATCTATTCAGTTATTTTTTTTATTGGGGTGGGGGGTGTCGTATTTTGGGGGAATTTTACGTATAAACCGACCTTCCATCGACCACACTACACCACGTATAAAACTAGCAAGATCAGCTCCGACAATTCAGAAGGCCCCAAACTGCTACTTTTTTCCCCAGGATGATTTTGGCAGATTATGCGTTAGTTGTTCCTGAAACACAATCGCACTGCGTGTGGGGTGGTAACAATTTCTTCTAGGTTAACCTATCGAAGCTGCAACCACTCCTACACTTTTTTGTGAACATGCCGACCTCATGGTATCGGCTTGGTGGAACGGGGGGGGGGGGGGGGGGGGTAAATGGAACAATATCTAAACAATTACGTTTTCCCCGTGTTTTCAGTGGAAAGAAAACTGTGTAAATTAGTTGATCTCGTTAATTTTCGTATATTTTTTCGGGGAGGGGGGGGGGGAGTGGGGGTGGGTACAAGGGTGGTGAGGGAGATTGTTTCTGCTCTTTTATCGGAGACGACAGGGGGCATGCCCCTTGTGTGATAATCTGTCGCAGTTATACACTCTAAATTCAGTCGGGTTAAAAAAACAACCCAAATAAACTGGGTTGAGTGAATATGAACCCGACCCAGTTGATTTGGGTTGGTTTTTAGAGTATACGTAACATATATCAGATAGTTTGTTCGTTTAGTTTGTAATCTTCATATATAAATTTCAACACATTACTCTATGAATTTCTCACGTAGTCGTATAGGAGCAGTTTTCTTTCCAATTCCACGTTTGTAAAGAGCTCGTCTATTAAGGTGGTTTTCTTGTATTGTGATAGTAATGCGAGGGTGTTTTTCAACCTTGTGTTGTTGAACAGAAGTGTTTTCGCTTTGTTTGTTTTTTTTGGTTTTCCTTTGTTATTAGGATTTAACGACACATTAACAGCCAGGGTCAGACCATGTCGGTGACAGTTTTACGGGTGGAGGAAGCCGAAGTACCCCGAGAGAACCACCGAGCAACGACGATCAGCTGTCAGCTCTTCGACATCGTAACTCTGAGCTCTGCACCGCGACACAGGCAGGGTTAGATTGGTTGAAGACATGCGTCCCTACGACGTGCAGTACGCTTTAATACACAGCGTCATCGTTCCCCCATGTAGGCAATCGGGGTGAAGCGCCTTGCCCAAGGACACAACGCGTGAATCAGTCGCTGAAATGGTCAACCATCCAACCGCTAACCGCGCTCAACGTTGCTTAACTACCTTGAGAACAGAAGTGGTAATTTATTTATTTATTCATTTATTTATTTATTTATTTATTTATTTATTTATTTATTTATTTATTTATTTATTTATTTATTTATTTATTGGGGTTTTACGACACTTTCGGCAGCCGGCGTCACATCCTGTTGAACGGTTTTAGGGAGGAGAAAACCGGAGTACCCGGAGAGAATCACACATCAATGGCTAGCAGCTGTCTCACTCCCTAACGTACTAACTCCGTAAAAGCAGGGTTACCATTGGCTGAAGACTAGTGCACTATCGACGGGCACTACGCCTTAGTACACAACACCACCGTGCTCCCACATGGGCAATCGGGATGAAGACCATTGTCCAAGGACACAACACAGTTACTCCTGGATGGAACCGTGGACCTTCCGGTTTGATATCCAATAATGTAACCACTGAACCGCCCCACCCCCTGGTACGGTTTAGTTTAAACATATTTTTATTTGCCATCAATGGTGCAAACGAGGATTGAAGGACAAGTGCTTTTCACTTAGTGTTCACGGTACGACATAAACGACATAACTGTTATTTCTATGCTTTTATTTGTAAAGATTTTGAAGCGTGTCAACATGTGCTTGTCATATTGTAAGGTTATCGGGTCTAAATGGAAAGAAAATCATTAAATCACGTATCACAACGACAAGCTGTTAATATAGAAGGATAATGCCCTTTACGATGTTGATAGGATAAAGCTTTGTTTTCTATTACCAACTGTCCATTTTTTTATTTCACTTGCGAAAAAGTTCCACAACAAATATCAATCTCGTTCGACTTCTTTGAGCTTATTTTAAACTGCGTGAAAATAAGTTGAGTGGTAACTGATAGGAGACAAAATATTGCCCGGTACACGGTGTAATAAATGTCATTTGTGCTGTGAGAAAAAACATCTTCAGTGAAACCAAAGTGAATCATTAGCTCATCGTTTCTCCCCGAACAATAGCGTGACCTTTCCATGATGAGTGCTATCGTGAAAGTCGATAACTGATCTATCGCTGCAATACAGCAGGCGAATAAAATGAGAGCGATTTTAACCGACAGAGTGCTAAATCAGTTTTGGTTATAATTTATTTATTTATTTATTTATTGATGTTTTAAGGTCACATATTTATGCACAATGGCTAATCATGACCGTGGCAGTTGTACGGGTGGAGGACGCCGGAGTACCCGGAGAGAACCACAAGGCAACGACGAGCAGCTGCCAGCTCCCCAACATCGTAACTCCGCACTGCAGCATAGGCAGGGTTAGATTGGTTGAAGACATGCGTACCATCGACGTGCAGCACGCCTTAGTACACGGCGTCATCGTGCCCCCACGCGGGCAATGGAGATGCAGTGTCTTGCCCAAGAACACAACGCGGTTGCCGCAGGTGGGATTCGAACCGAGGACCACTCGGCTTGTAGCCTGCACCTCTACCTACTGAGCCACCGCACTCCCTTTTGGTCATAAAAATGTGTTGACATGTTATTGCTTTGTTACATTTTATGGGAGAGTCACTCTCCCATAAAATGTAACAATGCAACTCAATACAGATGAAATAATTTTCACAAATCACATGAAATTGGAAGTAAAACCTGTTTTTGAAAGCTCTCGACTTGCGTGCAAAATTTCGCTTCTAACTGATTGAGTGCCAGATTATTTGTGGTGGTCTAAATTTTTTATAAAAAAATGTTTTATTACAAATTATTGGAGAGTGCCCACATGCACTCTCCAATAATTTGTAACAGAACAAACTTACATAAACAAAATGTTTGCATTTGACTGAATGGGAAACATGAGCAAGGAAAATGTTGGGTCTTGCTCAGGGCACTTCATCCCGGTTGCCTACACGGGGGCACGATGACGCCGTGTACTAAGGCGTACTACACGTCGATGGTGCACATGTCTTCAACCGCTGTAACCCTGCTTGAGCGGTGCTTGACAAGAATTAGAATGTTGAGGAGCTGACAGTTGCTCGTCGATGCTCAGTGGTTCTCTCTGGGTACTCCGGCTTCTTCCACCCGTGAAACTGTAATGGTCACTATTAGCCATTATGCATGAGCATGTGACCTTAAACATAAATAAATAAATAAATAAATAAATAAATAAATAAATAAATAAATAAATAAATAAATAAATAAATAAATAAATAAATAATGCCTTTCAGCATTTAACTAGTTAATAATGTAACGGCGTGAGTTGTATTTTTTGGTAATATCGTTTGATTCAGAATGGACCATAGATCTTTGTGATGATAATTTGGAAGGGATTGGTATCGTTTTTTTCTGTTAATTTGGTGTAACATTGTAATGATGTGTTGAAAATTCCATTGCTCATTCGTCTTCTTTGTTTACTGTTACACTGCACATCCATCGATATATCTGCATGCAGAGTAAACTCAGATGGATTGCTTTACTTCTTGGATTGAAACACCAGGATAGAGATATTACGAGCGGTATGTAAAGATACCGGTTGTTTGTGTTGTTAGCCACAGCCTCTGATATAATATGCGTTTGGGCATAAAACTTTAATTGAACACATCTCCCCACTTGTGATAATAGGGGACGACAGTTCATGTAATTAGCTGCTTAATCCGATCAGAACTGTATATCATCACTGCTCAGTGAACACATCCAGTGCTTTGATCAGTGGACAATGACCACTTTCATGCATCACATGTCTTCGCATCTGTAGTGAGGCCGCGTGAATGAACTTGACCTCCATTGTTTTGTTTGCCCTGTATATTGTTTTGTATATTGTCTTGTATATTGTTTTGTATATTGTTTTGTATATTGTTTTGTATATTGTCTTGTATATTGTTTTGTATATTGTTTTGTATATTGTCTTGTATATTGTTTTGTATATTGTCTTGTATATTGTTTTGTATATTGTTTTGTATATTGTCTTGTATATAGCCTTGTATATTGTCTTGTATGCTGTCTTGTGTATTGTTTTGTATATTGTCTTGTATATTGTTTTGTATATTGTTTTGTATATTGTTTTGTATATTGTCTTGTATATTGTTTTGTATATTGTTTTGTATATTGTTTTGTATATTGTCTTGTATATTGTCTTGTATATTGTTTTGTAAATTGTTTTGTATATTGTCTTGTATATTGTCCTGTATATTGCCTTGTATATTGTCTTGTACATTGTCTTGTATATTGCTTTGTATATTGTTTTGTATTTTTTGTATATTGTTTTGTATATTGTTTTGTATATTGTCCTGTATATTGTCTTGTATATTGTCTTGTATATTGTTTTGTAAATTGTTTTGTATATTGTCTTGTATATTGTCCTGTATATTGCCTTGTATATTGTCTTGTATATTGTTTTGTATATTGCTTTGTATATTGTTTTGTATTTTTGTATATTGTTTTGTATATTGTTTTGTATATTGTCTTGTATATTGTCTTGTACATTGTTTTGTAAATTGTTTTGTATATTGTCTTGTATATTATCCTGTATATTGCCTTGTATATTGTCTTGTATATTGTCTTGTATATTGCTTTGTATTGTTTTGTATTTTATCCAGTATATTGTATTGCATATTGTCTTGTATATTGTGTCCTGTATATTGTTTTGTATATTGTCCTGTGCATTGTATTTTATATTGTTTTGTATATTATTTTGTATATTGTCCTGCATAATTTTTTGTATATTGTCCTGTATATTGTTTTGTATATTGTTTTGTATATTATTTTGTATATTGTCCTGAATATTGTCTTGTATATTGTCTTGTATATTGTCTTTATATTATCCTGTATATTGTTTTGTATATTGTTCTGTATATTATTTTGTATATTGGCGTGTATATTGTTTTGTATATTGTCATGTATATTGTTTTGTATATTGTTTTGTATTTTGTCCTGTATATTGTATTGTATACTGTTGTGTATATTGTATTGTATTTTGTTGTGTATATTATTTTGTATATTGTCCTGTATATTGTTTTGTATTTTGTGTTGTATATTATTTTGTATATTGTCCTGCATATTGATTTGTATATTGTTTTGTATATTATTTTGCATATTGTCCTATATATTGTTTTGTACATTGTTTTGTATATTATTTTGTATATTGTCCTATATATTGTTTTGTGTATTGTTTTGTATATTGTCTGTATATTGTCTTGTATATTGTCCTGTATATTGTTTTGTGTATTGTTTTGTATATTGTTTTGTATACTGTTTTGTATATTGTTTTGTATAGTGTCATGTATATTGTTTTTTATATGGTTTTATATATTGTCCTGGGGCGCGGTGGCGTTGCGGTAACCGGTTTTCGTTAGATCACTGAAGTTAAGCAACGTCGACGCCGGTTAGTCCTCGGATGGATGACCGTCTGAGCGATCGATTCGGTCTCCCGTGTTGTGCCCCTTGGCAAAGCTCTTAACCCTGGTTGTCCACATGGGGGCACGATGACGCCGTGTACTAAGGCCTACTGCACGTCGATGGTGCGCATGTCTTCAACCAATCCCAACCCTGCCTGTGCTGCAGTGCGGAGTTACGATGTTGGGGGCTGGTAGCTTCTCGTCGTTGCTCCTGTTTCTCTCCGGGTACTCCGGCTTCCTCCACCCGTAAAACTGTCACGGTCATGATTAGCCATTGTGCACAAGTATTTGACCTTAAACTCCAATAAATAAATAAATTGTATATTGTTTTGTATGTTGTCTATATACTGTTTTGTATATTGTTCTGAATATTGTATTGTATGTTGTGTTGTATATTGTCCTATATATTGTTTTGTATATTGTCTTGTATATTGTTTTGTATTTTGTTTTGTATATTGTTTTGTATATTGTTTTGTATATTGTCTTGTATATTGTTTTGTATATTGTTTTGTATATTGTCTTGTATATTGTCTTGTATATTGTTTTGTATATTGTTTTGTATATTGTCTTGTATATTGTTTTGTATATTGTTTTGTATATTGTCTTGTATATTGTCTTGTATATTGTTTTGTATATTGTTTTGTATATTGTCTTGTATATTGTCTTGTATATTGTTTTGTATATTGTTTTGTATATTCTTTTGTACATTGTCTTGTATACTGTCTTGTATATTGTCGTGTATATTACTCTGTGAATGAATCAGTATTAACTGATTAAATGAAATGAAACTAATCCAAACTCAGTTATAAGACTATAAACATACTCAGTCTTCACAATTTGTTTACTGGATACTCAATTGATCTTCTACTGTGTCTTAACAGTGAAAACTTAACGCATAGAAACCAAGTCTGGAAATAAGAAAATCTGTCATTTGCAGAATGAGGTCCCCAGAGTGTAACCTTGCTGCTGCTGTCCCTTACAGTGGGCTAGAATGCCCCAATTTATCCTCCGGTACCTCTTTATGTTTAGGCATGAGAGCTTGATTCAGACTGAGGTTCACATGAGTAAATTTAGTAATGCTATATGGCTGTGCAGGGTAGCATCACCAAATTCACCCTCTAGGAACCTCATTCTGCAGATGACAGCCTGCTTATTTCCAGGCTTGATAAAGACTTCTTTCTTCAAATACGGATGATCACGGATGAATCATTTTCCCAGTCTTCCCAGATTCCCGACACAGATTGGGTGGAGGATGACATGAAAGACATTAGAAAACGACTCTCCGTGCAGATGGATAAAACGCCATCACCATGGAAAATAAAACGTCAAAGATAAAGTCATAAAGCGAGCATTATAACTCGCACTCCGAGTCGGATTCCGAGGTCGAGTCGGGAGATATTTCACCTTTTTGCAGCTCATTCCTCCACAGTGCAACTAATAGATGCCCTTAACGACGAGTTGGTCCAAAATGCCCTGGCATGCATATTCACTGATCGTCGCCAGAGTGCTAGAATGTTTAATGTCCCCTATGACATAGGACATTCTAGCACCCAAGCGAGGAAATGTAATGAGATCAGCACAAGTCTGGAACTAAAGGCTGTCGAACGCGACAGTTCCTTTACGCAGGAAGGAGAAACTTGACGATCTTCAGCGCTAGGGATGTCGTACAAATCTTCGTGTTTCTGGTATCACTGAAAGTGCTGGGGAAGATATAAATCAGATAGTAGTCGATGTCGTTCAACAAACAGGTGTCACATTAACCACCGATGTATTCATATCAACCATTGTCCTCCAGGTTAGGGACGCTATTATAACAACATATATCATCGTCTCAACTCTATTGCCAAGCTTTCGATCCGAACTGGATCTTCATCAGGACACTCGAATTAGGAAGAACTACATGTCAACAGTACGAAAAACAATTGCAATTGTTTTTCGTACTGTTGACATGTAGTTCTTCCTAATTCGAGTGTCCTGATGAAGATTCAGTTCGGATCGAAAGCTTGGCAATAGAGTTGAGACGATGATATGTTGTAACCACCGATGATATCTCACGTAGCCATCGTGTTGGTCCGAGGTCATATAACAGCACTCCTGTCAGAGATTGCCCCATTATATTTAAACCTTGCAATTACAGGATAAGAGACCATGTCATTTAGGGCCCGATACAAGTTCAAAAATGCCAAATTTCAGTCAGTTTCAGTCAACTCATCTTCCGGAACTCAACGTAATTCGTGTGTGCACATTAACGAAGATCTGACTGAGACTAGGCCCCTCATTGCACGACGTTCCCGCAAGCTGTTAAAGAACCAGAAAATCAGTGACACCTGGACGTTTGAATGGGTTATTTTTGTGAAAAAGAGAAAAGGAAAAGACCACAGAATAACCACCTTACAACAGATTTCCGATCTTGAGAACTCACATCGACACAGGACTTGTCGGTCAGTGCACATGCTGAGCACTCTTAAATATGTGCTCAATGGGTGTGCTGACCGACGTGGACTTTGTGCCCCAAACATACCAAGTGTACTCTCGACACCTGTTTCGCAACGAGTTTTCTCAGGGACTTGGAGTTGCGCGGGGTGGTGGAGTGGACGCGATAAGCAGGTTGCCTTCTTTCAATTTGAAACCACCAGTCTCCAGCCGGTATAGGTGTAAGTGTAAGTGTAGGACGGAACCTGGATATGAACGTAGCATGGCCCCCAGCAATGAAATTACCTATGCTCTGTCATCTTATATAAGTTGCATGTAATCTGCTACATATAAACATTTTTTGGTCACAGTCTGTCTGCATTTTCAAGGGGGGGTAACAGGTAAACAGCCAATCTGGCTATGTCATCTCCCTCAGTATACACCTCAAAACTACTTGTACTATATAACTGTAACTGTTTTTTTTTAAAATAAAGAATCTAATCTAATCTAAATCTATCGCATTTGTGTAAATATTGACTTGAATACAGGTATGTCCCAAATCAGAGACACCCAGTTTTCACAAGGTTAATGTATGGAATAAGTGAGGGAACTGTGAAGTGTTGACTTCATAAATGCACTCCCACCTGTCTCGCTGTCGTTTTTGACTGGTTGAGGGGTGGAATGCCTCTATCAATTGTGTGTACATGTACATAACGAGTACATGTAAATGAGGGTACATGTAAATGTTAATATTTTCGTTTTCATATTTCATATTAATTCAAAAGCACATTCTGCTTTGTTTACAGGAACTTGCCTCATTAAAAATTACTGAACGGTGCAAGGTGCTCTCTCTAGTAACTTCTAAAGAAGCGAATATTGATAGATAAATTCTGATCACAAAACTAATCGTTTCCGCAGTCAGTTAATACTTTTCATCCACTTGGAAGACGGAATGGTCTCTTCCCAGCTGTTTCTGCTCTCGGGGGAGTTGACTCCATCGGGAGAGACAGATAGTGAGGAAGGGGTGACTATCCGGTGGGGGTTGTGGACAATCGTTTGGAGGTAGTGCACGTGGACTTGAATCGTGAACATTTTACTCGACTTCTTGATACGAGCTTATCAAGCTCTTTCGTCAGGGCATAAACATGTGGGTTGTTTCATAAAATATAATTTTTTCCGGTTGTTTTCTTCCAAACTATGGCTTATGGCCCCTTATTGGATAGTGGTCATGGAGCTCATTTGCTTTTCCCTCCCTACTTCTATCTTCTAAGCAGTAGTCTACGATCCGCGAATTTATTATCGCTTGTTCTAAAGCGACATAATTGATATGTTATTTCCTTTGACACGCAACTCATTTCCCCTTACGGGGGGGGGGGGGGGGGGGGGGGCATGCACATAGAGCTCATTTCAGTGTGAGATTCGTGACTGCAGCTTGGAAAAAAAGTTTCTATTGAACAATGTATTGTAAATTTGCTTATTTCCAAATGAAACAAAATAGTGCATTTCGATTGGCTGAGAGGCACGGTGTAACTTGCAATCCACAGTGGCTTTATTTACACCGTCATTAACCCCTGTGTAAAAACAAGAATATACAAGAGCAAGCCATATGGCTAAAAAGGTACCCATTTTTAATTATTAATTCATACCTTCTACTCGGTTATGTTAGAACAAAAGTAAAAATATAGGAAATTTAATATTTTTGTGCAATAAAATATTACAGATATGGATGTCATTGGAACTGGCTCATTGAGCCAGTTCCAATTACATCCATATTTGTCTGGTTTTATTTAAGAAACTTGCAAAGTACAAATTTTCTGTCAGTTTTTGCCCACAATGTAGGTTAAAGTATTAAGTTCACCGAAATTCTTGGAAATAAATCCGTTATCCTTGTTTTTTCCAGGGTGTATGGGAATGTACACCGGTTTGGGAACCCATACACCCTTCGGCTTCGCCTCAGGGTGTATGAGTTCCCAAACCGGTGTAAATTCCCATACACCCTGGAAAACACAAGGATAACTGATATTATTACCAAACTGATCTTATGTAAATATGTTTCATTCTTCACGAAAATGTATTATACTTACAACTTATCCAATCGTGTGTTTTTACTGAACGATAGTTCACGATCTCTTCAACAGTCGTTGTGCTTGGAGATAAAGCAATCGATTGAACAGTGCATTGTAAAATTACTTATTACCAAACCGATCTTACGTAAATATGTTGTAGTCCTCACATAACTGTTGTATACTTCTCCAATCATGTGTTTCTACAGAAAGATAGTTCAGGATCTCTTCAATAGTTGTGCCCTTGTAATTCATTTCAGTTACGGATTATGTAAAAAGTAGGAATAGTAATTGATTTGGAACTTGGATTGACGCCCTGTAAAATGTAGGCATTATCTACCTGCCCCTGACCCCCAGCCCCCCCCCCCCCCCCCCACCCACGCCCTAGCGAGGAGCCCGGGTTTTGATTGAGTGGATAGCACCAGATTATCACAGCCTTATCAGGAACGTTCTCTCTGTGAGAAAACGCTCATGAAAATGATTGTCTTATTTCTGGAGTTGTCGGTGTGGGGGCGGCATAGCTTACTGTTGTATAGTAGCAATAGTGATTGATATGCAACTTGGAATGATGCCCTGTAAAATATAGGCATTATCGTAAGTAGGATAAGGATAAGGGGGGATTTTGGAACACAGGACTAGTCAAGGCCATCTCACCTGAAAACCCCGACTAATCAGCGGACGGCCAAAGTGTTATTATTAGCTAATTGCCCTCACCGCCTCCCCCAGCGAGGAGTATGGGCTTTGGTTGCGTGGACAACACCAGTATGTGACATCATTTGAAGGAAAGCTGTCTATGAGAGAGCTTCTATAAAAATTATGTCTTATTTCTAGTGTTGTCGGCGTGAGGGCGGTGGGTCGCATAGTTTACGGTGGCTGTTCTCCAAACCTTACCTGATGGCGTCTCGATGGAATTTATCGATAAGGTTCAACTTTGCGTTGACCTTGGGCGGACGCCAGGAAGATAGGTATTTGAATTAGAACACTTGAAGTACAACATTATAAATTATTGTCATGAATTGACGGTAATATGGTCTGAGGTTTGCGGCTCGGATCTTATGTTTAACCGAGACGACGACAGTGATGATAATGACGACGATGATGATGATGACGACACACTCACAGATAAATTGTTTACGTGACAACCATTAGTGTTTCACCTGTACTCAGGTAACTGAACTCCAGATTTAGTAACAAATAATGACATTGTGTGCGTTCCTTTCGACCATTTACTATTTAAGGTCTCAGCTAAACGACTCGTGCATCTGCTGCATCGAGTATTAAATCTATCACTCCAACTGCTAATAATATAGGTAATATCAACTGCGCTGTTGTTGATAAATACCGCAACGTGGCCGGCGACGGTGATGGCGGCGGAGGCGACGAGACGACGGCGAGGAGGAGGATGGTGACAAAATTGCAGGCATTTCTTTTGCACGATGAGAATGAGTCGCTGTGGCTTGGTATTGATAGCGTGTGGTTGTCGCCTATCCTAGTCCATGGGCATGACACCCTAGATCACAATCATGTATGATATAGTAGTGTATTGTGGAAGGATGGGCTGTTTCAGACTCCACGTTCAAGCATGACAACGACGAAACTGTTTTTCAGCTCTACTTTCTTTTGAAATTGTTCTGTATCTCATACACAGATTACGAGGGACCTTTTTACCATAGCATTTAGTTTTCTTGTGGCTTTTTATTTCCTACAAATTGAGTCAATGAATCCTACCATTATACCCGACATTGCTGTTCTACAATGTGGTTATAAATCTCCCAATACAGGGGCGGCGGAACGATTTTCAAAGTGTGGGAGGGGGGGGGGGGTGGATCGGGCGAAGGATGGTCGTCGGTATGACGGGTGGACCATGGTTTGGCCTGTCATACAAAAATTGTAAATTCCACGGTCCCAAAAGCCCCATTTCCATGTATCTGAGTGGACATTTTAAGATTGTTCAGGAGATGTATTTGAAAGATTTCACCCATTAAGAACCGTTAAAAAATGTCGGTAAAGCATACAGGTGAGGTCTATTTATCGAGCGTTGGTCGTAACGACCAAAGCTGATAAATAGACCTTACCTGTATGCTCTACGAGACGTTAACAGCATTTAAACTGTCTGTAGATTATCTTGTCTGGGGGTTGATTTGGTACTTGTATGTCTGTAAGATTACGATCTATTTCAGTTAACCGATTTTTTAACATACTGTATACATTTTAGCGTTTGCTGCCACTTACTGCACAAAATGATCCGAAATCCATCGAAACTGAACCAGTACGAGAGAAAGATAGCTGGTGAAAATATGGGGGAGGCTCTGGATCCGCCACTTGTTTCACCAGTCATTGGTTGTGTTAAAATATATGCATACGAAAAAACATGGCCCGGCAAAAAAGGGGTGGGGTGCCCCCCCCCCCCCCCCCCCGGTTCCGTCGCCTCTGCTATAATGAGGCAGGTTTCTTATTGACACCCTCAGTACTATTTCGATCACACTGCGAGTATGCCTTCCTGACAATAACAGTCATGATCTGGATTGGGTTGCTCATCCTCCTCTCGGAAGACGTTGAACTTAATCCAGGGCCTGACTCACCTCAAGGAAGTTATACAAGTAGCCACAACGAAATCAGTATAATGCACTTGAAAGGACATAGTATTTGCGACACGTTAGAATATTGCAAATCGAAATGTTCTAGCGACATCTGTGTATTCACTGAAACGTGGCTAAACAACTATGTTGATTCAGGCCTTATCGAAATTCAAGGATTCCAAAAACCCTATCGTAAAAATAAGGTTGACCTGGGTGGGAGTATAGCCATTTACGTGAAGCACAGTCTATGGTACACTCCTAGGGATGACCTTATATGCCTTAATACTGAGAGTATTTGGCTTGAACTTTCCAACGGACGAGATAAGTTTATGCTGGGAGCATTTTACAGACCTCTGAATGCGCCATAAGATATATGGGGAAATAATTGTCAATATGATCGCGCTATCAATATCCGACTGCCCAATATTATCATTACTGATAACTTTAACGTCATAATAGACAACACATTTACGGTATTTAGCAGTCCTACAACCTCATCTAAATAATCTCTCTTCCAACACATTTCACAGAAAACTCATCATTACTTGACCTTTTTCTGGTAAGTAATAAGCCAAGGGTCAAAACTGCAGGAGTAGGGGATCATTATTTTGCCGATTTAATTAGGTATCACTGTCCAATATTCCTCACACATAATGTGAGAGTAGCTCAAGCCATTGCAAACGCGTTTACTCGCCGTGTCTGGCAGGACGAAAAGGGCGACTATACATGTATGAGTAATGAGCTTGCTTTGCAGAATTGAGTGGAAAGAAATGTGTGACTCAACGCAAGCAACTCTGTGCTGAACATGAAAAAACCTGAACGCAATATCGAATAAATACATGCCTAACAAAACTATCGTGTCCCGACCTGATGAGCCCAGATGGATGAATGGGAACCCTAGACTCCTTATTAGACAGAGTCGACACCTGCATACAAAAGCTACAAAACGTAATAATACCCCATTTGCCTGGACCGTCTACCGGATGAAACGGAACGAAGTCATCAGTGCTGTGCGAAACGCTAAAAAGGATTACTCCCTCAAAATTCAAGGTATATTAGATGGGAGTGGCACCTCTCAGAAACTGTGGCGGAAAACTTTTAATCAGATGATTAATTCTAAGTCAGATCACCAAATACCAGCTCTTTCTTATATTGGCACTATCCTAACGACAGACATCGATAAAGCAAAAGCTTTCAATAAATCTTCTTGCTCAACATCAAGTGTAGATGACATGTCACATCATGTGTCAGGTGTTCCATTTAATCCAAATAGGTCCACAAGAAATACTATCCATATCTCTCTCGATGATGTCTGTAAGGCAATTAAATCCCTAAAGGTAAATAATGCCGTGGGTCCTGATGGAATTAGTCCTATATACAGTACGTGGCTAGTGGATTGTAACTGAATCATCCGGGAAGTGGTGTTATCACCCAAAGTATCACTTTCAAATTTTGTACATGTGGACAAAAAAATACAAGCAATGTTTCAGCCAATGGACCTCCGGGTTTAATCCGGAGGTTTATTGGCTGAAACTTTGCTTGTGCTTGTTATGCTTTGCAACGAACTTGCAATTATTGCTTGGATGGAATCTCCACTCTGTGGGTGATTTAGTGATAATACACTCTACACATACTGTACTAAAGTATTGCTGAACCGCTATCTATCATATCCAACAAATACCTTTGCGAATCTTACTTTCCGTGTGAATGAAAACGTGCCAATGTCTCTCCCATATACATATCGAAGGACGAGAGAACAGTTTCAAACTATCGGTCGATCTCAGGCTTGAGCTGTATCGGAAAAGTATTTGTAGAGTGTTTTTTTTTTAAATATTCTCCTTTTTAGAATCAAACAATCTCTTGTCAAAAGTCCAAGTTTAATTCCCATAAATTCCACAGTGTACCAGTTGATCGTCATCTACAATACCATCACTCGGGCACTGGATGATAACAAAGAAATACGACCTGTCTTTGCCGATACTGGTGAGGCATTTGATAAAGCCTGGCACAGAGAATTGATGATCAAAAAAAAAGATATAAATTACTGGCTCTTTACTTTCATGGTTCAATTTTTACCTTGATCAAAGAGAGCAAAGAGTTGGAATTGGCTCAAAAAGCTCAAGATGGAGATTCGTATCTAGCGGCGTTCCACAAGGTTCAATACTCCGTCCTCTACTGTTGTTGATATACATAAACGACACTGTCGACGGAATTAGATGCGACATTCGCTTGTTTGCAGATGACACATCACTGTCAATAATTGTTGAGAATCCAACGGAGGTTGCCAGAATGATATTATCCGATGTATTGAAAACTTAAACTTCGTGTTAACAATGGCTAGTGAATTTTAAAGCATTTAAACAGTAGAAATGGTAGTATCGAGGCGCATAAACCAATCATCGCAACCACCTTTGGAATTCTTTGAGGAAATTATAGAAAAGGTGATCTGACGCTTAACAGTCAATGTACTTGGGGTGATTATATTGATTCCATTATCCAAAAGGGTTGGAATCATCTCAACCCACTTCTCAGGTTTAAATTTAAATTAGAAAGGAAATCTCTGCAACAAGTACACTTTTCCTTCATGAGATGTCCTGGAGTATGCTTCGCCGTTTTGGGATAACTGTACGCTTGCCGAAGCTGATTAACTTGAACAAAAATCAATGTTGAAGCGGCCAGGCTTGTCACGGGCGCAACAAAGTGTGCTAGTAAAGCCAGCTTGTATATTGAAACTCGTTGGGAGACACTATACCAGAGACGACTACACCAAAAGCTTATTCAGTTTCACAAAATGTATCACAAATATGTCACGAACTTTTTCTCAAATTTGATACCACGACATGTGTACGAATCTCAGAGTTACAACTTGAGAAACATTCAAACCTTGACCACCCCACACTCTCGAACTACATTGAGACAAAAATCATTTATTCGGTCAACGATAAAAATATGGAATGCACTTCCAACAGTTAGACGAGAAACAAAATCCCCTGCAGCTTTCAAAATGCAAATAAATACAAATAACAAACCGCCTAAATACTATTATTATGCCTCACGTTTGTAACATCAGCCGTGATTGGTTAATTTGACACATTCTAAAAGTCATAGTAATGGAGTTCTGGGGCAAAACACGGGTACTATCGGAACGTTCTTCCCTGGAGACAAAAGAACAAAGAAAATGTAAGCTCCACTTCCATTGATCAGCGTCGATTACCGTTACGCACGCTCAGATTGGACGTTCTCAACACCAAACGCTGGCGCCGTGTCCGTGTAACGTTTTTAGTCACCGGTAGACACAAACTTACCAACAAATGTGTCATCTTCGGTGGGTGTGTTTTCAATTTCAACTGCAAACAATGAATCTAAAAGAATCAGAAATATTAAAAACTCGCGTGTTCTTCACCACTTCGGTGAATCCTGAATATGAGTTATGACTTCAATCAATTATATTTCCACAAGTTTAGTACTCCTCGACCTCACTGAGACTCCGCCTCAAGTTCAAAATAAATTGTTTTACTCTGCTTAATTCTAACAACTGTCGTCGTCCAAGAAACATGACTTTATATTCCATTATTATTAATTTATACCACTTATCACACAAGCACTAATAATGAATTATAACATGAACAGCAAGATAGTGTTGTAAACACTGGCATTTGGTGATATAGAAACTTCCAAAGCGACGGCACTTGTGACAAGTCATTTTCGAATTTGGTGATCTGGAACCTCCTAAAGAGATGTAATTTGTTAGAAATGGCGTCATGTTTTTGGATTCGACGACATTCTTATTACCAGATTGATGGCATGTTGCAGTTAACGCTTAACAATGAAAGATTTTTTTTTGTTCGGCATAATAAAATAATTAGAACGTTTCTTTTCATGTTCTATCGGTCGATAGTACCTGAGTTTGAGTGATTTCTGAAATTAAACCTTCAGCAGCTTCGCTGCTTCAGGTTTAATTTCAGAAATCACACAAACTCAGGTACTATCGACCGATAGAACATGAAAAGAAACGTTCTAATATTCTATTATTACTGCTCTTCCAGACTCGGAATAAGTCAGATATATAATTACAGAAGCAGATTAAATAGCAGTAACTTGAATGAAGACCTTTTTAATAACCACTTATCCGATACCTCGTTTTGTAACTGTGTCCAAGTTGAATTAGCACACTACTTCTTATTGTAATACCCATTACTTAACAGTGCTCGTCAACAAACACTTAACTAGTTACCAACTCAGATACCATCCTGTGTCCTTCTGTATGGATCAGAACACCTAACAGCACAAGAAAATAAAAAAAGACTGTCTACATGGTACAGCAATTTATATCGAAATCAAACAAGTTCAAGCATTGACCTTCACCCAGTTACTTCACTCATAAAGGCGGATTTCAATATCGCCTGTGTTATGGTTAATAATTCGTTACAGTGGGTGGGAGAAAAATCCTTGGAGTAAAGCCTTCGGCCGTTGGTTCAGTATCACTGAGACCAGGGTTTTCTGCCTGGTCTTGGTGATGCTGGATCGCCGCCCGCGGTTGAAGGTATCATTTCAGAAACTAAAATATGCAACCTGTGGATTCCCAGAGTTTTAACTTATGTGAAGGGTACCTAATACACAAAACTGATGCAGGAACAACTTTTCATGATAAGACAGGTTACATTGCGTTTAAACCATGCGTTGTTCTTTTTCCAGAGAGGCGTTTCCTATTAGTGGGGAGTGGAACACTCTGGGAAATATGGGTTCTATGTGGGTCTATTTGGAACCAGATCTAGAACCTCAGGTTCTATGTAATATTTTGGCTCTAGGTGCGGGTTAGTATGGTAACACTGGGTGGGCAGTAAAACAATATGAATCATATTACTTCTGCTTTCTGCCTAGGTGTTGTTAATATATTAAAATTGTTGGATGACTCATCATCAGTCACTCAGATACGCTATGGAAAGTGAAAGTGGTGTTTTGATAGAGGATAATTGTTTACGTGTGTTGGAAAAACGTGTTATTTTCTTCCATTAAACTGTGACAGATTATTGGGCCTGAGAGGCTAAGAATACTGGGTATTGGGACAGAACGTTGGCGGTGTGCAGGCCTAACTGTCGGTACATGTGGAAGATGGATGTGTGGGGGGGGGGGGGGGGGGCAGTACGGGAAATTTCATCAGTTTTGAAAGTGGTCCACAACAGTGACTGTTAGCCTTTATTTAATATTCTGCTTCCTTGCTTCTTTTCCGTCCCAAGCTTCCATTTCCTGGTGGAGGTTCATATCTGGTGTAAACAAATAGGCTTGTTTGTACGGTAACAGCTTATTTTCCAAAGAGAAAGGCTCAATCGAATCTTCACAAGGGCGTTCGAAAATATGAAAAGACTTCCAGGTGCCGTCATTAATTTCAGTTGGTGCATATACATACAGGCCTACGGTGTATGATTAGCCTAATTCTTAACATTTCTTGTGCTCTGAAGCTGTGAAATTGAATCGTACCCCTAACACTTTTATTAGAGCTGCACAATTTTTGCTTACATGACGATTGGCGAAACCAAACTAACTTAGGGCGTATTATTTCTTCATAAATGTCGCATTGGAATTTTTTTCATTAAGAAATAAAGTCCAACAATGTGTTGTTGAATTTGTAGTTTGTTGTGATTCAGATGCAGTGGTATTGAGATTTTGAAGGCTTTCTTTGCCTTTGGTGGGCCCACTTAAAAACTCGCGACCGACAATGACACTGAAAAAAAATATTTTCAACTTGACTTTTAACTCGTTCAAATATACAATGGATTATGCATTATATTCACATCAGATGATTTTTCAAGATAATCTCGGCCACTCGTTGTTGCGGTGATTAGATCCACGTGTTAACCCTTTACCTAACCCGAAAAGCAGACGGCACTTGCAAAAATAATTCTTGAAAAACTAATTTTTTTCATTTTTTGTCTCAAAAACATAGGTTATGACCCCTCGTTGGAACGAGCTCGACGAGCTCGTTCCAACGAGGGGTCATAACCTATGTTTTTGAGACAAAAAAATGAAAAAAATAATGAAAATTAATTGGCGATTTTTGAGAATAGCGCTGGCCGGTTTTGGCCGTTACGTTAGGTAAAGTGTTATTTATTATTTGACAGTCTTCACTATTACTTGCCAAATTTGGAAATTTCGTACCTAAAAGGCAGACAATGGACAATATTTCAAATGCAATGACGTTCTAAATTTTTGATTGCACGACTTGAACATTGAAAACGCCAACAACAAATTTTGGATTTTTGCTTTACATGTGGATATACGTACATGTATCTTATCACAAATGATTGTTGGCATCGTTTATTTGCGTTTATGACTGAAAGCCACAATGCAGTTTCATCGTCAGAGAAAGCGTCATGGAGGATTGTAACCGTAATTGGCGAGAGGGGGTCAAATCAAAGAGGTCTTTGGGTGGCCTGCGTGATAAAGAGAAGCCAGGTTTTGAAGAGTACCTTGATGGCACCTTTGGGGGGGTCACTGTTGTTCAAGCTGAGGTCGCGATCCCTGGAGCTGAGGGGGAAAATTGGGAAAGATGGTGAAAGGGAGTGCCAGATGTGTAACTTGGACATGGTGGAGACCCTGGAACACTTTCTTCTAGAATTCCCAAAGTATCAGCCTAAAAGAATGAGATTCACTGGGAGTATAATGGGGAAGTGGGGTGGGAGAATGAAGGACATGTGGTTAGGGGGGGGGGGGGACTCAAAGGAGAGGGTTAATATGCTAATCGGAGAGATTGGGAAGAATGGGACAAGGGATATTATCAAGCAGTTCGTCTCCTATTGTTGGGAGGAGAGGAGAAGCGTGGGAATAGGGAGGCAGTTGGGAGTACAGGGGTAACCATGGCCTTCTCGTCCGAGAACCGCGACAAATCAGCGGCTGGCCAAAGTGTTATTATTATTATCAAAGCCCACGTCTCGTTTCTTCCCACAGGACTAACACTATCGTTTATTTACGTTTCGGACTCCGGTCACAAACGATCGGCAATCGCGGTTATCGTTTGTATTAGAGGAACGGAAACGAAACTCGCGTTTTTGTATAGTTTATAACCGCGTACAAAACCGCGAGATAATTGTGGGTTACCTACAACTACTTCCGACCTGTAGTGTAGAACTCTTTGTTCCCCATAGAACCCTGTTTTTTTTTTTTACTAGAACCTTTCCAGCACATTAATCCTAAATTGTTCTGGTAATCCTGGTAAGCATGTTATATATTTCAGTCTAAGTAAATCGGTTTATTACTTTCCAAAGTGTGATTTATTGAGATTTCCAGGTTTGATTATAAACGATAACTTCACAAGTGAATTATGCAATCAACAATTGTGTCATGTGTCCGTGCACGCAAACGAAGACGCTTTGCCGTGGGTATAATGGGGACTTCATAGTTTTTTTTAACCCTTTACCTAACATGAAAAGCAGACGACACTTGCAAAACAATTCGTGAATAACTATTATTTTAAACTTTTGTCTCAAAAACATAGGTTATGACCCTTCATTGGGACGAGATCGACGAGCTCGTTCCAATGAGGGGTCATCACCTATGTCTTGGAGACAACAAATGAAAAAATAATGAAAATTAATTGGCGATTTTTGAGAATAGTGCTGTCCGGTTTTGGCCGTTACGTTAGGTAAAGGGTTAAATAAATAAGAGAAAAGCGTCTAAAGAGTTAACTTCACCAACGAGAGGAAGGGGACCAATGGAGGACTCAGTGAGATCACCGCGCACTGCATTGAGCCACCTGCCGCCAGGGATGTGGCTAGAGGGTTTCAGCTGGGGGGTGGGGGTGGGGGGGGGGGGGGGGGGGGGGTACCGGTGTAAATTCCAACTGTGAGTGGTTTCGATAGGTGGTTGCAGCTAAATAAAGTTTCAAATTCACGTTTCAATTTCAATTAATTCCTTATCTTCAATTTCGGTGATGGGAGTGTTTTGGCACTGCGCATCACCATCAAAAGTATCTAAGAATATACTCGCATCCCGTTCACCGCCAGATTGTAAGTTATCAGAACAGTATGCAATGTCAATATCAAATTCAACGTCACTCACGATATGAAAACTATCAGCAATCGTTGACGGCAGGCAGGGATGTGGCGACCGGGGAGGGGGAGGGTAGTGGGGGTGGGGGGTGTCTCATCCCCAGCTAGGAGTATTTTTTTTCAAAGTTCGAAATTCCGAGGTCTTTACTTTCATTGTTCAATTTTTACCTTGATCAAAGAGAGCAGCAAAGAGTTGGAATTGGCTCAAAAACCTAAAGATGGAGATTCGTTTCTAGCAGCGTCTCACAAGGTTCAATACTCGGTCCTCTACTGTTGTTGATATTCATAAACGACATTGGCGACGGAATTGGATGCGACATTCGCTTGTTTGCAGATGACACATCACTGCCAATAATTGTTGAGAATCCAACCGAGGCTGCGTGAATGATATTATCCGATGTATTGAAAATTGAAACTTCGTGTTAACAATGACTAGTGAATTGTAATGCATTTAAACAGTAGAAATGATAGTATCGAATAAACCAACTATTGCAACCACCTTTGGAATTCTTTGAAAATAAACACCTTGGTCTGACGCTTAACAGTCAATGTACTTGGGGTGATTATATTGATGTCATTATCCAGAAGGGTTGGAATCATCTCAACCTACTTCTCAGGTTTAAATTTAAATTAGAAAGGAAATCTCTGAAACAAGTACATTTTTCCTTCATGAGACCTGTCCTGGAGTACGCTTCGCCGTTTGGGAAAACTGTACGCTTGCCAAAGCTGATTAACTTGGAAACAAAATCCAGGTTGAAGTGGCCAGGCTTGCCACGGGCGCAACAAAGTGTGCTAGTAAAGCTAGATTGTATATTGAAACTCGCTGGGAGACACGATACCAGAGACGACAACAACACAAGCTTATTCAGTTTCACAAAATATATCACAAATATGTCCCGAACTATTTCTCTAATTTGATACCACGACATGTGTACGAATCTCAGAGTTATAACTTGAGAAACATTCAAACCTTGACCACCCCACACTCTCGAACTACATTGAGACAAAAATGATTTATTCAGTCGACGATAAAAATTTGGAATGAACTTCCAACACTTGGACGAGAAACAAAATCCCCTGCCGCTTTCAAAATGCAAATAAATACAAATAACAAACTTCCTAAATTCTATTATTATGCCTCACGTTTGTAACATCAGCCGTGATTGGTTAATTTGACATCTTCTAAAAGTCATAGTACTGGAGTTTTGGGGCAAAGCGCGGGTACTATCGGAACGTTCTTCCCTGGAGACAAGAGAACAAAGAAAATGTAAGCTCCAATTCCATTGATCAGCATCGATTACGCACGCTCTGACTAGAATTTCTCAACACCAAACGCTGGCGCCGTGCCCGTTTAACGTTTCTAGTCACCGATAGACACAAACTTACCACCAAATATGTCATCTTCGGTGGGTGTGTTTTCAATTACAACTGCAAACAATGAATTCAAACGAATCAGAAATATTAAAAACTCACGTATTGTTCACCACTTCAGTGAATCCTAAATATGAGTGATCACTTCAATCAATTATATTTCCACAAGTTTAGTACTCCTCGACCTCACTGAGCCTCCACCTCAAGTTCAAAATAAATTGTTTCACTCCACTTAATTTTAACAACTTTCGTCGTCCAAGAAACATGGATTTATATTCAATTATTATTAATTTATACCAGTTATCACACAAGCATTAATAATGAATTATAACATGAACAGCACGATACAGTTGTAAACACTGGCATTTGGTGATATAGAAACTCCCAAAGCGACGGCACTTGTGACAAGTTATTTTCGAATTTGGTGATCTGGAACCTCCTTAAGAGACGTCATTTGTTCGAAATGACGTCATGTTTTTGGATTCGACTACATTGTTATTACCAGATTGGTTGCATGTTGCAGTTAACGCTTATCAATGAAAGATTTGTTTTTGTTCGGCATAATAAAATAATTAGAATGTTTCTTTTCATGTTCTAACGGTCGATATTCGCTGCTGAAGGTTTTATTTCAGAAATCAAACAAACTCAGGTACTATCGACCGATAGAACATGAATAGAAACTTTCTAATATTCTATTATTACTGCTCTTCCAAGCTCAGAAGTAGTCAGAAAAATCATTGGAGAAGGAGATTAAATAGCAGTAACTTGAATGAAGACCTTTTTAATAACACTTATCCGATACCCCGTTTTGTAACTGTGGCCATGTTGAAATAGCAAACTACTTCTTATTGGAATGCCCATTACGTAACAGTGCTCGTCAACAAATACTTAACCAGTTACCATCACAGATACTTCCTATGTCCTTCTGTATGGATCAGAACACTTAACAGCACAACAAAATAAACAAAAGACATTCTACATGGTACAGCAATTTATCTCGAAATCAAACATGTTCAAGCATTGACCTTCACCCAGTTACTTCAATCATAAAGGCGGATTTGAACGTCGACTGTGTTATGGTTAAAAATTCGTTACAGTGGGTGGAATAAAAGTCTTTGGAGTAAAGCCTTCGGCCGTTGGTTTAGTATCACGGAGACAAGGGTTCTCTGCCTGGTCTTGGTGATGCTGGATCGCCGCCCGCGGTTGAAGGTATCATTCCAGAAAATAAAATATGCACCTGTGAATTCCCAGAGTTTTAACTTATGAGAAGGGTACCTAATACACAAAACTGATGCAGGAACAACGTTTGCTGATACGACAGGTTACGTTTCGTTTAAACCATGCGCTGTTCTTTTTCCGGGGAGGCGTTTCCTATTAGTGGGGAGTGGAACACTCTGGGAAATATGGGTTCTATGTGGGTCTATTTGGAACCAGATCTAGAACCTCAGGTTGTATGTAATATTTTGGCTCTAGGTGCGGGTTAGTATGGTAACACTGGGTGGGCAGTAAAACAATATGAATCATATTACTTCTGCTTTCTGCCTAGGTGTTGTTAATATATTAATTCAATTCAATTCAATCTTTATTTCACAGCATACAGCATACAAATACAAACGAGAGAGAGAGTAAAGTTACAAAATTGTTGAATGATGTATAAATGTATACTGTGGGGAATGACATAGCCTTGCGACTGTCTTCCTGTCATCCCCTAGACAATCAAAATAATAAATAAAATAGAATGGCAAATGGCAAGTGTTAAATTCAAGTTAAATGTAGTCGATCCAGACAGCAGGTAGTTGCTATGTTACATTAACATTCTTTACATTAAAATTGAGTATTGTTTCCACATCATGGATCAAACTCCCAAGAATTCTGTCTCGGGTTGTTTTAACCCGTCATCAACTGTGTTTCCGAATCCTAATCGAATCAACAGTGTTTCCGAATAAAAAAAAAAAAAACAATTTTTATACGCATTCCTTAGTAGGCCAGTACAATTATCGTAGGCTAATGGGGTGATGTAAAAACCGGAATACCGCGGGACAACCTTTTCATCAGCTTGTGGGAAGAGAAGAGATAAAGGTAATAACGACCCCGAGAGTTCCAACTAGGCGAAGCAGTCAGGGCATCTTGGGTTGGAACACCTAACATTGACTTCGTATGCGTTTAAAAATTGATTGAATAAAGTTTTGTTAAATGCCTTTCGGGTGAGGGTTTTTATCGTTGTGTCTAAGTCATTCCACAGTTTGGGAAAATAAAAATATGGAATAGCGGCTGAGAACTGAGTGCGGGGTTTGTGTGTGATTAGGTTTCCACATTGCCTAGTATTCATACCAGATGGGTTAGAGTACACTTGGAATGTATTATCAAAACTGACAGGGAGGTTGTTTATAGACCAGTCGTACATGAATAGAAGTGAATGTAACTTGTACAGATTATTAAATTTCAGGATTTTCAAACGTTTGAAAAGAGGATCGGTGTGTGAGTTGAACTTTTTGTTCGCTATGATACGCACAGCCTTCTTTTGAAGATTCAGAATTTGTTTAGTAGCTGGTGTATTGCCCCAAATTTGTATCCCGTAAATTAAATGGCTTTGAAATAAAGTGAAATAGAGTATACGTAGTGTCTCGAGCGGCAAAAAATTCTTGACTCTATTCAGGATATAAATTGCCCTGGATAATTTCGTACAGACTACGGATACATGATGATTAAATCTAAGATTCTCGTCCATGTCAATTCCTAGGAATTTTATGAATTTGTGTTGGCGATTATTACCTGCTATTATTAAGCTTGAGTTATTTAGTGAAATTTGGGTTTGTACATTGTTGAAATTGTAATTGTCATTTTGGGGATGAAGAAGTAGAACCTTAGTTTTATTAGCATTTAATGATAACTTATTAGCTAGACACCAGTCATTGATTTTTGACAATTCATTGTTTGCCCTCTCCGCTAGGAGGTTGAGGTCATTACCAGATGCGTAGGATGTTGTGTCATCCGCAAAGGATAAAATACTCATGTCGGTCGACTCACAAATGTCGTTGATAAAGAGCACAAACAAAAGAGGACCGAGGACAGAACCCTGGGGTACACCCGTAGTAATATTGAGTTGATTCGAGGATTCACTCGCGAATTGCACAAATTGGGATCTCTCAGAGAGATAGTTCAGAAACCAAGAATTAGCTGTACCTCTAATTCCGTAATGTTCAAGTTTCCTGACGAGGATTTCATGGTCAATAGTGTCGAAAGCTTTGGAAAAATCTAAAAAAATAGATAATGTGCAATCTTTAGTTGCATTGTTATTCATCATGGAAGCGTAGTTGATAAGATGCATTATCGGATGAAATGTTGAGTGTCCCTTTCTGAAGCCAAACTGATAGTTATAAATAATGTTGTTTGCATCTAAAAAGTTTGTTAACCTTTTGTGCATTAATTTCTCTAAGATTTTAGAAAATGAGGGAAGAATACTTATTGGACGATAATTGTCGAATGACTGTTTATCTCCAGATTTAAAAATTGGTACTACTTTTGCAGTTTTCATTTTTGATGGTACAATTCCAGTTGAGAATGAGGTATTAATAACATGGGTTAAAGGAACAGCAATTTCTTGTATAATGTTTTTTAGTAGTTTCGGAGAAATGTTGTCATTACCAGCAGAAGTTTTTGTTGGGAGACTTTTTACAGAAGATACTACTTCTTCAGGGCTTGTGGGTGATATGAAAAAAGATCCGGGGACACTGTCATTGAGGTAATCTGAGAATCGATGTGTGGAGCTTGTCATGTTGTTGGTAATTCGATTTCCAATGTTAATAAAGTAGTTGTTAAATTTATCAGCAATTTGGATAGGGTCAGTGAACTCTACATTATCATCAATAAACGATGATGGTAGGGGAGGCGGAAGGTTTGACTTATTTATTGCTTTGCGGAGAATTTCCCAAGTTTTCTTAATGTTTCCCTTATTTTGTAAAATTAATTGGCTATAATAATTTTTTTTAAGTTTACGTCTGAGTTGGTTAAAAATTTGACAGTAGGTTTTGTATCTTGTAATATTGTCGTTGGTTGGGGCCCTCAGCTTTTTTTCAAGCAGTTTATGTTTGTTCAGGGAGGACTGTAGAAGACCGTAAGTCATCCATGGCTCTCGTTTGACGTATTTTTTCGGGGTCTTCTTTATCGTCGGTGGGAAGGCTTGATTAAACGTCGTATTAAGAATTGATAGGAGCTTTTCATAAGCTTCGTTTGCACGAGCCTCTTGGCATACATTATTGAAATCAGATTGAGATAGTAGGTGTTCAAATAAGTTGATATTCCTTGTGTTGAAGATTCTCTTTGGTTGGAATGTATTGTCGTTGGATTTGGTACTATTGGGGTTTTTGATGTAAAATGTTGCGAAATGATCGCTGACATCTGTAATAATTATTCCGGTGGTATTGGAGTCGAGTTTATTACAAAAAATATGGTCAATTATAGTCGCTGAATGATTTGTTACTCTTGTAGGTTTGGTTATCATAGGTGTGAATCCAGTGCTGAACAATGATTCTAAATACTGATTAGTTTTCGGGTGTTGGTTAAAGTTTAGTAGATCTATATTGAAGTCGCCCATCAAATAGGTTGTCTTCTTCTCAGATGTGATTTTGTCGAGTAAGTTGGAATATTGAGATAAAAACAAGTCAAGATCCGCTTTTGGTGCGGTATTGGGGCGATAAATAACTCCTACAATTGATTTGTAATTTCCAGTGAGTTCAATAAATAGTGATTCAAACACATGGGGAATGAAAATGCTTAAGTCGTTCCTAGTTTTGAATGGTATAGAATCTTTAACAAAAACACCAACCCCACCCCTACCATCATCATCGGAGGGACGAGTACGTAGAACAAGCGGATGGTAGCCGTCTAAGGTGTAAGAGATGTTTTCCTTCACATTGAAAGTTTCAGTGATACCTATGATGTCAAAGATATTATCATTTGTTTGAAGATCAGAAATCAGACTCTGTAGTCGTTCAAAATTGGCATTCAAGCTTCTACAATTAATGTTAAGTAAAGCAAAAGATTTCTTACACGTGCCTACTGTTGAAGAGAACGTTCCAGGAGTGTAGAATTTGCAGTTATTCCTGTCGGCATTGAGTGGAGAAATAGGATCATCTTCCGAAACACAGTCAATTTCATTGTTGAATTGTGTAACAAAGTCAAAGGCTGCATCGTTCTGAACATCATCAAGCGAGACTAAGTTAGTCGTCATAAAGTTTGGTACACAATGAAGGAAACAAAGAGTTTTAATAACACAAGTGTTCTACTCTGCTGTCTAGATTACTGTGACTTGAGGTACAGTTGGAGAAGTTGGGACAAGGGCACGAGTCCTGAAATGTGGACTTTGGCAATCTGTCTTATTATGAACCCGGGAGTTGGTTGGGTGGGTTATGAATAATCATAGGTAATAGCTATTTTGTAAGGAGAGGTTATTTTTTGCGTGTGGGTCGGGAAAAATATTGGTGAATATAAGAACACAAAATAATATGGGTGCACATGATAGAGGACATTAAAATATGGTTGAACGTTCACATTGTGGTCATGCCCTCGCATGGTTTATCAGTTTGTTCGCAAAGTGCAGCATAGCGTCTCAGCATCAGCCATGCTGCACTTTGAGGACAGACCAGTAAGTTGAGTAAGTATTCACGTGGCGTTTAATTGGGGTGGGAGAAAATGAATTTAGACTAATGGAGAGATATTCTATCTTTTGGAAAGGAATATATTTGGAGATATTGCATATATTGCAGCAACCATGCCACAGTCAGAGAACAGGTGGTAATACAAGTAGGTTGTGTAATTATTCAAGTGACGTTGAGCAAAGGTAAGAGAATCTAAGATTACAGTAGAGCTATGATATTCAAGCGAGTGAGTGTCGGAATTATTGGAATAAATAGTGGAAAGCGCGAAAATATGACTGCACACAGTGGAGTGGAGGGCATTGAAATGTAGGTTGAACTGGGAGTCACTTTTCCATTGTGCTTCAGCATTTATGGTTGTCACTCTGCACACAAACTACACCATGGCTGCTCCGCGGCAGCCACATCGTAGTCTGGGAGCAGACGGTAACATCAGTAATTGGTGTAGATAATCATTTTGCGTTTCGTGAGTGCATGAGAATCTGTTTTTTTTGTTATTAAAGGATATTCTAACGTGGGGTAGGATATATGTTTGGTGAATACACAAAAGCAAAACAATTTGTCTGCACATAACGGAGGACATTGAAATTTCATTTGAAGTGGATATCACTTTTCTAATAATTAAGACGCCAGGTTTGCAGTTAGGACAAACTGCACCATGACTGCTCTGCAGCAGCCATGCTGCAATTTGAGAACAGGCGGCACCTCCAGTAAGTTGCGTAAATGTTCGTAAAAAGTTCAACCAGTGTTGGAGGCTGACATTTCAATAATGGGTGGATAATCTAACATATGGGTGAGGATTCGTTTGAATAAATACATAAATATAGGATCATGTTGTTGGACATAATATGGGACATGACGCAGATAGGTGGCAAACTGTGACACCAGTAATTTGTGTGCATGTAGATAATCATGTTGCGTATCGAAAGGGTATGATAAACTGGGTTTTGAGCTATTAAAGGATCCAGTAAGTTGAGATAATCGGTGCACTTGATTGGGTGCATTAAAATATGGGTTGAACTGGGTGACACATTCGCATTGTATTGCAGTCAAACACTCACATGGTTTATGAGTCTGCGCACAAGCTGCCTCATGGCTGCTCTTCGGCAGCCATCCTGCAGATTGTGAACAGACTGCACCACGAGTAAGTTGCGTACACGTTCGTATAATGTTAAACCAATGTTAGAAACTGACATTTCATTAATGGGAGGATAATCTAACATATGGGAGTGCATATTTTTGAATAAATCCATAGATATTAGATAATATTGCCGGACATAATAGGGGGCATGACGCAGTTATGGAGCAAACGGTGACACCAGTAATTTGTGTACATGTAAATAATCATGTTGCGTATCGAAGTGATATGATAATCTTTTATTTTTGCTATTAAAGGCTCCTTAAAATTGAAGTAAGATGGGTGCACATGATAGGGTGCATTTAATGGGTTGAACTGGGTAACACATTCTCATTTTGGTCAAGCAATCACATGGTTTATCAGTCTGTGCACAAACTGCAGCATGGCTGCTCTGCAGCGACCATGCTGCACTTTGTGGACAGACCGTTAAGTTGAGTAAGTATACACGTGGGTTGAAATGGGTAACACATTCTCATTTTAGTCAAGCACTCACATGGTTTATCAGCCAGTGCACAAACCGCAGCACGGCTGCTCTGCAGCGACATGCTGCATTTAGTGGACAGACCGATTAAGTTGAGTACATATGCACGTGTTGTTAAATTGGGGTGTAAAAAATGAGTTTACTAATCGGGAAATATTCTATAGTTTTGATAGGGAGATATTTGGATATATTGCTGCATTTTGGTCAAGCACTCACATGGTTTATCAGTCTGTGCATAAACCGCAGCACTGTTGCTCTGCAGCGACCATGCTGCATTTTGTGGACAGACCGATTAAGTTTAGCAAGTATACACGTGTTGTTAAATTGGGGTGTAAAAAATGAGTTTACTAATCGAGAAATATTCTATCGTTGTTAAATTGGGGTGTAAAAAAAAAAAAAAAAAAGAGTTTACTAATCGGGAAATATTCTATCGTTTTGATAGGGAGATATTTGGATATATTGCTGCATTTTGGTCAAGCACTCACATGGTTTATCAGTCTGTGCATAAACTGCAGCACGGTTGCTCTGCAGCGACCATGCTGCATTTAGTAGACAGACCGATTAAGTTGAGTAAGTATACACGTGTTGTTACATTGGGGTGTAAATAATGAGTTTACTAATCGAGGAATATTCTATCGTTTAGATAGTGATATATTTGGATATATTGCTGCAGCCATGCCGCAGTCAAGTGAGTTGTGTAATTATCCAAATGACGTTTAGCAGGGGTAAGAGAAGCGGAAATATATGGCAGCACAAAATGGATGGAAATCACTTTTTTCATTGATGTTCAACATTCACTGGTTCTCAGTCTGTGCACAAAATACATCTTGGCTGCTCCGCAGCAGCCTTGATGCAGTTTGGGAGCAGATGACAACACTAGTAAGTTGAGAAAATAATCGTGTTGCGTTTCGTAGGAGTATGAGAATCTGGGTTAATTCTATTAAATGATATTCTAGCCTGGGGTAGGGATATATTTTTAGCGAATACACAAAAGCAACACAGTATGTCTGCACATAATTCTCATTGCGGTCAAGCACTAAGATGGTTTATCATGTTTTATCGGTCAGTGCCCAAACTGCAGCGTGGTTGCTCTGAAGCAGCCATGCTGCATTTTGAGGACAGACCGGTAAGTGGTGTAAGTATTCACGTGATTTTTAAATGAGGTGTGAGAAAATGGCTTTTGATTAATGGGGAGATATTGTATCGTTTGGATAGGGACATAGGGGATGTAATGGAAATATAGCAGCAGCCATGCCACAGTCTGAGAACAAGCGGTAATACAAGTAAGTTGGGAAATTATTCATGCGGCGTTCTAACATGGGCGAGAGAATCTGAGATTACACCAATGCGAAGATATTCAAACGTGTGAGTGCAGAAATTATGAGGATAAATAATGGAGAGCGCGAAAATATGACTGCACATATAGGAGAGCATTGAAATATAATTTTAACTGGAAAACACTTTTCCATTGAGGTTCAGCATTCACTCGTCCACAGTCTGTGTACAAACTACACCATGGCTGCTCCGCAGCAGCATGTCGCAGTTTGGGAGCTGACGGTAACACCAGTTAGTCGAGTATGTAATTATGTTGCGTTTCATAAGGGTATGAGAATCTGGGTTTTGTTATTGAAGGAATACTAACGTGGGGAATGAGTATATTCTTGGTGAATGCAAAAGCAAAACAATATGTCTGCACATAATGGAGGGCAATGAAATTTCGTTTGAAGTCAGTATCACTTTTTTATTTTGATTTAAATTCCAGGTTTTCAGTTTGGGCAATCTGCACCATGGCTGCACTACAGCAGCCACGCTGCAGGTTGAGAACAAACATCAATTCCAGTAAGTTGCATAAATGTTCATATGATCTTGAACCAGAGTGTTAGAAACTGACATTTCATTCTCATTGTGGACAGCCACTCTCATGGTTTATCTGTCTGTGCACAAACTGCAGCATGGCTACTCTGCGGCAGCCATGCTGCTTTCCGAAGACAGGCTGATAAAATGTGTAAGTATTCACGTGGTGTTTGATTGGGGTGTGAGGAAATGAGTTTTCACTAATGGAGGGGTATTCTATCGTTTGGGTAGGGATATATGTATTGGAAATATTGCAGCAGCCATGTCACAGTCTGAGAACAAGCGGTAATACAAGTAAGTTGTGTAATTGTCCATGTGGCGTTTAACAGGAGTAAGAGAATCCGAGATTTCATTAATGCGGAGATACTCAAACTGATGAGTGCAGAGTTTGTTAGGATAAATAAAATTTCAGTAAGTTGCGTAAATGTTCATATGAACTTGAACCAGCGTGTTAGAAACTGACATTTCATTTTCATTGTGGTCAACCACTCTCATGGTTTATCAGTCTGTGCACAAACTGCAGCATGGGTGCTCTGCAGCATCCATGCTGCTTTCCGAAGACCGACCGATAACATGAGTAAGTATTCACGTGGTGTTTAATTGGGGTGTGAGGAAATGAGTTTTCACTAATGGAGGGGTATTCTATCATCTGGATAGGGATATATGTATTGGAAATATTGCAGCAGCCATGTCACAGTCTGAGAACAAGCGGTAATACAGGTAAGTTGTGTAATGGTCCATGTGACGTTTAACAGGAGTAAGAAAATCTGAGATTTCATTATTGTGGAGATATTCAAACTAATGGGTGCAGAATTTGTTAGGATAAATAATTGAAAGCGCGGAAATATACCTGCACACAATGGAGGGCATTGAAATGTAATTTAAACTGGAAATCACTTTTCCACTGAGGTTCAGCATTCACTGGTTCACGGTCTGCACACAGACTACACCATGGCTGCTCCACAGCAGCCATGACGCAATCTGGAAGCAGACGGTAACACCAATAAATTTGTGTAAATAATCATGTTCCGTTTCGTAAGGGAATGAGAAATTGTTTTTTTTTTTTTTTTTTTTTTTTTTTTTTTTGCTATTGAAGGATATTCTACCGTGGGGTAAGGATATATTTATGGTGAGAGCACAAAGGCAACACAACATAGTTGCTCATAATGGGGGCGTTGCTCATAATGGCGTTTGCATTTGCACACAAACTGCGACGCAGCTGCTCTGTTGGTATCATTTTTCCATAGTGGTTGAGCATTCACAGGGTTTTCAGCATGTGTTTAAACTGCAGCGTGGCTGCTCTGCAGCAGCCACGTCGCTGTCAGGGAACAAACTCTAACACTAATGAGTTGTGTAAATATTCGTGAGGCATTTAGCAATGGTGTGGAAAACTTAGTTTTCACCAATGGGAAGATATTCTAACGTGGAGATATAATTGTGTGAAGAAACGAAAGCAAGATGATATGGCTGCATAATGGTAGAGTTAGCTCGATGAGGACTGTGATAAGGAACGAATAAAGGACTGAGAGGACGAGTGAATGAATGAATAATTAATTGGATGAATGAATAAAAAATTGAATGTGAATTGATAAAATTATAACATATTCAAAAGTATATACAGGAGTGTGTATACAGGAATTGAGTAAACAATTACTGTGGAAGTAATAAGGGTGACCTAAGCGCAAGCCCAGATAATCTGCCCCAGCTGGACAATACGTATCTTCCAGTTGGGGCTGGTTATCGTCAATTGCAAGATGGATAAATCGGTCTGAAACAAGGTGGGGGCATAGATCAGAGCAAAGGAAAAATATAACAATAACTTTGAAGCTGATTGAATGAAGAACGGAAGAAATGAGGGAAGGAATGAATGAGGAATGAAATAAGGAAGGTTGAGGAATGAATGAATGGATGGATGAATGAATGAACGAGTAAAGGGAGGAAGGAAGAAAGTAAGGACGGATGGAAGGAAGGAATGGATGAAGGGAATAAGACATGGAGGAGTGGAGCATAGGTGAATGAAAAGATGAATGCGAGGGAATAAATGAAGTTTAGTAATTTTTACTTTTGAACATTAGAAATTGTTTTGAAGGTGATTATACCTGAATTGAGTAAAACAATTACTTTGGATGCATTATGATTCACCTCGGCGCAAGCCCAGATTATCCTCCCCAGTCGGATTATAACTATCTTCCGGCTGGGGCTGGTTATGGTGAATTGCAAAATGAATTGGTCTGTAACGAGGTGGGGGCATAAATCAAAGCAATGGACAAATAGTACAATAACTATAAAACGGAATTAATGAGGAACTGAAGGGGGAGGGAGGAAAGATGGAATGTATGAGGGGAATAATGTAGATAGAAGAATGAATGAAGGAACGAATAAATGAATAGATGAAGGAATGAGCATCTGGAAGGGGAAGGAAGGAATGTAAGGGAGGAAGAATGAAGATATAGGAATGAACGAAGGACGAGTGAAAGAGTAGATGAAGGGGTGAGGGAATAAAGGAACTGGTGTAGGAAGGACGAGAAGAATGACTGGATGAATGAAAGTGGGAGGAAGGAAAGGAAAGAAGAAAAGGAAGAATGAAGTATAGGTGAATGAAAAAATGAAGGCGAATGAATAAATGAAATAATAGAATTTTCAACCTTTGACAGTGGGCATTGGATGAGATTCATTATCACAAACTGGCAAATTGGTGTTAAAAAGTTACCTTCCTGGAGTCAAATTATATACACAGGCATCGAGTTCTGTCCGATGTAAAATATTGGTGGTAAAAAAGTTACCTTCCTAGAGTAAATATATTTGCACAAATATCAGGTTTTGTCCGATGTGAAATATTGTCACTCCAAGCTTAGAACATCCTGGTCATTGTTGATCAGCCTTGGTCTGTCACCTCCTGATTTTAAGGCAAAAATCCTCCCGTCCGTTGTCCAAAAGGAAACTATGGAACGATTTCGTCTGAGAAAGTTCAATCTGGCGATCAACTGTCCTTTTCTTGTCGTAAGGGATTCTGTGATGAATATTTTGTCGGAATTGTTCTTTGTTGGATGACTCATCATCAGTCACTGAGATACCCTATGGAAAGTGAAAGTGGTGTTTTGATAGAGGATAATTGTTTACGTGTGTTGGAAAAACGTGTTATTTTCTCCCATTAAATTGTGACAGATCATTGGGCCTGAGAGGCTAAGAATACTGGGTATTGGGACAGAACGTTGGCGGTGTGCAGGCCTAACTGTCGGTACATGTGGAAGATGGAGGGGGGGGGAGGGGTGTCAGTCCGGGAAATTTCATCAGTTTTCAAAGTGGTCCACAACAGTGCCTGTTATCCTTTATTTAATATTCTGCTTCCTTCCTTCTTTTCCGGCCCAAGCTTCCATTTCCTGGTGGGGGTTCATATCTGGTGTAAACAAATAGGCTTGTATGTACGGTAACAGCTTATTTTTCAAAGAGAAAGGCTCAATCGAATCTTCACAAGGGCGTTCGAAAATATGAAAAGACTTCCAGGTGCCGTCATTAATTTCAGTTGGTACATGTACATACAGGCCTACGGCGTATGATTAGCCTGATTCTTAACATTTTTGTGCTTTGGAGCTGTGAAATTGAATCGTACCCCCAACACTTTTATTACAGCTGCACAATTTTTGCTTACATGACGACTGGCGAAACCAAACTAACTTAGGGCGTATTATTTCTTCATAAATGTCACATTGGAATTATTTTCATCAAGAAATAAAGTCCAACAATGTGTTGTTGAATTTGTAGTTTGTTGTGATTCAGATGTAGTGGTATTGAGATGCTAAAGGCTTTCTTTGCCTTTAGTGCGCCTACTTAAAAACTGGCGACCGACAATAACACTGAAAAAATATTTTCAACTTGTTCAAATATACAATGGATTATGCATTATATTCACATCAGATGATTTTTCAAGATAATCTCGGCCACTCGTTGTTGCGGTGGTTAGATCCACATGTTAACCCTTTACCTAGCCTGAAAAGCAGACGACACCTGCAAAAATTATTTTGGAAAAAACTAATTTTTTTCATTTTTTGTCTCAAAAACACAGGTTATGACCCTTCGTTGGAACGAGCTCGACGAGCTCGTTCCAACGAGGGGTCATAACCTATGTTTTTGAGACAAAAAATTAAAAAAATAATGAAAATTAACTGGCGATTTTTGAGAATAGCGCTGGCCGGTTTTGGCCGTTACGTTAGGTAAAGGGCTGTTTATTATTTGACAGTCTTCACTATTACTTGCCAAATTTGGAAATTTCGTACCTAAAAGGCAGACAATGGACAATATTTCAAATGCAATGACGTTCTAAATTTTTGATTGCACGACTTGAACATTGCAAACGCCAACAACAAATTTTGGATTTTTGCTTTACATGTGGATATACATGTACATGTATCTTATCACAAATGATTGTTGGTATCGTTTATTTGCGTTTATGACTGAAAGCCACAATGCAGTTTCATCGTCAGAGAAAGCGTCAAGGAGGATTGTAACCGTAATTGGCGAGAGGGGGTCAAATCAAAGAGGTCTTTGGGTGGCCTGCGTGATAAAGAGAAGCCAGGTTTTGAAGAGTACCTTGATGGCACCTTTGGGGGGTCACTGTTGTTCAAGCTGAGGTCGCGATCCCTGGAGCTGAGGGGGAAAATTGGGAAAGACGGTGAAAGGGAGTGCCAGATGTGTAACTTGGACATGGTGGAGACCCTGGAACACTTTCTTCTAGAATTCCCAAAGTATCAGCCTAAAAGAATGAGATTCACTGGGAGTATAATCGGGAAGTGGGGTGGGAGAATGAAGGACATGTGGTTAGGGGGGGGGGACTCAAAGAAGAGGGTTAATATGCTAATCGGAGAGATTGGGAAGAATGGGACAAGGGATATTATCAAGCAGTTCGTCTCCTATTGTTGGGAGGAGAGGAGAAGCGTGGGAATAGGGAGGCAGTTGGGAGTACAGGGGTAACCATGGCCTTCTCGTCCGAGAACCGCGACAAATCAGCGGCTGGCCAAAGTGTTATTATTATTATCAAAGCCCACGTCTCGTTTCTTCCCACAGGACTAACACTATCGTTTATTTACGTTTCGGACTCCGGTCGCAAACGATCGGCAATCGCGGTTATCGTTTGTATTAGAGGAACGGAAACGAAACTCGCGTTTTTGTATAGTTTATAACCGCGCACAAAACCGCGAGATAATTGTGGGTTACCTACAACTACTTCCGACCTGTAGTGTAGAACTCTTTGTTCCCCATAGAACCCTGTTTTTTTGTACTAGAACCTTTCCAGCACATTAATCCTAAATTGTTCTGGTAATCCTGGTAAGCATGTTATATATTTCAGTCTAAGTAAATCGCTTTATTACTTTCCAAAGTGTGATTTATTGAGATTTCCAGGTTTGATTATAAACGATAACTTCACAAGTGAATTATGCAATCAACAATTGTGTCATGTGTCCGTGCACGCAAACGAAGACGCTTTGCCGTGGGTGTAATGGGGACTTCATAGTTTTGTTTAACCCTTTACCTAACATGAAAAGCAGACGACACTTGCAAAACAATTCGTGAATAACTATTATTTTAAACTTTTGTCTCAAAAACATAGGTTATGACCCTTCATTGGGACGAGATCGACGAGCTCGTTCCAATGAGGGGTCATAACCTATGTCTTGGAGACAACAAATGAAAAAATAATGAAAATTAATTGGCGATTTTTGAGAATAGTGCTGTCCGGTTTTGGCCGTTACGTTAGGTAAAGGGTTAAATAAATAAGAGAAAGTCGTCTAAAGAGTTAACTTCACCAACGAGAGGAAGGGGACCAATGGAGGACTCAGTGAGATCACCGCGCACTGCATTGAGCCACCTGCCGCCAGGGATGTGGCTAGAGGGTTTCAGCTGGGGGTGGGGGGTGGGGGTAGGGGGGCACCTGTGTAAATTCCAACTGTGAGTGGTTTCGATAGGTGGTTGCACTGCAGCGCTGGGTGATATCTTTTAACCCTTTACCCAACGAATCGCCCGCATCCGCCCGCGTAATATGCAAATACAGCTGCTGAAAAATATTATTTTTCAAAAACTTTCAACAAAACCATATCAGGTGACCCCTCTTTGGAACGAGCTCGTCGAGCTCGTTCCAAAGAGGGGTCACATGATATGGTTATATTGAATTTTTTTTTAAAAAATTTTAAAAAAATGATATTTAAAATAATGAATTTTGAAATCGTCTGCGTTGGATAAAGGGCTATGAACCCTTCTGAAAATTTCCACTAGTCCTGAAACGGAAAAAGCATCATTTATAATGTGTCTGGGTCAGAAAATTTACCGGATTGAAGTCAGAGTCGAAATTTTGAGGTCATGTCAATTTTAGAGTAGGAAATTTGAAACTCAAGTTTCCAGTTTCAAAATTTCTCATCATTAGTTGGAATTTTAATTTTTTTCATGAACAATGTTAATTTATTGAATTTCTAACTATTTGATTTTTGACCTCGGAATTTCGAACTTTGAAAAAAAATACTCCTAGCTGGGGATGAGACACCCCCCACCCCCACTACCCTCCCCCTTCCCGGTCGCCACATCCCTGCCTGCCGTCAACGATTGCTGATAGTTTTCATATCGTGAGTGACGTTGAATTCGATATTGACATTGCATACTGTTCTGATAACTTACAATCTGGCGGTGAACGGGATGTGAGTATATTCTTAGATACTTTTGATGGTGATGCGCAGTGCCAAAACACTCCCATCACCGAAATTGAAGATAAGGAATTAATTGAAATTGAAACGTGAAATTGAAACTTTATTTAGCAGCATACTCGGATACAGTTTACATAAATTAACATATGGTAGCAATCGAAAAGGTGTATACTGCATGGAAATAGCATAGCCGGAGAGGCTGTCTTCCTGCCATTCCCAAACATGATATCCTGTCCTGACATCGAAGTCGTTTAACTCTTTATCCTCATTGTTCGCAATTGGTAAAGTTCCTAAGAAGATCTTTTGTGAAGCTTTCCCCATATTAGAATTAAAACCACTTACACAATGCTCAAAATAATCCGAAAAGATGAATAGTGACCTGAAAGGTACTATGCTCAGGATACTTGTAGATTATCCCAAACATAAGACCCCCCCCCCCCCCCCCCCCCCAAATCACTACACAAATCTTCCTATCTTCAGTAGTTGGGAGGATGAGATCACTTTATGCTGAGTCACAATCGGGATAGAATGGATTGTTCACAATTGGTAAAGCTCCCAAGAAGACTTCCAGTGAAGCTTTCCCCATGTTAGGATTAAAACCACTTACACAATGCTCAAAGTAATCCGAAAAGATGAATAGTGATTTGAAAGGTCCTACGCTCAGGATAATTGTAGATTATCCCGAACATAAGACCATCCAAATCACTATACAAATCTTCGATCTTCAGTAGTTGGGAGGATGAGATCACTTTATGCTGGGTCACAATCGGGACAGAATGGATTGGTGCAAGTAATGCCGGAAGAATATGCGTTTAAGAACGAATTGATTATTGTCTCTTTAGACAGAGGCCTGCTATATTGCCGAACTTCGAGATTTAAGTCATTCCAAATTTTCGGGAAAGTATGAATCGGGAGATCAGTAGAGAAGCGAGTTCTTGGTTTGAGAGTGCGCACATTCCCTGTTTGTCTTGTCTCCATTCCAGAAGGGTTTGTGTATATTTCGAAGGTATTTTCAAATGACGTAGGAAGATTATTGTGGTACCAGTCATGCATGAAAAGATACACATGAAGCTTATACAAATCTTCGAACTTCAGTATTCCACAATTTTTAAATAAGGGTTCAGTGTGTGAGATATAATTTCGATTATTTATGATACGAATAGCCTTTTTTGGCAGTGTAAAGATTCTACTGGTAGAAAGCACATGGCCCCAGACAAGGTACCATACAACATATGGCTATGTATCAGTGAGAGATACAATATTTTCAGGTCTTTCAAGTTAAGGGTTCTTTTTGCCCTATTCAGGGCAAATTTTGCCCTGGCCATCTTTAGGCAAACTGTGGACGTATGTTGTTTGAATTTTAAATTTGCGTCTTGGTTGATTCCTAGGAATTTGACAGAGGTTTCCTCGTGACTATTGGTAACAAATGGAATGTCTAAGTCGTTCAGAGATATCTTTTTATTGGCGGCATGATACAAATCGTTTTTCGGGTGTAACAACATACATTTTGTTTTACTGGCATTCAGACATAATCCATTTGCGGCACACCATTCACTGATTTTACCGAGTTCAATATTGGTCTCTTCTAACACAGAACCTAGATTCCCACTTGATGTATGCGATCTTGTATCGTCTGCAAAAGATAACACGTTAAGTAGTGTAGAGTGGCTGATGTCGTTAATGTAAAATAAAAAAGAAGGGGTCCTAGAACTGAACCTTGTGGTACACCAAATAGTGACGTCCATTACTTCCGATGTGCTGTTCATGAAGGATACAAACTGACACCGGCTTGTTAGGTAATCTTCAAACCAGGTGTTAGCTAAACCTCTTACCCGTAACTTTCAAGTTTCTTTCAAAGAATCGAATGATTTATGATATAAAATGCTTTTGAAAAGTCTAGAAAAACTGATAGTGTTCAATCGTGTTTGAAGTTTTATCATTTGCTTCCGACACACCCTGTTTATTAACTGCAGAATGGGATTCACAGTCGAATGACCCTTCATGAATCCGAACTGATACTTATATATAAAGTTATGTTCGTCGAGGAAAGTGTATAATCGTACATTACTTTTTCAAGTATTTTTGAAAATGTTGGAAGAATACTTATGGGGCGATAATTGGTAAAACGTTGGGGATCTCCAGATTTAAAGGCAGGAATGATTTTATCTATCATCATTCTGCCTGGTACCCTACCTACAGCGAAAGATAGATTGATTATGTGTGACAGGGGGTCTGCTATCTCGTATATAACCTTCTTCAGCAGTTTGGTGGACATATCATTGCTATCAGAACTTGGTTTGCCTTTTAATTAGCGCAAGTAATTATTGCATATTTATTATAAAAATGAATTTCCGTTATTACTATTGCCGAGATATTCTGAAAAGTGACGTTGTGACGGGGGTACTTGAGCACTTATATTCATATCAATATTAGCAAAGAATGTGTTAAATCTGTCGGCAATTGTTGTAGGATCGGATAATTCGATATTCCCGTCCAAAAAGGTGGGAGGAAATTGTCGGTGGTTATTTGACTTGTAAATGGCCTTTCGCAAGATGTCCCAATTTTTTTTTTAATATTATGTTTGGTTTCAAGTAAAACTTGGTTATAATAATCTGCTTTGCATTTCCGCCTCAAGCGGCTGTATTCCTGGCAAAACGTTTTGTATTCTGATATGTTTTAAATAGTAGGAAATTTTAGTTTTTTAACATACAATTTACTTTTAGTTCGGGACGATTGCAATAGGCCAGAGGTCATCCAAGGTTCTCGTTTTATATATTTCTTTCGTGTGGGGGTTGATTTCAGGGGAAATGCTTGTTCAAATACTGCGTGGAATTTATCCAGGAACCGATTGTATGCCGAATTAGGACAAACGTCATTAGTAACATCAGAGAAATCACAACCCATTAAGAGTCTTTTAAATCGAATGACATTCTCAGTTTTCATGGATCGTCTATAATTTGGCGTTACAGGGGGACGTTTATCTAATTCATCTATATAAAACGTGGCAAAATGATCGCTGACGTCAGTAATTATAATTCCAGATGTGAACTTTTTAATATTATTGCTAAATATGTGATCAATTATGGTTGCGGAAAACTCCGTGACTCTGGTAGGTTTTGTTATAGCGGGCAGGAAACCAGTAGTAAATAGCGAGTCAATAAAGGTATTCGTTTTGCTGTGGGTATTTACACTAAGTAGATCTATGTTAAAGTCACCCATGAGGTAGACTACAATGTTATCCTTGATTAAAGAGTCTAGCAATTCAGTTAGTTTGACGAGGAACAGGTCAAGGTCTGCCTTAGGTGCTGTGTTTGGCCTGTAGATAATCAATCCCCACAATACATTTCTTCTTGAGGGATAGTTCTATAAAGAGAGATTCAAAGACATGTGGTATGAAGACTGAGAGATCATGTCGTATTTTATAGGGTATACTATCATTTATGAACATTCCTACGCCTCAACAATCAGTTCCGAGCGTAACTGTACCAGTAATAGAAAGTCACAAAATGCCGATTCTTCCACCCATCATATTTATGTATCTTTCTAAACATAATATACACAGTATCCTGTCCTATGGCAATCAACAGCCAGTGTTTATTTAGACAAATACTTCATACGGTCGTGAGTTACTCGCCACGGTATGGAGTCGTCATCCAATTTTTATTATTGTCCAAAGTGTGATTTACTGGGATTTCTGGGTTAGATTATAAACGATAACTTCACAAGTGAATTATGCAATCAACAATTGTGTCATGTATCCGTGCGCGCAAACGAGAACGCTTTGCCATGGATGTAATGGGGACTTCATTGTTTTGTTTTTTTTTTTTGTTTTTTTTAACACTTTACCTAATATGAAAAGCACACGACACTTGCTTGCAAAAAAATTCCTTGAATAGCCATTATTTTCATTTTTTGTCTCAAAAACATAGATTATGACCCCTCATTGGAACGAGCTCGTTCCAATGAGGGATCATAACCTATGTTTTAGAGACAAAAAAAAAATGAAAAAATAATGAAAATTAATTGGCGATGTTTGAGAATAGCGCTGGCCGTTACGTTAGGTCAAGGGGTTAAATAATATAATTATCGTTAATAATGAAAAGTAATAAACAGAGTAATCGTTTGACTGGACTTGTTACGTGAAATAATTCCTTCGAGGCGAGGGACTATATTGTAAAACACTCGTGTGCATTCGCGCACTCGTGTTTGTACAACGTCCCTCACCTCTCATGAATTATTTCACGTAACAAATCCAGTCAAGCGATTACTCTGACCAATTGTCCATTCACGCGGCAAATCATTGCCAGTTTATTTTTTTAAAATTCTATCAATTCATTTCGGAAACCCACCATATTCACGAAATGATTCCGATAGGACAGGAGACTGTGTGTATTATGTTAGAACGGATTGTGGATAGGTTAGATGCTATGGATGCTAAGTTATCTGCTATGGATGAATTAAAAGTGAGTTTTGAACTGGTTCATAAAAGATACAGTGACATTGAGAAGAGTTTTGATAAACTAAATGAGAGGGTTAGCGACCTTGAAGACAAAACACCGACCTTAAATCGGGAACTCTCAGAACAGGAGGACAAAAATAGTGGAACGAAGTGTGCAATTAGTGCTATTCAGGGGAAAAATCCACGAGTGCGTGAATGTTTGTCGTTTGTACAACGGGACAATGCTAATGTGAATGAATCACTGATTGTCCTGCAAATGCAGTCCATGCGAGATATAGAGGATAAGGAATGAGTGTTTTTCTCATATAATATTTATGAAACGCGTCTAAGAATTTTCCCTTTTGGCGAGCCTCTGGCGCTCGCAAACGGAAAATTCGGACGAGTTTCATAAATATTATATGAGAAAAATACTCATTTCATATTCTATTTATCACATGATACACACACGCACAAATTAGTATGACTTTTTAACCCATCACCTAACTTGAGTTGCAGACGGCACTTGGATAAAACATCCTCATATAACTAAAAATGTTCATTTTTTGCTTCCAAAACATAGGTTATGAACCCTCATTGGAACGAGCTCGTCGAGCGCGTTCCAATGAGGGGGCATAACCTATGTTTTGGAAGCAAAAGGTGAAAAAATAAAAAAAAAAAATGAATGGCGTTTTTCTTGTAGGTAAAAGATTAATACAATATAACCCACCTTAAATAAGACAGATAACGTAAATTCTCCCTACTGAAAGTATGCAAATGTCACCCAGTTGTATTTTGTTTAGCCAATCAAATTGTCCAATTTTGAAATTGACCAATGAAAGCTCCCAACTCTAATTATGCAAATTATGAAAATGTGGCCCAAGTTAATTTTGTTCAGCCAATCAAATTGTCTAGTTTTGAAATTGACCAATGAAATTGACGGAAGGCTTTATTTATCACTGATTAGTATGAAAACAAAATATCAAATGTTTTAAAGTTAACAAAACGGACGAGTCATATGATAAAATCTTTTATTCAGTGGTATCAGGGAAATAGAGACATAAATTTTCTTCTGAGGAGCTTTTACCTGACTTCATAAAAGACAAAATGAAAACTGAAAGGCCCATCTACTTCGAGCGAGTTCATCGCCTTGGCAGGAGACAATCCGGCAAAACCAGGCCAACAGTGACACAATTCACTTATTATAAATACCGAGAGTGTGTTCGAAACCTATCATACATACTGAAGGGCACAAATTATTTTGTTAATGAACACTTCTCGGGAGAAGCTGCAGACTACAGACGATCTGTCATTCTACCACTTGCTAAACAAGCCAGACCAAGTGGTAAGGGAGTTAAAGTAGTCGCAGACAAGCTCTTTATTGATAATAGGCAAATCTATCCAGCAACTCCCCCACCCTATAGAGTACTTCGTCACCCAGCTACAGTCGGGAAGGAGAGGGAACGCAGCCACAGCGGCAGTGGCGTAGCGGAAAATCTTACCCCCCCCCCCCCCCCCAGCGCGATATAGAGACTGGGGCCCTTTCATAATGGTGGTTGCCTTTAAAACGGGAGCAAATTTAGTGTTGTTACCGTGCACAGCATACAGGATTTCACATAGTGCATACGCCATAAATTAAATGAAGGTATGGCCTATAGACTGGGTGTAGAGTCTGGTCAGTTCTGTGGATGCAAACTACACGAAATAGGGTATTATCTTTCAGCCAATCAGAATGCAAGGAAGTCACATGAGATATAATATTACAGGATAAGGCCTAGTACATAGTAACAATGATAATAATATATTTATCGTCATTGCTATTCTGTCAGCTTCTACAGGGGGCTCTGAGGTTATTTGTGCCTTTTGGGTTGTAAATATAACATGCAGCTGCTTCTAGGATCGATTCTAAAAGTACGACTATGTAGATTTTTTCACTACATGTTTTAAGTTTCACTCCCACCATCCAACGATACACACATGCGCGCCCAACATGTGTGACTTGAGAGGCACCATGTATGTATATTGTTCATTTCCCATCCCTATCAGTAACAATGATGTAGCGTTCACTTAAAAGAATAATTCATAGACTACAAAGAGTACGTCGTGTGGAAGTGAGAGTTTGAAAATATGTGTATTTGGTATACTGTGGACTGTGCAACAGTCACACAGGTAAACATATCAATACATGCACAACCTGGCACGTATAACAGTCTCACGACGTAAGCTTTTTTTTTGCCAGCGAGTCGCGAGTCGAATCTGTGTGTAGCAGTCGCCACATTGCATTCACATTGACATGAGACAACAATACACTTTGCTACTTCTGTTTTTTTTTTCTTTCTGTCTATTTCTCCTATCTATTTGTACAGATTCCATACAACTCTGATATTTGTATTTAGATTCAATCATTACACATATTTTGCATAATTATGTACGTATTACATACGTACCCCAACCTACAGGCTTTACACAAAACAGCTATCTCCACGCAAGAAGAAAGCTGGGGCACCCAGGTAAACCACCACACTACACGTTTTCTATTTTTACCACACTACTATATCAGTTTTCTTTTCATACTGGGCGAATAAAACTGATCAGGCTAAATTTAAATATCGATTCACAGAGGCACAACATCCACAAAACGACCCGTAAAGAAAGCATTGTGGAAAAATGTATTGCTTTTCCATTGTTGAAGTCACATTCTTCGAGGCGTTCATTCTATTCCTTGAGAAGATGACCCATATCTCGTTTCGAAGAGAATGATCCATACCTGAGTCCAACTTTCATGAGAACGCGTCCGGATATGAAAAATCGTTTGGTTCGCTGCTCATATTATTTCACTTTTTGATTGTATGTTTTGGGCAGTAAACGAATAAATAATGGAATTCAGTTGAATCTTCGGAGTTTGTATCCCGTGCTGGCCCATTCGGTAATGTATATGTGTGACAAATGTGTGGAAATTATCAAACTGCGTGGTCAAATTTCGAAAATTTTAGTTTTCCTTCGCGAGTTGCGCGATTCTAGAATACACAGTTCCGTTTGGGGGAAATGTTTTGTTTACCCTTGTCGACTGATTCAAAATCTGTCTTCTGCTCATATCAATAATCCAAGTTAGCCGTGTTTTGGAAGAAGAAAATGTTTTTTAAAAACTACATGGTATTTTTTTATATATAACACTGGTTGGTAGGGCTGCTACCTTGGTAACAGATTAACAAATCGGACAGATGTTTTTCTTTATGGGTGTTCGATATAATATAAGGATTAGTGCACATCTTGTCGTTAACTACGCCCATATAGTGCCCAGTGAGGTGGTGTAGTTCCCTCCGCTTCGCGGCGGGAACTACACCACCTCACTGGGCACTATATGGGCGTAGTCAACTCCAAGCCATGCACTATTCCTCAATTATCACATATCACAACTCTTTGATTAAAATATTGCACATAGCGGAATTAAAATAAACTATAACATTCTTGAACAATGACGTAATTGAAGCCTCTGAAAGAAAAAGGTTACTGAACTTACTCCACACACACACAAAAATGCTTACCAGGTTGTGGATCTAATTCCCTGTCTCATCATCATCATATCACCAACCATCCATACCATACATCAACCATATAGTGCTGTGTGTTAGCTGTAAAATAGTAATCCATAACCATTCATACAATTTGCCCAACAATGTTAAATGAATGCAATACGATGGAACGAAAATAGGATACCGTGGAATCGAAATGACCGAATCTACAAAAATCACTAAATCGAATAAATCGACAGAGAAACACATTCTATGGATTAAATACTGACCTACTACATTGTATAACAATGAAATCACAAAACATTCGAGGACAAACAGACAGATACCAATTATTTTCAAACTGAACACCAAGAAGAAAATCATTCAAGCTTTCATAACAAAGAAATCTGCCTCCTTCTGATCACATGACCAAAAAACCCGCGAAAATTACGATGGTTCATAACAATCATTAAAAAATCTGAATAGAATTAAAAAGATGCTAAAAACGCATCTGTTACAGAAACATCGAATCTTATCTCAGTCCGGAAGTTCGAGAAATTCCACACTGTTCCCGGAAAGGCATAATATGGTCTTTGCAGCCAACAAAAGAACGTTGAGAATGTGTGGCAGTATTGAGGATTTTTTATCGTTTCCATGATTGTCAACACTGATACCGTTAGGTTTTTGTTCAGTTAACTTCTTTGTGTAATTCAAACCGTTTTGTGTTTGTTCAACATTCAGATCGACAGTGAAAACAATCTGTCAATGGACATCCGACAGCAGTTCATTGAAATCATCAACCACGAAATCGGTCAAGCACTTAGCGAACTCTCTCGTACAAATCAAATAATCAATGACGCTTACACCCCAGCAAGTGGTCGCCCCAATGTACCCATCCTTTCCGAATCTACCATTGATAATAAGTAAATTATTGTGTTTACACAGTGCTACAAGTTTTCTGCCAAAATTATTTGTAACCTAGTCTTTTGATTTTCTTTCGGCAGATAATCCATTCAACCCTTCACCTAACATGAAAAGCAGACGACACTAGCAAAAAAATTCTTCAATAACTATTTTTTTTTATTTGTTGTCTCAAAAGCATTGGTTATGACCCCCTCATTGGAACGAGCTCGGCGATCTCGTTCCAAAGAGGGGTCATAACCTATGTTTTTGAGACAAAAAATGAAAAAAAGAATGAAAATTAGCTGGCGATGTTTGAGAATAGCGCTGGCAGGTTTTGTGGCCATTACGTTGGTTAAAGGGTAAAATTTTGATCAGCGAGTTCAAATGCAGAGCTTCCGAAAGCTCACAACATTCACCAGTTCGCGAGTTAAAATCTCCAATCAGAAAAATGGAATCGCTTTCCACAAGTTTATCAGCTACCGAGACGAGTAGACTATCGTGTGCACCCCCCCCCCCCACCCCCTATCGCATTTCGAGCCTTCAAATAGCAGGGAGACATTCCCTGTGAATATTTGAAAACCCTCAACACTAACTTCATCAATGTCATCGGGGTCTTTCAATTTCGACAGAAGACTGCAGACATTCAGAGTTTATTTCATTCTATCTGTCATCATTTCCTGCTATCGTTTATTTATCTCTCTTCCTCTTCTCTCTCTCTCTCTCTCTCTCGCTCTCTCGTTCTCCCTTTCTCTCTTTCTTCCAGCTTTTGGACGTCCTTCAAGACGGGGGCTCCCCTTCTAGCCACCCCCCCCCCCCCCCCACAATGCGGACCCTGTGGGCCCATCCCCCACTGCACAGCGGTCAGGCAGAATAAGCCAGCCGGGGAGGTTAATTCTGAAGATCATCACAAGGGTTTGTGTTGAAATGAAGATCGAATACCCCACACATGTCATGTACATGTAGACAGTACACGAAAACATCATGAAAATCAAGGGGTACATGCTTTCCATGACTGCCACGAAAAGTCTGCCTGTCAAAAGAGCTAATGTAAACACTGGGGACCATCTCAATACATTCCTCAATCATACCCACTAAACATATCGCAAATATGTCACAAGCAAATTTCACCATGATGTGTCAAATATTTTGTGCTTAGCAAACTTTCAGTAGTGTATTCGGTTGTATGACTTCCAATCAGCCTCACTCAACGCTGTAAACCACTGTCTATTCTCTTTAGACACCAGTTCCTGGCCTGAGTGCTAGAATGTTCTATGTCCCGTACGGGACATAGAACATTCTAGCTAATGATTGAATATGGCAAATGCAAATGTAAGAAGACGTTTGTCTGAAGCAGAAAGGTGGCGGTCAAAAGGGATGGTGGAGCAAGGGGCTACACATCGTCAGGTTGGTGAAGCCCTTGGTGTGCACCATACGGTGATCACCAGAGCCTGGGCATGATTTCAGCAGTATGGCACACCAGTAAGACGGCATGGTGGTGGCAGAGACAGGGCAACATCTGCAGCTTAAGACCGGTTTTTGATCATTCAGGCCTGTAGGAACCGCTTTGCTACAGCAGCCCAGTGGCCTTTCGACGCAGACTATCCGGGCAACGTTGCACGAAGGTGGTCTCCGATCGAGAAGACCATGTTTCGCATTCCGCTGTTCCAGAACCACCGCCATGCACGTTGTGAATGGGCATGGATCACGTTGGTTGGACCAGAGAAGATTGGAGACCTGTCCTTTTACAGATGAGTCAAGGTACTGCCTAGACCACACGGATAGGCGTTCTAGGGTACGGAGAAGACCAGGAGAGCGATTCCATGCAGCCAACATTGCTGAGCATGATCGCTATGGTCGAGGGTCAATCATGGTCTGGACGGCATCAGATGGGATGGACGTACAGAGATTTGTGTCCTTGAACGTGGTACATTGACTGCACAACGGTATATTGATGAGATCCTGATGTCCACGTCAGATTTATGCAGGTACAGTGGGTGATAGATTCATTCTGATGGACGATAATATCCGTTCTCATGTTGCTTATGCTGTCGGGGAGTACCGACAGAGGGGGGGGGGGGGTGAGTGTATGGACTGGCCAGCAAGATCCCCTGACCTCAATCCAATCGAACATGTCTGGAATGAGTTGCAGTTTGCAATTTCAGCCCGTGCAGTCCAGCCAAGAAGTTTCCAGGTGCTTGGTGCCATGCTGGTCCAAGAATGGAACAACATCCCACAAAGGACCACCAGAAACCTGATTGGGGGCATGAGAAGGCGTTGTCAAGCTGAAATTAACAGTAAAGGGCCTCATACTCGATATTGAAGCCATACCAGTTCGCTCCGTCAACTTTTTGATATACTGAAAAATTTCCGCTTTTACCAAAAATATCCATTTTCCATGGTTATCGCTACAAAATAATGTCAAACACAAATAAAATCTTAATTTCTGTACTTAAATCATTAAAGATATAATTGAATAAAAAATATATACACTTTTCATTACAATATTTAAACTAAAGCGTAAAACAGGTATTTGGATGTACTTGGTGCTTAGCAAACTTTGAGTAGTGTAGAACATTCTAGCACTTAGGCGACGAACTGGTGTCTAAAGAGAACAGACGGTGGTTAACCATTTACCTAACGTGAAAAGCAGACGACACTTGCAAAAAAAATTCTTGAATAACTAATTTTTTTCATTTTTTGTCTCAAAAACATAGGTTATGACCCCTCGTTGGAACGAGCTCGACGAGCTCGTTCCAACGAGGGGTCATAACCTATGTTTTTGAGACAAAAAATGAAAAAAATAGTGAAAATTAATTGGCGATTTTTGAGAATAGCGCTGGCTGGTTTTGGCCGTTACGTTGGGTAAAGGGTTAACAGCGTTGAGTAAGGTTGATTGCAAGTGATACAACCGAGTTCGAGACACGGGGTGCCTGATTTGTAATCAACCTCACTCACTGCTGTAAACCACTGTCTATACTCTTTGGACACCAGCTGTCATCATCTATCTCACTTTGGCCACATCGACAAAACAACATTATTGTTCCGACTGCATCTGATAATGTAATTGAGTGAATTACGCGAAGAGAGGTCATATTAACGTTTCTCAGTGAACTGGCGAATATTTCTGTTGAAGATCAAACAAAGTGAAAAATAAAATAAATTGATTTTATAAATTTATAAATGTATATTTATTCATTATTTGTTATCAATTAAGATAATAAACAATTGATAATTTAATATTAATTAATAACTTGTAATTATTAATAATTAATAAATATTATAATAAATTATTATTATTATTTATTTATTTATTAATATTTAACAATAATAATTCTTATTTAATTATAATGAACAATTATTCAATTATTATTAATTACTAATTAACTATAATTATTAATAGTCAATTAAATATTATTAATAATAAATACTGTTTATTATTATATATTATATTTTTTCTTATTAATTAATTTTAATTATTAACTACTAGTAGTACTAATACTATTACTAGTACTACTACTACCAATAATAATAATAATTATAATAATGATATAATTAATTAATTAATTATTAATGAAATAATAATAAAATAATAATTACATTAATTAATGATAATTAAATAACATTAATAATGAATTAATTAATATTAATTAATTAAGGTTCACATTTAAAATAAACAACTCAAAGACGAAAATAAAGAATCGGGAAACAGAAACAAAATGTGTACATATTGTAATGAATAAAGCAAGAATTAACTTGGAATGGCCTTTATTTTCTTCGTCACTTTTCACTGACTTCAGAAGATAACAACAATAGTGTCACAAGCCGTCAATGTGCTTCTTTTGCTGTCGTCACCACTACCGTAACTTAACGATAAATTCATTCAGACCAATCCATTATGCGTCTCTGGAATTTAGACTCGCGTTTGAACAAAGGCTAATTTCGGTCGGTAATATAATAATAATAACACCTTGGCCAGCCGCTGATTTGTCGCGGTTCTCGGACGAGAAAGCCATGGTTACCCCTATACTCCCAACTGCCTCCCTATTCCCACGCTTCTCCTCTCCTCCCAACACTCGGAGACGAACTGCTTGATAATATCCCTTGTCCCATTCTTCCCAATCTCTCCGATTAGCATATTAACCCTCTCCTTTGAGTCTCCCCCTAACCACATGTCCTTCATTCTCCCATCCCACTTCCCCATTATACTCCCAGTGAATCTCATTCTTTTAGGCTGATACTTTGGGCATTCTAGAAGAAAGTATTCAAAGGTCTCCACCATGTCCAAGTTACACATCTGGCACTCCCTTTCACCGTCTTTCCCAATTTTTCCCCTCAGCTCCAGGGATCGCGACCTCAGCTTGAACAACAGTGACCCCCCAAAGGTGCCATCAAGGTACTCTTCAAAACCTGGCTTCTCTTTATCACGCAGGCCACCCAAAGACCTCTTTGATTTGACCCCCTCTTGCCAATTACGGTTACAATCCTCCATGACCATTTCTCTGATGATTTTTTTACCCTGGTTTGCCCCAACGTCCAGGTCCGAGATCTCCAATGAGTAGTTCTCTACTAGCTCCCTCACTTGGACCATCCACCCCGTCTTGATATTTGAGTTGAAAATTCTCAGGAACATTGCTTTACACCATCGGCTGTCGGGGAGATTTACCAAATAATTAAGATAACCGAGCTTCAACAGGTCTATCCTGTCCTTGATCCTCATCCACCCAAGCTCACCCCTGATTGCTTCTAGCGCTGCGGCATTACTCGACCCCGTTATCCATCGGCCTGCATCGTTCTGCAGGATTTCCAAGCTCTTTACGGCCGTCTGGTTTAGGGGTACCACTTCCGTTCCGTATGTTATACTTGGCAGCCCCACCATTTCCCAAATGGTTTTCCCCACGAAAACCTTATTGAAACTGTTTCTCCCTATAAGTTTCATTTGGTTAAGGATTCGCTTCCCCTTCAGAATCAATTTATTTGTGTGGTTCCGGTAGATGCCTCTTGCTGTAATGTTTATATTTACCCCCAAATACTAGTAATCACCTGTCTCTCCCACACTCAGAAGTTTGCTGCTCCCTTCCGGAATGCTGAACTCACCCACTCTCCACCTTCGAGTGGGGTCCACTTTGCGGCCCACAGGTATAATGTTGCTCTTGCTTTCATTAAGTTCGAGTCTCCATTTGCTCCCATATTTCCCAACAATTTCCAGCATTTTCGTTAGCCCCTCTTCGCTTTCTGACACCAGAACCATATCGTCTGCAAAAAATAGCCCTGGGATCTTCAAGTCCCCAACTGCTACCCCCTCGTCGCTACGCAGGAGTTCATCTCCTAAACTTTTGATGTACAATGCGAACAGGGTCGACGAAAGGATACACCCCTGTTTTAGGCCTATCTCCATAGGCACACGTTTCGTTGTAATGTTTCCCAGGCTAAGCTCACTCTGTACATCTTTATATAATGCTTTCATAATTCCAACAAACTCGCCTCCTAAGCCCATAGCCTCCAGCTTGCGCCACATACCTTCCCTCCATACTCTATCGTATGCCTTTTTGATATCCAAAAAGGCCATAAACATCTTTTTCTTGTTTGCTTTCGAGGAAAAATCAACAGCTGGGGATCAGTCCTCCTCACGAGCATTGTTTTGACAGAGACTATAACCTGCTGCGACAGATTAATTAACATCGGTTTGCAGGGAAACGGGAACAAGCCTCATGTAACACGAAGATGTTGTTCATAAAATAAGGCTAACTGGGTCGCAAGGGATTTGCATCGTCCCTGCGCTAAAACCTTTCATTCATCATCAGCTGTTGTTCAGCTTTTGTTATATTCGTCGGGTCGCTATGGAGAATTACAGTTTTCGTTATATACGTCGTGTAGCTATAGAGAATTACAGTTTTCGTCATATACGTCGGGTGGCAATGGAGAATTACAGTTTTCGTCATATACGTCGGGATGCATTGGAGAATTACAGTTTTCGTTATATCCGTCAGGTCGCTATGGAGAATTACGGTTTCCATTATTTACGTCGGGTCGCTATAGAGAATAACAGTTTTCGTTATATACGTCGGGTCGCCATGGAGAATTACAGTTTTCATTATATACGTCGGGTCGCTATGGAGAAATACAGTTTCCATTATATACGTCGGGTCGATATAGAGAATTACAGTACTTGTTATATACGCCGGGTCGCTATGGAGAATTACAGTTTTCATTATATACGGGAATAAGCCTCATGTAACACGAAGATGTTGTTCATAAAATAAGGTTAACCGAGTCGCAAGGGATTTGCATCGTCCCTGCGTTAAAACCATTCATTCATCATCAGCTGTTGTTCAGTTTTTGTTATATACGTCGGGTCGCTATGGAGAATTACAGTTTCCATTATATACGTCGGATCGCTATAGAGAATTACAATTTTCGTTATATACGTCAGGTCGCTATGGAGAATTACAGTTTTCATTACATATGTCGGGTCGCCATGAAGAATTACAGTTTTCATTATATACGTCGGGACGCTATGGAGAATTACAGTTTTTGTTATATACGTCGGGTCGCTATAGAGAATTACAGTTTTTGTTATATACGTTGGCTCGCTATACAGAATTACTGTGTTCATTATATATGTCTGGTCGCTATGGAGAATTACAGTTTTCGTTATAAACATCTGATCGCTATAGAGAATTACAGTTTTCGTTATATACGTCGGCTCACTACACAGAATTACTGTGTTCATTATACACGTCTGGTCGCTATGGAGAATTACAGTTTTTGTTATATACATCTGGTTGCTATGGAGAATTACAGTTTTTGTTATATACGCCGGATGGCTATGGAGAATTACAGTTTTCGTTATATACGTCGGGTCGCAATGGAGAATTACAATTTACATTATATACGTCACGTCGCTATGGAGAATTACAGTTTTCATATAAACGTCGGGTCGCTATAGAGAATTACAGTTTTCGTCATATACGTCGGTTCGCAATGGAGAATTACAGTTTTCGTCATATACGTCGGGTCACAATGGAGAATTATAGTTTTCATTATATACGTCATGTCGCTATGGAGAATTACAGTTTTCATTATATACGTCGGGTCGCTATAGAGAATTACAGTTTTCGTTATATACATTGGGTTGCTATGGAGAATTACAGTTTTCGTTACATACGTCGGGTCGCCATGGAGAATTACAGTTTTCATTATATATGTCAGGTCGCTATGGAGAATTACAGTTTTTGTTATATACGTCGGATTGCTATAGAGAATTACAGTTTTCGTCATATACGTCAGCTCGCTATGGGGAATTACAGTTTTCATTATATACGTCGGGTCGCAATGGAGAATTACAGTTTTCGTTATATACGTCGGGTCACAATGGAGAATTACAGTTTTTGTTATATACGTCGGGTCGCCATGGAGAATTACAGTTTTCATTATATACATCAGGTCGCTATGGCGAATTACAGTTTTCGTTATATATGTCGGGTCGCTATGGAGAATTACAGTTTTCATCATATATGTCGGGTTGCTATGGAGAATTACAGTTTTCATTATATACGTCGGGTCACCATGGAGAATTACAGTTTTCATTATATACATTGGGTCACTATGGAGAATTACAGTTTTCATTATATACGTCGGGTCGCTATGGAGAATTACAGTTTTTGTTATATACATCAGGTCGCTATGGAGAATTACAGTTTTCATTATATACATCGGGTCACTATAGTGAATTACAGTTTTCATTATATACGTCAGTTCACTATAGAGAATTACAGTTTTTGTTATATACGTCGGGTCGCTATGGAGAATTACAGTTTTCATTATATACGCCCGATCGCTATGGAGAATTACAGTTTTTGTCATATACATTGGGTCACTATGTAGAATTGTAGTTTTTGTTATATATGCCGGGTCACTATGGAGAATTACGGTCGCTATGGAGAATTACAGTTTTCGTTATTTACGTTGGGTCGCTATGGAGAATTACAGTTTTCATTATATATGCCAGGTCGCTATGGAGAATTACAGTTTTCATTATATATGCCAGGTTGCTATGGAGAATTACAGTCGTTATGGAGAATTATAGTTTTAATTATTATACGTCGGGTCGCTGTTGAGAATTACAGTTTTTGTTATATAAGTCGGGTCGCTATAGAGAATTACAGTTTCCGTTATATATGTCAGGTCGCTATGGAGAATTGCAGTTTTCATTATATATGTCGGGTCGCTATAGAGAATTACAGTTTTCATTCTATACGTCGGGTCACTATAGAGAATTACAGTTTTTGTTATATACATCGGGTCGCTTTGGAGAATTACAGTTTTCATTATATACGCCTGATCGCTATGGATAATTACAGTTTTCGTCATATACATTGGGTCGCTATGGAGAATTATAATTTTTGTTATATATGCCGGGTCGCTATGGAGAATTATAGTCGCTATTGAGAATTACAGTTTTCGTTATTTATGTTGGGTCGCTATGGAGAATTACAGTTTTTGTTATATATGCCAGGTCGCTATGGAGAATTACAGTCGTTATGGAGAATTACACTTTTCGTTATATACGTGGGGTCGCTATGGAGAATTATAGTTTTCGTTATATATGCCGGGTCACTATGGAGAATTACAGTCACTATGGAGAATTACTGTTTTCCTTATATACGTCAGGTCGCTATAGAGAATTACAGTTTTTGTTATATACTTTGGGTCGCTATAGAGAATCACAGTTTTCATTATATACGTCGGGTCACTATAGAGAATTACAGTTTTTGTTATATACATCAGGTCGCTATGGAGAATTACAGTTTTCGTTATACATGTCGGGCCGCTATGGAGAATTACAGTTTTCGTTATATATGACAGGTCGCTATAGAAAATTATAGTTTTCATTATATACGTCGGGTCGCTATGGAGAATTACAGTTTCTGTTATATACATCAGGTCGCTATGGAGAATTACAGTTTTTGTTATATGCTTCGGGTCGCTATGGAGAATTACAGTTTTCGTTACATACATCAGGCCGCTATGTAGAATTAAAGTTTCGTTATATACGTTGGGTCGCTATGGAGAATTAGAGTTTTCGTTATATACATCAGGTCGCTATAGAGAATTACAGTTTTTGTTGTATACACCGGGTCGCTATGGAGAATTACAGTTTTCGTTATATACGTCAGGTCGCTATGGAGAATTACAGTTTTCATTATATACATCGGGTTGCTATGCAGAATTACAGTTTTCGTTATATACGCCGGGTCGCTATGGAGAATTACAGTTTTCATTATATACGCCAGGTCGCTATGGAGAATTACAGTTTTCGTTATATACGCCGGGTCGCTATGGAGAATTACAGTTTTCGTTATATACGTCGGGTCGATATGGAGTATTACCATTTTCGTTTTATACGTCAGGTCGCTATGGAGAATTGCAGTTTTCATTATATACGCCAGATCGCTATGGATAATTACAGTTTTTGTTATATACGTCGGTCGCTATGGAGAATTACAGTTTTCGTTATATACGTAGGTCGCTATGGAGAATTATTGTTTTCGTTATATACGTCAGGTTGCTATGGAGAATTACAATTTTCGTTATATACGTCAGGTCGCTATAGAGAATCACAGTTTTCGTTATATACGTCGGGTCGCTATGGAGAATTACAGTTTTCGTTATATACATCAGGTCACTATGGAGAATTACAGTTTTTGTTATATACGTCAGGTCGTTATGGAGAATTACCATTTTCGTTATATACGTCAGGTCGCTATGGAGAATTATTGTTTTCGTTATATACGTCAGGTTGCTATGGAGAATTACAGTTTTCGTTATATATGTCAGGTCGCTATAGAGAATCACAGTTTTCGTTATACTCGTCGGGTCGCTATAGAGGATTACAGTTTTCGTCATATACGTCGGGTCACTATGGAGAATGATAGTTTTCGTTATATACGTCGGGTCGCTATGGAGAATTACAGTTTTTGTTATATACATCAGGTCACTATGGAGAATTACAGTTTTCGTTATACACGTCGGGTCGCTATGGAGAATTACAGTTTTCATTATATACGTCAGATCGCTATAGAGAATTCCAGTTTTTGTTGTATACATCAGGTCGCTATGGAGAATTACAGTTTTCATTATATACACCGGGTCGCTATGGAGAATTACAGTTTTTCGATATATACGTCAGGTCGCTATGGAGAATTACAGTTTTCGTTATATACGTCGGGTCGCTATGGAGAATTACAGTTTTTGTTATATACGCCGGGTCGCTATGGAGAATTACAGTTTTCGTTATATACGCCGGGTCGCTATGGAGAATTACAGTTTTTGTTATATACGCCGGGTCGCTATGGAGAATTACAGTTTTCATTATATACGTCGGGTCGCTATGGAGAATTACCATTTTCGTTGTATACGTCAGGTCGCTATGGAGAATTACAGTTTTTGTTATATACGCCGGATCGCTATGGATAATTACAGTTTTCGTTATATACGTCGGGTCGCTATGTAGAATTACAGTTTTCGTTATATACGTCAGGTCGCTATGGAGAATTATTGTTTTCGTTATATACGTCAGGTCGCTATGGAGAATTATAGTTTTTGTTATATACGTCAGGTCGCTATAGAGAATCACAGTTTTCGTTATACTCGTCGGGTCGTTATAGAGGATTACAGTTTTCGTTATATACGCCGGGTCGCTATAGAGAATTACAGTTTTCGTCATATACGTCGGGTCGCTATGGAGAATTATAGTTTTCGTTATATACGTCGGGTCACTATGGAGAATTACAGTTCCTCGCCTGAGTGCTAGAATGTCCTATGTCCCATAGGAGAAATAATATATCGTCCCATAGGGGACATAGGACATTCTAGCACTCAGGCGACGACCTGTTAGTTTATAGATTTATGTTTTTATGAACAGCAGCATAAATAATTACGAAATAGCGTTTCAATGGTGCACCGCGAGCTGTATTCAACAACTGTAAAATAGCAAAGCACGTAGCATATAACACATAATTTATGATCCAAGTGGTTCAGAATTAAATAAAAAAATATTTATATTTAATTATTATAGGTAAATTCGTGGATTCCTTGGTATAAAATTATGACGTTATGGGAGCTTAATTTATTATTCAAATGTAGGCTTGGAAATATGCCGCGAACGACCGTTTTGGTTACGCGGACGTTATGTCAATTGCAAAACACGTGAACGAAACACAGTTTACGACAAAATAATGCAACAAAGATTACATTCTCTGCCCCGCATGGTCTGCCTATCTGACTTGAGTCTTTCGAGACCAACTCGACTCAAAGGTTGCGCATTACACCCACATAATGAATAGAGAGGCATGCCGTTTGCATCTTAATAGACTCTCCGCCAAAATAAACAGCAGCAACTACTAGGTAAAAACAGAAGGGATAGAAAAGTATAATTTTCATGTAACACTTTACAGGTTACCACCATGTTATCTAGCGTAACCTGCTGCTGGGTTGCCATATGTATGGCGTACGAACAGGTTCGAAAATAATTATTGAGGTACATACTATATTATTTGAGGTTCATCCTATATTATTTCAGGTTCATCCTATATTATTTCAGGTTCATCCTAAAATAATATTTATGACCCTCTCGTACGTGATCAATAATTTGTCCGACCCTGGATGGACTATAATTATTGTTTCATGTTGAACCAGGTTCGACATAAATATTTCAAGTTCATCCTATATTAATTGAGGATGAACCTAAAATAATTTGTCCGACCCTGGATCGACCATAATTATTGTTTCATGTTGAACCAGGTTCGACATCAATATTTGAGGTTCATCCTATATTAATTGAGGATGAACCTGAAATAATTTGTCCGATCCTGGATGGACCATAATTTTTGTTTCATGTTGAACCAGGTTCGACATGAATATTTCAGTTTCATCCTATATTAATTGAGGATGAACCTGAAATAATTTGTCCGACCCTGGATGGACCATAATTATTGTTTCATGTTGAACCAGGTTCGACATCAATATTTCAGGTTCATCCTATATTAATTGAGGATGAACCTGAAATAATTTGTCCGACCCTGGATGGACCATAATTATTGTTTTATGTTGAACCAGTTTCGACATAAATATTTCAGGTTCATCCTATATTACTTGAGGATGAATCTGAAATAATTTGTCCGACCCTGGATGGACCATAATTATTGCTTCATGTTGAACCAGGTTCGACATAAATATTTGAGGTTCATCCATTAATTGAGGATGAACCTAAAATAATTTGTCCGACCCTGGGTCGACCAGAATTATTCAGGATGATGCTAAAATCCCACGATGCAATACGCTCCACGAGCCAATCGGTTGAGTCGATACAAACGCGATGTGTGCGTGCTTTCCGAACAATGGGACATAACTGGGGGAAAAAAGCAAGATAAACTTGATGCAGGCATACAGCTTCAGACAAAGAATCCCGCTGAGAGATTGTTTTGTATGATCGCCCGGATATTCCTCTTGAACACATGTGGTACCTAGGCCCACAGAACACGTCCGCAAGGCTTAGTTAAAAAAAATCAGTATTCTCCCTAACTTTCTCTTCTTCGCTTTTGTATCAAGAATTACAAATAAAGTTGATATTTGAGGGTAGGATTAAAGACAAGCACTTTCTTTAATCTTACAAAAACCTAGACAATTAACATTGATAGTATCAGCAGGTTCGTAAGTAGTAGTAGTGAATACTGCAGTGAGGGGGTGAGGAGAGAGAGAAGGGGGGGGGGGGGCGCTCTTGGCAAAGGATAATGGTGGCCATACAAGGGACTGAGCCTTTAGTTGCATTAACAACACCACGGTTTGAAAAGTAGCAGAAGATTTGGTTGAAGAATGTAGTTATTAGTGGGCAAAGATGGTGAACGCCAGTATTGGGAGCTGTACATATGACTGTAGTCTTCAGAAATGGCGCTGTAGTGAAGCAACATAATAAGTTAGCACCGTTTGAGATTCTCCATTATAGAAATTGAATTATCTTAAGGCCTTCTCACCTTGTGTCGAAAATTAACTGCCATTAATCAGGATTTGTCCAGGGAGACACAACTCGTACGGAAAGATCAGGCTTTGAACAAAAGCAAGGGGCAATCTCATTGGACTCAACAACGAAACCTGACCGATCAAATGATACAGTCGTGGTAGTTTCCTTGTTCCTGAGACAACAGTAGTGTCCCGATACAGTTCCAGGTTAGTTGTAAAAATCTCATAGGGGTTATATTTACGGAGTGTCTTTCGGGAAGTTTCTTCCTAGAACATGACTCTGCCTGTATAATTTAATTTCCACAAATGATGGAATGTACATCAGATCTCATTGAAGAATTTCTTCATGGACACCCCAGTCTCGCACGGTGAAAGGCGCGTTTGAGACGTATCAAGGGAGCTAACTCTTTGTAGTCGATTTGTCGCAATCGTGGGTTTGGAAGCCAAGTAGCAGAATCATTTTCACATGATTATTGTCTAGCATGAGATTGTGCCTATAAACAGTACTTTCCGACAAGAAGGTCGTAACGTTTGACCTCACTGAGTGCGGTACTCATAGGTCCCATATGACCAGAACATTGATCAAATGACGAAAACATTTGACTTCACCACTGTGTCAAATGCTACTTTAGAAGAGGACACGATGACTCCTTTGGGGTGACTTTATTGCTTCGCATGGGAACTGACACGGGCATCGACTAACCAGGAAAGGTAACTCTGGATTTTACACTTTTCTGTATATGAAGGTAGACAATTCGTCCCCTGAGTTCCATTGTGTTCTATGTGCCAGTAGGCACAAAACATTGGAACTCCGTGGACGAACTCTCTACGGCCCAAAAAGTATTAGGAGTTTGGTGGGTAACTGTACGAAGAACCAGGGTAGATCAAAACAGTGTTTCAAGGTTTATACTATACTACCTTATCACCGAAAATAGCCCATGTGAACTAACATTAGGCGAGACCCATGTGGTGGTACTGTACAGGATGTCAAGCAGTCTGACAAGTGAGAAACCACTAAAACAAAAGACTAAAAGGCGAGCACATCACTCATGGTTTGGTTGGTGTGGTATAATATAAGGTGCAGACCAATAGACAGAAAAAATGTTCTAGAGGTACAAACAATCTCTACTACAGTATCGGGGGGGGGGGGGGGGGGGTGGGGGCTAGTGGGTTTTAATACTACTACTACTACTACTACTGCTACTAACTACTACTACTACTACTACTACTATTACTACTACTACTACACAACTACTATTACTACTACTACTACTACTACTACTACTACTACTACTACTACTACTACTACTACGACTACTACTACTACTACTACTACTACTAATACAAATACTACTACGACTACTACTACTACTACTACTACTACTACTACTAATACTACAACTAATACCACTACTACTATAGCTAATACCACTACTACTACTACTACTACTACTAATACTACTAATACTACTACTACTACTGCTGCTACTCAACTACTACCACCACTACTACTACTACTACCATTACTTCTATTACTACTACACAACTACTACTACTACTACCACTACTACAACTAATATCACCACTACTACCACTACTACTACTACTACTACTACTTCTACTACTACTACTACAACTAACACCACTACACTACTACTACTATTATACTACTACTACTACTACTACTAATACTACTACTACTACTACTATTACTGCTACTACTACTACTATACTACTACTACTACTACTACTACTACAACTACAACAACAACAACTACCACTACTACAACTAATACCACTACTACTATTACTATTACTACTACTACTACTAATACTACTACTATTACTATTGCTCCTACAGCTGCTGCTACTACTACTATAAGCTCGTTTCAATGAGAGCCATAAGCTATATTTTGAGGCAAAAAATAAAAAAAAATAGTTATTCAAAAATTTTATTTGCAAGTGTCGTCTCCTTTCTGTGTTAGGTAAAGGGTTAACATACTGAAGCTATATGAAACCGTTACCATTCCAGTGACGTCACTTTTGAAAATATTGATTTCGCTGACACCATATGGAATGTAATGTGTTATAAGTCACCCTTGAGTGGATTGGGTTGGGATGGGTAGTTGTATCAATTGAAACCAAACGGGACGTCATGTTTGTATACAAACTGCAGACGCTAATGATATAGTCTGGCTATCATAAAATATTCAAGGAAGATGGCAACGTGGGATGGGTAAGATCTGTCCCATTCAAGTCTCTCACCCGGACATACGCATCTCAATATGCAGGCGGCGGGTGGAACTTGTTTTATAATAATAATCAAATGAAGGGACTCGAAATACAGGTCTTTAGGACTACACAATAAACGAAAACCTAATGTGTGCTAAGCTTATGAGCTATGCGGAATCGGCAGTACAGTTCTGGGTCTGAGTGTCTTATGGGTGATAACAAGTACGGTACACCACATTAACCTATATGACACTCTACCACACATAAGCGTCTACAAAAATAGTCGACAGTATAGTGTTTAGACGATGGAATGACGTTATTTGATTGAGCCCGACCTACCCTAGGCGGAGAAGTGAATATTTAATACGCAGTGACCTAAACAATATAAGTTCCGTAAGTAGTATAGCAGGGACAGATCGTCCCTTACTACCCAGACTTTTGGGTGAATAGCTAGTGTCAAATTCAGACATGAAATGGACTTTTGGGGAGGCAACTTTTTCCTATGCAAAACCTCGTCTCCATCCAGCTATATGCGTGGTGTAAGTACTGCATTTTAGTATGCTGTGGTATATTTAGTGATAATTGTACAGTCATGACTCTAGCTATATAGTATGGATATTTATACCATGATTACCTATTCTACAATATATGAAAAGCCTATGACATAAATTTTAGCTTTATACACAAGCCATGGTGAACACGCCAACAATGGGATGTCAATAGTTAAAATTTACACCTACGGTGGAACTACATCCAAGCTGACCTTTGGCGACGTAGACCTGAATGCAACTTGACTAAATTGATCGCAAGTCTCCTCAGGAAAAGTGAAATGAAAGTGACAATTATTTATTACGTTTTTAAATGAGTTTACCCCATAAGACACCAAAACGTAATACACATGCATTGTCTCATGTTAATAAAGCATCCATAACTCGAAATGGTATGTTATTATGCTATTAAAATGAAAAAGGACCAGTTTCATTTTCCATTTCATTTCGGCGATAACATTGACAGCGGAAGTACCGCCCACCGATGCTCATGTAAACAAAAACAGATTCGCATGTATGTACGCCTGGCGCTCAGTAAAATCGAGAAAAAATAATAGCGACTCTTAATAATCTGACGGTCATGGTATAAATAAAATATACCCAAAGTAGCTTGGTGTACTAAATGTTCACTACTCGTGGTGAAGTGGTGTTAACCGCGCACCAAAGGCTCGCGGTTAACACCACTTCACTACTCGTGTTGTGCATTTGATACACCAAGCTACTATGGGTACATTCTATATGTAATGGAAAGTTGGTGGGGAAGTTGAGTTTTCTTGAAACTTTTCCCCGCGAAACGATTGACGTTGCCACTAACGTTGTGACGTCATGACGCGCACGCGACGTCATATAGACGTTGAACACTATTTTTTTCCACTGCGCAACCCGACAATACGTTGTTCGGGTCAGCGTATGCCAGGCTTCTTGTACTGGATTGATACGGTAGTATAGTGTGGGTACCACTGTAAGTCCCCTGTTAGCCTTTGGTACTATTAATCCACCTGATGCTTTATATTATCCTATGGCTAATATAGAAAGTACGTAATGCTACGCCAAGCGGTATTGCATGGTAGTTTAGAATTACAGTATAGGCTTGTAGTTTGTACATCCGTTGGTCTATTGTTAGCCCTTAGAACTAGTAACCCACCTAAGGCGTTATATGGTGCTATAGTTGTGTGGATAGAATGCAATGATAGGCCATGCAGTATTATGTTTGGTTCTACGGTGCAATAGTACAGGACGAACTGTCCTTACTCTATAGTATACTGTTAGCCCTTAATACCACCGTCCATTTTAGACGTTATGTTTATTATAGTGCACGGTGCTAGACCAGGCAGTGTTGTGGGGTATGCAAAGTTGTCTGGTAATGTAGTATGGCATGCACTGTCTGTACCCCTGTTGTTCACCTAGTCTTGGTATGGTGAAGTAATTTTGTACAGTAGTATACAGTGCACGGTATTTACCCCTGATGGTCTACTGTTATCCCTTAGCGGTTTGTACTATATATGTTTGAATGTTAGGTCATGTGGTGTTATGCTTGGTTTCTAGTGCGGAGTAGAGTATGGGGGTCTTTTGGACATTCTAAGATTTGTTCCAGGATAGAGGTCATGATCTGGGATAGCTAACAAGCCTATAGTAGTGATATAAGTCTAGTAATTGTACAAGAATGTACGAGTGGTATAAGACTACTGGGTGTTGATCATAGGACAGATAGTTGAAGACAGGATGGAAGCCGACGGTGAGACTACCAGAAGTGTCTCGGAACTTGGAATCCCGCATATGGAATCCCACATATGGAATCCATTTTACGGAATCCATTTTTTGGAAATGTCTGTGTGTATGGAATCCCCTTCGTTCATTCATTTACTCTATAGCTCACATTGTGGCATAGCAGGGTTAAGTACCCCGGAAAAATGATCGTCTAGTGGATTTGGGTTAGGACTTCAATCGTGGCAAGTGTCCACAGGACAATTCAAATGTTCAGTCTAGGAGGCAACCAGTTTCTGTGGAGTCTGCAACAATTCTTGATACTGCAGCCACAGCGAAAGGGTGAATTCAAAACACATAAAAGTTACTTACAGTTTTCTACGTTTTATTCTCAAAACCCTAAATAAAATTCCTACAAGTTAAACTGTCAAGAAATATTTTTATTCCTACTAATATCTTTGTAAAGTGCCTTGGAACTCTTTCAATTTCTGATACGTGCGCTATATAAGTGTATATATTATTATATTATTATCATTCTCTCTGGTAAATTTATAAAATATATCAGATACGAAATGAGACTAAGTCGAAACTATCGCATCGCTCTCATCGCGTCCTGTGTCTGGAACTGTTGTCTGGCCTGGCAGCGTTCGGCAGCATTCTTCCACGAAGATAGGAGAGTGACTTCTAAGCGTGTTGAAAGACCAGAGAGAAGAAGTAACAAGTCGGGGGTTTCCGTTGGTTTATATACAGTTTGATTCGTGCATATTCGTGCAGATCTTGTTTCAATTGACGTCATAAAACACCACAGAACACCACTTATACCCCAAGATGGCGGAGAGGTATTTCTTAACCCCTTACTTCCATTCCGGGATAGTAGGGCATCCTGTGGGTATCCTATGCTAATAGTATGCGTTCTCGCATTTAAAAGGACACTGCCATTTGGTAGGTGTACAATTTTAACACTGTTAGTAACGCCCATCGAACGTGCTATCTTGCACAATTCTCAGAGCTGAAAGTGATATTGGGTGTGTTAAGGTTAGGCCGGGTCAGTATACAATGCTAAAATCTGTCAAAAGCATTCTGATGGGGTTATCATAGGTTAGGCTTATACTAGCTAATTATGCCAAACATAATATCAAATTCTGTCGAAAACACCTTAGTAAGGTTACTATAGGTCAGACTATTGTCTACTTTCGTGTCTCGTGCTCCACTTCTGTACCAAGTGTGCAGAGAACTTTTAGGGCAGTTGCACTGATGTTATGCAATGCAAATAGACTAGGAATAGGAATAAAATTACATAACTATGCCTGAGAACAGCGTTTATACTTATTAAAGTTTATTCAACAGAGAATTATTACCAAGTAGGACTTGGCCACTCTGATTAACACTTCGGGAACCAAGACTCCCAAGTGCAATGATATGAATCCGACGTGCTCAATGGAAGTTAACCCGACGTGCTCCTTGGAGGGCATTTCGTTACAATCCTCCCAACCAAGATGCGAGGTCCGGTAAATTTATCGGAGCTTGAGTCTGGATCAGATGAACTCCAGAATTTATGAAAGTGACCCGGATGACCTGACCCATGGAATCAGGATGACCAATCACATGTGGTGACCAGGATGTATAACATCACGGTCAGAACATCGTGACGGGAATCCGTAACCAGGATCAGACACTACCAGGTTAAGAGATAAGAAATGCGCTACATGGATTCTATCTTATTAACGGTTAAACGGTTAATACTAGCGGAACGCCTCCAGACAACAGGAATCACCTTTTTCTCTTAAGGAATTATATTCTCAATTAACCTAAACAAAAATAAAATTTAACTGATATTGATAACAATATCTATATTTCTAAGTTTCCTACATCATTATTCTATTGGTGGGGAAAACTGATAATAGAAGGCCGTATAATCGAAGCTATGCTTCTTCAAAGGGGTTCCCCATAGAAGGTCAAAACGACACAGAGGAAAACTTCGCTTTTGTTGCATCCAAGTTAACCCACAGTAGAGATGTACTATCTGAGTACATTGAGGACAACGATATGCTTCACGGGGCCCAACAATGTCCACCAAGCATATCGCACATTGTCTCCCATCTCCATCAACTAAATTTTGTCTGGCTTGAAAGATTCTAAGGCTTGCATACAATTCAAGCGAGGATTGCAAGACTTGATGATTGTGTTGTGCATTTTTCCATTCATAGGTATGTTCCACCTGCACATGATGGAATGTTTCACCAATTATCATCCAATATTCGCGGGGTAAATCAGGTACGGAGATTTGACTATATTCACTAGGGCGAAATGGACGGACCGGAGTAGATGTGATGAATGTATCGATCCCATTCTCCAATTCATAAGGAATTCGTTGATCATAATATGTTCCGTCCCACCGTTGGTCATTCCAATAACGAATGACACTTGTACGGCTTGATCGTGCTGCCTCTAAAGGGGCTGCTAATCGAGCATCATGTTCGTTTACCACTAAGTGAGGCATCACCAGTTCGCGTCCTACTTCCATTGTATGGAGACAATACCGGTACAAGACGTGAGTTCGAATCAATTCCAAGTGACCGGTGACTTCGTTTGACTGTACCGCATCCCACACACGGATTTTACGCTGAAAAGCGGAAGTTCCGTGGTGAAAGATCATGGGTACAGGGATACGAAATCTCTGTGTCCAGTACTCTAATTGCTCCAGAAGAAAATCTTCTGAAGTTGGGTTAACTATACGGTATGCATATGCAGTGGCCATTTTTCAAGGACTTAATATTACTTTTATGACTAAAAACTATTTCAACTTATGAAAAACTAAAAACTGTAAACAATTGTATACCGAGTGCAATATTTAACTTTAAAACAAAATAAACGTGACTGATTATACTCAATAATTGAAAATCCCAAAAACTATATTACACTATTCTACAGCTGTGCCGTATGAACAATTCTACTTTCCCTGTTAACGGTTCTTCGTTAGTTTTTATTCTGTTGTCGATAGTGACGAAACTAGGAGTCACGTCTAGAATGTCACTATGTAATTTTGATTTAACTTTTTTTTTTTTTTTAAAATGGAGTACTTTCTTTGCTTGAGAGGACGTCCAAAGATGACAACAGTGCCCTACGGCGCGCAGCTGTAGGGAGTCGACTTCTCAACTTCTGTAATTAACAAATTCTGTAATTAAAACACATGAGGGTCCATTTCAGGTGGTACGGGAAGCTTCGGCTCGTTGCCAATACCCCACTTCATGGGTGCACGGCAGTGCGGGCAAGCAGCTTGCTCATGGGCACCTGCTTTTGACCTGGCCCATGCAATACCACAAGAGTAGTGGATTTGTTGTTTGCATTGGCCACACACAAATAAATCCTGCCAAGTTTTAGAAATTTCTGTTAAACAAATACAGCAAGGGTCTCCAAGACCCTCATAATGCGTCTGTACCTCAGTGATCTCGTTATATCTGATAATTTGATTTCGAAGACTAAAGCATTGTAATCGTCTTCCTTCGTGTCAGATTAAAGCTTCACGAAGGAGACGATATTGTTTTTGTTGTTTCTCCAATTCATAAGTTGTCTGTACGTTACCAGTAGGAAAGAATCGTGCAGGTTGCATTTGGTGTTGATAGAATCCAAATGAATCATCAGCATCTTCACTAGCGGGATATGTACTACCAGGGAAAATCTCATGACTCCTGAATGGTAGAACCAAGCCAGGATCGGCTATCAGGTCCAGTTCAGCATCCAATTGATTTTGTCGATGGTCATAATATCGGCCATTCCAACAGGGGTCATTGAAATAATGAATGACCTCGTCAGGACCGGGACCAGTGACCTCATGGGGTTCAACTACTATTGGTAACTCCGGGAGGTACAGAAGATGAGGAAATATTACTTTTTTCTTTCCTCTGAAAGATAAAAACGATAGCAAAGTTGATGTTGCATTATCTCCGTTTGACTAGTGGCAGGATTATAATGTCTCGTATTCCATAAACGAATGAACCTTAGGCGGCGACATCTCCATAAATCCTTTGGAAAAAATAAACAGAAGTCATTACAAGTAGAAACTGCATGTTGGAAGGCTTCGCGTTTATGCGAATGAAACATCGCCTGCTCCTCCGCGAATTCCTCAAACTCTAATGTATTTACTGAAGCCATTCCAACAAGCAAAGTAATCAATACAAATAAAATATAAGACTATATTCAAAACAAAAGAAACCACTATGTAAAAATAGAATTACGTTATATTACACTAAAATTTACACTTGATAATACGCTCCCCTGGGTTCGTCTGCAACTTGGTGCACTCAATCAACGCTCTTTCCACCAACTTTCAAATTTGTATGCCTTGATTATTGGAGTCCTGTGTGTAACTTATCTAATACACTCCAGGAACTCCGAATTTATAATAAATTGTTACACTGTTAAAACAGAATTACTAACTCCTTGTAAGAATTTTGACTAATAATCAAGACAAACACAGACGACCCGTGATCGTCATGTATCAGGTTTCCAATCAAGGGTTATTCCGAAATTAGGAAACCAGATTCATGAAAATCTTATATACATGTATTAGTCTGGTTAGACTTTTCTGCTTGTTTCTGCTTATAATAATAATAATGCATTTCTCAATCTTCACTCTGAAGGTTTTCATTTCGTGTTGGCAACTGATAATGCCGATATACAGTATTTGGGCCTGTTAGGTAATCAAACGTTGACACTGTGAAATGTCCAACATAATCTGGATGGTATTGTCGATAGACAACAAAGGGTTGAAAACTCCTTGGTCGTCCATCTGAGTGATATCGTGCTCGTTTTTGACGACTATAGTCATGATATCTTGCACAGAAGGGAGTAAACTCTGCTACATTTCTTGGCATGTGAAATCTATGATGTACACTGCTGGTAGTAGCCACCCGGTGACTATAATACCGCAGAGGTTCACTTATCTCATCCTGCTCGTTGATTTTTGGATATTGTAAATCAGGGCAATTGTATATCACTAAATATCTAGACCTATTTGCAAAAGTTAAATGAGTATCGATAGCACTGTCATAATAATATATTAACTCTTGCTCAACCTCTATATATAGTATATTCAAATCAAAATCAAAATATTGACATCCAAATTCATCCTCAATGCCTAAGATATCTGTATCTTTCATAAAATCTTGTTCATATGTATTGGGTCGTATGATATCTCGATCAAAGTCATGAGGAGAGGCCAACGGGCGAGGTGTCCCGAAAAACTCGCTCCTTGCCCACTCCCACGGTCTCGGTCGAATATCGATTATAGGCTGCGAGACAACATTAGTAGGTAATGGAGTAAATTGTCTTGCTTCTACATCACTTAAAGGAGGAGTGTGTACTTCTAATTCAAGATCAGCTCGTGCAAGTTCGTTCTGTATCACACTGATGCCGGACTCTGCTGCATCAGAGTCCAGAACAGTGGTAGAATCACTAGGCATAGAATCACTTGTAGGTGTGGTCATACTGGAAGAAGTATGTGACCCTACTGTAATGTCATAAACAAACCCACTGAGTTCATCTTGGTTCTCGGAGTCTCGATGAATAATTGCATCATGGGTTCTAACAGGTAATCTTGGAGGAAGAACTAATGTTTCCACGGTATCCGTAGGCAAATAAGGTGGAAGTCGTTGAAGTCGTTCAGGTGAATATAGTAAAATAGAATCAGTCGGGGTTTGAACACTACTTGGAGGAGTCGACAAAAGGTCGGAAGATGCTATAGAAGGTGAGGGTGACGCTTCTATTGATGCCAACATTGATACACAATTATCAGATGAATTGCTATTTATATTTACGTCCATACTAGATGAATGTGTGTCTTGGAAAAGTTCTCGTGAAACGGTACTATTACTGTCAGTTCCAGTACTAACTGTACTTGAAGTTTCATCATCATATAAATTGTCACGATCATTATAATAACTATGGTAATCAGGGAAATCATCGATCCCACTATCAACACTAGAATCAGATTCTGCCATTTGTACACTGATCACTGAAACAAAAACACACAGTGTGTGAACTACTGTTTTTCAGTCTCTTTGTCTATATCGAACATAGTTATGTGGACATTGGCAGAATCCACATCGTGTTGTACACGGGGATATATTGATTTCCTATTAGGTTGAGGAGAAGGTCTAAAGTTTTGAACAGCTTTAATCATCATGTCTCTAATACTCTTAGGAGGTTGTTGTGGTTGTTGTTGTTGTGCTCCAGTTGGATTAGCAGGAGCTGAAGGCTGTGGTCTAGGTCCCATACTAGTATAGATTTCATCATCATCAAATGCAAAATTAGACATTCCACTATCATCAACAGCAGAAAAAGTCGGTTTCCTTTTACGGTTTCTTAACCACTTGTATATCTGTTTGTGTCTATCGGTTCGATAGCACTTCCAAAGCAGATATAATCCTATTATTAATGCAACAGTTGCGAGAGCATAAGCCCACTTAGGGACTTCAAATGATTCCGACATTTGTAAATTTAGCGAGTCAAGTTCATGAATTAAGTCATCCATGGGTAAGTCATCTAAATGTTCTATTTCCTTCGGTATCGTAAACGTCGATATGTTCACTCTCTCTATGACAGGTTTCCACATCTGTCGTTGTAACAATGAAAAATTTGGTAACACCGTCTTTGTAACAATCCGAAAAGTAGAATTATCCCTCTAGTGGAAATAACTTGGTACCATTAATTGACCGCTCGATGCCATACATAACGGTTTTAATTCCAAAATTCCAATTGGCGGAAGAATCCATTTCGGTTTCGGATTTCTTCATTTCGGACACGTAATTGAGAATCGTAGTGGGACATCTGTCGTGATGTACCACATTCCTTCATTGATGCTAGTACTGAACGGTAGGTCGATATTCAATCGAACTTCCGTTTGACATAATTTCGGAATCTCTGATTTCATGTTTAGAAACAAGGCTAACATACAACTTGTCGCTGTATGTATCGTTCGTACGGCACCTACTAAAGGACAAAACAACTTATTGTTATCTACACATTGGTCATGTCCTATTTCTGGGACATACTTCGTCCTTTCTTTATTAATAATTAATATGTCAGATTCAAGAGTATATATTGCTACTAATTTATTTGCGACTCGCGGCGCATTCTTGGTTACATTGACAAAGGGTACAGGCAAAGCCTGCACCTTGAACACTTCAAATTGTAAGTTCGAATTACGTAAGGGGATCTTCATAAAGATCACCAGTTTATCGTCGTCATAAATGGCAGTTGTCATAAGCAAATGATAATATTGCCATAATTCTGTTGTTAGATCTAGCGGCAACATTGACTTATCATCTAATTGAACTTTAATACTGATTAATACTGAGGTCAATAGTGAAGGATCCACTATTTTCGGTGATAACTTCTTATCGGCTAGGATATCCATTTGATCATGTAATCCCCGCAGAGTGGTTTCTGCAGCAATTATCATTGATTCCAATCAACTCATTACAAACTCAAGCTGATGATAAGCATGAGTGAAATGTTCAAGATATAATATTCGATCTTCATGATTCTGAACTACTTGATTTACTTGACCTTGAAATAACATCAATTCGCGCGATATATTTAACATAAATTCTCTGTTTTTCAGAATCGCTTCATGATTCATCTTAATGAAGGTTAAACTTTGTTTTTGAATATGTTGAATCATTGCTTGATTAGTACTTAAATGTCTTAAATTATCTGCTATCCCATTTAAATCTGACTGGGATACAGTTCCGAAGAGAAAACTCAATCCTTCACCTACAAAGTCGAACAAACCTCGTTTCTTCTGAGACGAGATGATTGTATGTCCATGTAATCTGCAGTAATCGTTCAGATCCTTTTTTACTCGTATAACACGATTATCTAGGTATCTGATCTCCTGGTGTACATCCGTTATGATCGATTTTAACGCAATGGCAAGAGTAGAGTTTTCACCATTTATTTCTACAAAAGTTTGTCGAAAAGCTGTGGTTGTAGCAGAATACAAACCATTAGTATATCTCATACTTCGATCAAGTCTGCACACATATTGTATAAAAGGTTGGAGCTCATAAACAAACATTGTACTCCAATCACTAGTTACCAAATTTACTTCTTTCACTTTCTTAAAAATCACATTGTTTCTAATAATAGTATGTCCATCTATTATTGTAGTCAAAAGACCAACTAATAACATCCAACGCAATATCTTGCTCCTTGCTAGCACTACAACTGTTGAAACACACGCGGTTGTGTTTTCAGAATTTCCTTGAATTCCTCGAGATTTTTCACAGTTCCCTGAGTTTCCGTTTTTCTCTGATGTTCAGTCAAAAGTTCGATATATCTGATGAGCAACGCTCGGTGCGACCAGTCGAGCATGGTTTGGATGTGATAGCAATTGGCGGTCGGCATCAGTGTAAATAATGGCACGTTGGACATGCAACCAGTTCCACCATGGAGTTGTACCAGTTTTGGATTCAGAGGGCGCTGTCTGCGTCTGCTGCCTTAGAAATTTCAGCTGCCAGGCGTTCAATTTACCAGTAAAATTAAGGGATGTCTGTCCCTCATAAATATTTAGCAAAAAGTTCTCACAAGTTCACTGTGCTCCCCAGTGGCAACGTTTTGAGTCAGTTTCGGCTTCACTGGGTCCGTTATGGTTAATAGTTGTTTCTAGAATGTTCACCCGATCGTTTCAAGAGAGTTAGAAGTCAGAGTCCACATCCTGACGAATGGCACCATATAAACTGGCCTGTGGCATAGCAGGGTTAAGTACCCCGGAAAAATGATCGTCTAGTGGATTTGGGTTAGGACTTCAATCGTGGCAAGTGGCCACAGGACAATTCAAATGTTCAGTCTAGGAGGCAACCAGTTTCTGTGGAGTCCGCAACAATTCTTGATACTGCAGCCGCAGCGAAAGGGTGAATTCAAAACACATAAAAGTTACTTACAGTTTTCTATGTTTTATTCTCAAAACCCTAAATAAAATTCCTACAAGTTAAGCTGTCAAGAAATATTCTCTCTGGTAAATTTATAAAATATATCAGATACGAAATGAGACTAAGTCGAAACTATCGCATCGCTCTCATCGCGTCCTGTGTCTGGAACTGTTGTCTGGCCTGGCAGCATTCAGCAGAGTTCTTCCACGAAAATAGGAGAGTGACTTCTAAGCATGTTGAAAGACCAGAGAGAAGAAGTAACAAGTCGGGGGTTTCCATTGGTTTATATACAGTTTGATTTGTGCATATTCGTGCAGATTTTGTTTCAATTGACGTCATAAAACACCACAGAACACCACTTATACCCCAAGATGGCGGAGAGGTATTTCTTAACCCCTTACTTCCATTCCGGGATAGTACTGCATCCTGTGGGTATCCTATTCTAATAGTATGCGTTCTCGCATTTAAAAGGACACTGGCATTTGGTAGGTGTACAATTTCATCACCGTTAGTAACGCCCATCGAACGTGCTATCTTGCACAATTCTCACAGCTGAAAGTGATACTGGGTGTGTTAAGGTTAGGCCGGGTCAGTATACAATGCTAAAATCTGTCAAAAGCATTCTGATGGGGTTATCATAGGTTAGGCTTATACTAGCTAATTATGCCAATCATAATATCAAATTCTGTCGAAAACACCTTAGTAAGGGTACTATAGGTCAGACTATTGTCTACTTTCGTGTCTCGTGCTCCACGTCTGTACCAAGTGTGCAGAGAACTTTTAGGGCAGTTGCACTGATGTTATGCAATGCAAATAGACTAGGAATATGAATAAAATTACATAACTATGCCTGAGAACAGCGTTTATACTTATTAAAGTTTATTCAACAGAGAATTATTACCAAGTAGGACTTGGCCACTCTGATTAACACTTTGGGAACTGAGACTCCCAAGTGCAATGATATGAATCCGACGTGCTCAATGGAAGTTAACCCGACACGCTCCTTGGAGGGCATTTCGTTACAATCCTCCCAACCAAGACGCGAGGTCCGGTAAATTTATCGGAGCTCAAGTCCGGATCAGATGAACTCCAGAATTTATGAAAGTGACCCGGATGACCTGACCCATGGAATCAGGATGACCAATCACATGTGGTGACCAGGATGTATAACATCACGGTCAGGACATCATGATGGGAATCCATAACCAGGATCAGACACTACCAGGTTAAGAGATAAGAAATGCGCTACATGGATTCTATCTTATTATCGGTTAAACGGTTATTACTAGCGGAACACCTCCAGACAACAGGAATCACCTTTTTCTCCTAAGGAATTATATTCTCAATTAACATAAACAAAAATAAAATTTAACTGATATTGATAACAATATCTATATTTCTAAGTTTCCTACATCATTATTCTATTGGTGGGGAAAACTGATAATAGAAGGCCGTATAATCGAAGCTATGCTTCTTAAAAGGGGTTCCCCATAGAAGGTCAAAACGACACAGAGGAAAACTTTGTTTTTGTTGCATCCAAGTTAACCCACAGTAGAGATGTACTATCTGAGTACATTGAGGACAACGATATGCTTCACGGGGCCCAACAATGTCCACCAAGCATATCGCACATTGTCTTCCATCTCCATCAACTAAATTTTGTCTAGCTTGAAAGATTCTAAGGCTTGCATACAATTCAAGCGAGGATTGCAAGACTTGATGATTGTGTTGTGCATTTTCCCATTCATAGGTATGTTCCACCTGCACATGATGGAATGTTTCACCAATTATCATCCAATATTCGCGGGGTAAATCAGGTACGGAGATTTGACTATATTCACTAGGGCGAAATGGACGGACCGGAGTAGATGTGATGAATGTATCGATCCCATTCTCCGATTCATAAGGGATTCGTTGATCATAATATGTTCCGTCCCACCGTTGGTCATTCCAATAACGAATGACACTTGTACGGCTTGATCGTGCTGCCTCTAAAGGGGTTGCTAATCGAGCATCATGTTCGTTTACCATTAAGTGAGGCATCACCTGTTCGGGTCCTACTTCCGTTGTATGGAGACAATACCGGTACAAGACGTGAGTTCGAATCAATTCCAAGTGACCGGTGACTTCGTTTAACTGTACCACATCCCACACACGGATTTTACGCTGAAAAGCGGAAGTTCCGTGGTGAAAGATCATGGGTACAGGGATACGAAATCTCTGTGTCCAGTACTCTAATTGCTCCGGAAGAAAATCTACTGAAGTTGGGTTAACTATACGGTATGCATATGCAGTGGCCATTTTTCAAGGATTTAATATTACTTTTATGACTAAAAACTATTTCAACTTAGGAAAAACTAAAAACAGTAAACAATTGTATACCGAGTGCAATATTTAACTTTAAAACAAAATAAACGTGACTGATTATACTCAATAATTGAAAATCCCAAAAACTATATTACACTATTCTACAGCTGTGCCGTATGAACAATTCTACTTTCCCCGTTAACGGTTCTTCGTTAGTTTTTATTCTGTTGACGATAGTGACGAAACTAGGAGTCACGTCTAGAATGTCACTATGTAATTTTGATTTAACTTTCTTTTTTTTTTAAAATGGAGTACTTTCTTTGCTTGTGAGGACGTCCAAAGATGACAACAGTGCCCGACGGCGCGCAGCTGTAGGGAGTCGCCTTCGCAACTTCTGTAATTAACAAATTCTGTAATTAAAACACATGCGGGTCCATTTCAGGCGGTATGGGAAGCTTCGGCTAGTTGCCAATACCCCACTTCATGGGTGCACGGCAGTGCGGGCAAGCAGCTTGCTCATGGGCACGTGCTTTTGACCTGGCCCATGCAATACCACAAGAGTAGTGGATTTGTTGTTTGCATTGGCCACACACAAATAAATCCTGCCAAGTTTTAGAAATTTCCGTTAAACAAATACAGCAATGGTCTCCAAGACCCTCATAATGAGTCTGCACCTCTGTCATCTCGTTATATCTGATAATTTGATTTCAAAGACTAAAGTGTTGTAATCGTCTTCCTTCGTGTCAGATTAAAGCTTCACGAAGGAGACGATATTGTTTTTGTTGTTTCTCCAATTCATAAGTTGTCTGTACGTTACCAGGAGGAAAGAATCGTGCAGGTTGCATTTGGTGCTGATAGAATCCAAATGAATCATCAGCATCTTCACTAGCGAGATATGTATTACCAGGGAAAATCTCATGACTCCTGAATGGTAGAACCAAGCCAGGATCGGCTATCAGGTCCAGTTCAGCATCCAATTGATTTTGTCAATGGTCATAATATCAGCCATTCCAACAGGGGTCATTGAAATAATGAATGACCTCGTCAGAACCGGGACCAGTGACCTCATGGGGTTCAACTACTATTGGTAACTCCGGGAGGTACAGAAGATGAGGAAATATTACTTTTCTTTCCTCTGAAAGATAAAAACGATAGCAAAGTTGATGTTGCATTTTCTCCGTTTGACTAGTGGCAGGATTATAATGTCTCGTATTCCATAAACGAATGAACCTTAGACGGCGACATCTCCATAAATCCTTTGGAAAAAATAAACAGAAGTCATTACAAGTAGAAACTGCATGTTGGAAGGCTTCGCGTTTATGCGAATGAAACATCGCCTGCTCCTCCGCGAATTCCTCAAACTCTAATGTATTTACTGAAGCCATTCCAACAAGCAAAGTAATCAATACAAATAAAATATTAGACTATATTCAAAACAAAAGAAACCACTATGTAAAAATAGAATTACGTTATATTACACTAAAATTTACACTGGATAATATGCTCCCCTGGGTTCGTCTGCAACTTGGTGCACTCAATCAATGCTCTTTCCACCAACTTTCAAATTTGTATGCCTTGATTATTGGAGTCCTGGGTGTAACTTATCTAATACACTCCAGGAACTCCGAATTTATAATAAATTGTTACACTGTTAAAACAGAATTACTAACTCCTTGTAAGAATTTTGACTAATAATCAAGACAAACACAGACGACCCATGATCGTCATGTATCAGGTTTCCGATCATGGGTTATTCCGAAATTGGGAAACCAGATTCATGAAAATCTTATATACATGTATTAGTCTGGTTAGACTTTTCTGCTTGTTTCTGCTTATAATAATAATAATGCATTTCTCAATCTTCACTCTGAAGGTTTTCATTTCATGTTGGCAACTGATAATGCTGATACACAGTATTTAGGCCTGTTCGGTAATCAAACGTTGACCCTGTGAAATGTCCAACATAATCTGGATGGTATTGTCGATAGACAACAAAGGGTTGAAAACTCCTTGGTCGTCCATCTGAGTGATATCGTGCTCGTTTTCGATGACTATAGTCACGATATCTTGCACAGAAGGGAGTAAACTCTGCTACATTTCTTGGCATGTGAAATCTATGATGTACACTGCTGGTAGTAGCCACCCAGTGACTATAATACCGCAGTGGTTCACTTATCTCACCCTGCTCGTTGATTTTTGGATATTGTAAATCAGGGCAATTGTATATCACTAAATATCTAGACCTATTTGGAAAAGTTAAATGAGTATCGATAGCACTGTCATAATAATATATTAACTCTCGCTCAACCTCTATATATAGTATATTCAAATCAAAATCAAAATATTGACATCCAAATTCATCCTCAATGCCTAAGAGATCTGTATCTTTCATAAAATCTTGTTCATATGTAGTGGGTCGTATGATATCTCGATCAAAGTCATGAGGAGAGGCCAACGGGCGAGGTGTCCAGTAAAACTCGCTCCTTGCCCACTCCCATGGTCTCGGTCGAATATCGATTATAGGCTGCAAGACAACATTAGTGGGTAATGGAGTAAATTGTCTTGCTTCTACATCACTTAAAGGAGGAGTGTGTACTTCTAATTCAAGATCAGCTCTTGCAAGTTCGTTCTGTATCACACTGACACCGGACTCTGCTGCATCAGAGTCCAGAACAGTGGTAGAATCACTAGGCATAGAATCACTTGTAGGTGTGGTCATACTGGAAGAAGTATGTGACCCTACAGTAATGTCATAAACAAACCCACCGAGTCCATCTTGGTTCTCGGGGTCTCGATGAATAATTGCATCATGGGTTCTAACAGGTAATCTTGGAAGAAGAACTAATGTTTCCACGGTATCCGTAGGCGAATAAGGTGGAAGTCGTTGAAGTCGTTCAGATGAATATAGTACAATAGAATCAGTCGGGGTTTGAACACTACTTGGAGGAGTCGACAAAAGGTCGGAAGATGCTATAGAAGGTGAGGGTGACGCTTCTATTGATGCCAACATCGATACACAATTATCAGATGAATTGCTATTTATATTTACGTCCATACTAGATGAATGAGTGTCTTGGAAAAGTTCTCGTGAAACGGTACTATTACTGTCAGTTCCAGTACTAACTGTACTTGAAGTTTCATCATCATATAAATTGTCACGATCATTATAATAACTCTGGTAATCAGGGAAATCATCGATCCCACTGTCAACACTAGAATCAGATTCTGCCATTTGTACACTGATCACTGAAACAAAAACACACAGTGTGTGAACTACTGTTTTTCAGTTTCTTTGTCTATATCGAACATAGTTATGTGGACATTGGCAGAATCCACATCGTGTTGTACACGGGGATATATTGATTTCCTATTAGGTTGAGGAGAAGGTCTAAAGTTTTGAACAGCTTTAATCATCATGTCTCTAATACTCTTAGGAGGTTGTTGTGGTTGTTGTTGTTGTGCTCCAGTTGGATTAGCAGGAGCGGAAGGCTGTGGTCTAGGTCCCATACTAGTATAGATTTCATCATCATCAAATGCAAAATTAGACATTCCACTATCATCAACAGCAGAAAAAGTCGGTTTCCTTTTACGGTTCCTTAACCACTTGTATATCTGTTTGTGTCTATCGGTTCGATAGCACTTCCAAAGCAGATATAATCCTATTATTAATGCAACAGTTGCGAGAGCATAAGCCCACTTAGGGACTTCAAATGATTCCGACATTTGTAAATTTAGCGAGTCAAGTTCATGAATTAAGTCATCCATGGGTAAGTCATCTAAATGTTCTATTTCCTTCGGTATCGTAAACGTCGATATGTTCACTCTCTCTATGACAGGTTTCCACATCTGTCGTTGTAACAACGAAAAATTTGGTAACACCGTCTTTGTAACAATCCGAAAAGTAGAATTATCCCTCTTGTGGAAATAACTCGGTAACATTAATTGACCGCTCGATGCCATACATAACGGTTTTAATTCCAAAATTCCAATTGGCGGACGAATCCATTTCGGTTTCGGATTTCTTCGTTTCGGACACGTAATTGAGAGTCATAGTGGGACATCTATCGTGATGTACCACATTCCTTCATCGATTCTAGTACTGAATGGGAGGTCAATATTCAATCGAACTTCCGTTTGACATAATTTCGGAATCTCTGATTTCATGTTTAGAAACAAGGCTAACATACAACTTGTCGTCGTATGTATCGTTCGTACGGCACCTACTAAAGGACAAAACAACTTATTGTTATCTACACATTGGTCATGTCCTATTTCTGGGACATACTTCGTCCTTTCTTTATTAATAATTAATATTTCAGATTCAAGAGTATATATTGCTACTAATTTATTTGCGACTCGCGACGCATTCTTGGTTACATTGACAAAGGGTACAGGCAAAGCCTGCACCTTGAACACTTCGAATTGTAAGTTCGAATTACGTAAGGGGATCTTCATAAAGATCACCAGTTTATCGTTGTCATAAATGGCAGCCGTCGTAAGCAAATGATAATATTGCCATAATTCTGTTGTCAGATCTAGCGGCAACATTGACTTATCATCTAATTGAACTTTAATACTCATTAATACTGAGGTCAATAGTGAAGGATCCACTATTTTCGGTGATAACTTCTTATCGGCTAGGATATCCAATTGATCATGTAATCCCCGCAGAGTGGTTTCTGCAGCGATTATCATTGATTCCAGTCGACTCATTACAAACTCAAGCTGATGATAAGCATGAGTGAAATGTTCAAGATATAATATTCGATCTTCATGATTCTGAACTACTTGATTTACTCGACCTTGAAATAACATCAATTCGCGCGATATATTTAACATAAATTCTCTGTTTTTCAGAATCGCTTCATGATTCATCTTAATGAAGGTTAAACTTTGTTTTTGAATATGTTGAATCATTGCTTGATTAGTACTTAAACGTCTTAAATTATCTGCTATCCCATTTAAATCTGACTGGGATACAGTTCCGAAGAGAAAACTCAATCCTTCACCTACAAAGTCGAACAAACCTCGTTTCTTCCGAGACGAGATGATTGTATGTCCATGTAATCTGCGGCAATCATTCAGATCCTTTTGTACTCGTATAACACGATTATCTAGGTATCTGATCTCCTGGTGTACATCCGTTATGATCGATTTTAACGCAATGGCAAGAGTAGAGTTTTCACCATTTATTTCTACAAAAGTTTGTCGAAAAGCTGTGGTTGTAGCGGAATACAAACCATTAGTATATCTCATACTTCGATCAAGTCTGCACACATATTGTATAAAAGGTTGGAACTCATAAACAAACATTGTACTCCAATCACTAGTTACCATATTTACTTCTTTCACTTTCTTAAAAATCACATTGTTTCTAATAATAGTATGTCCATCTATTATTGTAGTCAAAAGACCAACTAATAACATCCAATGCAACATCTTGCTCCTTGCTAGCACTACAACTGTTGAAACACACACGGTTGTCTTTTCAGAATTTCCTTGAATTCCTCGAGATTTTTCACAGTTCCCTGAGTTTCCATTTTTCTCTGATGTTCAGTCAAAAGCTCGATATATCTGATGAGCAACGCTCGGTGCGACCAGTCGAGCGTGGTTTGGATGTGATAGCAATTGGCGGTCGGCGTCAGTGTAAATAATGGCACGTTGGACATGCAACCAGTTCCACCATGGAGTTGTACCAGTTTTGGATTCAGAGGGCGCTGTCTGCGTCTGCTGCCTTAGAAATTTCAGCTGCCAGGCGTTCAATTTACCAGTAAAATTAAGGGATGTCTGTCCCTCATAAATATTTAGCAAAAAGTTCTCACAAGTTCACTGTGCTCCCCAGCGGCAACGTTTTGAGTCAGTTTCGGCTTCACTGGGTCCGTTATGGTTAATAGATGTTTCTAGAATGTTCACCCGATCGTTTCAAGAGAGTTAGAAGTCAGAGTCCACATCCTGACGAATGGCACCATATAAACTGGCCTGTGGCATAGCAGGGTTAAGTACCCCGGAAAAATGATCATCTAGTGGATTTGGGTTAGGACTTCAATCGTGGCAAGTGGCCACAGGACAATTCAAATGTTCAGTCTAGGAGGCAACCAGTTTCTGTGGAGTCCGCAACAATTCTTGATACTGCAGCCACAGCGAAAGGGTGAATTCAAAACACATAAAAGTTACTTACAGTTTTCTACGTTTTATTCTCAAAACCCTAAATAAAATTCCTACAAGTTAAACTGTCAAGAAATATTCTCTCTGGTAAAGTTATAAAATATATCAGATACGAAATGAGACTAAGTCGAAACTATCGCATCGCTCTCATCGCGTCCTGTGTCTGGAACTGTTGTCTGGCCTGGCAGCGTTCGGCAGCGTTCTTCCACGAAAATAGGAGAGTGACTTCTAAGTGTGTTGAAAGACCAGAGAGAAGAAGTAACAAGTCGGGGATTTCCGTTGGTTTATATACAGTTTGATTCGTGCATATTCGTGCAGATCTTGTTTCAATTGACATCATAAAACACCACAGAACACCACTTATACCCCAAGATGGCAGAGAGGTATTTCTTAACCCCTTACTTCCATTCCGGGATACTAGGGCATCCTGTGGGTATCCTATGCTAATAGTATGCGTTCTCGCATTTAAAAGGACACTGGCATTTGGTAGGTGTACAATTTCAACACCGTTAGTAACGCCCATCGAACGTGCTATCTTGCACAATTCTCAGAGCTGAAAGTGATACTGGGTGTGTTAAGGTTAGGCCGGGTCAGTATACAATGCTAAAATCTGTCAAAAGCATACTGATGGGGTTATCATAGGTTAGGCTTATACTAGCTAATTATGCCAATCATAATATCAAATTCTGTCGAAAACACCTTAGTGAGGGTACTATAGGTCAGACTATTGTCTACTTTCGTGTCTCGTGCTCCACGTCTGTACCAAGTGTGCAGAGAACTTTTAGGGCAGTTGCACTGATATTATGCAATGCGAATAGGCTTGGAATATGAATAAAATTACATAACTATGCCTGAGAACAGCGTTTATACTTATTAAAGTTTATTCAACAGAGAATTATTACCAAGTAGGACTTGGCCACTCTGATTAACACTTCGGGAACCGAGACTCCCAAGTGCAATGATATGAATCCGACGTGCTCCATGGAGGTTAACCCGACGCGCGCCTTGGAGGGCATTTCGTTACAACCTGCTCGATTATATTCGAGTCGTTCGAGCAACCATACTGCAACCAGACTGCTCCATTCAGCTAAGCCTGTGTCAGTATGTACAGTGCTTAGATGGTGCTCCCATACAGCTCCTGCTAGTCTTACGATCGGCTTCCATCTTGTCTTCAACTATCAGTCCTATGATTTGCCTCTATTGTACTCACACAATACTATAGTCTTCTGCCAACCTTATAGTGTTGTGCCATTCTATAGACTGGTAACACTACTCCTAGCTATGCCTGGCCCTGTCTCCACTCTGCCCTCGGCCAGATCTTTAACAGACACAACCAGATTGCTTAGATATAGTGCAAGCTGGGGTACCTTACATATAAGAAACTGCATGTTGATCGTACGGAGATATGCTAATGTGTTAGTGCACATTGTGTCACAATGGGGTCACATTGCATGCATATAGAACATTGACACATGCTGAATGTGCCGATATGTGCTTGTGTGCTTATGCACAATGTGCGCACATCACATACAGCACATAGACACATACAGTACGTGGAGACTGGATTGTAACTAAGTCACCCGTGGCGTGGAGTTACCACCCAAAGTATCACTTTCGAATTCTGGGCATATGCACAAAAAACACAAGAAATGTTTCATCCAATGGACCTCCGGGTTTAACCCGGAGGTCCATTGGCTGGAACTTTGCTTGCGCTTTTTATGCTTTGCAACAAATTTGCAATTATTGCCCGGGTGGAATCTCCACTCTGCGGGTGATTGAGTGATAATACACTCTCCACGTACTGTACGATGGAAAGTGCTTCTTGAAGTATAGTCAGATATCAGAAAGGGATTCCACGAAACATGGGTTAGATAGTTGATTGAATGTGCTTGTGTGCTGGTGCTCAAAGTATCACAATGTGCGCACAACACATGCTGGGTGTGATAATATGTGCTTGTGTGCTAATGTAAATTGTGCGCACAACGCGCTCAGCACATAGGCACATACGACGACAAAAACGATTCTAGAAGTAGCGTCGGATACTAGAAATGGATTCCACGGAACCTGACCCATGTAGTTGATGGAATGTATTTGTGTGCTCGTGCACAATGTTTCTGTGACTGCTTGATTGAAAAAGGGTCAACTGACTCGGTGTTCCCAAACTTAATAGAAGGTATCATGCTGAACAGGGTGTTCTGCTGGCTCCAAAAAGTATGCACCATTTTGGTCCTCAAAGCTCCTGAAAATAGTACCTACATTTTCTTGATATGTGAACTATTATCAGTTTCTCTGTTTGTTAGAGAAAGTAGGAATCTGCTCGTTATTCTCAGATTTTTAGATGGTGCCTAACGAAACATCGTGGTGCTCTGTTGGCCCCCAAAATATGCACACCTTTTGTGCAACAAGGCTACCAAAAAGGGTTCTCACCTTTTTTGCTATAAGGGCAATGATTGCTTTCTCAAACAACTTGTTGGAGAAGAAGTAATTTGGCTCAATATTCCCTAATTTTATTGTCTGTGCTTTGCTTAACATTGTGCTGTACTGTGGGTCCCCGAAATATGCACTTGTGTGGTGCCACAAACCTCCCAAAAAGGGTACTTACCCCTTATTGCTATATGGGCTAATCGGTTTATGTGACTGCTTGTTAGAGAAAGGATCAATTGACTCTGTGTTTCCAAAGGAAATAGAAGGTGTCTTGTTGACCAGGGTGGTGCTCTGAGACCCCCGAATGTTGCCCCTTCTGGTGCCACAACACTCCTAAAAATGGGTCCTAAACCTGCTCGGTATTCTCAAAATTTATAGATGGTGACTCGCGAAGCATGGTGGTGTTCTGCGGTCCCCCAGAATATGCAATCCTTTTGTGTCAAAAGGCTACCACGCTTTTTGCTATAAGGACTAAAAAAATGGGCAAACTGCTTTTTATTCTCACAATTTGTAGATGGTGCCTTAAGGAGCATGGTGGTACTCTGCCGGTCCCAAAATGCGCAAGCCTTTTGTGTAGCAAGGCTCCCAAAAAAAAGATTCTCACACTTATTGCTATAAAGGCTATTATTACTATATCGAGCTACCTGTGGAGGGGGTTAATCGGCTCAATATTCCCAAAATGTATAGGCCTTTCCTTGCTGAACGTGGCGATGCACTGCGGGTCCTCCAAAATATGCACACTTTTTGTGCCACAAAGCTCCCAAAAAGGATACTTACACTTCATTGCTATATAGGCTGCTTTCGATTTCTGTGACTGCTTGTTAGAGAAAGGGTCAATTGACGCGGGGTTCTCAAACTATATAGAGGGTGTCTGACAAAAGTAGTACTCTGCGGATCACTCGCATTTTGCACCCTTTTTGTGCCAGAAAGCTACCAAAAATAGTACCTACATTTTCTTGCCATATGAGCTATTATCTTTGACTATTATTTCTCTGTTTACTAGAGAAGAGGGCACTCTGCTCCGTATTATCAAAATGTATAGCTGTTGCCTCGCGAACAATGGAATGCACCTCTTTTGTGTCACAAGGCTCCTAAAGGGGACTTTTATTGCAGTCCAGTCTCGAACTGTTTGCTGGAGAAGGGGGGGGGGGGGGGGGGGGGGGTCAGTCGTCTCAGCATTCCCAAAATGTACATGATTATGCATTGGGGGTCCCCAAAAATATGTACTTTTTTGGTGTCACAAAGCTCCCGTAAAGGGTACATTGTACTTACATTTTCTTGACATATGGACTATTATCAGTTTCTCAGCCTGTTTCCTTGACATTCTGGTACTCTTAAAATGTATAGACGGGGCCTTGGGATGCATGGTTGTGCTCTGTGGGCCGCCAAAATATGCCCCCTTTTGTGCCACAAGGCTCCCAAAAAGGGTTATCACACTGTTTTGCTTTTGGAGCTATTATTGCTTCTCCAACCGCTTTTTGGTGGAAGGGTCAATCGGCTCAATATTTTCAAAATGTATAGACCGTGCCTTGATGAACATGGTGATGTTCTGTGGGTCCCCAAAAATAAGTACTCTTTCGGTGCTACAAAGCTCCCAAAAGGGGAACTTAGACTTTATTGCTATATTGGCTATTTATAATCGGTTTCTGTTACTGCTTGTCAGAGAAAGTGTTAATTGGGTCTGTGTCCCCAAACTTAACTGAGGGTCCCTTGCTGAACAGGGTGGTGGTTTAAAGGCTCCGATAATGTTTCACCCTTTTGGTTCCACAAGGCTCTCAAAAAGGGTACCAACGTTTTTTGCTATATCGGTTATTATCAGTTTCTCTGTTTGTTAGAGAAAGAGGAAATCTGTTTGGTATTCTAAAAATCTATAGATGGTGCTAGCGAAGCATGGTGGTGCCCTGCTGTCCCAAAATATGCACCCCATTTATGTCACAAGGCTCCCAGAAAAGGGTTCTCACACTTACTTGATATATGATCTATTATCGGTTTTGTCTGATTTCTTGTTTGAGGAAGAGTCAATTAGCTCGTCATACCCAAAATTAATTGAGCGGTGCTGTGCATGCCATTAAAATGTTGAAACGTTCTGTAGAGACCCCAAAAGCGATTTATTGATTTATTTATTTATTGGTGTTTAAGGTCACATATTTCTGCACAATGGCTAACCATGACCGTGACAGTTTTACGGGTGGAGAAAGCCGGAGTACCCGGAGAGAACCACCGAGCAATGGCGAGCAACTGTCAGCTCCCCCAACATACCAACTTCACACAAGCAGGGTTAGCATTGGTTGAAGACAGGTACACCATCGACGTGCAGTACGCCTTAGTACACAGCGTCACCGTGCCCCCACGTGGGCAATGGGGGTGAAATGTCTTGCCCAAGGACACAACGCGGTTGCCGCAGGTGGGATTCGAACCGAGGACCTCTCGGCTTGCAGGCTGCACGTCTACCAACGCTCCCCCCTCCCCCCTCCCCCCCCCCAAAAAAAAAGGCGATAATTCACCCTTGCTGTGCTTTGCTGTACTATCCCTTTCTTTGACTGCTTAAGTACGACGTCAAAACTGCTTATGTGATTATCACTGCTTTTTATCAAATAAAACAAATAGCTATCGCTTGAGGTCCTTTTACCCTTTACCTAACACGAAAAGCAGACACTTGCAAAACAAATTCTTGAATAACTATTTTTTTTTATTTTTTGTCTCAAAAACATAGGTTATGCCCCCTCATTGGAACAAGCTCGACGAGCTCGTTCCAACCAGGGGTCATAACCTATGTTTTGAGGCAAAAAATGAAAAAATACTGAAAATTAATTGGCGATTTTTGAGAATAGCGCTGGCCGGTTTTTGCTGTTATGTTGGGTGAAGGGTTAAATGTGAAGTGTACATACAGCAAGGTATTTTTTCACACTAAATGGATAGGCAATTTCGGTTTGTCTTCGATTTGTAAGGCTAAATGTTGCAGCGTAATTTTGAAGTTTGTAAGTGTCAAGTAATTGTGGACGCTCGTACAGACGGACAAGAGTCGGAAAAGGGAAAACAAATAGTTGACAGGAATTAGAGGAAAGATACATATCACAAAGTTTTTTTTAAGAAACGATATATATGAAATCAGTGAGAATCAATCTCTTTTTTCAAATTTCCTGCTTAAGGTACAGAATGCAGACGTCCATGGACTCTCGATCTGCTAGCATGCCTTTTTGGGGGCTTGTCGGTAGTCGAGTGGTCTATGGCGCTGGTCCAGTTTCGCTAGGCGATTGGTGCCGCAGAAGTGTACTCTCATCAAGGCAGTGGTTCGATCCCCATCGGTGTCAGAGTCTTTCATCCTAGAAAATGCATAACAGAAATGCCGAATTCTGTATTCTGTACCTTAAGCAGGACATTTGAAAAAGAGATTGATTCTCACTGATTTCATCTGCATTACATGGTATAATTCATTGTAAACAACTAATTCTGGGGGATACCGAGTAATTTCGTGTGGACTGTGCCAGCTCCATGGACGCTCGATCTGCTAGCATGCCTTTTTTGGGGCTTGTCTGTAGTCGAGTGGTCTATGGCGCTGGTCCAGTTTCGCTAGGCGATTGGTGCCGCAGAAGTGTACTCTCATCAAGGCAGTGGTTCGATCCCCATCGGCGTCAGAGTCTTTCATCCTAGAAAATGCATAACAGAAATGCCGAATTCTGTATTCTGTACCTTAAGCAGGACATTTGAAAATGAGATTAATTCTCACTGATTTCATCTGCATTACATGGTATAATTCATTGTAAACAACTAATTCTGGGGGATACCGAGTAATTTCGTGTGGACTGTGCCAGTTCCATGGATGTTCGATCTGCTAGCATGCCTTTTTGGGGGCTTGTCGGTAGTCGAGTGATCTATGGCGCTGGTCCAGTTTCGCTAGGCGATTGGTGCCGCAGAAGTGTACTCTCATCAAGGCAGTGGTTCGATCTCCATCGGCATCAGAGTCTTTCATCCTATATATATATATATATATATATATGTATATATATACACTTCATCAAATATTTTATATAACTTCGTCAAATTGCCGTCATGCTCGGAAGTTTACTTCCTTCTAAGCGGCTTTCATTTTTGACTAATACTTATTCCGTTACGTTAAGTGCCGTACCAATGTGTATCGCGTCATGGGAACGTAAAATTTAGCGTCACGCTGATCCTAATTGTTGAATGGGAATTATAAAATTGATCGTGATACGCGTACGTCTTACAGATCGATTTATTATTTGGCAAGTGGATGCCTAGCTCCTAATCACGAACCCGTCTATAAAATCGCCGATGCATGTCTTCCTTGGGTGGCAACAAGTAAAGATATGTTCCGCATTACACGTTGTTCACCTTCTTTAATTGTAAATTATGGACAAACAAGACCGTATCATATCTTCCTAAGGTGGTAACGAGTGGAGATATATTCCGCGTTATCTCGCGCATTTTTTTTGTTCTCAGCCTTAGAATTAGAAACATTCAATCATTTATCTCAACCTCGCCCTGGTAATAGAGGCAGAAGCGAGTTCGCATGCAGTATTCACACATTCAGCCATTCCTTGACCCGAATTGTTTACACGCGTTGTTCTCCATATTCAAGTGTATTGCTTATAAAACCACTGTATCATATCTCCGTTGGGTGGTAAAGATATGTTCCCCGTTTCATGTTGTTCCCCGTATCCGAGTCTATTACGCGCAAAATAACCGTATCATATCTTCCTTGGGTGGCAACAAGTAAAGATATGTTCCGCGTTATTACGTAAAAAGCAAATATGAATTAGACACTATTTCTAAAACCTCGCCCTGGTAACACCTAAACACGCACGCATTGGTGTTGGATCGATATTGGTTTGAATACCGGTATATATCGGTTTATCCATATATCGTGCAGGCCTAGTCGATGGTTCATCTCCCTTCAACCAATGCTGGCCATGGAATTTTAGGTTACAATCAAGAAAATAGCAATCAGCCTTTTGTCATAAGATAACAGCTTTGCATATTATGAAGGACTTCTGTAAGAAAAATGAAAATTATTCATCTCTTAATGAATCGCTTTTAATTATCAAACTTTAATAAATGACCTATTTATCACTAAATCACCATGAATCTATGAAAATTGTATGCACATATGCGGGGGTCAAAAACATAAAGTGTTTTTTTTTTACTGACTGCATGATGTGCGATTCCCAGCGTTTAATTTGGCCCACATTTTATCCAGAGATATAACTATTTAACCCTAACACACTGGTGTTGGAATATAAAGACTTGATGCTGCAATTCTTTCTTCCCCATGATGCAAATAGGAATTGAATCAATTCAGTCAGATTAACAAAGTTCGGATTCGTTAAATTCTGAGTTGCATTATGGGTAACAATGTTTATAGTTGACATTTCGGTATTTTGACGTCACTTTGCAAGGGGTTATAATACAAAATACGTGTTTGTGAACGAGAGAAATGTATGAAATTTGATGCTCAAACTTTTTTAAATTACCAAGTGGCGGTGGGTGGGTGGGAGGAGACGCGCACACCTTGACCTCCGCTACCCATCTGAATCCGCCACTACAACCTTCTGAGAGTTGATATTTAACCCTCTCAACTCGGCCCAGGATCGGAATACGACCTGAGAGCATAAAATGATATTTTTCCCGCGTTTTCGGAGAATTAGCGGGAAAAAATTGTCTTAAGAGTACATAGCAGAATAGAAGGTGGAGCATTGGTCAGGACGACCAATAGACACAGAGGTGTTGCTCATGCAGTGATCCGTGATCACGTGGAAGTCCGAATTGTCATTCTAGCCTCAACTGTCGTTCAGAACATCTCAGAAATTTTCAAAAAATATTGTAATATTTTTTAAATGCATAATATGGGAAATCGGTGTACGGGGATAAACATACTCTTGAATATATATACGTGGCATTTTACGCTTTCTAGAATTTTTAAACTCTAATGGGTAATGTTTTATCTCTGGTTTTGGTGCGGGAATGTAGGTGTATTGGTTATCCGTCAGAAGACAAATCACGGATTCAGCAATTGTTTCATGATATTTTAATGATCGTATACCATTGAGAATGTTGTAAATACTTATACACACTGAATCATGCAAAATTGTACAAATAAATAAAAACGGCTGTTCTATGGGCACGACCGGCTAGTTCGCTAAATAGTGTTTGTATTTATTATGCAGTTGAGTGTAGACTATATAGTTGCTCGGTAAATTTGTACGGTAGACAAATCAGAATGTTCAACGTGCAGCCCTAAGGCTGCACGTTGAAAATACTGATTGGTCTTCCCTCAAGTAACGAATTAAGATTCTTGCAATTGATGGCATTGAACAGTAGGGTCGGGGAGAGGGAGGGGGCACGGGGTAGTAGCCCCAGGGCCTGAAAATTTGAGGGGGGTGGGCTTGGCCCAGGATTCTTGGATCAGGCCTGGCTCTCCCAAAGTTAAGACTCCTTGGCCAACACCCCCCACTCCCTTGATCCCAGAGCGACAATCAGCTCGATAAGTTGCCCGTTGTATTGGAATACCAGTTTCCACTCATGTAAAGAAGGAATGGGAGTGTCCGGTGGAGATTTTCAATCTGTTATCCCGTTTCGTAACCGTAACATGAAAAGCAGACGACACTTGCAAACAGAATTATTGAATATCTAATTTTTTTAAAAAATAAATTTTGCTATGTTTTTGAGGCACAAAAATGAAAATCGATTGGCAGTTATTGTGAGTAGCGCTGGCCGGTTTGGGTTAATGGGTTAACAGACCCGGTGTTATCACTTCAAGAATAACTTCAAGAACATCAGCATCTGCATCGGTATCCCGACACTTTCGAAAGGCGGCCCGTCACAGAATCAACCCTGGGGCTCGAATTTCCTCTCCCCAGCCCTTCTGAACAGGCGAGGAATATACCACCAAAGGTCAAAGCGTTAAGCTAGAGAGCATTATATCGGTAAGTTAATAATGAACAGCAAGCCTGCTGCAAATAAAATACAGGTATGTTTGTTCAAATTATTGACTCAAGTGCCACATGGATACTAAGTACCTCTTGCACTGTTCATGCATTTGTTGACACCAACTGCTTATAAACATATTTCACCAAGTTTACATCCTGCCACAATTTCGATATAAATCGAGAAAAATAGTTTCCTTCCCATTTAACACTTTATCTGTAGAATCGTCATGAAGTGGTCTTTGCTACATACATAAGTAATAGTTAATTGATTCATTGTTTTGCCACCCATTGAGCTATGACACAATATTGAAAAGATCCCTTCTGGTATGGTCAGGATGATGACTTTTTATCCCTTTGTTTTAATGCAACGACCATTTCTGCCAGGGTCGTGCCCAGGATAAATAGAACGGGGAGGGGGGGGGGGGGGGGTGTGGGAGGATAAACATGTTTGTTCAGCTGCTAAACAAAGGCAACAGAAAATAGTTTTATTTCTATTCTATTTTCACCACATGCTTGTTTAATAATGTGTATCGCCCATAGGTGAACATTCAGGTGACGGCCCCGGAGAGAAAAAAAACTGTTCATGCCAAATGGATCACCCTGAGTACTTTTTAACCCTAAAGGGCCTGGAGAGTTTTATACATTTTTGCAGTAGATTGAAAGTTTACCTCGTATGGCTTTGCCGATGTTTCTAGTCAAGTCTTGGCTGCCTACAGAGGCAGCCAAGACTTGCCTAGAAACAACTGACAAGATACTTAGAAAACAAGTTTTGAGTTAACCCTAACAATGCATGTTGGGGCAACTGTTCCTTTGTATTAAAACGTTGTCAAAGTCGGAATCGGGCTCTCAAGGGTTAAGAGTTAAATACTCACAAAATGGAATTATATCAACAGCCAAAAAATAATTCATGAAATATCATGGTGAGAGTACACGAAGCAATTTTAGGAATTTCAAACACGAATGGTATACATATACATTATAATGACCATGTGCATGTCCTGTAATTTGTATCAGATTCGAGGTCGTGTTTATAATTGGATCGCAACTCGCCCTGACGGGCTCGAATCTGATACAAATTTACAGGACATACACATGGTGATGATAATACATTTATCTAACAATCCTGTCACAGGAAGCCCGTTTCCCCCATTTTCAGTTTAAACTGAAACTGGTATAAATTTTGAATTTCAGGAACTATATTTTAATGCGTAATAACAATGCACATACAGGTGAATGTTTACCGGTTACGGAATCGGAACAGGGTGGGGTTGGGGAGGGGCCTGATAGAAACGGGTTTTCTTCGAGTTATTGGATGCAAATTAAGCTGATTGCTAAATAAATGTATATATTTATTTATTTATTTAATGGGGTTTAAGGTCATATATTTCTGCACTGTGGCTAATCATGACCATGACAGTTTTACGGGTGGAGGAAGCCGGAGTACCCGGAGAGAACCACCGAGCAACAGCGAGCAACTGTCAGCTCCCCAACATACTAACTTCACACCAGCAGGGTTAGCATTGGTTGAAAACAAGTGCACCATCGACGTGCAGTACGCTTTAGTCCATGACGTCAGCGTGCCCGCAGATGGGCAAAGGGGGTGAAGTGTCTTGCCCAAGGACATAACGCGGTTGCCGCAGGTGGGATTCGAACCGAGAACCTTGAAGCCTGCACCCTCTACCTACTGAGCCACCGCGCCCCCCTAAATAAATGTATATATCATTGACAGTTTTCAGAAAAAAGTAGGTTACGAGCACCCCCCCCCCCCCCCTCCCCCTTCCCCATGGTTATGCCGCTGAGTTCCGCACAGTTCTTTTAATAAGATATTGTCATCCACATTTTAAGTTTTCAATTTTTTTCCTACAAAACATACGTTATAACCCGTATGGGAACGAGCTCGTCGAGCTTGTACAAATGAGGGGCTATCAGGTACGTTTTTGAAACACGAAATGAAAATGTCAATTAACTGGTTGAGGGTTAGATTATTTTTGGTGGTATGGATTTGTTATCTAAATTTGTAATGGTACAAACTTACATAAGCACAATATTATTTGCATGACAGAATATAAAACATGAGAATGGAAAACATTGGCTTTTGTTTTGATATCCTGATTTGTTTTTTTTTGTTTTTTTTTTGAAAGCCCTGATAGTGGCTTCTATCACGCAACCAGTTAATTATCCGGAAAATAAATTGCAAGGTTCGTCGTCAATATTTGTGGTGAAAAAGTAAAATAACGAAATTTATTTTGAATAAATGATTTTTTTTTTTTTTGTCCTTGCAATGAGTTTCTGATTTGTGCGCTTGTTTTGAGTTTAGGGTTGTTTCAGCATATTATTAGTTACACGGTTTGTTGTTGGCCTAATATGGTATATATGGTGTCAGTTCATTCCATATTGGACTCGAGCGAAGCTCGAGTCCAATATGGAATGAACTGACACCATATATACCATATTAGGCAACCAACAAACTGTGTAACGAATATATCTCACCGACTGCTGCATCGATGCACAGAACTAATAACAACAGCGATCAAAATTAAATGAGAGAATTCTCACAATGTGTTCAGGTGTCTTTGCCCTGTTACAATTTATGGGAGAGGACTCTCCCATAAATTGTAACAAGGCAAATTCAAACATACCAAGCAGTTTCATTTCGAAGGTAACATGACACACATCCACAGAATATGAAGCATTTTAAGTTGTCTAACCTGCACTTCAGACCAAATATGGGCTTCCAACACTCAGTCTTTCAACTTGAAGCGTTTATCAGCTGCCGCCATTTTGAATAATCAATGAACAAAGGGGAGATTACCCATAGCTGTCAGCGTATATTGATGTTGACAGGCAGTATATGGTTTTATATGCAGTCTGCATGTGACGTCTTTGAACCAATGAAATTCCCAGATAGTTGTAGGGGTAAGATATATGAAAAAACTCAAAAGGTTACCGATCGTTTTAACCCTCTGTACACTGATGTCAAAATAACAATTTCAAGCTGCAAGTTTGTCCCATAATGCGACTGGGAGTTTAACCAAGTCATTCTTGTTTGACAGAGCTCAATGAGTTAACATTCTAGTTGCATTATGGGAAATCTTGCTGATTGAAATTTGTTAATTTTGACAGAGGTGTGCAGGAGGCTAAATATATTGCGAACTTTTGAGAAAGGTTAATCAGTTGACTTGAATTTTTTTACAGTGGAGCCTACTGAATTGTTATCTCTTATCTGAATAACCCTGTTAATTGTATATAATTTCCCAACACAAAACAATTTACCATACCTCCAGTACAAATTTGACCAGCTAATTGAAAATGAATGAATAAACTCCTATTAATTGAATAAAACATCTTCAACCTGTCGAGAAATTACCTTGACTCGCCCCAGATTTCCTTTGTTTATAGACCTATTTGGCCTCAGTACATCCAAAACAAGCATTTAATCTATTATATCTTGTTTGACAGAGCTCGTGGTTTAAGTTTATCTCCACAATACAGGGAAGTGACACAATTCCTGTTAATTGAACACTCCTGTTGATTGAATAATTTCCATTAGCAAAGTGGATATTCAATTAACAGGGCTTCACTGTACGACAAGAAGGGCTACATTTTTCAGGGTTTCCAGTGGAAACTTGTAGGCGAGGGGTTCTTATTTAGAATAAACTCAACTCTGTCAGAGACCTGTACTACATCCCCGATGATACCATACTTTGTTAATTATCTCATACTGCGCATGCCGACAACTGGGAAACAAGTAAAAAACAAGTAAAAAATCTCTTTTAAGATGTGTAGAGTGTACCTCCAACATATGAGACACATTAATCAAACTATGCGCGGAAATACAGGGCCACTTACCCCCATTCTCAAAGAAACACATTTACCAATCTTCTCATTATATCATATTAGCTATCCGTCGAAACCCAGGAAGTGGGGCAGTGTTTGTTTACCGCGATAAAAAGTTTTTCTTTACTGGTAAAATGAGACCCGGGAACAACGACTGTCGTGGGAGCCCTTTAAAGTGGGGCTGCACAGATAAAGAACATTGTCTAAAGTTGACTTCATAACTATGTTTCGGTCATGAGATGACCAAAGCTGCAGAAAGTGACCTTAAATACCAATAAATGAATACATTCTACAATCAGACCTGTGACAGAAAGTAAGTGTAAAATCAACTTCTGTTAATAAAAAGGATAATAATATTATACGAGACCAAGGATATTCATTCGGTCTGATAATGGTCTCTTGCGAAGCCAGAGACCATTCGTCCTCTGAGTTCCAATGTGTTCTAGAACACATTGGAGCTCAAGGGACGCATTGTCTGACTAAAAGTCCCAGATCAAGGTTATCATATAACTTAAAATCCACTTTACTTTAAATGTGTGCCTTAATGTGAAAAATGAAGTAATTTTAGCACCTTGGAGAGAAGTGAAATTGAAAATCTGAACCATTTAACTCTCAATCCACTGAGTATTTTCAAAGCATTGTTCATCAAATCCATTCATGGCGAGTAGTAGATAATGTGGTTTTGAGTACACAGTCGGATGATCTCATGTGACGCCATAGTCACGTGACACGGAAAATAAATTTCAAGGTTCGTCGTCAATTTGTGGTGGAAAGTAAAAAAATGAAATTTATTTTGAATAAACGATTTTTTTGTCTCTGTAATATGTTTCTGATTTATGTGCTTGTTTTGTGTTTCGGGTTGTTTCAGCATACATGAATATATCGTAACAACAACAAAAGTAAAAACTCAAAAGGTAACCAATCGTTTTAACCCTCTGTGTACTGGTGTCAAAATAACAACTTCAAGCTTCAAGTTTGTCCCATAATGCGACTGGGGATTTTACCAAGTCATTCTTGTTTGACAGAGCTCAATGAGTTAACCTTCTAGTTAATTGAATAACAAATCTTGTAACCTGTCGAGATATTACCCTGACTCTCCCCATGTTTTCTTTGTTTATAGACCTATCTGGCCTTAGTACATCCAATGCAGGTATCTGATCTATTATAGCTTGTTTGACAGAGCTCATGGAGCTCTGTCAAACAAGATATAATAAAATAAATGCTAAGTTTATCTCCATAATACAGGGAAGTGACACAATCCCTGTTAATTGAATACTAATATGTGCATAGATGCTGAAACAACTGTGCGGAACTCGGCGGCATAACCATGGGGAAGGGGAGGGGTGCTCGTACCCCACTTTTTGTTATACACATTTATCTAGCAATCAGCTTGATTTGCACCCAATGACTCGGAAAAAAACGTTTGTATCAGCCGCCCGCCCTCACCCCGTTCCGATTCTGTATCAGACAGATTCAATTTCCGGTAAACATTCACAAACTGGTATGTGCATTGTTATTACGCATTAAAATATAGTTCCTGAAATTAAAAATTGTTACCAGTTTCAACCCCATTTAAACTGAAAAATGGGGGAAACGGGCTCTCTGTAACATTATTATATTTATTTATTGGTGTTTAAGGTCACATACTTATGCACAATGGCTAATCATGACCGTGACAGTTTTACGAGTGCAGGAAGCTGGAATACCCGGAGAGAACCACCGAGTAACGAAGAGCAGCTGCCAGCTCCCCAACATCGTAACTCCGCGATGCAGCACACGCAGGGTTAGATTGGTTGAAGAGATGCGCACCATCGACGTGCTGTACGCCTTAGTACACGGCGTCATCGTGCCCCCATATGGACAATCGGGGTTAAGTGCCTTGCCCAAGGACACAACACGGGAGTCCGAATCGATCGCTCAGACGGTCATCCATACGAGGATTGACCGGGATCGACGTTGCTTAACTTCGGTGATCTGACAAGAACCGGTTACCGCAACGCCACCGCGCCCCCGCTTTCTGTAACAGGATTGTTAGATAAATGTATTATCATGACCATGTGCATGTGCATGTCCTATAATTTGTATCAGATTCGAGGTCGTGAGAACGAGTTGCGATCTGATTGTAAACACGACCTCGAGTCTGATTTTTTTTTTATTAGGGTTTAACGACACATTAACAGCCAGGGTCATAGCATGTCGGTGACAGTTTTACGGGTGGAGGAAGCCGGAGTACCCGGAGCGAACCACCGAGCACCTACGAGCAGCTGTCAGCTCCCCAACATCGTAACCCTGACCTCTGCACCGCGGCACAGGCAAGGTCAGATTGGTTGAAGACATGCGCACCGTCGACGGGCAGTACGCCTTAGTACACAGCGTCATCGTGCCCCCATGTAGGCAATCGGGGTAAGTGCCTTGCCCAAGGACACAACGCGGAGCGCGAATCAGTCGCTGAAATGGTCACCCATCCAACTACTAACCGCGCTCGACGTTGCTTAACTTCGGTGATCTGACGAGAACCGGTTACCGCGATGCCACCGCGCCCCCACCTCGAGTCTGATACAAATTACAGGACATGCACATGGTCATTATAATATATATGTATACATTCGTGCTTGAAATTCCTAAAATTGCTTCATGTTCTCTCACCATGATATTTCATGGATCATTTTTTTTGATGTTGTTATAATTCCATTTTGTGAGTATTTAACCCATAACCCTTCAGGGCCTAATTCCGACTTTGATAAATTTTTAATGTAATGGAACAGGTGCCCCAACATGCATTGTTTGGGTTAACTCAAAACTTGTTTTCTAAGTACCTTGTCAATTGTTTCTAGACAAGTCTTGGCTGCCTATGGAGGCAGCCAAGACTTGACTAGAAATAACTGCAAAGCCACAGGAGGTAGACTTTAAATATATATCAAAAATGTATAAAAAATCCCCGGTACCTTAAGGGTTAAACAGTACTCAGGGTAATCCATTTGGCATAAACCGTTTTTTTTCTCTGGGGCCGTCACCTGAAAGTTCACATATGGGCGATGCACACTATTAAACAAGCAAGTGGTGAAAATGGAATAGAAACAAGGCTATTTTTCTGTTGCCTTTGTTTAGCAGCAGAAAACTATTTTGTCCCCCCTCTCCTTTTCATGTACCCTGTCTCATGCGCAGGATATGAAAGTTAGAGGGGCAAGGGTAATATCTACGGGTGGTGTTGGGGGGGGGGGCGTACAGAATATGAAGCGCAGCATCATTCGAGCGGGCGCCGCATGAGCTAACCTGGAGTTTAACAAGACAGATGCGATGAGTGCTCATTCTAGTTTACCGGGCATAGGGGATCGAATCGGTCGTTGATGGTCCCTCAGTTTCATGCCGTATTCAAGCAATAACTGTGTATTATTCATTATTCAAAATAATGTGAGGCCATTGTTCTAAGAACGCCTGATCATTCCTAACCCGCTGCACACTGATGTCGAAATATCTAAAGTTCAGGGTGCAAATATTTCCCATAATGCCACTAGAAATTTAACTAATTCAATCTTGTTTGACAGAGCTCAATGAGCTCTGTCAAACAAGATTGAATTGGTTAAATTCCCAATTGCATTATGGGAAAAATGGCTACTTCAAATCTGGATATTTTGACATCAGTGTGCAGGGGGTTAAAAATGATGCACACTTGTTGTCCATTGCGGTTATTCTTTCGGATAACAGAGGTGATGAAACTGAAGGAGTTGTCGGCATATAGTTTTAACCCATTCAACACTGGCGCCTGGAAGGTATCATTTCAGTCAAAATTGTAAACGGCGAAATGGATGAAACCATCCTGGTTTGTTGGGAGGTCTGTCGAGCTGTTGGATTAAATTATTACCGAGCCTCGCTTCAGATTTGTTTGCTCTTTATATCTTCTGCTCGTCCACTGCCAAATTTTTCTTCACTCAAAACTTTATGCACACCGGGTTTAAAGGGTTAATGTTGGAGAAAGGCTTTTATTTCAAAAGCCAAAAGGAAATTCCCATTTCTCAAACTTAGCTGTTTTTAATTTAGCTAGATGAGAAACTACATATTCGCAGAACTACATGCTTTTCATCTTTCTAAATTTATTAGTGAAAGTCCGGAGGTCTAAAATTCATGCTGTGCAATTAATCTAAACTTTAACCCTTTACCTAACACGAAAAGCAGACGATACTTGCAAATAAAACACTTGAAACACTAATTGTTTTGATTTTTTGCGTCAAAAACATAGCGTATGACCCCTCGTTGGAACGAGCTCGCTGAGCTCGTTCCAATGAGGGGTCATAAGCTATGTTTTTGTGACAAAAAATGAAAAAAGTAATAAAAATTGAATGGTGAATTTTGTGAATAGCGTTGGTCGGTTTTGGCCGTTACGTTGGGTAAAGGGTTAATGCCGTTACAATCTGTATTCGTGGACGTACGTAAATAAGGACACGAGGGCGACCCCACGAAAACGTTCGGTCGGAAGGTTTAGCTGGATATGTTTTCCTAAAACAATAGTGCATTCCCGCTATAAAAAGACAGAAAAATAATTAAGGACATTACTCCTTTCAGAATCATTTTTTTTTAAATTTGTATCACAAACTTGATCGCGTAACATCGTCCTGCATTATCTGCGTCTGCCTTGTAGTGCTGTTTTTGTCGGAAAAGTCTTGGTCTCGCCCCACCACCGGAAAAGGCTACGAACACCACTGTACGAACTTGTTGAACACAGAGGCAATGCTGTTTAAGCCTTTACCTAAAATGAAAAGCAGACGACACTTGCAATCAAAATTCTTGAATAACTAACTTCTACCCCGGGCACTGGTGACCAGGTCCTATTTTACCAGTAAAACTGAACTTGTTTACCACAGCAAACAAGCACTGCTTCACTTCCGAGGTTTCCACAGGAGTCCTTTTTAGGTTACCAGGGCTGTTGGTTATTAAAAGCAACAAAAAATTGAAAAGTACTTTATAATTTGGACACGATGCATACACAATTCAGTAGCTCTGTCGAGAAAAGCTTGTCGATAATTCATGTGTTAGAAAGTTTTTCACACCTCCTTTACAGCATCTTTACTTTTGAATGGTTATGATTACAGTGCTGTGACAATCGGACAAATATCTAGTTATTGGGACTGTTTCAAAACCGTCCCAATATCCAGATATCGGTACTGTTTTACTGAGCTGTTCTCATCAAAACCGTACTTGGTGTGATTTTATAGGGCTTGTTTTCATGACAGAGAACAAAAGAAATATTAGGTAGCTGTGGATTAAGAAAATGCTAATGGCTCTTTTCAACCCATTTATCAATTTTAGAAAATACAATTGTAAAAGTTTCATAGTATTGGCACCTGACCGCCCGTCCGCGTTTGCACCAAACCTAGTTGTTTGTGACAGTTATGTTCTATCTGTTTTAACCCTTTATTTCTCGCACTCTGTGGATGGAATTGTATGTACAGTACAATCATTACAAAAGCGGACAAAATTCCAGCGAATCGTGACACGGTCGTGACCCGTTCGAAATCATCTTTTCGCTTTTCTGACCACAACAGTGTATTGAATCTCACCTGATGAGAATGAAATATGAAAACATGTCATCTCAGTATTTTCGTTTAGAGCTGTAGGTTAACCGAAACCGAACCGAGGTTTTTAGTTTTAAAAAAAAAACGAAACCGAAACCGTCGACATCCCGTAATCTAAGGTTTTTCTTTTTTTTTTTTTAAATACGCTCTTGCTGCAGAAATTCACAGAATGTAGCCATCCCAGAGTAGTGAGAGTACCCAGACACTGCCAATGGCAGTGTCTGGGTACTCTCACTACTCTGGGAAGGCTACATTCTGTGAATTTCCGACATTTCAGTTTAGTTGTGTTTGCAGCTTTCCTCAAGTTGCGTGTAGGTGTTAGACCTCGAAAAATGGCCAAGCACAATAAAAGTTCTGTATATTTAGGCAATTATTATATTGGTCTTCCTGATTCTTCATGTATTATAGCTTATTTCAGGCATTCGTTGAGTTTCACTCAATTTCACTACCATTCAGTTATGACTCCGGACATAAGAATGAGTTTTATTGAATTTTACTTGGCCTCATGAACAAACCGAAAACCGAACCGAACCGAGGTTTTACTCACCCGAAAAACCAAAACCGAAACCGAACAAGAAATTTAAAAACCTACAGCTCTATTTTCGTTTGTTTTTCTTGACTCAGCCGTGATTTGGTTTTAATTTATTTATGAGACTGGTGCAATTGTGTCGTGACCAGAACGCAATGTGACCGAAAAAAGATCGAAAAGAGTACTCCATAATATAGCTCGTGGTGCCCGTTCCAATGAGGGGTCACATGATATTTTTGTTTTTAATTTTTTGAAAAATAATATTTTTTCTACTGCTGAATTTGCATATTACGGGGTTGGATGCGGCCGATTCGTTAGGTAAAACGTTAATAAAGTTTAGGTTCTGACAGCAACGTTGTGGGGTTGAAGTAAGACAGAAAAATAGCCATTACAAAAATGAAAGTCCTTGAAAGAAAATGCTACTAAACAAATCACGAAATGGTCCAGTATTCCCCAAACTACAAATTTGGTTCAGCTCAATGGCATCTAGCTCTTTAAAAACCCTGTGGGAAATCAAGAACTACTGGATATTCTTTACATTCAGGTCGTGCTCAAGGGATGGGGTATTTGTCTGCCTGTTCAATGTTTATCATTTAATTCTTACTTCGTTTAAGTGTTAACGATTCATTAATCGAGATTATTTATTCACCAATTTACAAAGGACAAATTAGTTCGGCACAAATTAGTGGATTTTGGATCGAACCTGGAAATGTTGGTGTGGACGCAATGTTTTTGATGTTTCTAAGGTAACTTTTTGTGCTGAATTCGAATCCGTTTTATGCCAGTCTGTATACTTTGGGGAAGTTGAGTTATTTGCATTTTTTCAAAATGGCCGACAAAATGGCGGCCGAATTTTCGGAACTTTAAAAATGAACCATTTCTATGCCACAGTGCCGTTATTTATAGGGTATATCATTGTGCGAAAATGAAATCAACCTACATATTACACTAAATCCGAGGAAATCAAGATATTTGACCTTTGTAGGTACAAAAATGGCCGTCAAAATGGCTGGAAAATCAACCAGTTTGTCGAGGAAATAAATTTCATAGCCAGCTGTAAGATAGTTTGAAGACTTAATTAGGAGATCAAGTCAGACAATGTGGCAACACGTTCCATGTACAGATTGTGTGCAATACGTCAACTTATTCCAGTCCACTGAATTCAGACATGGCGCTTAACATGTCCACTACTTTCACGAAACTCCACCCATCTTGCACCGCGTTCATTTCAAGTGTTCGTCATCAGCGTGAGTAGTATGTAATGTAGATTTGAGGTATAGTTTGTAGGACCTCGGTGCAGGACCTCATATCACGCTGTTAGGGTGATACGTGTTTCCGTCGTCCATTTTGTATATTGGAGACCGCCATCTTGGTTTCTAACGTAGCACGTGGTTGCTATGTTACCCAAATGCTTACAATAGGACGGAGTAATTTCCCGATTCGTATGATTACCACAAACAACCCGACAATCCCTCCAAATTATCAAAATCCACCCCAAACTACCGAAATTGACTTTATTTACTACGGATTTCCCCCAAATCATTTTTAGAAGCGACATGCCATGGTACCGAGAGGCCCCCAGATACCGAGAAGGCCCCCCGTGGGTAAGTTCGATTGAACTAGGTACTTTTTCATAGAATCTCATTTTTATGCCTATAACAGATGCTACTCTAACACTAACGGTCTCTCTCGTCCCAACTATCTCCAGTTCCTTCGTCCAAGTCTTATAATTACTGCGGTTTGGGTTCCCATACCCTGTATCCAGAGTTATCTTCCTTGTGTACAACAAAAGTCTATATCATTCCCAAAGCCAATAAGCTATCGAGCATTTATCGAAAAGTCAGTACCTCGAGTGACTCGCACATACCGCTCGAACGACTCGAATCCCACCGATCAAATGTGCTATAGAGCAATTGCTCGATCGAGTGACTCGCACATACGTCTCTTACCCTCATTTCAGAAAAAAATGGGTGCCGAAGGCCAGACGTTTTCCAAAAATGGATTCCAAAAAAGGGATTTCCTAAGTGGGATTCCGTCTTACCTCGAGTGACTCGCACATACTGCTCGAACGACTCGAATCCCATCGAGCAAATGTGCTATAAGACAATTGCTCGATCGAGTGACTCGCACATACGACTCTTAGCCTCATTACAGAAAAAGGGGGGCAGAAAACTAGACGTTTTCCAAAACGGGATTCAAATAAGGGACTCCATAAGTGGGATTCCGCCTTACCACGAGTGACTCACACATACGACTCTTAGCCTCATTTCAGAAAAAGGGGTTCCGAAGGCTAGACGTTTTCTAAAAAGGGATTCCACAAGTGGGATTCTATAAGAGGGACTCCGTCTTACCTCGAATGACTCGCACATACTGCTCGAACGACTCAAATCCCATCAAGCAAATGAACTATAGAGGCAATTGCTCGATCGAGTGACTCGCACATACGACTCTTAACCTCATTTCGGAAAAGGGATTCTGTAGCCACAGCCATATCCTAAAAAGGGATTCTTAAAAAGGGATTCCACAAGTGGGATTCTGTAAGTGGGATTCTTATCCGACTCCGTGACATAGGATTCCGTGATTTAACGTTTTAACACACGAGGGTATGAAAAGGGATTGATAACGCACAATTATTATCACAAGAACCTGAACAGATAAAACATGATAACATACAACCAACCACTGCAAAACGAAATGTACAAAAGTGAACGAAGGTCCAACACAACCAATATCGAAGTAAACAAAACATAACAAAGTGAATGATGACGGAACTAGATGGATCTCTTCATAATTCAGTTCTGTCGAACCAGTTCATCTTTTTTCGCTTTGTCCGCTCACATGAGCGGACAAAGCGAAAAAAAGATGAACTGGTTGGACAGAACTTACCATGACAACACAACATGGCGCCGCTGGGTCAAGTGACATGACGTCACTTCCGAGGTCCTGCACCGAGGTCCTGCAAACTATACCTCAAAACCACATTACACACTACTACATACCACTAGCGTATATCTCTTGGATGAACACGTCTTGGACGAAAGACAACCGCACTTCACAAAATCCAATACCTGTTCTGTGCAATGTGTACAGATTAGGGAATACCTATTGGCGTCAAAGTCTTAGATTTGTCATCAGTGGACAATCCAAAATCAGATGGATCGAATTTTGATGGAATGCCCGAGTTACAGGAGTACCAGTGCCTGGCTTGAAGGTGGGCCCTTTTATCTTTTAACATTATTGTTGAACGACTCAGTTGTGGGTGGAAGGCTTGCTAGCTTGGGGGCAGATAATCGTGCCTTTGCTGTTTTGGATGTCCAGACATTGACTCCAGTCATTTCTGTAACCGGATAACCATAACAAGCACTGATCAGGAGAGTACTTTGGACAAACACGGCGCCCATGTCTGCATGACGATCACCAAGCCCGTCCATTGAATAACCCTGCAGACTCTTCAACATACCGAAAGGTCAGCGGTTCGATTCCCCCCATTGGACAGTTGTGGCATTTTTTTGCATGTTTCACCTATGTCAATGACCTTTCTTTTCCCACTCGTAGCTTCCATTGTCAATAAGCAGCCCATTTTGTTCTGGGAATAGAAGAAAGTTAGGTCAAACACGTCAGTGTCATCTGATATGACATTAATACTGCAAATGTCTTTGTATGATCTCTGATTGTAATTGACTTGTTGGCAAATGATAGCATCAGCCTCTTTGTGCTCGGTGTATAACTCACCAAAGTCTTGCATGTTGCCTGACCTGATGAGTTCTGGTGTGCAAAATTCACCTGTTATAACTAATGTATTCGAGAGACTATCATTCGAGAGGCATTCGGTGATGTGTGAACGTATGAGACTTGTGAGTTGCATTTTTTTTTGTGGAATTCGGCAGAACAACTTACTTTGGTGGCAGTGGTGTTAGGTGCCAGCATGTGCTTCTGAACATGCATTTGTCACGTTCATTCTTAGTTTTAGAAACATTTTCCCGCCATTTTGTCGGCTATTTTGAAAAAATGCAAATAACTCAAATTTCCCAACGTTTGCATGCGCATGCTGGCATCAAACGGATTCGAATTCAACACAAAAAGTTACACAAGAAACGTCAAAAGCATTGCGTCCACACCAACATTTCCAGCCGGACGAAATGTACAACTGATGTGCTATACAGTTAAAACTAGAAGTCCTGCCACAAACTGTGCGCTTATCTAGGCTTAATTGCGCGTAGAAATTGCGCGCAATTGCCATATCGAATAGCATCCAAAGCATGCCAGGTTCTCCTGGTTACTCATAGCAAGGACAGGCAATGTTTCTGCCAATAGACCTCCTGGTTACCCGGGGGTCCATTGACTGAAACAGTGCTTGTACACAGGTCGTATGTATATAATATAATTTGACAGCCTTACTATTGTTATACCGCGTAGATTAACGCACAGATCAACGTGCTATTTGTGCGCATTTCATGACAAGACTTCCAGTTTTAACTGTATGTCTTAGCGCAATGGGCCGCGCTGCTGTCAGTTGGGCAGTTTGGATAAAGTTGACCCAGGACACAGTGCGGATGACGCGGATCTAGGATTTTTTATCTGAAGTCTTACGCGCTATCCGATGCGTCACCGGATTCCCTGTTACTTGCCGGAATAGAAAGACTCTATACGAGAAGAGGGTATTTTTTCACCGTAATGTGTTGACAGCAAGCTTTAAATGGGTTAAGTGATAGTTTCCGTTACAAGATGAAATCAAATATTGCGGATAGTGAACTTCCAGTCTGAAAATTAGAAAAAATATCAAACATGCAAATATGACAAGAAAGTGTTACTTGTATTTGGGATCACAAGAAATTCCATCACTATTTTTTTCCATAAATTAACTTTGTTAACAGATTAGCACATGATAAGAGTATTTCATAATATATTGTTACGCAAATACCTGAATTTAACCTATGTAGATTTAATCTTTTCTTGGAATATAACAAATTAGTATTGGATATACTTTGGGTGTTTTAATCTTATTTGTTTTACAAAGGTTGGCGAATACGTTATGCAACTTATATTAACGCCTCCCCTTGACCCAATGGCGTAGGTGTGTGGGTTGATCTTCATAGCGGCAACTTCGTGGCCTCGCTCTTCTCGAATACTTCGAAGGAATATTTATCCTGCACGGAGTGTGTGTCTCTCTCTCTCCGCACAGAGGACATCCACTGTATGTCCCCAACCGATAGGACGGTACGCTGAGACAGCATCAACCCCACAATTGATGCTGACAGAGAGAATTGAGACACCTCTAGAACTTTCTCGGGTCGAGGATCGATCACGGGACCTCTGGCACGAGAGACCAGCACACTTATTCACTCGGCCACACTCCCATGTTTGAGATGCATATATAGAGGATATGGAATGAGTGTTTTTCTCATATAATATTTATGAAACGAGTCTAAGAATTTTCCGTTTTGGCGAGCCTCTGGCGAGCCCAAACGGAAAATTCAGACGAGGTTCATAACTATTATATGAGGAAAAAACTCACTTCATATTCTATTTATCATTTGACACACACACACACACAAATTAGCCACTTAGTATGACCCTTTTAACCCATCACCTAACTTGAGTTGTAGACAGCACTTGGAAAAAACATCCTCGTATAACTAAACATTTTAATTTTTTGCTTCCAAAACATAGGTTATGACCCCTGATTGGAACGAGCTCATCGAGCTCGTTCCAATGAGGGATCATAACCTATGTTTTGGAAGCAAAAAGTGAAAATATAAAAAAAAATGAATGGCTTTTTTCTTGAAGGTAAAAAATTAATACAGTATAACCCACCCGAAATAGGACAGATAACGTAAAGTCTCCCGACTGAAATTATGCAAATATGACCCAGTTGTATTTTGTTTAGCCAATCAAGTTGTCCAGTTTTGAAATTGACCAATGAAAGCTCCCAACTCTAATTATGCAAATTATGAAAATGTGGCCCAGTTGTATTTTGTTCAGCCAATCAAATTGTCTAGTTTTGAAATTGACCAATGAATTTGACGGAAGGCTTTATTTATCACTGATTAATATGAAAACAAAATATCAAATGTTTTTATGTGAGCAAAACGGACGAGTCATATGATAAAAATAGATAATTCACTGCTCTGATTAGAGTACGGTTTTTATCCTCGAGTAGGGCGCGCGGAGGATTAAATAAACCGCACGGCCCATGAGAGGCTAAAATTGTACTCGAATCCGAGCAGTGAACTTTTGTATTTATTTTATTTTCTCCTTATTTGTTTTTTTTTATACATGTAACTGATTCTGTGGTTACTTTCAAAACATGTCCAAAGAAAAAATACTCCGTCGTCGCTGAGAGTGAAATACGATGCTGGGAGTGGAATATCATTTTCGGCCATTATGAGTGGAAATATGATTTGTTTTGTTTGTTTTTTTTTTGTTTTTTTTTTTTGGGGGGGGGGGGGGGGGGAAGAAAACCGAATGAAAATAAAATAAAAACAGAATACGTACATTTTTTTTGAGTAGCTACTTCAATTATCTCATTAGTGACCTCAAGGAAATCCAACTTTTCACGAGCGGCTGAAAACTTGTATTCCTCGCACTCACTTGCGAGATAAGCTTGGTACCTGCCCCAAAACACTGGATATCTTTTTAGAAAGAGATTGGTTATGCCTGAACATCCAAAATACGACCCGGAACCAACGCCTGTAGTGGAAGTCCTCTAAAGAGGGCGGCATAGGTATAAACGATTGGCTAAACTTGACTTCATACCTATGTTACGATCATGAGATAGCCAAAGTTGTTTAAAGCGACCTTAAACACCAATAAATAAATAAACAAATGTTTGAAAGAGTGCGAAGTGACAAGACTGAACAATTTATTAACGAAAGGGATATTTTTTGCATAATGAGGAAAGTTATTAATTTTCATTACCCCGACTCTTAACGAATTCCCAGTTTCTACTCCTGCAAAGTTCCCACAAACCTTAACAACGATTACATATCTTGGTTTAAAAGGATTCGCAAAACAGGTGGGGACCTGTAACAATTTGACCCCTGAGTTCCAATGTGTTCTATGTGCCAGTAGGCACATAGAACACATTGGAACTCAGGGGACGAATTGCTTATCCAGAACCATGTTAAACGTTTATTGTCGTGTGACTTTTCACCCCACCCCCTACCCCATCCCTGTTCCCAGAATCGGAAACGTTTTAGGGCGTTACTTAACTCTTGGAACACCGATGGCATCTTCCACGCCTGATTCGTGTTATCGATTCGAAGAGTTTATGTTCGTCACTTGAGGGAAGACCAATCAATATTTTCAAAGTGCAGTCTTGGCGCTGCACGTTGAATATCTTGATTGGTCTATCACACAATTTCACTGACCAACTATCAACGATATGAATTCGGGTCGTATCACTGTCCTGGACCGGAATAGCGGCTTATCGAGTTTAAAGGGTTAACACACACTAAAAACTAAAGTGTTAAAACTGACACTTTCAAGGTGTTAAACCCATTCTAACTCTTAGGGTTTGATTTTAACACTCAAAGTGCAATGCTTTAAGCACTTAGACATTACAATCGTCAGACATCTGAAATTTGAATGGATGGCACTTCCCATGTGTCAAGCATTGGTGGTTCTTCCAGACTCGTCCATAATTTGATTTGCGCTTGGTGGGTACATAATTAAAAGGACACAACGCAGATGACGCGGATCAGGCTCGAGAGTTCGAGCCTGATCCGTGTCATCTGCGTTGTTTCCTTTTAAGTGTCGCGGCATTACACTTGTCAAGTGGTATTATTGTAACACCTGCCAAGTTCTGGGATATCTACACTTGAACAAAGTGCCAGTTCAGCACTTAGTAAGTGTTAAATACAGCACTTCAAGTGTAGTTTTTAACACTTTAGTTTTTAGAGTGTAAGGCTACGTGGAAGGGTTTAACAGCCCCACTTTGAGTTCCACTTGCCTCCCGGATTTGCCACGGATTTATCATGCAATTCGGTGGCTTGTAAATATTTCACCCACATGTAACACACCTCGCAGATGAAATTCCTCCATCTGTTCCTATCCTTTTCTTTATTCATAACAATTTAACACAACTATTTTTGTTCACAAAGTATGGCTTATGGCGGCGATAATATACTATTGTGGTGAGGTGCAAACACTCCACCATGAGCGAGACTGACCTGCCAGTTTTCTAAAGTTTCCTACAGGGAGACCCCTTCCCCGACCCTGCTCCCGAGAGTAGAATATCCTTCTTGTGCTTGCTCCAAACTCGACGCGCGCCGGAGGATACTTCACATCATGGCCCAATATTGCGGCGGCCCCTCCCCCATTTGCAACCCAGAATTCTGGTCCCGCAACTGGTATTTTCAAAAACACAACTGTCATGGAAAGTTTATCTGGAAAATTTGTTTGCAGGACGTGTATGAGGTAAGGGAGACAACTCCAAAATACATCTACAAAATGCTCCAGTTTGTTCAGAAATGCACCGTAATTACGCAGCCGAAATAAATAGATTGTTGTTAGCGCTTTACCTAATCTTGGTAAAAGAATATACTAAATCTAAATTGTTTACTATTATTGCATCCGTGGAAACATTGCCCACCCGTAGAAAGTGACCAGTCCATGGCGGCCGTACTGCACATAATAAATTAAAATATTAACCCCTGAAACAGAATTTTCGCCAATTAATCTGTTTACCTCTTGTTTAACTATGAGTTTAACCAGTTATATCTTGTTTGACAGAGCTCCATGAGCTACAAGACGTGTTTCGAGAAAGTGCCGATAAACCCTAATTTTGGCAGTTTTTTGACAATTCTGACGAAATAAGGGTTAAATCGAAAATTCCGCTTCGGTACATTTTTAGATTTTGTACCCCTCTATGCTTGTGCAAGATTTTGTGTAAATCGGTTCGAAAATGGCTTCTGAATCGTACGGACAAAATGTGTGGAAAAAAAAATAAAAAAAATTAAAAAAAATAAAAAAAAATAAAAAAATAATAATAATCCGTAGAATAACAAGAGTCTTTTACAGAGGGAAAAGCCCAATAAATAAATGTAAATCTGAAAATCCACAGGTATCAGAAAGCATGAAGTCCCCTCAGTCCCGATGTCTATAGCCCCTCACTCGCTATCTTAACCAGTTGTGAGTTTTGTTCAACTGTTTAACGGACGTAAAATTTGACAAGACTTATTTTTTAAAAACGCCTTTCAAATTTCATTATTTTTCAACTGTTGCCTCCAAAACATGGTGTAACATCCATCGCTGGAAGGTACTTGCTGCACACGTTCCAATGAGGGATCACAAGCTATTCTTGTGTGACAAAAAAATCAGTAAAGTTGTTTATTTTTTTTTTTTTTTGGGGGGGGGGGGGTTGTTTTATTTTTTTGTGGGGGTGGGGGCGGGTTTATGTTGTTTTTTATAGTACAGTACGTGGAGAGTGTATTATCATTAAATCACCCGCAGAGTGGAGATTTCACCCGAGCAATAATTGCAAATTTGTTGCAGAGCATAACCATCACAAACAAAGTTTCAGCCAATGGACCTCCGGGTTAAACCCGGAGGTCCATTGGCTGAAACTTTGATTGTGTTTTTTGTCCATATGTACAGAATTTGAAACTGATACTCTGGGTGATACTCCACTCCGCGGGTGTTGTAGTTACAATCCACTCTCCACGTACTGTACTTTCATCTGTTTGTGTTAGGTGAATTTTAAACGAGACAAACTAGAAGTTTCATTACATATCTAAACGTTAATAAAAAAATCAGTACGAGTCACAGCTCCTCCTTCTACCGCTCTTCAACAATCTGATGTATTTTGTTGTTAACCCTTTAGATAACAGGAAAAGAAGACGACATTTACAAATAAAATTCTCGAATAACTAGTTTGTTTTTCATTTTTGTTTTGCGTACATAGCTTATGTGCCTCATTGGAACGAGCTGAATGAGCTCATTCCAATGAGGGTTCATAAGCTATGATTTTGAGACGAAAAATGAAAAAATAATGAAAACTGAATGGTGATTTTTGCGAATAGCGTTAGGCGGTTTGGATCGTTACGTTGGGTGAAGAGTTAAATATTATACTCTACAATAGAAAAAATGCCATTTACGTTTGTGTTAGAGGTCTCTGAAAACGAGTTTCTAATATTCAATCATTCATATTAATTAATTATTAATGTTACATGAGAGCGAGGCAGCTCAGTGGTTAAGGCATTGGACTTCAAACCGAAAGGTCCACGGATCGATCCCTGCCAGGGGCAACTTCCTTGTGTCCTTGGGTGCGCGGTCCTCAATGGTTCCGGCATTGGGCTTCAAATCGAAAGGTCCACTGATAGATCCCTGCCAGGGGCAACTTCCTTGTGTCCTTGGGTGCGGGGTCCTCAATGGTTCCGACATCGGGCTTCAAAGCGAAAGGTCCACAGATCGATCCCTGCCAGGGGCAACTTCCTTGTGTCCTTGGGTGCGCGGTCCTCAATGGTTCCGGCATTGGGCTTCAAATCGAAAGGTCCACGGATCGATCCCTGCCAGGGGCAACTTCCTTGTGTCCTTGGGTGCGGGGTCCTCAATGGTTCCGACATCGGGCTTCAAAGCGAAAGGTCCACAGATCGCTCCCTGCCAGGGGCAACTGCCTTGTGCCCTTGGGTGCGCGGTCCTCAATGGTTCCGGCATTGGGCTTCAAATCGAAAGGTCCACGGATCGATCCCTGCCAGGGGCAACTTCCTTGTGTCCTTGGGTGCGGGGTCCTCAATGGTTCCGACATCGGGCTTCAAATCGAAAGGTCCACAGATCGATCCCTGCCAGGGGCAACTACCTTGTGCCCTTGGGTGCGCGGTCCCCAATGGTTCCGACATCGGGCTTCAAATCGAAAGGTCCACGGATCGATCCCTGCCAGGGGCAACTTCCTTGTGTCCTTGGGTGCGGGGTCCTCAATGGTTCCGACATCGGGCTTCAAATCGAAAGGTCCACAGATCGATCCCTGCCAGGGGCAACTTCCTTGTGCCCTTGGGTGCGCGGTCCCCAATGGTTCCGACATCGGGCTTCAAATCGAAAGGTCCACAGATCGATCTCTGCCAGGGGCAACTACCTTGTGCCCTTGGGTGCGCGGTCCCCAATGGTTACGGCATTTGACCTCAAACCGAAAGGTCAATGGTTCGATCCCAGCCAGGGCTAACTTAATTCCGATAGCCTACGTGGGGACACGGTGGCGCTGTGTACTAAGGCATACAGCACGTTGATGGTTCACATGTTTTCAACCAATGCCAACCCTATTTGTGCGGAGTTAGTACGTTGAGAGTCTGACAGTCGCTTGTCGGTACTCAACGGTTCTCTCCAGGTACTCGGGCTTCGTCCACCCGTACAACTGTCCGACACGAGGTGCCCCTGCCTGTCGAAAGTGACGTTAAATAAATAAATAAATAAATAAATAAAATAAATATATAAATAAATAAATAAATAAATAAATAAATTAAATAAATAAATAAATAAATAAATAAATAAATAAATAAAATTAAAAAAAAAAAATAAATAAATAAAATAAATAAATAAATAAATAAATACATTATGTAGAATAGTTTCTAAGTGAATGTGTAGGGTAAACCAATCAATATTTTCAACGTGCAGCCTTAAGGCTGCACGTTAAAAATGTGAATTGGTTTACCCCTAAATAGTGAATATGGACTCTTCCAATTGCAGGCATTGAACTGACACAGGGGATACCCCCAGAGCTGAAAGGGTTAAGCAGAACAATACTGGAGATTGCTTTTTAAATGAGCTTTCAAGGTCTTTTGAAACATGTTGATATTTTTCGAAATTTAGACAACTAGGTAGGGAATTCAAATGCCTTAAGGCTGCAACAGAAAAGTCCTATCGCCTCATGAGGCAAGTTAAGAAACTGGTTGAGTCAAGTTGTTTGAGTAAAATGAACGGAGGTTTCTGCTCGGCATGTGTGGTGATATCACGATTTTTTTTTTCTCTAACAGATGTGACGAAATATATTCATACACTTGAAAGTAATACGGGCAATTTTGTATTGTATTTTCTGCTGAATTGAAAGCGACGCGGTGGCTCAGTGGTTACAGCTTGAAACTTCATACCGAAAAGTCTACGGTTCGATCCTCGTCAGGGGTTAGTACGTAGTGTCCCTGGGCAAGGTACTTCAACCCGATTGCCCATGTGGGGACACAGTGGGGCTCTGTACTAAGGCGTACTGTACGTAGTTGGTTCACTTGTCTTCAACCAATGCTAATCCTGCTTGTGTGGAGTTAGTACGTTGGGAAGTCTTGTCATTGCTCGTCGCTGCTCGGCGGTTGTCTCCGTGTACTCCGGCTTCCTCCACCCGTAAAACATTCCGACAGGAGGTGACCCTGGCTGTCGAAAGTGTCGTTAATCCCCAATAGATGAATAAATGATGGATTGAAAGCCTGTGGAGATCCCCAAGAATCAGAGTTGTATTGAATAATCGAGACGGCTGGTAACAAATGCATACAGGACAGGGACGTGACCGGGGGGGGGGGGGGACTGTGGGTGTGTCACGACCACCCACAATCCTGGCCAAAAAGTTCCTATAGTTAGAAATTCGGAAGGCAAGTCATGAGTAGTTGGAAATTCCATCTATCTGGATTTTAGAGCTTCTTTGGTGATGCTGATGTCTCCTTTTCTTCCCAAAATTCCAACTCGGTTTCAAATCGGCAAAAATATGTTACTATTTACAACTACAGTATACGCAGTATATCTTGCTTCATAAGCATACATGATGTCAGTCGGCACGAGATTTCTGCAATACGTTTACGTATCGTAATAAAAAAAAAAATCCTCGAAATGCACTTCAAGAAAATCGCATTATGTAAATCGTTATCCTGAGTTAATTCCATCATTCACAGTTACAAAATGATGAAACATCTAAAATTTACCATTCCTGCATAAGATTTGATTTAATGTTAGATTGTGAATTGCTCAAAGTTCTCAGCTTGAGCATTTTTAGCACATATTCAATTCCCAAAATAATACCAAAAAAATAATAACCTGATAATTCTATCATAAATGTGTTGGCATTTCAGTTACTAGAATCAATTTTTTGCCCCCTTTTATGGTTTCATATTCAATTTTTTTCTCTGTAGTGAATTTCCTACTAGGGGGAGCCTACACCCTAGAGCTGTAGGTTTTTAAATTTCTTGTTCGGTTTCGGTTTGGGTTTTTCAGGTGGAGAAAAACCTCGGTTCGGTTCGGTTTTCGGTTTGTTCATGAGGACAAATAAAATTCAATAAAACTCATTCTTATGTCCGGAATCATAACTGAATGGCAGTGAAATTGAATGAAACTCAATGAATGCCCGAAATAAGCTATAATACATGAAGAATCAGGAAGGCCAATATAATAATTACCTAAATATACAGAACTTTTATTGTGCTTGGCTATTTTTCGAGGTCTGACACCTACACGCAACTTGAGGAAAGTTGCAAACACAACTAAGCTTAAATGTCGGAAATCCACAGAATGTAGCCTTCCCAGAGTAGTGAGAGTACCCAGACACTGCCATTGGCAGAAAGAGAGTATTTAAAAAAAAAAAAAACGAAAAACCGGAGATTACGAGATGTCGACGGTTTCGGTTTCGGTTTTTAAAAAAGACAAAAAACCTCGGTTCGGTTTCAGTTAACCTACAGCTCTACAGTAGTACACCCCCCTCCTCCTCCCCCCAATCGGAAACCTCTAGCAACGTCCCTGACTATTAAAGGGCAGTCCTCAAAATCAGTTTCAGGTCAAAGGTCTTATGTTGTTAAAATTTCGTGGATGAAAAAATGCCGCACAACAAACTTGCATAACATCATTGACGGCGGTAAGGTTTTCATCAAATAAATACCCCGTGTCGCGAACAACTGCGTTTGGAGAGATTTCGTTGCTTTCAGTTTGCAGGGACCCTTTCAGGGTAGTTTGACAGTTGGTGATGTAGACCAATTTATATAGCTTCAGTTTTTGTCAGTATTCAAATATCACTTAATGTCCTCGTTTTCGAACATTCTTCATATTCCATCATTACTGCTCTATTACAAAATGTATAGCTAGACCCAGGAAGGCGGAGAGAGGATGACGTTGAGTTTTTAGAGGTGAAGTTAGCCCCTCCCCCTATTTTTTAAAACGTGGATAAAACTCTTTATTTGATGATGTAACGGCAATATCCGGCCGATGCTGTTAACAAAATCGCCGGACATTTTTTTTTTCACTTTTGTTCCCAAAACATCGCTCATTGGGTAACTGGGACGGGCTGATGAGCTCGTTCCAATAAGGGGGTGATAGGCCATGTTTTGGGTACAGTCAATCGCCGCGTGTAAAATAGGTCCCGTATATTTCCGAATGCTGTAATTTAATCCTTGCACAATAGCGTTGAAACTGGGAGTAATATTTCAAAAATCCTCTTCTGTTCTCTGCCCTGCGATGCATTTCGCATCGGTCATCATTTGACATGTTTTTCTCCCTCCCCCACCATACAAAAAAAAAATTCCTTCCTTTGCCCCTGGGTAGGTAAACGATTAATGTTATTCACGGGGACAAAATGAAATCCGGAGGACTGCAACTGCATGGCGCTCGTTAAGGCGATTCGAATGTGAAATCTGTTCCGAGGGAGTCTGGACTCCTTACGTCGATACATGAGATTGTTTAACCCTTTCCCCAACGCAGACGATATCCAAATTTTTTATTTTAAATATCATTTTTTCAAATTTTTCAAAAAATTTCAACAAACCATATCATGTGACCCTTCGTTGGAACGAGCTCGACGAGCTCGTTCCAACGAGGGGTCACATGATATGGTTTTGTTGAAATTTTTTGAAAAATAATATTTTTTCAACTACTGAATTTGCATACGCGGGCGGATGCGGCCGATTCGTTGGGTAAAGGGTTTAACTTACATATTACGTTTGAAGATAAAGAATGCACTGGAGCCAGCTACAACACAAAATGCATTACCTTAACCCTTTCAGCCCTGGTGGTAACTTCCATGCCAGTTCAATGGCAGCAATTGGGAGAATCCATGTTTATTATTTGGGGGTAGACCAATTAATATTTTCAACGTGCAGCCTTATGCTGTACGTTGTAAGTATTGATCGGTCTACCCCATACATCCACTTACCACCCATTCCACGTGATGAAATTATGTCGTATCAGGATGAGTCAATGTGCAGAAATATGTGACCTTAAACACCAAATAAATAAATCATGTTTCTGGACCGGAAAAAGGGCCTCTCGGGTTCAAACGTTTAAGAACCAATACAAAACCATTCTCGGGGCGTAGCTTGTGTACGCACATCATCCTTCTGCTAAGGAGGATAGCGTGTCCCGGTTATTCTGGGCCTGAAAGGGAAAAAAGGATATGATGGTGCGGGAATCTATCCAACTCATATAATTGTGATGGTAGTGTTGCGGTTTCGTGGAATATCCAACTTAATAAGATGAACATCTGCACTACCTCGAATAAAAGGTGATTCCCGTAATTCCTTAAGAATTTAGAACTAAAAGAAGTCTAGATATGACTGTTCTTTATGAGAGTACATTGGTTGTGAAACTATGCGATTTTACATAAAGTGGACAAAGTTCAAGAAATGTTCGGGTGTCTCGTGTTCGCAACAAAGGCAAAAGGAACTTCATGCCCGATGGTTATCATGTTAGTGTGTATTCAGATAGCTGCAACGACAGCGCATCCTTACACAGTTTTAGCTGCACGGGATCAGGTACCACTCTAAAAACCGGCACAACAAATTTAAAAAAGTCATGAAGTTATTCAATGGGGAATTCTTTCGGGCGATTAAAGGTAAATTAAGTAATAGTTACCAACCCAGCTGGAGGTGTTCATGTATTTCAACAACCTGGCAGCGTGTGTGGAGTGACACCGAACCGCGCCTCCAGGTTGGTTGCTAACTCGTCCCCTGAGTTCCAATGTGTTCTATGCGCCAGTAGGCACTCAATGGGAAGTCAGGGGACGAACTGACTTCTCTTTTGTGCAATCAATAAAACGCACCGACTCGGCAAAACGCAGAGGTATTCAAGTTACGTCACTTGAACACTCGGCCCATTGTTATATCGGGTATTTCCAGTTGGTTACTAACCCTGAAAAGACAAAGGAGCGAGGGTGTTATTTATTTATTTATTTATTTATTTATTTATTTATTTATTTATTTATTTATTTATTTATTTATTTATTTATGTTTAAGGTCACATACAGCCAGAGTGTAGGTGTAAGTTAGTTACCAACCTCGACATGGGCACTTCATGAATTTAAACAACCTGACCCGTGCTGAAATTAACACCTCACCACTACGCGACTCTGTGTCACTCAACACACGGGACAGGCTGTTCAAATTCATAAAAAACTCCAGCTGGGGCCAATACTATAAAACCGTTACATTGTATTTTCTAGGACTGTATTTTCTAGTTATGACTTTGTGTTAAAATGAACCATTAGCATTTTCAAAGATTTGGAAATTTGACAATTGGCAAACTGCCATACCTTTGAAAATGCTAGTGATTCCTTTTCCTCAGTTATTTTAATAGGTTGAAAATATAATTCTAGAAAATACAGTTGTAAAGACAGGGAGTAAGTAATAGTTACCTACCTAGCTGGAGGTATTCATGGATTTCAACAACCTGACAGCGTGTGGTGAGTGGCGCCGAGCTGCGTAGCGGTGAGGTGTTACTGCACGCTGGCATGTTGTTCAAATTCCTGAATGCCTCCAGCTGGATTGGTAACTAACTACCACGCTAGTAGTATGTAATGTGGTTTTTGGGGCCTAGGTTGCAGGACCCCGGTGCCGGACCCCGGAAGTGACGTCATGTCACGTGACCTAGTGGCGCTATGTTGTGTTGTCATGGTAACGCGCGTGAGCGGCCATCTTGTGACGTCATCTACATAGTGATACGTGGTGTGAGTTCGCATGCGCAGCGCGTGTTGTTAGGGTGACACGTGTTTCCGTTGTCCATTTTGTATACTGGAGGCCGCCATCTTGGTTTTTATGGTAGCACGTGATTGCTATGTTACCCAATTTTCCTGCAATAAGACGGAGTATGTTGGGAGGGTATGTTACTTTGTAGAAGAGTAAATCTAATTACCACAAACAACCCGACAATCTCTCCAAATCACCAAAATCCACCCCAAATCACCGAATTGACTTTATTTGATACGGATTTCCCATTTTATCGGCTTAACACGTAGTGCTATAGTACCAAGGGGTCCCCTGGGGGTGTGTTCGATTGAACTAGAGTATATCTAATTACCCAAATAGACCCGACCACCTTACAGATCACCAAAATCTCCACCAAACCACCAAACGGACATGTGAAGCCCCATTTTGGGCATATAAAAATAACACGTTATTCTATAGTACAAGGGGTACAGGGGGTATGTTCTGTTGAATAGGAGTACAGGGCCTGATTTTCCCAGAATCCCATTTTAATGCCTATTGCATATGTTTCTCTATCACTAACAGTCTATCCAGTCTAAACTATCTCTGGTTCTCTCGTCCAAGTCTTATAATTACCAGTGCTTGATTTCCCATAATGCAGTTATCTCCCTTGTGTATATCAAAAGCATTCCCAAACCTAATAAGCAATCGAGCAGTTACTGATAAACCATTGCTCGAATGATTCGAATCCCATCGAGCAAATGAGCTTTAGAGTAATTGCTCGATCGAGTGACTCGGCATATTGCTCGAACGACTCGAATCCCATCGAGCAAATGAGGCAACGAGCAATTGCTCGTTCGGGTGACTCCTCGAACGACTCGACGACTCATTTCAGAAAAAAGGGATTCCTTAGCCACAGGCGTTTTCGAAAAAGGGATTCCACAAATGGGATTCCAAAAAGGGATTCCAAAAGTGGGATTCCGTCTTATGTCGAGTGACTCGCAACTATTGCTCGAATGACTCGAATCCCATCGAGCAAATGAGCTATCGAGCAATTGCGCGATCGAGTGACTCCTCGAACGACTCGACGACTCATTTCAGAAAAAAAAGGATTCCATAGCCACAGGCGTTTTCGAAAAAGGGATTCCACAAATGGGATTCCAAAAAAGGGATTCCACAAATGGGATTCCGTTTCCATCTTGCTGCCAAAGCTCCAAGGCCACTACAGGTCTATGGTCTATCTGTCCTATCATTAGCTTCTACAACAGTCTTGCTCCATTGCGGCCTTGTACCGGTACTATTGACTAACTACCATCCATTAATATTGACTTGTATCACTACTTCCTAGCTATACCTTCGCTCAAGCCTTCAAAATGTTTCATCAGGTTTCCCCGTATACATATAAGGCATTCCGTTATTGAGATTCCTAGCCGAGTCCGTAAAATTTGGATTCCGTGTTTTAACCACATTATATACTACTCACGCTGTATTTTGTTCAATCAATAACACGCACAGACTCGGGTATACTCAGTACACGGGAGGTATACAAGTGATGCCACTTGAACACTCGGTCCATTGTTCTATCAGTTATTGCAAGTTGGTCACTAACACCCAAAAAGACAAAAGAGCCAGGGTGTAATCCACTGGTCAGTAACATTGTGTACGAAAATATGGTACTAGGTGGTTTTGGAGTGAACGAAGGTTGAGAGAAGGGATTCACCAAAAAAGACGGGTACATGTACTATGTTGGAAATGTGTGGGGACGACAAGCTCTGTCCCATTTTGAAAAACTGCATTAATATTTGCTTCCGGTGTAAGTGTTTTGGAGAATAGGGGGAACTTATGGCCCCTGTAATTGTTCTCGCTGCTGACATCTGTATTTTTTCTACTCCAGCTACTGTGGGTACTGAACAGTTATCCCAGACAGTTCTTGTGCCTGGTTAGTCAATTCAATTCAATTTGTTAATTTGCAGCGTGAGCCTGCATGCTCCGAGCATGGAGTGTAGTCGCACCTCACTAACAGACAGGGGCGGGTGGGTGTTTACTTCTTCTAATAAACAAATATTTTAATGAGCGCTGATATGACGCTAGGTTAAGACTTTTCTAGTTATTTCCGCCCAAAGCCCAGCCCATGAGCCCCCGCGGGCTGAGTTCGTCTAGCTCTCTCCAGTGAGGGATCAGAGGCTATACTCCAGCCTGGAATGATTAATAGATGCCGGGTTAGGGTTGTGGTTTTACCTTCACCAAGAGGGTTTATCAGGTGGCGGGAAAAGAGCTAAACACTTGAGGGTGTTCGCATTCTGCTTATTTCACAAATAAATCTACATACGCTTTTTTAGTTTCTCAGAAGATTTATTTTCAAATAGTTCTGTCAGTTTGAACATACAAGGTCTTTTAAAAGTGGTTGTATTTCGTCGCAGACTAGCCGCAAATGATACTCATCTCGTAGTCCTTCCTTACAGAAATCACATTTTCTCTCATCATATGGGGTATTTTCCCAGTCACCAACTTCTACAGGCAAATGACGGTTACGTGTTCTAAATTTTATTAGTAAGGAAAATTGTTCAAATATTACTTTACTTAAGTAAGGCTCCACCTTAAAAATCGTTTTAATTGCCTTGTAAAATACATATTTCGTTTACGAATTTAAGGTCGAATGCTAATTTTGGATGTACTGGTCCTGTAATCTTCTCATAATTGCTTCTAGGAACCAGCCAGTATGTATTTACATCCTGGCTTATTTCATCCAAGATTTTTTTAATATACACTATCCATTCAAATTTAACAGAGTTTGGTATAGGAGATAGAAAGAATATACCCATAGTAGCTTGGTGTACTAAATGTTCACCACGAGTGGTGAAGTGGTGTTAACCGCGTGCCTTTGGCGCGCGGTTAACACCACTTCACCACGAGTGGTGAACATTTGGTGCACCAATCTACTTTGGGTATATTTTATTTATACCATGATCGTCAGATTAATAAGAGTCGCTATTATTTTTTCTCGATTTTACTGAACAGCAGACGTACATACGTGCGAATCTGTTTTTGTTTACATGAGATTTTGTGGGCGGTACTTCCGCTGTCAATTTTATCGCTGAAACGAAATGAAATAACTAGACTTTATGATTCTGGAGAATCATGGCTTTTCCCGATGAGATTCCATGATTTTTCATGACCCCACAGTGTCTGATGAATTGTTTTTAACTGCCTCACTGAAGTTCCTTCATTGATGTTATGAGAAAAGTGAAGATAGTAGTCTCAAATGACACAGTTTGATAAAAAATTGTTTAGGTAAAAACCATCATTAACGGTGGAGTGAGTTAAGGTCAATATCGTCGTCCAACAAGTCAATGACCGACAAAAGGAGTTATGTTTGTTTGACACATACTCACTGAGTGCTGTGTCAATTTAAAAATGGTCCATTTTATCTCAAATGTATCCAAAATATTGATGTCTGGCAGCTTGTATAGGGTTAACAAGTGCCAACAGGAATATTTATTCATGCAACTTGTAATGTCACACCAAGAACTGTGAATGGCTATTTTTTCTTTAAAATCTACAAGATGTTTTCAGAGAAATCCAGGGAGAACAGGAATTTTAAGCTTATGATGGGTATCATTGTTTATCCAGCCCAAAACAGGTTAAGTGTTGTTTTTGGAATACTCTTATTACTTCCAAAAATAATTCGCAGTAAATTCTACTTCCACTTATTTTGATCTCTCCTCCCAACTTCAGGTTCTGTGGGTACGCAAACACAGCCTATTTTATCAACATTTTGATGTTTGAGAACCTGCATAGGGTTAACAAATGTTTACAGGAATATTCTGTACATGCAACTTGTAATGTTACACTAAGATATGAGAATGGCCATTTTTCCTGAAAATCTACGGGATGTTTTTAAAGAAATCCTCAGATAACATGAATTTTTAACCTTTTGAGGGGTGTCTCTCTTTAACCAGCTCTAAAGGGTTAATGCTTGGTTTTGTGAATATCTTCATTACTTACAAAAATGATCGACGGTGAATTCCACTTCCAATGAAGGAGGTTATGTTTATCTCGTAGGTACACATTTGGTGTTATGGTTGCCCAAGAACAGCCCATTTTCTCCAAATGTCAATGCTTGGCAGCCTCTGGGGGGTTAACAAATGGTTACCGGAACATTTTGTTCATGCAACTTGTAATGTCACTCGAAGACCTGCGAATGGTTAATTGCTCTTGAATTTTTTTTTTTGAGAAATCCACAGAAAACTGGAATTTTAAGCTTTTAAGGGGTATATCTCCTTAACCAGTTAAAAATGGGTTAAGACCTCGATTTTTGAATACATTTACTACTTACAAAAATGTTTCACTGTCAGTTTTGCGCCCGGTAAAAGAAGTTACGTTTCTCTGTTGTATTCCCATTTGATGTTGTTGTTGTTCAAAAACAGACTATTTTTTCAAAATTTTGACATTTAGCAGCCCATGGAGGGTTAACAAATGCTTACCGGAATAATTTATCCAATCAATTGGTAATGTGACACCATGACCTATCAATGGCCATTTTCTCTTGAAAACCCTACCAGATGTTTGTAAAGAAATCCAGGGAAAACATAAATTTTTAAGCCTTTGATGGGTATCACTATTAACAACCACAAAATGGGTTAACAATTGATTTTTTGAATACCCTTATTACTTACAAAAATGGTCTTTGGTGAATTCCACTTCCAACAAAGGAGATTATGTTTATTTCTCAGGTACACGTTGGGTGATGTGCTTGCCTGAAAACATCCCATTTCAACAAAATTACGATGCTTAGCAGCCTCTAGAGGGTTAATAAACGCTCACCGGAATAGTTTGTCCATGCAACATGAAATATCACACAAAGACCTGTGAGTAGTCAATTTTTCTTGAAAACCTACAGGATGTTTTTAGAGAAAAACACAGAAAATGGGAAATTTAAGATTTTAAGGGGTCTCTCTCTTTAGCCTGTCCAAAATGGGTTAAGACTTCGACTTTTGAATACCCTTACTACTTACAAAAATGTTTGCGTATAGATTGTGCGCTCGATAAAAGAAAGCACGTTTCTTTGAGGCGTACCCATTGGGTGCTGTTGGCGTCCAAAAACAGCCCATTTTATCACAATTTTGACTTTTAGCAGCCCGTGGAGGGTTAACAAATGCTCACCGCAGTATTTTGTCCATGCAACTTCTATTGTCACACCAAGGCCTGGGAGTGACAGATTTTTCTTGAAAATCTACAAGACTCGTTTAGAGAAATCCATGGAAAATACAAATTTTTGAGCTTTATGGGGGTAATGCTGTTTAACCAGTCCAAAACGGGTTAACGCTTGTTTTTTTGAACACCCTTATTACTGACAAAAATGATCCTCGGTGAATTCCACTCCCAGCAAAGAAAGTTATATTTATCTCTCGTGTATTGTTTGGGTGCGGTGGGGGCCTGAAACTGGCCTATTTCATCACAATTTCGATATTTGGCAGCCTGTGGAGGGTTACCATATGCATCGCCTGATATGTCGTGTGTATCAAAGGGCGTGTCACAGACAGGTCTAGCAATGACGAATGTATAAAAAAAATCTACAAGACGTGTTTCGAGAAAGTGCCGATAAACCCCAATTTTGGCAGTTTTTTGCCAATTCTGAGAAAATAAGGGTTAAATCGAAAATTCCGTTTGGGTACATTTTTAGATTTTGTACCCCTCTATGCGTGTGCAAAATTTCGTGAAGATCGGTTCGAAAATGGCTTCTGAATCGTACGGACAAAATGTGTGGAAAAAAAAAAAAAAAAAAAAAAAAAAATAATAATCCGTAGAAAAACAATAGTCTTTTCCAGAGGGAAAAGCCTAATAATAACACACTATTTCGAGTTATGGATGATTTATTAACATGAGACAATGCATGTTTCTTTAATTTTTGGCATCTTATGAGGTAAACTCATTTAAAAACGTAATAAATTATTGCTACTTTCATTTCACTCTGCGAGGCCACGTGCGACAAGTTCGCATTCAGGTCGACGTCACCAATGGTCAACTTGGATGTAGTTCTACTGAAGGTGTAAAATTGAACTATTGAAATCCCATTGCTGGCGTGTTCATCACGGTTGGTGTGTTAAGCTAAAATTTATGTCATGGGCTTTTCATGTATAATAGAATAGGTAATCATGGTACGAAACATATTTTTGTATCTTTACTATTTATTAGTTTTGCCCCCAAATTTAATAATTTAAGTTTAATTTTCAGAGAGATTGGGAAAAGCTCAAGTTCTCAGTATACAAATACAGATGGTGTGGATTTTTTTTAGATTCATAACAAACTTCAAAAAACATAATTCAGTTGTTGATATTATTTTGTTATTTCTAAAACCCCATACCTCAGACCCATACAGAAAGTACAGGGAGGATACTTTTCTCGTACATCCAGGGGGGGGGGGGGGGGTCAGGAAAAAAATTTTGGACGTCAGGCGCAAAAAAACCTTTCAGCTCATCAGGTACCCACCCACCCATTTTTGACAGGAAAAAAATTTTCTTCTGTTTTCAAATGAAGGACCTCCCCCCCCCCCCCCCTCTCCCCTGAAATTGGAGTAATCGGCTTGTGAAGTGCTACAGTGGTGGTTTCCAAAGTGAGTAATGTTACAACTTGGTTTGTATTGTTCCAATGACCATTCTTAACTTTTTATCTGTCCATAACAGAGTGGAAAGTTGTAGGTGTTCAGACTTTTCAGCAATATTATGTAGAGGAGCCAAATAGCTCCTCTAATCATGGATTGAGAGGGTTGATATCTCTTCTAAAATGGGTCCTTTTTTTAAAAAAAATTGTTTGCACAGCTGGTTTGTGACAATTTATTGGAGACTGCCTATTGGCACTATCCAATAAATTGTCACAAGCTGGGTTTTATGAACAAGTATCAGCAAGTATATTTGGGTAATATGGGATTCAGGTAGCAATATGGCCATATCCCTTACAGGACACATATCAATAAGCTTCCCTGTCCGAAAGACTTTTGTGAGCGGAGACAGGTTCTCTCTTTTCGTTTTTTGTGGATCGGCCACCATTGGCATTTTCTTTCTTTTAATGAAACTTACATATATGAATTGGTCAGTGACAACAATACAGAACCAAACCTATCACTACCTGAGTTCCATATTGTCCTAAGCATCACGCTGTTAGCATGTTGCTTTGGGTAATATGGAATTCAGGTAGCAAGATGGTCATATCTCTTATAGGACACATATCAATAAGCTTCTCTGCCCAAAAAACTTTTGTGAACGAAAACAGGGAGACAGGTTCTCTCTTTTCATTTTTGTGGATCGGCTGGATCGTCCAGCACTGGCATTTTCTTTCTTTTAATGAAACTTACATATATGAATTAGGCAGTGACAAAAATACAGAACCAAACCTATCACTACCTGAGTTCCATATTGTCCTAAGGGACATGCTTTTAACATGTTGCTTTGGATAATATGGAACTCAGATAGCAATATGGTCATATCTCTTGTAGCACACATACCAATTATAAGCTTCCTTGCAGTCACTTGCCCAAAAGACTTTTGTGAGCGGACACAGGTTGTCTAAGATTTTTAGTTTTTGTGTCAAGTGTTTGTTAAATTTGTTGAAATAGTTAATACATATTTTATTTTAAAAGAGATCTGAACAGATCTGAAGCGATTATATTTTATTTAACGAAGAACTGTATTTGGTCATTTGCACACTTCGCGAATTATCATTTGATATGCCAGGTATCCCCTTGAGGTGTCAGATATGCAGCAATGCTGAGCAATGTATACTTTGTTTGACAGGGCTCCCTGCTTGGGCTCCGTTAAACAAAATATAAATTGTTGAATTTTTGACAATTTTCGACAACAAAACACTGAACAAAACGGCAGCTAACTCCAAATTGAAACTGCATATAGTGTTGCATACAGACGATTTTGTCATCAGAGTGCAAAGGGTTAAAGATCCAGTGAGCTCAACTGGTGTGGTCTGTTAATTTTTAATCAGATACACAGCTAGATACCATCATAATTTATTTTAACTCAGTTTAACTGCTTTAACTTATTACCCAAAACCACAAAACATATTGACGGGATCATACTCTTGGTGATATGTCAACATTCTATTGCTATTTGACCACAAATAATACAATTCCCAGACCTGTACCCATCTCATGCCTACCCCTAGAAGGCCTTGGATATTGCGAAACTGCTTAATAAGGATTACTGATGAGTCTGGATGACGTTACTTCAAGCGAAATCAGGCTAAATGCAGACAGGAAAAAAATTTGGGAGGGTGGAAAAAAATTGCTTTTCGGCTACCAGGTATCAACGGAGAGAACCATCACTGAATGAACGCCTGACGTCCGGAAAAAAATTTTGTGAGCACCCCCCATCCCCCGGTACATCTCTATAACACTATCTAAAGGCAGTTTATATTTTCTCATTTTAGCTATAAGCGAGAACATTGCTTTTTTATCTTGACACCGTTTCTTTCTGTGCGAGACAAATGAACCGTCTCCTGTAAATATTACCCTGAGATATCTGTATCCCTTTCGGTGCGCGGTGGCTCAGTAGGTAGAGGTGCATGCTGCAAGCCGAGAGATCCTCGGTTCGAATCCCACCTGCGGAAACCGCGTTGTGTCCTTGGGTAAGACATTTCATCCCCATTGCCCATGTGGGGACACGGTGGCGTTGTGTACTAAGGCGTACTGCACGTCGATGGTGCACTTGTCTTTAACCAATGCTAACCCTGTTTGAGTGGAGTTAGTATGTTGGGGAGCCTGAAAGTTGTTCGGTGTTTCTCTCCGAGTACTCTGGCTTCCTCCACCCGTAAAACTGTCCGGCACGAGGTGACCCTGGTTGTCGAAAGTGTCGTTAAACCCCAATTTAATCCACAGCTACCTAATATTTCTTTTGTTCTCTGTCATGAAAACAAGCCCTATAAAATCACACCAAGTACGGTTTTGATGAGAACAGCTCAGTAAAACAGTACCAATATCTGGATATTGGGACGGTTTTGAAACAGTCCCAATAACTAGATATTTGTACGATTGTCACGGTACTGTAATCATAACCATTCAAAAGTAAAGATGCTGTAAAGGAAGTGTGAAAAACTTTCTAACACATGAATTATCGACAAGCTTTTCTCGACAGAGCTTCTGAAATGAGTGTGCATCGTGTCCAAATTATAATGTACTTTTCAATTTTTTGTTGCTTTTAATAACCAACAGCCCTGGTAACCTAAAAAGGACTCCTGTGGAAACCTCGGAAGTGAAGCAGTGATTGTTTGCTGTGGTAAACAAGTTCAGTTTTACTGGTAAAATAGGACCTGGTCACCAGTGCCCGGGGTAGAAGTCCCCTCAAATCGCCAGCATGGGTGTAAACGATTGGCTAAATTTGACTTTACACCTTTTTTGCGGTCACAATTAGCCATAGCTGCAGAAAAGTGACCTTAAACACCAGTAAATAAATAAATAACCTAAAAAAACGCCCTTTTTTCAAATATTAAGACGGCAATCAGGCACCACCACCCGTCACCCCTGAGGGAAAGCGAACCTCTTCTTCAGATAAAAAAAGAATTCTTCTTCCAAATGCTTTAAAAATGAACGATCATTAAATTTATCTGCCGCGCTTTCGATGAGGGATTGAATAAATGTTCCACCTTGAGCTGAGACATTATATTAGCGGGAGAACAAATTACGTCATGATGTGAGTTCACTTCGAAGCCACAGATCTGTTCACAATATCTGAACTCCTGACGCGTGTCATAACTTCAATAGACTTTCTAGCAAGCAAACAATGGGTTATGCCCATTCTGTTTTTCGGGGGTAGAGCAAGCAAAAAGTGTTTTAAAATGTGGTTTTACTCGTGTCAAACTTTCTAAAATATAATTGTTTTGACTTTTGTTAACATTGAGGGGCTGTGGATTAAATCACATATATCACTATACTATTTTGTGTACTATATGGGTAAATAATTGGTTTAAACAATATTTATTTCGAGAATATAATAATAGAAATTGTTTCATACATCGATGTGGATTCGGCAGGAAGCTGTAAGCTTATACAAGGCCGTTTCCACCAAAACAAAATTACATGTAGTTACCAATGACAATAGCAAGTATATAGATGACTTTATGTCCTTTGTTGAACAGTATTTGTATACATAACACAGGCGTCAGTAGTCGAGCTCACACATCGTTGTCCGTGGGTCCCCGCCCCGTACTCCAGGCCAACACCTTACCCCACACAGATATAGTACGAGTATTGCACAAAAGACGTCTTTAACCCCTAAACATTTATTTTCCGTTTCAAAAACACAGTTCTTCGGCCCCCAATGGAGTGGGCTCAATAAGCTCACTCCAGTGGAGGGTCGCGAGCCACGTTTCTGAATCCAAAATTGTAAAGGAAGTAAAGTTTGATTACGTATTTGTCAATAGGACCAGCCAATCTTGGCCATCGCGCGAGGCAGGGGCGGGGACCACCGGAAGACGATGTGTAAGAATATTGAGACTACAGGCAAGTCAGCTTGAATACATGGTGCATTTACTACACAGGAATAACATAAGTAATTTCATTCGAATCGTTTCGCAGAAGATTATAAGTACAAACCGTGAATACAGTCCGAGTGGCGCTGAGCTGCAATGTGAGTTGAGTGGTGGTGAGGTCTATAATCGTTCCGTTCAGCTAGTTTGGTAACCATATTCATAACAATTTTAATATTTTGACCAGTTTAATACGGTGATACAAATTAATCATTGGAATCGCTTACTTGATAATATAAAATCGTGTACCACTTCAAAGATAAGACGGTTGTCTTCATTGTTCAAGAATTCCGAACCAAATAAAAGTGTAGATACGTCCGCCCCAAAAGGAAGTAGGTTAATTGTATAATTACGAGCGTCTGTGAAAATAGGACAATGCAATAGAAAGTGATCAGTAGTCTCTCGCTCGCCACACTGGCATGTGGGGTTTGGTAATAAATGATTATCATATAAGTGTGAATTGAGGTTACTACACCCCAGTCGTAGCCTACAATGGTACATTTGGGCTGTGCGAGATTTTGCCTTACTGTAGAACTTTGGCGGTCGTTGATTACCATCGTTTAGGAAAGTTTTAAAATTAATCAATGACGAGTTCTCACGAACAGGCAGGGGCAGGTTATTCCACTGGTCGGTAACGCTGGGGATGAATGAAGACTTGTACAGTTCGGTCCGACTATAGGGAACACGATGGTTTTGACTTGATCGGAGGCTAAGTGGTGGATTGGTCAAAGAGACAAGTGGAGGGACTTTACTGGAGATGTGTGGAGGTACCATGCGATGGTGCATTTTAAAGAACTGAATCAACTTGTGTTTGCGACGTCTTTCTTGTAATGGGTCCCATCTTGTTTCTAAATAAAGTGAGGCCTTACTCGCACTAACAGTTGCCCCCGTAATAATCCTTGCCGCTGCAATCTGTATTTTTTCCAGTTCCGTCACTTGGGTTACAGAACAATTGTCCCAAACAGTATCCGCGTATTCAAGAAGAGGCCTAACAATAGCAAAATATATTTTTTCTAAGACACTACGATCTAAATTAAATTTGTGCCTCTTCAGTAAGTCTACGCGAGACCAGGCTTTAGAGCAAATATGGTCGATATGATCGTTCCATGTGCAGTTACTGTTCGGTATGACCCCTAAGTGTTTGTGAGTAAAGACTTCAGATATCTGAGTACCGCCTAGGAATAAGGGTGGATGGTAGATGGGGTTGCTTTTGCGCGATATTAGCATACTTTCAGTTTTGTTCGGATTGAACTCCACCAACCATGTTTTAGCTCAATGTTCAATTGTGGCCAGATCATGATTGATTACATTCGAGGCTTGTTCGGGGTTCTCTATAATGAGATATAAGGATGTGTCATCTGCGAAGAGGCGAATACTGCTCAGTAGATCTCTGGTAATGTCGTTAATGTATATGAGGAACAATAAAGGCCCGAGAATTGATCCTTGTGGGACACCGGCATTAATGGTTCTCCATGCAGATGTCTCCGACGATATCACAACTCGCTGTAACCTATTTGCAAGGTAAGATTTTAAAAACAGCAGAAGTTCACCCGAAACGCCAATACTCTCTAGCTTGTAGATAAGACCAGCATGCCATACTTTGTCAAAAGCCTTACTAACATCACAAAAGACAACCCTGACTTCTTTACCTTCATCAAGGGCTCGACAGAATTCATCATATATGTCAGTCAGTTGGAGGACGGTTGAGTCACCGGGTGTAAAAACCGGACTGAAATTGACTGAGAACGTTATTGTCAATTAGGAACTCCCACAAACGCTTAAACACACATTTTTCTAAAATTTTACCAACACAAGTAATCAGTGATATTGGGCGGTAATTAGTAACAGAGTTGGAGGGTTGTTTATTCAATATTGGGGAGAGGTTTGCTTTTTTCCACAGTGACGGAAAGTACGAGTTATTCATTAGGATATTAAATAAAATCGAGAGTGGTTCGCATAGGGAAGACTTACATTCACTGAGGAGACACGGGCTTATTAGATCTGGACCAGATGCTTTGGAAACTTTTATCGACTTCATTGCAGAATATACTTCGCTGCAATGTAGAGTAATACAATCGATACTTACGGAAACTCGAGGTGTTGCGTTTGGCAGAGAAGCATTCGAATCATCAACTGTTGAGATAGAGCTGAAATATTCATTGAGCACTTCGGCTTTTTCAACACTTGAGGAGTATATTTTGTTAGAAAAGATGAGAGTAGGAATTCCCGCTGAAGTGCTGCTGCCGATGAATGATTTCAGGGTCTTCCACCAACATGATGGTGGTGTTTCGCTGCTCCTCAGAGTTGATTGGACTTTGGACAAATATAACGCCTTGGCCTTCCTAATGGCCGATACAACTTCGTTCCGCTTCAGTTTATATTTTGCCCAGGCTTGTGGAGTATCGGTACGTTTGGCATTGCGATACAAACGTTTTCTCTGTCTAATCAGTAATCGTATTGCATTATGCATCCATTTCGGTTGGTCTGTTCGCGTGGTAATAAATTTGTTGGGTATATCGAGAGATGCAGTATCGAGTATCTTGTCGGTAAAATTAGAAACTATAGTATCGAGACATGGATTATCAAAGAGAGAATTCCAGTCTACGCTAGAGAGGGCATCGTTTAACTCTTCGTAATTACCCTGTGAGTAGAGCCATATTCTCCTCTTAAATGAGAGGGATGGTGGTTTTAGAAATTCAACCTCGAGTGAAATTGGACAGTGGTAGCGCGTCATGTCTGGGATAAGCGGTTCGATTACGTCACAGCTTTTCATGTTGATTGTGTCACTAAGAGCAAAGAGATCGAACAATGAGATCGACGATTCGGTGAAATAAGTTGGCTCACGTACAACTTGCCGTAGATTGAAATAATGTAATATTTCAGAGAAACCACTTCTTGAGGGAACGACGTGGTTGTCATTAAAATCACCTGTGACGATTAAATCGGTAATTTTCGTGTCTCTGGCTTTTTCGATGGATGCGGATATGGCTTCCCAAGTATCTGATGGACTGTTGGGTGGCCGGTAGAATACCCCTAAAAGTAACGGTCTTGTCCGTTTTGTAAATACTTGCGCCCATATGCATTCCGTGTTCAGAGTATGTAGGTCCGGCCTTGATCGAAATGAAATACCGTCTTTGATATAAATGGCAACCCCACCTCCCCTTGTCGAGCGGTCAAATCTCAGTGGTTCTTGGAACCCATGGAGGATTACATCGGGTGTCGGATCGTTGCTATCCAGCCATGTCTCTGACAAGGCCACAATGTCAAAGGATGCATATTCATATTGAATGATATCAAGTTTGGGTTTTAGACTCTGGATATTAAGATGGACTATTTTTAAAGTATTCTGGTTGTGATCCGAGTTGGAGGAATTTGGACCAGGGTTAGTTTCAGTGTCACCGCACAATAATAACCTTAAGGCCAAATGGAGCAATGAGATGGCAAGGAAAGCCGAAAAGATAACTTTTAGTGTGAGCGCAATCTTCAAAACGTTCGTGTTGCTGTAAGAATATGAAATTTCATCCGGATGGTTTACTAAGTGAAAAATAGGGAACTCACTGAAGTGGCAGAGAAACAAGGCAACGACAGCAGTAAAGCTTTCATGCAGCCCAACCCCACTGAGACGCAGGAGCAAGTAAGCTAAGGCACAAATGGATCTCTTCTTCGGTAAACAACCCTTTAAATGACGACAATAAACTTTGAAGTTGAAAGTGCCTATCCGAGCACGATATGATTCAAGGGAACACAAAGTCAACTACTCTGTAACCCGTTGGTAATATCAAAAATTATCTTCAGAAACAAAGTTGTATTCAAGCTGGTAGATAGCACAAATGAAAATGTGAAGAATACTTTTGTACAGTAACTTATATACAGAACAAAAATAGAAGGTGAAAAAAATAGAAAGTTAAAAAAAAAGAAGCGTTGTTAACTTTGTTAACAGATATTACGAGAGCTTATAAGAACAACGTTTGGCATAACTGGGCTAGTCAGGTAAGTTTTGCTTTAGAATACCTGTTGATACGTACAGCGGGAAAGAGTCAAGTAAAACATATTCACGTTGGGAGGTAGCAGTGTCAATATTCGTGGTTGTTCTTTTTTTTCTGTCGTGATGGGTCATTTTTGGGGCATTTGCGAATTACCTAATCTGTATGCATTTGCCCTGTTACAGATCATAAATTGTCCCAAGGCAAAGACATAAGCACAAGACTGTGAGAAATCTAACATTTATTTATGGTCACTGTGGTTATATTGATTATAGATGAGGCAATCAGTGAAATACGTTTGCTACCCAGTGGAACATTGTTGCGCACAAATCCCGTATAGTCGACTAGGTGGTCCCACATAACACGCGTGAGGTCCATCAATTCCATATTGGACTCGAACACAGCGTCACCACGCGGAGAACTCACAGATTAAAAGAATTCCGCAAGTAAGGGGTTAAATCCTAAAACTCTGCAAAAATTGACGAGCATTAGTTGGAGTTGCTAAAGCGGGCCATCCACACTCTATATGATTGTCAATATAATTGTCAATAATTTATATTGACAATCTTATTGATCATGAATGGGTGATATTGAAGACTTGATCAATGTATTGAAGAATATCAGAGAGCTCAAATATTTATTGACGTATTGTCAATAATATTGATGTGCATTTTTGTCACATCAATTGTATTGATCAATATTTCATTCTTGTCAAAAACACAGAGCCATCAACATAGCAAAATCAATCAAAGAGTGATCAATCAATCCTATGATTGTCGAATCAGAAATGAAAGAGATATTGATCAAAATGATAGTGCAGTTGAGGGCAAACATTATATTGTCAATAATATTGAGTCAATAATATTGACAATTATATTGACTGTGGATGGGCCGCTTAAACCCGTATCACATTAACGGCGATAGGAAACCGATTGTTGTCGATTAAAGAAAAATTTTCTAAGTCCAAGAATCGCCATGAATCGGCATGAAATTTGACGATTCTGAGCTGATTTTTTGATAGTTGGCGATACAAGTGAGATTATGAAGATTGAACTCCGATTCAAAGGCGATAGACGCGAAAGTTCACCGAAACGACTTCGATTCTCTTGGAGATAGCACGGCGATTAGAATAACCTTTGAAGATATGACGCCCATTGAAAACCGATATAACAACGATGAGTAAGAAAGAACACAGATAGGAGACCGACACAGGCGATTGCACTTAGATAGGAGGAGATTAAACACCGATTGGTCGGCGATCATAAAATTTTCTATGACGTCCGCGCTTTATCGGTATATAATGGCCTCACTTCCTGGCTTTTCCTCATTCAGTTTGCTGACACCAGAGAAGACACATATTGATATTCGAAGTATTCACAATGCCTCCAAGGAAGAGATCTAGAAAGTCACCTACTAAGAGTCCAGCTAAAGGCAAAGGCAAAGGCAAAGGCAAGGGAAAGAGCCAGGCAGTTGCAGGCCCTCGACCACCACCACCACAGTCTACTCCAGAGACTTCAGCAGTAGAAGAAGAGCCTTCTTCTCCAAGGGGACCAACCCCACCCCCTCAACCTACCAGTGACAGTGAAGTGCCAAGTGAGACAGAACATGAAGATGGTGCGCAGGAGGAAGAAGGTGATGCTTGCGGACAGAAGAAGAAGCAAAGAAGCAAGGTTGTTTTGTCTCCAGAGCAGGAAGACATGATGGTGGACTTCTTGAGAGAGCATGAGGAGCTGTACAACAAGAGGTTGAAGTCATTCAGCGACAAGACGAAAAAAGACAAGGCGTGGACTGACATTGCAACCAAGCTGGAAAGGAGCGTCGAAGAACTGAAGACTTGGTACACGTCGCAGCGAACAACATTCACAAGAATGTTCAGAAAGAGCTCTGGGTCCGGTTGCGAACAGTTAAGTGAGCGGCAGCAGTGGCTCTGGAACAGTTTCCAGTTCCTGACACCCCACATTCACAAGGCAGCTGTTAAAAGGTCCTTGGGAAAACCCGCGTTGTCCAGCCAGCCATCTGCTACAGTAGACGACCCGCAAGACAGTGATGAGGAAGAGTCCTTTGCATCCACAACCCTGTCACCAGTCAGCCAGCACCCAACATCAACGCCAACGCCTACCCTACTTCATGTGCGTCCCAGGCGAGATGGTCCAAGACGGGAGAGAGCCAGAGACAGTACAGATCGGGAAAAAATATTTGAACAGAGGGGTGAATTCATCGATGTGCAGAAGAAACTTGTGGAGATTGTGGCATCAAATTCAAAACCTTCCAAACATCCAGCCAGAGTCAAGTTCTGCGAATATTTGCAAGCAAGGGCGGTGGATATGTCAAAAAGACAGTTTAGGGAATTCGAAAGAAAGGCTCTCTCCCTTCTAGCTTCACTAGACGAAAGAGAAGAAGAACTCGCTGACACAGACACAGACATGCCGCGACCATCCCGGCCACGCAAGCAGCAGCAACCACAACAACAACAACAACACCTCTTCTCTCAACCTGGGCCCTCCACCTACCAACCAGGACTCCAAACTCCACATTATCAATGGCAACCAGCACCAAGCCGGTGGCCAGAATCATCCACCATCCAGCCAGCTAGAAGTGTTTGGGCCAGCCAGAACCCTGAGTTTATGCAGCAGATTCCTGTTTATCAGTCGTCAAGTGAAGCACAGTTCAGCCAACAACATCTCCAAGCAACGCCATCTTATACAACACTTCTTTCATCATCATCTATGACGTCCACGACCACAACCACTGCTACGACCATAAGTGCCAGCTCTCCTGTTCCAGTTGTCGCAGCAGGTGACATGTCCATACCATCCGTGTCATCTTTTTCCATACCATCCATACCATCCGTGCCATCTGTGTCTGGGGATTTCAGCATATCAGACCTGATTTCAACACCACCCAAGTAGACTGCCTGCCTGCCTGCCTGCCTGCCTGCCTGCCTTTGCAAAAAACGGCCCTTTTCAGGGCCACCCAATATTTTCCAATAAAATATTCAAATCAAACCAAAAAAAAAAGCATACACTTCTCCCAAACACACTGGCCTGAAATAAAATAAAATTTTTTCCCAAATACTTTTTTTTTAAGTCCTATTGAACGTAAGAAAAAATAATTTTTTCGTAGGTTAAATAGGACTTTATTGTTTCTTATTATGAATACATGAATACGTATATGAATTTAAATGAAAGATGTGAATTACTTCTTGTGAAGAAGTGGGTGGCCCTGAAAAGGGCCTTTTGGTAGTCATTAAACAGACTATTTAAACCATGTCATTTTGCCATGACACAGAACCAGCTTCTGAGTTAAAGTAGGCTGATAGGTATTCTCTCTGCCGTTTGCCTGCAGTTGATGCCCTTGTTGCTCCCTTCACTTTCCCTATGCGGGTCATGAGGTCCTTTGATCTCCATGAACCGGGTATCAATTGGTGGTTCTCGTCTTCTTTGTCCAAGCCAGCATTCTGTAGAGTTGGATACCTGAAGCGCATTAGGTTGTGGAGTAGAATGCAGGCATCAACGATAAGTCTTGCAGTTCCAGGTGTATGTAGCATTGTTGATAAAAGAATGGACCATCTCTGTGCCAGGATACCAAACGCATTCTCAACCACTCTTCGACCCCTAGACAACCGGTAATTGAAGATGCGCTGCTCGTGTGTCATCCCTCTGATGGAGAAAGGTGTCATGAGCCATGTCCGGAGAGCAAAGATGTCATCACCTAATATGAAATATGGTGTCACCTTGTCATCATGAGGCAGCTTTTCAGAAGTAGGAAATCCAATTGTGTTATTATCAATGGCTTCTTTCAGGTCGGTACCGTTGAAGATCTGGGTATCTGACATGTGTCCAAAACCACCAGTATCCACCCACAAGAACTTGTAGTCGGCGTCCACCAGGGCCATCAACATCACTGAAAAGAACCCCTTGTAATTGTAGTAGATGCTGCCACTCTTGTGTGGTTTCTTGATTCTGACATGCTTTCCATCAATGGCACCAAGTGCATGTGGGACATTCCACCTTCTCTCGAAGTCCTCAGCAACCTCTTTCCACTCTTCAGGTGTCTTTGGGCATCTGATAAGTTCTTCTTCATACTCGTACTTGATTGCCTGACAGACTTCTTTGACTATGAGTGATATGGTATTCTGTGCCACCCTGAAGTCGTAAGCAAGGTTTGTGTAGTTGATTCCAGTAGCCAAATGTCGAAGTGTTATTGCAACTTTCAGAGCTGGTTCGATTGACTTGCGAAAATTGGTGTCTCTCTTCTGTAATCTTGGGGTGAGTCGATCCACAAGCTCATCAAACATTGGTGGTTCCACCCTCAGAAAGTTCTTGAAAGTAGCAGGATCCTCCAATCTTAGTTCAACCATCAGTTGATGGAATTGCCCCATTCGTAGTCTTCTGTCCCCACCAAGCCATGGACGCACCCAGCACCTTCTTCGTCTTGGGATCCTTCTCAACCTTCTTCTTTCCAACCTCCTCTCCTCATAATCAAAATCTTGCATCAAATGGAAACCAACTATTATGGTACTTGTCACTATACAGGCAACTTGCTCAGGAGTTAAATGGTCAGACATCTTTCCAGTTCTGTTTCTGCAGCAGGTACTGATTGCTACTCCCAAACAACATCCTTTTATACCCAATCTCGTGCATTCTGAGTTTTTTGACACAAATCGTAGTTATTGCGTACTCGTTTCTCCCTTCTTTCGTCAATATCGGTTTGTTATCGAAGTACTATCGTACTGCTTTCTCCCCAATCGGTTTCCTTTCTCCATATATCGGTATACTATCGTCTGTGAATCGAAGTCGTTTCCCACATATCGTAGTCGTTTCCTTCTTCTATCCCACATATCGTAGTGCTTACTGAGTTCATACGCAGTTGTTTCGTGGCTAAACTGGGCCCACTGTGACGGCGAAAGGTAACAGAAAGGACTGAGATAGTTAACCGATAGGGCCGATATCACTCAGACAGAAGAACGATTGTACAGATAGAACTACGAATCGAAAACGTAACAACTACGATTTTTACTAATCGGCGACGGCTCACGATTATTAAGCGCAGCGCTTAATAATCGTAGACGTATCGCCGATGTTGGCGATATTGCAGATAGTACTGCGATTCATGCCGAATCAATTCAGACAGGATTTCGATCAGGGAGAAAGAAGAACGATTCTACCGGCGATTGGCAAAATTTTCCAATCGCGGACGTCGAAGTCGTATCGCGATCCCAATGTGATAGTGGTTTTAAGGGGCAGTAAAGTCCGAGCTCATGCTTATTGTCATCAAATTCTATTATTATTACAGTAGTTATTATCGGTGTGTGTGTGTGGCGAATTGGGTCACAGATGACAAGAATCAATGGACCACACAGTCAATGGCACAGGACACTCACAGCAAACAGTTTTATAAGTTTTTGTTTTGCTGCGTTTATTATCGTAATCCATGTGAATAGATTGGAAGAATTAGCAGTGATGAGCAAGAGTTTATCGGTATCAGAAGCAAGACATTCCAGTAGCTGTAAGACATGGCCAGCAGAGGAGATATTCAAACAAGTATTGGATTTTTCCAAATTAACAAGGCTTAGTTAAAATAACTGAAGGTTACATGCAAGGTAGAAGACATGATTTAGTTGGCTGTCCTGCTCGCCACGGTTCACAGATTCCTGTCAACTCATATATAATAAATGTCACAATCGGAATGAACACGAGTGAGATGATTGGTCAAATCTTGACTGATGTGGCCAACAAAACAGCACGGAAAAGCATGGTTTGATTGATTGTATATCCTCACAAACTTGGTCAAGAGATCTGTGTCAATCAAACTCATTGTCACGACAGCAAGAATAGCACTATTTGAACAAGAGAAACACAATGTGTTTCACCTCATTTGTCGATAGCGAATTTGACCCACTTAGCTTGACATTTGTGAAATAAAGTATAAACGTCTTAATGACAGGGATTGTCCAGCTGTTGTTAGTTTGACGCATTTGCAAACAATACCCAGGCATCGTGCCTAAGGGCGCAGCAAGAATTTGAGAAACACTGTCTAAGGCAACAGGCATAGTGTAATGTCAGATAATTTTTAACCCATCACTGCCAGGCTGCAGAGGAGTTTAACCACATGCCAACACATACACGTAATTAATAACCCATGTTGAGGGGGGGGGGGGGGGGCAAATATTGTGACCCATTTGCAAGTAATAATCTGGTACCATGCCTAAGGGCACAGCCTGAATTTGCAAATTAATAACCAAGGTATCAGGCACAGTGTTCATAATGTCTGATTAACAACTCATCACTGACAGACTGCAGAAGCAGTCTGCCCGTGAGGAGACAACACTCGGGCATTATTAAGGAGATAATGTATGTTAGTACACTTAGCCGAGTGTGTGCCTGAAGGCACAGCCTGAAGATAAGAATTAATAAGTAAGGTATCAGGCATAGTGTTCAAAGTATCAGATTATTAACTCATCACTGCCAGCCCGCAGAAGCAGTCTGCCAGTGATGAGACTACACGCAGGCAGTGATTAAGGAGATAATGTCTTTTGGTAAACATGGTTAAAGGCTGTACCGTGTATTACAACAGCGGAAATAAACAATGTACTTGATGGAAATATTAGCCCAGGTTGAGGGGAGAGACAAATATTGTGACACCATTTGCATGCAGTACCCTGTTACCATGCCTAAGGGCACAGCCTGAATTTGCGAATTAATAACCAAGGTATCAGGCACAATGTGCACACTGTCTCATCATTAGCTCGTCACAGCCAGACTGCAGGAGCAGTCTGCCAGTGACGAGACAATACTCAGGTATTATTAAGGAGTTGATGTTTGTTGGTAGACTTGGTTGGGGGCAATACCGTATCTTACAGCAGCTGATTTTAACCGCATGTCAGCACATATAAGTAAAAAATAGCTCAGGTTGAGGGGTGGTGGAGGGGCAAATATTGTGACCCGTTTGTACGTAAACATCCTGGTACCATGCCTAAAGGCACAGCCTAAAGATAAGAATTAATAACTAAGGTATCATCAGGCATAGTGTTCAAAATATCAGATTATTAACTCATCACTGCCAGACTGCAGAAGCAGCCTGCCAGTGATGAAACAACATTCGGGTATTAATTAAGGTAATAATGTCTTTTGGTAAGCATGGCTACATGCAGTACCGTGTATTACAACAGCTGAAATAAACAATGTACTTAATGTAAATATTAACCCAGGTTGAGGGGAGAGACAAATATTGTGACAGCATTTGCATGCAGTACCCCGTTATCATGCCTAAGGGCACAGCCTGAATTTGCGAATTAACAACCAAGATATCAGGCACAATGTGCATAATGTCTGATCATTAACTCATCACTGCCAGACTGCAGGAGCAGTCTGCCAGTGATGAGACAATAATCAGGCATTATTAAGGAGATAATGTCTGCTGGTACACATGGTTCGGGGCAATACCGCGTATTACAGCAGCTGAGTTTAACCACATGTCATCACGTAAGTAAATAATAACCCAGGTTGAGGGGTGGTGGAGGGGCAAATATTGTGACCCATTTGCAAGTAATACCCTGGTGTCATGCCTAAAGACACAGCCTGAAGTTAAGAGTTAATAACTAAGATGTCAGGAATAGTGTTCACAATTTCAGATTATTAACTCATCACTGCCAGACTGCAGAAGCAGTCTGCCAGTGATGAGACAACACTCGGGCACTGATTAAGGTGATAATGTATTTTGGTAAACATGGTTAAGGGCAGTACCGTGTATTACAACAGCTCAAATTATCAATGAGCTTAATGAAATTATTAACCCACGTTGAGGAGAGAGACAAGTATTGTGACACCATTACATGCAGTACCCTGTTATCATGCATAAGGGCACACCGTGAATTTGCGAATTAATAACCAAAGTATCAGGCACAATGTGCACACCGACTGATCATTAACTCATCACTGCCAGACTGCAGGAGCAGTCTGCCAGTGATAAGACAATACTCAGGTATTATTAAGGAGTTGATGTTTGTTGGTACACTTGGTTGGGGGCAATACCGTATCTAACAGCAGCTGATTTTAACCGCATGTCAGCACATATAGGTAAAAAATAGCCCAGATTGGGGGGGGGGGGGTGGTGGAGGGGCAAATATTGTGACCCGTTTGTAAGTAAACACCCTGGTACCATGCCTAAAGGCACAGCTTAAAAATAAGAATTAATAACTAAGGTAACATCAGGCAGAGTGTTCAAAATATCAGATTATTAACACATCACTGCCAGACTGCAGAAGCAGTCTGCCAGTGATGAGACAACACCCAGGCATTGATTAAGGTGATAATGTCTTTTGGTAAAAATGGTTACATGCAGTACCTTGTATTACAACAGCCAAAATAAACAATGTACTTAAAGTAAATATTAACCCAGGTTGAGGGGAGAGACAAATATTGTGACACCATTTGCATACAGTACCCTGTTATCATGCCTAAGGGTACAGCCTGAATTTGCGAATTAACAACCAAGGTATCAGGCACAATGTGCATAATGTCTGATCATTAACTCATCACTGCCAGACTGCAGGAGTAGTCTGCCAGTGATGAGACAATACTCAGGCATTATTAAGGAGATAATGTCTGTTGGTACACTTGGTTCGGGGCAATACCGCGTATTACAACAACTGAGTTTAACCACATGTCAGCACATACAAGTAAATAATAACCCAGGTTGAGGCGTGGTGGAGGGGCAAATATTGTGACCCATTTGCAAGTAATACCCCGGTATCATGCCTAAAGGCTGAAATAAACAATGTACTTAATGTAAATATTAACCCAGGTTGAGGGGAGAGACAAATATTGTTACATCATTTGCATGCAGTACCCTGTTATCATGTGTAAGGGCACAGCCTTAATTTGCGAATTAACAACCAAGGTATCAGGCACAATGTGCATAATGTCTGATCATTAACTCACCATTGTCAGACTGCAGGAGTAGTCTGCCAGTGATGAGACAATACTCAGGCATTATTAAGGAGATAATGTCTGTTGGTACACTTGGTTTGGGGCAATACTGCGTATTACAGCAGCTGAGTTTAACCACATGTCGACACATACAAGTAAATAATAACCCAGGTTAAGGGGTGGTGGAGGGGCAAATATTGTGACCCATTTGCAAGTGATACCCTGGTATCATGCCTAAAGGCACAGCCTGAAATTAAGAGTTAATAACTAAGATAACAGGAATAGTAATCACAATTTCAGGTTGTTAACTCCAATATTTGGACTCGGCTTCGCCTCGTCCAAAATATCTCCGGACACCTGCACAACTGTACAATTATTTACCCATATAGTACACAAAATAGTGATATATCTATTACAAATAAATAAATAAATAAATGTTCTGGACATGATACACTCGATATTGAACCATGGCATTTTAATGCGTATTGTTTTCTTTTTTTTTTATTTTTAAGATGATTTTAAAGTCATGCCTGCCAACATGGATGCCAGAAACCTAGAAAAATGTGAACATTTCATTGAACAATAACGTGGCAACGAAACAACCTTGCCTTGGATACCAGGGTTGGGGGAATGGTCATGTCACATAGAACGTGATGGGACCCACAACATATACGGTTCACAAATTTACGAGTCACGGAGACATTAGAAAATGTGTATACTGTCAAAAAGTCGGAGATGGCATGGTCGGGTTTTCAAAAAATTGCGAGATGCCTCACCTTCCACTTAGCAATGAACGTGGGCTATCGGTAATGTACTGAAGCAGTTGTATCTTAATTTTAGTTTAAACAATATTTATTTCCAACCTCAGTGAGTACAGTATACAACATGAAGATATTTGTGGATTCGACAGTAAGCCGTTGGCTTGTACAAGGTCGTTTCCACACCATTAATTAATTACCTCTAATATATTCGAGAAACAGCTATAAAATATGTTAAATCCAAACCAGTAAATAATTTACTAAGTAATAATACGGTTTGATGTAGGTTGGAAACACATTTCTGAAATTCTGAAATTATAGAAAGAAGAATAAGAGAAATAAAAGAGAAAACCAGAAATAGTAATCATTTAAGTACTGATAGGCTACAATTTGTAAAACGCCACACTCCACAGAACGGAAGACATGGCCTGAAATGACAACGGAGAATGGCTAGTGGTGGGTTACTTGGTTGGCAACATAGGCTGAGGGTATCACATTTGAATTTCAAAATTCGTTAAGATAAGGATTAAATGTCCTGGGGCGTCGCGTGACGGTAATTGCATGGAGTGCGTTGGATTCTCTTCGTCTTCATTGTGTGTTGTTTGTTATGCATCGGTTAAAGGGAGATTATTCGATGTTTCCTTGCCAATGACGGAGATATGCTCAATAATACCACCTCAAACTCATGGCTCCGTAATTTGTGCATACCAAATGAATGAAGAACAGCCCCTGCAGCGCGGTCATCACCTCCAATTCACACCTTCCAGGAGGGACGTGGGTAGTGGAGGCAATGGCCGAGGGTTTGGGACATTTCGCTCATGGTTAAGAAAAAATTAGTTCTTAATTGGACCCCGAGAAGCATAAAGGAAGATCACTGCGCGTAGGTAAAATACCGATATCCAAAAAGAAAACGAGGCAGTGAGTGAGAAATGATGAAAGGCCACGCTTCCGTTCTGAGCAGTACGTAGAAGTCTATGAATGCCGGATGTGTGACGATGTCACATACTTGGCTGTATAGTCACATAAGGGCCTCGTCAGATAATCTGCAGAGAACGGACGACGCGCTCATACCTCACAAAGTGAACATCCGTAACCGAAAAGGTTAATGAAATGTAGCCGTACTTTAATGATAAGAATTATGGAGATAGGAGGAATGTCCTTTAGGGTGTGACATGTGGTCCTTCCCGCGTCCAGGACCCCGGTAGCAGTGCGTTCATATACCCATGCGTTCATGTACTCACGATCACAGGGGCCTACCTGGAAAAAAAGGTATACCAGACGCATGAGTCCATATGACCAGCTTATTTATTCTTGAGATGGGAGTTGTGCTTTAATATTGAAGGCACGATCAGAAACCTGAAGCTAAGATTTCCGAATTACATGAGTCTATAGTTCCAACTAGTTTTTCATGGAATGTGTGGTGCGCTTAAAACATCCAAGGTGCGACCAAGAACTCGAGATAATAGAGATGTTCATTTAGACTGCTGCATCGTAATCGTAATCTACAGTGGTAAATTTGGGCCGTTCGGGAGGTGGTTTGGAAGAAATATTGTGGCGGTCGACAAACATGTCTATTCACATAATTTTTAAACGCAACCAAAGAGGTGTTGTCTCTAATGTTCAGTGGGAGGTCGTTCCATAGTTTCGTAGTTGAGGGTAAGAAAGATGACTGGTAATTTTTTGTTCTGCAGAAAGGACGTCGGCGATTGCTTGCATTGCGCATGTCACGAGATTGGTCAGCCGAAATGGGGGGAGTGATTCTATTCGAGATGTAAGGGGGGACCAAGTTGTGAAACATTTTGAAATACTGTATCAATTTGTGCTTCTCCCGTCTTATTTTTAGTGTTTCCCAACCAGTTTCCACATACAATGAATGTTTGCTGGCGCTAGTAGTAGCGCCAGTCGTAATACGCGCCGCGGCAAATTGGATGCCTTCAAGTTTCATTGCATCCTGATCGGTACAGTTGTCCCAAACTGTGTCTGCATATTCGAGCAGAGGTCGAATAGATGCAAAGTAAATTTTTTCCAAGGTTTTGCGATCCAGTATGAATTTATTTTTTCTAATTAAATCTAATCGTGGCCAGGCCTTTTTACAAATGTGGTTGATGTGGTGATCCCATGTACACCGCGAGTTAAGAATAACACCGAGGTGTTTGTGCTCTGTGACTTCTTTGATGGCAGTATTGACCATATTTAGAGTTGGGTGTCCTGCTGGTTCTATTTTGCGTGATATAATCATTGTTTCTGTTTTGTGAGGGTTGAATTCAACAAGCCATGTACTAGCCCATTGTTCGATTTTCAGCAGGTCATTATTTAAGAGTTGTGAGGCTCTGTCAGGGTTCTCAATAATTAAATATAGAGTTGTATCATCCGCAAATAGTCTTATGCAGCTTGTCAAATCGAGTGTTATATCATTTATATATATTAGAAATAACAGGGGACCTAGGATTGATCCCTGGGGAACACCTGAAGAAACTGGTTTCCAAGACGAGGTTTCCGAGTTTATTACTACCCTTTGCTGACGATCAGTAAGATAAGATTTTAAGAATTCAAGAAGTTCGCCTGAAATTCCCATTTTATCTAATTTATAGATCAATCCCTTGTGCCAAAAGTTATCGAAAGCTTTGCTTACATCGCAGAATACCACTCTTACATCCTTTCCCTCAGCAAGTGCTCCACTAAACGCATCATATATATCCGTAAGCTGGAGAACAGTTGAATCGCGCGGAGTAAAACCGGACTGAAAAGGACTAAGAATGTTATTCTCCTCAATAAAGTTCCACAGTTGTTCGAACACACACCTTTCGAGAACTTTCCCTAAACAGCTAAGTAATGATATTGGGCGATAATTGGAAACCAAGTTGGGGGGATACTTTTTAAAACTGGGGTTACGTTTGCCTTCTTCTAGTGCGTCGGGAAGTGGGAATTGCGCAGTAGGATATTAAACAGAATTGTAAGGGGTCTTGATAGAGAGGCAATACACCCTTTCAAAGGACGTGGATTTAGAAGATCGGGGCCAGATGCCTTTGAAATATTTAGAGATTTTAGCGATTTGCGAACATCGTTCTCACTTAACAGTATGTTCTTTATTGATGGGCGTTCATCGAATGGCTCAGGAGGAAGAAATGCATTCCTGTCGTCAATTGTCGCAATATTGCAGAAATACTCGTTAAATACCTCTGCTTTATCTACATTACTTGAAATAATTTTATTCTGGTGAAGTAAGTTTGGAATTTCAGTCACTTTATTACTCAGAAGCAGTTTAAGCGTTTTCCACCATAATGCTGAGGGAGTAGACTTATTGTTTAATGTCTTCTGTATTTTATCGTAATGGTTTGCCTTTGATTTTCTAATTACAGAGACAACTTCATTACGCTTTAAGCGATATTTTTCCCAGGTCTCAGGTCTGCTATTTGATTTGGCTAAACGGTAGAGACGTTTCCTTTGCCGAATCAGTAGCCTAATTTCATTATGCATCCATTTGGGTTCTTTTCGCCTGACAGTAATCATTTTATTTGGGATATATACGGAGGCCAACTCAAGGACTGCGGAACAAAAGTCTTCCACCATTGTGTCCAGGTTCGTATGATGGAAAATAGTGTTCCACTGGTAGTTTGCTAATGCATTGTTGAGCCCGTCAAAATTGCCCTCGGCATATTTCCATATTCTACGTTTAAAGCTTTTAACACTATTTTTCTTGAAGTTTATTTCAATAAAGACAGGGCAGTGATACCGTATTAAATTGGGAATAAAAGAGTCTGTTACTTCGCAAGATATCACTTCTACAGTGTCGCTGACGGCTGTTAGATCTAATAAGGTTTCCGAGGTCTCTGTGAAGAATGTAGGCTCAGACACCAATTGTCTAAGATTAAAATAATCAGCAATATCGCTGAATTTTCCACTAATGGGTGGAAGTGAGTTGTCGTTAAAGTCCCCTGTAACAATTATATCCGATATCCCAGTGTCTTTAGCTTTCTCAATGGATGTAGTAATCATATCCCAGGCATCGTTAGTGCTGTTTGGTGGTCTATAAAAAACACCAAGCAGAAAAGATCGTTTGGCAGTATAGACTTCAATCCACATACTTTCAAGTGGAAAGACTTCTAGGTCTGGTCGTATATTGAAGGAGATTCCTGACTTGATGTATATTGCGATCCCTCCTCCCCTTGTAGGGCGGTCTTTTCTCAGGACTGTTTGGAACCCGCATATTTCGAGATCAGAGCTATCGTCCGTTGGTTTTAACCAAGTTTCGGTAAATGCCCATATATCGTGCACAGGCATTTCACATTGCAGTATGTCAATTTTAGGTTTTAATCTTTGAATGTTCAATTGGCAAATTTTGAATGTGGTCAGTGATGGGTTGGAGCTTGATGAGCTTGCACATTGAGAACGAGAAGGGCCGGGATTAAGTTCAATATTACCGGAACGGATGAGAAGAATCGATACACATATGCATATGAAGAGAACTAGTGATATCGACACACAACCTCGGGCACGTGGATGAATTAGTGACTTTATTTTGTTGGTCGGGATCAGACTATAGGAATATGGCGGGTGCATGGAATTCGTTTTACTGCTTACAGGTAATAATGTTTCCACGATACGTCTAAGTGTATGGTAGGATTGTGTTTCAGGGAATGCCTGGACATCCAATGGGACAGACAGGAAATGCATCATAGCCAGCATTAATGTAATACCTTTGCATTGATATTTTAGTAATAAGTTCACAAGCAGAACGCACGACTGGTCAAATAAGCGCTTTTTGTGTACACCCCTGTGTGCACGAACAATGAAGAGACCCACTCGCATTCTATATGTATCGATATTACACATTATTCGTTTTAAGAGATAAGGTAATTAATGTTGGTAAATTGTGAGTGGGTGGCCTGTCACACATAAACACACGAACAGTCAGGAATCCAGAAACCGGGAACGCCTCAGTCACAGCTAATGTACAACGTTTGTAAGGACATGAGTAAATTTCAGGAGGAAAGGAATGAAAAGAGATTGTAAAATTATTGACAAAAAAGTCCAACATATAAGCAGGCTATATACAAACACAACAGAAAACATCAGCTTCATTGCTGATTTTGTGGATTATGGATTATTGTACCCAGCAGCTGAATCGTGCGATTTGCTTTTATGAGATGGGTATTAATGTAGTTGTGAACGAAAAAGTATGGGAGCAGGAGTCATTGAGAGTGATTTAAAATAATTATGCCATGCAGGCAAAAATCATACCCAAACCATAACCCTAATCTAACTACAGACGGCAGGTAAAAAATTAGTGCATGGTGGGTCAGATAAGATTTGCAAAATTCGATGTCCAATGCGAAGAATAAAAGAAATATGATTCACCTCTACTATAATCCCTCCTTGGATTGACCTCTGAACAAAAAAAAAACCAAAGTGAAATAGCCAAGGAGAGTTATAAAGGCATCACAGTTCTAAACCAATGACTCGGGCTCTCGTACTTTTAATTAATATACTGCACATTGAATTGGTCATTACCAGAGTCTAAAAATGGATTTGGAGAGCTCACTGGTTCATGTGCGTCAACGTTACTGATTTAGGGGAGGATCGAAGGAATCACTTACATTACCTGGAAATTACGTTACTTGACACTGACATTGCATTTTCAGAGGTGTTTGAATGATTTGTTTATGCAATTATTCAGGTTTGCCGCAAGATGAAGGAGAGTGCCAATTGAAACTCACCAAGACCCTGTAACAAACAATTATGATTACTTGAAGAGAACTGTCCTCGTCGGGGTTGAACGTACCCATTTCGGTATTGATAAAATGCTTGACATTAGTAGTAATAAGGGGACAAATCACCCAAATGAGGGTGTTAACCTGTTTGTAAATGTAGCGGCAGAGTGCTAATTCAATCCCCAACATGTCTTCGTACTCCCGTTCCAAGAACATAGCTCATGACCCCTCATCGGTGCGGGCTTAAGGAGCTCGGTCCAATGAGAGGTCACGTGCAATGTTCCTATGGCATAATTCGAAGATTTCTTATTACGCAAGAGTTCATTTCCCAAGTATCGATGGACACTCACGTCGGGTAAAGGGTTAAAATAAGACAATAGAAAGATACAGCCAATAGAGGATTGACTCTGCATCAGACTAAGATCTTGCATTCAGTTGTGGATCAGGAAGTACAAGTTTTATTGAATTTGAGAAAAAAAGCGCATTAGAAAGATACAGCCAATAGGGGATTGACTTTGCATCAGGCTAAGATTTTGCACCCAGTTGTGGATCAGGAAGTACAGGTTCTTGGCTCTTGGAATACAACTCACGGAAAAAATCTCAGTATATCAACTACATGCACATGACGCTGCATGTGACAATTTGTGGAACAAGTTTTAAACATACTATTTTCACCGACCCCCTCACCTTTACACACACAAGCTTAGGGAGAAATCTATAATATCTGCACCAACACAATATGTAATAAACAAATGGGTTAACACTCGCGGAAGGCGCGCGTTGGGATGGGGGGCACGAATGCCTCTAAAACAGGTTATATCACCCACAAGAGACAGCACTTGAAAACATCGCATAGACATAAATATGGGTGTAAGCAGATTAAAAGGGTTATCACCATCGCCGGACAGTCGTGGGGGGGGGGGGGCATGTAAAAACGTCTTTGCATCACCCACAAGACACAGCTGGTTGATCTGATTTATAGATACGATATTAAGAGATAAGGTAATTAATGTTGGTAAATTGTGAGTGGGTGGCATGTCACACATAAACTCACGAACAGTCGGGAAACCAGAAACCGGGAACGCATCAGTCACAGCTAATGTACAACGTTTGTAAGGACAGGAGTAAATTTCAGGAGGAAAGGAATGAAAAGAGATTATAAAATTATTGACAAAAGAAGTCCAACATATAAGTAAGCTATATACAAACACAACAGAAAACATCAGCTTCTTAATTTTGAATAAAACACATCGAACATTGGACAAGGCACATTTACTACCTGAGTTGTTTCCGTCTCAAAAGTGTCTCAAAAGTGTCGCCGTGTTTACGGTGGGAAAATCATAACATTGAAGGTTGTGGGCAACATTGCTACGACAAATCACGCCATATGTTCATATGTAAACGATGTATTTCATAATATTCGTTTGCGATTCACAAAGATCATCGATAATTTCGAATCATCTGTGGGCTATTTGACTCATGTCCACAAGTATATGCTGATCGAAATTGTTGTCACAGGAGAGTCACATGCGCTGGTAAGTCAAAGTGCAATCACAACACAAAATATGTCAGAAGTATGAACATGGAATTTTTCTTTCGGAAATTTTTTACTAGTCGTTGCATGGAAATCTCAACAAAAGTGAAGTATGGCAACACACACGAGGCAAAATGAAGCTTCAAAATTGTTTCTTGAGCGCTTTGTCTTATCAACATACAGGCTAATAACCCTGCATTTTCATAAAAACTCTGCACAAAGTTACAAAATTCGTCGTGTTAGAACCAGAACGTCCTATGTCCCCTATGGGACATAGGACGTTCTGGTTCTAACACGACGAAATAGGGCCTCTAAATAATCAAAATTCCAGAAAATAAAGAACTGAAAAACAGTAATTAGTTAACCAAAATACCAAGAAGAATATATACAAATTCAACGTCAATGGCTCGGCCATTCTGAATATCACAATAGTCTACGAGATACATAAAAACACATTAAATTTATAAACATTTCACACGACATTCATTATACATTCCATAAAACAAGCAATATATTTTCTGTCAAAGTACATCCGCCAACCTGTCCATAGGTTTACTTTTTGCAGTAAACTCTTACTTGCCTAATAATAGTGATGGATAAAAAATTGTGAGGTTCTGCATTTTTTGATGAAAAATTATTGAAAATGAACAATAGTGATGGTATTTTCACCTTTGGGCTCTTTTTAAATAATATTGGTGACTTAAATTTCTCTTCAAATTTTCATGTATAACAGTAATTCACTATTATTCAACATGTCAAGGTATTTGAAAATTCTTACTAATGACACATTAAGAAAAAGGTTAAAAGAAGTAAATTCTAGCAAACTTTCTTCATACAGTACGTGGAGAGTGGATTGTAACTAAATCACCCGCAGAGTGGAGTTATCACCCAAACTATAAGTTTCAAGTTTTGTACATATCTTCTAAAAACACAAGCAATGTTTCAGTCAATGGACCTCCGGGTTTAACCCGGAGGTCCATTGGCTGAAACTTTGCTTGTGCTTGTTATGCTTTGCAACAAATTTGCAATTATTGTTGGGTGGAATCTCCACTCTGCGGGTGATTTAGTGATAATACACTCTCCACGTACTGTATATTCTCCTGTGTTCATTCAACCTGGTAGTTGTGGATTAAACACAACTTTTAGCATGTATTAACTTGACGTTGTTGGGAGAAAGGACATTTTGTGTTGTGGGTGTTGTGATTATAATGCAGTCTGCAGCACAAATCCTTGGGGTTGTTTGGGGATGTTATACACCCTCCCCCCCCCCCAAAAAAAAAAAAAATCTATTTTATAGAAATTAGCTGTTTAGATGACATGCTAATTGTGTGTGTGTGGGTGTGGGTGAAGGGTGCACTATCAGTAGGGCCATCACATGGCCACAACACCCCCCCCCCCCTATATATGATGGGTTAGTTTTGCCTCTGACTACAGTGATGCGTACATTTTCTATACATTGTCACATGCGGATGGAGCAAAACAATGCGACATATAAGTACAAATGCACGATTTTCAGCACTGGATATGAAAAGCACTGTATCTAACCTACATGTGGATGTACAGTTCAGGATTTCATCCATGTAAATGGGAAGGGGCCTTTTTAGTGGTCTTGGTGAAATTATTCATTAGGTCATCAAAACATAAATCCACCTGGAAAGTGTTTTCCAGAGAGAATACAGGATCAAATGGGTATCAGTTTATTATAATTAACTATCAGGAAAAAAACACTGGTAAACCAGTCGCATCCGCCCGCGTAATATGCAAATTCAACGGCTGAAAAAATATTATTTTTCAAAAATTTTCAGCAAGACCATATCATGTGACCCCTCTTTGGAACGAGGGGTCATATGATGTGGTTTTGTTGAAATTTTTTTGAAAAATTTAAAAAAAAATGATATTTAAAATAATAAATTTTGATATAGTCTGTGTTGGGTAAAGGGTTAAAGTAACCTGATAATGCTGTATAAGTTCAGTAGTTACGGCATTTTGGGTCAGAAATTGGGAATATTTTAGCATGTACCCCATTGGGAATGGGACCTTAATTTGGCTGCAGAACGTGCCCACACGAAACTCTGGTGTAGTGGGGATACCAAAAACCGCACCATCCAACGAAGCCTGAATATAAGCTGCCTATCGTGCTATCCCATGCAGTGATCCAATTTGACTTGTGGGTACATCTTTCTGTTTAGGTTTGAGACCTTAATTCAAATTGAGGTTCACAGAGGCTAAATTTAGCGATGCTACCCTGCTGTGCAGGGTAGCATCACCAAATTCACCCTCTGGGGACCTCATTTTGCAGATGACAGTCTGCTTATTTTCAGGCTTGTTCCCAACATATCATTGAATTTTTTTGTTTTTTCTATCTCAACCAAGTTGAACCTCATTTGAACAATCTTTGATTGGGGATGGTAAGGTTTGCTTATGGGAGGCAAACGATTACCTATTTACATAATGCAGGGGAAAGGTGGCACTTCTATTATGTTTTCTAGTATCACAAAATATTTACACTTTTTGCCTTAAAAACAGAGCTCATTGGGAGTGGATGGGAGTCACAGGAGTTCGAGGAGGGGAAATTGTACTGGACTCTTTTGTCTTATCTTCCGCCTTCTCTTCCTGTTCAGGAACGTTTCCAACCGCCGGGCATCACGACGCCTGGTAGATGGGCTCTTCTTCTTTTTGCTCTTCTTTTCAGGGCCAGGTCCAAGCTCCTTCGAGTGAGGACCAGTGTGAGAGGGGTTTCTTTCACAAAAGGTGCTACCTCTCCTCGAAGAAGGTGTGGTGGTCTTCTCCTCTGTGTCAAAATCCAGCGTCAGATGGACGCTCTTGCCTCTCGCCTGGAGAGTCCAGTTGAGAGGGCAAGAGACACCCAGAGCTGACCAAGCCTTTTGTAGGTTAATAGGAATGTCCAAATTAGCCACCGTGGTTGCTTTGTGATTGTCCAACTGGTGTTCACACTCTGAAGTCAAAGGTGTGATGTATGTGACAGTGTGTAAAATAATGAAATCTGAATGGTCATATGTGCTACAATAGTGATTTGAATAGTGTGTTAGATATACACAGATCGACACACGCATGTGAATGGGTTAATCGACATAGCACGAGTGCCAGTGCGAAAGGATGAAACGATAGGCCGCAGGCCTCGAGTTTTATCCTTGCGCGATGGCATCCTTCCACAATGGCACATTTAGCCACGAATTGTTTGCCTGAAACAGGAGGGGGCCACTAAAAATTTGCAAGACGTGACGCCCTATTTTTTATTCGGCTCCTTTTTACGCCCACCCACCCACTACGTGCAAATTTTCTACTCCCGTTCTCAGACACCCACCACCACTCTCCCATTAAAATCCAAAATAAACTTACCCCAATTGCCCACGGGGCACGATGACGCTGTGTGCTGAGACGTACTGCACGCCGAGGTGCACATGTCTTCAGCCAATCTAACCCTGTCTGTGCTGTGTAGTACGCAGTACCGCTGTGCGGCGTGTTGTACAGTCGTGGGTTATGATGTTGAAGAGCAAACAGCTGCTCGCCGTTTCTCAGTGGTTCTCTCCGGGTACTCTGGCTTCCTTCACCCGTAAACCTGTCACCGACATGATATGACCCTGGTTGTTAAAGTTTCGTTAAACACCAAGAAATAAATAATAAATAAATAACTTGGGTTGAATTTAGTGCATCAGAGAGAATTTTCCCAAAATATTGTCTGCACATTTTCTACATTTCGAACAAGACACCCACCCCCTAATAACGTGTGGCATTTTCCCAGATTAAGCCCAATATTCTCACATATAAAGCCTCCTGATGTTGTATTTATGTTAAGAGTGTGATGTACAACATCATCGTTAAGGTTTGAAATACAAATGATGGTATATATTAGCTGATATATTGATATATTTTTAAAAAATTCAAAAAATTGCACAAGTTGGAAATGCACATTTTTGGCGCACTCAAGAGACCCACCCACCCCCACGTCACGTCTTGCAAATTTTTGGTGCCCCCCCTCCCTCCCCCCCCCCCGCCTGAAATATTATTTTATTGTAAGTTCTGGTACGAATACGCTAGCAAACTTCCAGGAACCATTGGTGCCTGCTGTCAACTCTGTGAGTTGTTTGCATATATTTGTCATGTTCTTTTCACCCCAACCTTCATTTTGATGTATAATTTGTGTATATTTCATTTATTCAAAGTAAACACATTTCTTTTACTTATATAGCACCTCCAGATTTGGTGGCAGGAAGTTGACCGGGAGTTAAGGATTTCCAAAAGCATTTTTGGTGAGTAAATTCATTTTTTTCAATTTTTAACACATTTTTGTAATCTATTAGGTAGGGAGCAATCATTCATGTATTAAATAACCATTACTATTGAAAAGGAATGAAAAAAGCATCATGTTTTCCACTTGTCCACTCAAACTACAATCTTCAGTTTAGAATCACCTTAATTCCAAAACACTCACCTCGCTACCTGCTTGTTGAAACAAACTAGTTAAGTATCCAGTTGCTACATTAATATCACGAGGGCTTCTTTATTATCAATTGTGTTTAGTTCGTAAAAACAAAAATCAGTTATTTTTGCCTTTTACAACTTATAAATCATGGACACGAACGGACTTCAGAGTCAAGGAAATTGGGGGGATTTTTTGTCTCGAATGTCAAAAAGTTTCCCGGGGAGAGGCTTCCCTCCAGCGAAAGTGGGTGTCCTCCTCTTGTGCTCGCTCCATCTCGCCACTACGTGGCTCGGATGATGCTGCATTTCATATTTCTGTCTGCATATAGTGGTTCAGTGATCTGAACGTAGCGACTTTGTCCCTCCGTTCAAATCGCTGAACTAGCTCCCCCCCCCCCTCTCCCTAGATATTACTCTTGACCCCCCCCCCCCCCCCAACTTTGATATCCAAGCTACGCGCCAGCACGGAAGTCAGTTATTGATGAAAGTAAATCTTTGATACACAACAAATAATCGACCACACTGCCATTCTTAAATGTTGCTTTACCCGAAAGTTGATTCAACCCTCCCCCCCCCCCCCCCCCCCACTCCCCCCTATACGTCCATTACAGATTAAAATGTCACTATTTTTGCAAAAATCGACAAGTAAATTGGAGTGTCTGACAGCTGTTCGCCGCTACTCGATAGTTCTCTCCTCCGGGTATTCCGGCTTCATCAACTCATAAAACTGCTTGACACGACGTTTTTTGAAAAGATTTAACGGTCAAAATTGAATTTGTGCCTCGTCAACAGGTCTGAGGGTGACCAGGCTTTGGAGCCCATGTGGTCCATGTTCCGACACGAGGTGACCATGGCAGTCGAAAGCGTCGTTAAACACAAATACAAAATTAAAGAAATATGGTCAATGTGAACGTTTATTTTCGTGTATCGATTTTTCATTTATCTTCCCAGTTAGTGTGTGTATGTTCTCGGTTGCCAGGTAATAATCAATGCAATGCACAGAAATTGATTCTCAAAACGGAATAGTTGGATTCCGAAAATGGAGGATATCTGGAGTCTGTATGTGTATGGTCGTTCACATATTGTGGATGTCGTTCTGTTGGTTGTATACCGAAAATTATTTCATGAGTGATTGAGACAGTGTTGAAGGGTTAATAGACTGTTGACTATAAACTCTAATTGGGATTAACTTGACACTCAACAAACTAATACATGGTATGACATAATGCTACTTGTGTTTAGAACTTAATACGCCACATTGAATTCTCATAAACCGGACATGGATAAAATTCCGCTTAATATTTGTAAGTATACAGATTAAACCTTTACCGAACGTAACGGCAAAAAACCGGCCAGCGCTATTCTCAAAAATCGCCAATCAATTTTCATTTTTTTTAAAATTTTTTGTCTCAAAAACATAGGTTATGACCCCTCATTGGAACGAGCTCATCGAGCTCGTTCCAATGAGGGGTCATAACCTATGTTTTTGAGACACAAAATGAAAAAAAAATAGTTATTCAAGAATTTCTTTTGTAAGTGTCGTCTACTTTTCATGTTAGGTAAAGGATTACCGATTTTACCAGTTTGTCAGGTGTGGTATTAGCCCTTTCACTTCTGACGACCTGAACGCTCACGCCATATACAATAGATTAGAATCTGCAGCAAAATTGTATGAACCAGGTTCTATTTGCAGAGAAATTTCGTATCAAATTAATTGTACACCCCAATAGCGATGTAGAATCAAGGAACTACTGTTTCGCTCCACTTGGAGACTCGGGAAATAGAACCGCGCCCGTTCAACCATTATAATATCTGCCTAATTTACACGCGCATAGCTGTAGATGACTTAACGGTGCTTCTCCGTCACAGTTGGCTGCCTGTACAGTTGTGTTATCGCGGATGAACCTGCATGTACCCCATGTCTGCAGGTATGGCTTCAGCGCAGGTCTCCTGTGAGTCGTCATAAATTGGATACGTTTTTTTCAAGATTTCAATGAGTCAATCAAAATTGCAGAAATAGTTTCACTGGAAAGCATTATGGTTGCGTGCAGAAAAGTCATTGCAGGGCCACACTGCATGGCCTACCCTTTTCCTTACTCGCCGCTATGCGCGCCGGGTGATACTTCACATCCACCACTGGTCACAACACAGCGTCGATTCGAACTAACTTATTGCTTTTATCATTGTCTCATTTAGGTTGAACTCTTTACCCGCTTAGTATTTTAAAGATATTTTTTATCAAATCTGGTCATGACTGCTGTGTAGCAGCCATGACTAGATTTGATGAAAAATTCCTCTAAATTTAACTCACGGAATCATTGGAGATAAAATGCATTCAATTTACAGGGAGGAAATTTGATTAAATGTGCCTAGACTATACTTATTTTAATGGCAAGAGAAATCCTTCTCTGGGCAGGAATATCCGCCAGCATCATGTAAGGGGTTAATGGTCGCTCACCGGTAGAATTCTTCCTGCCTTAGTGATTGCGACTCACATCTTTGCGAAAGAGACCACAACACAAGTGAATCCGGGACATCTGCCCCTTCCCCCGAACATCTTCTGCCCTCCCCCATTAAAATTAATACAAGGGGAATCTGCACCCCCTCCCACCTGCTGTTTTTTCTACCCAGGAAACCTGCTGTCCTGATATTTTTTTTTACCTAGGACGCCTGCCCCCACCCCTGCTGTTTTTTTTTAACCTGGGACACATGCTGCCCTGCTGTTGTTTTTTTACCTAGGACACCTCCCCCATCCTGCTGTTTTTTTTTACCTATGACACCTGTCCCCGCTATATTTTTATATTTTTCACCAAGGACAACTGCTTCCCCCCCCCCCCCCCCCAGTGTTACCCACTTTAGAGGACTGACACCCCAGAAACAAGCTGTCAGGACACCAGTCTAATTCTGTTCGATGCTGTTTTGGGCTTTTTGTTTACCTTCTATTTATGGAGTTGGCGCAGACTACTGTTGCTGTAGTGTGACGTTCCTTCACTCAATGAGATATACACATATTCTTTCGTACTTCAATTACAGATATTCCAATTGATAAGTAATTTCATTCACCTTCGAATGTGTATGGGCTTTTTAGATTCAGTCGTCTAGATTGTATCACTTGGTTGGAAAAGCGAATTGATCCAGGGCCGGGGATATGGTGGGGGCCCGGGGTAGTAACTTTTGGAGGCCCAAATTGGTCAAGGAATCCACGATTCTTGGGTCAGACCTGGGTCTCCCAAAGTTCTGACTCCTGTGCCTAGCCACCACCCCCCCCCTCCCCCCCCCCATCCCCGAGCGAGAATCAGCCAGGTAAGTGGCCCGTCGTATTGGAATACCAGTTGCCACCCATGTAAAGAAAGAATGTGAGTGTCCCGCGGAGGTGCTCAATCTGTCAACCCTTTACTTAACATGGAAGGTAGACGACACTTGCGAACAAAAGTACTGAATATCTAATTTTTTAATTTTTTGCCTGAAAAACATATAGCTTCTGACTCCTTATTGGAACGACGTCAATGAGCTCCTTCCACTGAGGGGGATATAAGCTATGCTTTTGAGGCCAAATTTATTTTTGTGAATAACACTGGCCGGCTGTGACCCTTACGTTGTATAAAGGATTGATGGACTTTTATCTATATACATATGCGCCAGACCCGGAGTAATTCTTCACTTCAAGAACTTCGGCATCTGCATCAGTATCCCGACACTTTCGAAATGGGGTCCGTCGTAGATTTAACTCTTGGGCCCGAATTTTCTCTCCCTTGCCCCGAATGGTTCGCTTTGTCTTCCAACTGAAATATTCCGGACGAGTGAATCTAACCGCAGGCCGTGGACTATTTAATGGCTTGACTGGTTCAAGGCCATAACAGCGTCGAATTATTTGCTCCAGGCATTGGTTATTGGGTGCTAGTATGGAAATAAACATGATTTGTCGACCACAGTAAACAAGTGTTGCTCCACTTCCTGAGTTTTTCACGAGATAAGTATGAATTTTACCCTTTACCTAACGCAGACGATATCAAAATTTATTATTTTAAATATATTTTTTTTAAATTTTTCAAAACATTTCAACAAAACCATATCATGTGACCCCTCATTGGAACGAGCTCAATGAGCTCGTTCCAATGAGGGGTCACATGATATGGTTTTGTTGAAATATTTTGAAAAATTTAATTTTTCCCCCTGCTCAATTTGCATATTACGCGGGCGGATGCGGGCGATTCGTTGGGTACTGGGTTAATATGGCTGCAGACTACAGTGCAGTCGCCGTGAACTTGGTCGTAATCCACGCGTGTGCAGTGATGTCCACGCATGCGTTTACCAGGCAATAAAAATCATCATCAGCAAAATGTCAATTAATGAAGCACCGGTTGTACCCGGTGCTTCATTAATTAAATTTTTGATGATTATTCCTATAATTAGTGTTTTGAATCTAAAATTATTGCGTCCGTGCAAACATTGCCCTGTCGTGGAAAGTGACCAGTCCACGGCGGCTGTTCTGTAAGTAAACACTGATGATCTCAACAGATTTTGAATGGAAGCGTTCACAACCCTCTTCACTATGATGTATTGGACGATACTTTTGTGGAGAAAGAAGGAGGGGGTGGGGGCGTTATAGATAAGCAATTAACTGGTAGAGTGCTAAATTATTTTTGGTCATCAAAATTTGTTCATATGTCTTTGTCTTGTAACAATTTATGGGAGAGTGCCTATGGGCACTCTCCCATAAATTATAACAAGGCCAATCCAGACAGACTGAATAATTTCACTTCAGAACTAATATGAAGCACATCCACAGAATATGGATGGAGCCTTTAAGTTGTGGTACCTGCACTTCAGAATAAAGCCCAAATATGGTCTTCCAGCCCTGTACCAGTTAAGCATGCACTTCGTGCCGAATGGTCTCAATTATGCTGATTGACGTCCACTCTATATTTATGTTATTGTGATGAGCTTAGAGGCACCTTAAACTCATTCCAAGTGGGGCGACCGTACCCCAGCTCTTGGTCTGCTTGGGCGGAAAAGATATTAGAAAAGATAACTGTTATACTACGTTTATTGTGTGTATTCAACGTTACTCGAGTCGGTACAGACACTGAGAAATGTGCTAGGTACGCCACTTGTGGAATCTGGCCTACGTGTAAGAACGTCATCTGATTGGTCGTTACGCATCTCATTGACGTTACGACGTGAATGAAATGTCTCGACACAAAACACTGTCATGCAAGAAAGTAAACAGACTGGCGAAGGTGATATTTTTCATTACACGTATAAGCTTTATTCATTTAATTCAAGATCAATCGTGAATACAGAATATAACTCGGGTAGAGTACTGGGGGGCGGGGGGGGGGGGGGTGCAGAAATCAACGACCCTTGTTTGCGTTTTTCCTGTATTTCACGCGTGCCTTTGCGCTTGTGAAATACAAGAAAAACTTGCAACTCGGGCGAATTTGTATCGTTGATGTGCATGTCATTTCTCAAACTGTCACGAAATGCGCAGAAATAGCACGCCAAACTGTGTGGTAATCTACGCATTATGATCATAGCAAGGCTATCAAATCCTGTACATATGGCCTGTGCACAAGCAATGTTTCAGCCAATGGACCTCCGGGTAACCCGGAGGTCCACTGGCGGAAACATTGCCTGTGTTTGCTATGAGTAACCAGGAGAACCTGCTGTGTTTTCGATGCCATTCGATATGGCAATTGCGCGCAATACCTACGCGCATTTAACCCTAGATAAGCGCACAGTTCATGACAGGACTTCTAGTTTTAACTGTATCTGTAGAGTGGTATAAACATACAGAAGCTATCTTTGTATTTTCCCCAACCACTTTGAACGTTCACTATAAGTATCTCTTCCTCAATGACATTAGCGTATGGAGGGAGGTTATAGATGTAGAAATAGATGACGAGGGAAAAAATGACTTGGGTAGTGATCACAACCTGATAACAGTTAAGATTATGGGCAAAAAGACGAATAGAGACAGAAATACCTTCAAGGAAGTTTGGGGACTAAAACAAGGAGCCGACTGGAAGCAGTTTCGGGAAAAACTAAAACCAAATCTTGAATGTATACCTAGGGATGCAAATGTCCAGAGTATTTCAGATGGCATAGTAAATAGCCTAACAGAGGCAGGGAAGGATTGTATAGGAAGGGTGAGGGTCCCAACGAGAGAGCTTGGATACAGGGTTAACGAGGGACTGAAAAGGGCTATAAAAGAAAGGAAGGTAAAATGCGCTGCTTACAGAAGAAGTAGGAAGCTTAAAGGGGTGGATAACAATGACACGAGACTAATGAAAGGAGAATATGAACTGGAACGGAGAAAGGTGAATGAGATAAAGAATAATAATAGGAAGGAGCGCAATTGCAGTCTTGCCAGAACAATAAAGAAAACGGGGGGTTCGAGCTCAAACGTATTTTGGAACTGGATAAATAAACGGGGGAAAAGTAGTGTGCAGAGTATCAAAGTGGATGGGGAAAGTACAGAAGATAAAGGCCGTATCGCTTCAGAGTTAGTCAAGCACTGGGAAAAGATAAACGACAGGCGATGGGGCAGTGGGTCCCCACCAAAAAGGAATACACTGGTGGAGGAGAACCTATCCAATCGTGTATGTAGCGAAATAACGGCAGAAGAAGTGCGGAACGTGGTCTCGAAATTAAAAAAATGGTAAAGCGGGAGGGACTGATGAAATTCCGAACGAATTCCTCAAAAATGGAGGGGAGGCACTTATTGAAGTCCTGACAAACCTTTTCAACCTGGCTCTGCGAAAGCAAGAGGTCCCCAGAGAGTGGAGGGAAAGTAAGGTGTCGTTCATACACAAAAAGGGGGATAAGGAAGTTCTAGATAACTATAGGGGGATATCAGTTAGTAGTAACATCGGAAAAGTATTCTGTAAGGTCATATACGGTAGACTAGAGGAAGTTATTGAAGAGAAAGGTTTTTTAGGAGAAATTCAAAATGGTTTCAGGAAAGGACGAAGAGTCACTGATCACCTATTTACACTCACCCAACTGATAGAATCAACAAAGGCTGAAAAGAAAAAGGTGTTTCTGGCATTTCTAGATGTGAAAAAAGCGTACGACCGAGTGTGGAGGGAAGGTATGTGGCGAAAGCTCGAGGGCATCGGACTGGGGGGGTGACTTTGTGGGAATCATGAAAGCACTGTATACAGATGTGCAAAGCCAACTCAGTCTAGGGAGTATCACTACAAAACGAGTCCCTATGGATATAGGCCTCAAGCAGGGGTGTATCTTTTCATCGATTTTGTTTGCATTGTATGTTAAAGATTTAGGGGACGAACTAATTCAGAGTGCGGAGGGGGTAAATGTTGGAGACATAAAGATACCAGGCTTATTCTTTGCGGACGACATGGTGTTAATGTCTAGAACTGAACAGGGGCTAGAGAAACTGCTGGAAATTGTTGGTAGATATGGGAACACTTGGCGGCTCGAACTAAATGAAAATAAAAGCAAGGTAATACCCGTTGGACGCAAGGTAGATATGACGAAGAGATGGAGAGTGGGGGAGTTCTCAATCCCCGAAGGAGAAAGCAAACAAATCACTGTAAGAGAAACGGGAGAGTATGAGTATCTAGGGGTAAGCATAAATATAACGGGAAGAGGGGTGTACAGAAATTACTCAGCCAAACTGATTCTGAAGGGGAAAAGAATTCTGAACCAACTAAAACTTTTAGGGAAAAATAGTTTCAATAAGGTCTTTGTGGGGAAAACACTGTGGGAGAGGGTGGGTTTACCAAGTATAACGTATGGCACGGACGTGATTCCGTTAAACCAAACCGTTATTAAGAAGTTGGAAAGTACTCAGAATGATGCCGGCAGATGGGTAACAGGGTCGAGTAATGCTGCATCTTTGGAAGCAGTAAGGGGGGAGCTTGGGTGGATGAAAATCAAGGACAGGGTAGATTTGGGAAAACTGTGTTACTTTAACTACTTGAGAAACCTGCCTGACAACCGGTGGTGCAAATTGATGCTCGATACCATTTGGAATTCTAATATAGAAACGGGGTGGTCAAAACATGTGAGGGAACTAATGGACAATTACTCTATAGAGGTCACAAACATAGAAGTAGGAATGAAAGAAGGCAAAAGGTTTGTCAAAGAGAGAGTCATGGAGGATTGCAATCGAAACTGGCGAGCAGGGGTTAGCGTGAAAAGATCACTGCAGGGGTTACAATATAAAGAAAAGCCAGCTTTTGAGAAGTACCTAGATGGCACCTTTGGAGGGTCACTGCTGTTCAAACTGAGATCAAGATCACTGGAGCTTCGGGGAAAAATTGGGAGAGATGGGGAAAAGGGATGCCAAATGTGCCACTCTGGAGTAGTGGAGACCCTGGAACATTTTCTCTTGGAATGCCCACAGTATATACCTCATAGAATAAAATTTACTGGAAGAATAATGCAGAAGTGGGGTGAAGAAACAAAGGATAGATGGCTGAAGGGGGACACGAGGGAGAGGGAAGGTATGCTTATTGAAGAAATTGAAAAAGAGGAAGTGAGGGACACTATTAAGCAGTTTATATCTGAATGCTGGGAGGAGAGGAGGGGAAGAGGGGGTGGGGTGCAGGGGGAATGATGGCCTTCTCTTATGAGGACCGCGACAAATCAGCGGCTGGCCAAAGAGTTATTATTATTATATACACTGGCTGAAATGAAACATGCACCCACGAGTTTCTGTGTCCAGAAATACTTCCTCAATGGCCTTTATCACTGCCCCTTCAAAGTCTGTTTGAATAGTTTGTGGAGATAAAACAGAGCCAGTCTTTTCATTCACAACAGCACACAGTTCATTAAAAAGACGTACATAAGTCATTTTCTGCCTATTGGGCATCAAAGCGACAGCTGCGGGGAACATTGTATTACCAGACACGCAATGTATTGGATACAGTTGATTCCACAGGCTAGCGCATGAATAAAATGTTCCATCCATAAATAAAACTGAAGCTTCCTGCATCGTACACAACATCTCATCTGTAGCAAAAACAGAATTTTGTCACCAGACCCATTATCAGTAGCAAGAAATCTTCTTCCATTCTTTGTGAGACTCCATTCATCTTGTTGGTTCACTTCTGCCAGAGTTGCTGGAAGTTTTGGTATCTTTTTTCGGCGATATCTATAAAGACCGGTGTTTGCTTCCTGGATGGTGTCCCGGTCAGAAAAAGCAGGAAGAGCAAGAGTGGGTTTAGCGACATGTGCGATGTCAGCCTCAACTTACTGCTCCACAAACAGACTATCCTCCTCCATCTCCTCTTCGGGGGAAGAGTGTGATGGGCTGGAGGTTAGACTATTACCTGGCGAACCAGCGTCCTCTGGACCTTCCACCGGAGTGGAGGGTACCGAGCTGGACGTGGAACGGACAGGGGTAGCAGGCATTGAGCGTTCAATGCCATGATTAGCCTCCCTCTCTTCCTTCTCCGTCCTTTTCTTTTACATGAACACCGTCCGTCGGCGGGCATCGCGTCGTCTGGCGGAAGGTCCTTTCTTTCTTTTCCTTTTGCAGGTCCGAGTCACTTGGAGGGTGACCAGTGCGGGGGGAAATCCCCTCACGAAAGGTACTACACCTCTCCAAGGACGTCGGTTCGGCTTCTCTATCAAAATCCACTGTCAGGTGAATTTTACCCTTGAGCACCTGGATCCTCCAGGGGTAGCAAGGGTAGCCTTCACTCTGACAAGTGTTTCCTGGATAACAAGTGGGAGCTGCATTGTTTAGTAGTTAGCACCTCGGAGTCCAAGGTGCGAATGAAGTGTGGTGATGAATTGAATGAATGGAAGGTTTTAGCGCGCCGAAGGTGCGCAGGGACGATGTGGGATTTACAAATCCCTTGCGACCCGGTTAACCGCTATTTTTTTCCCTTGTGGTGATGAACCTTGTCTATGAATCTTATATATATGCTAAGAATATGAGGCCAGTTTTTAGTAATTTTGCCTTTTTTAAAAAAACATGCATTCAGTATTACTTTGTTTGCAATCAGTTATTTATTCAAACACTGAAACAATTAATTCACTCTTGAGTTCTGAAAATCTGTTTATTTATTCTACATATCAAAGGAAAAAAGTACAAAGTAAAAAAAATAATGAAATAATAGTACAATAAGCAAATAAACTCATGTGTGATCATTACAGTAATTAGTGTTTTGATTTACTGACTTGCAATCCGTGGTCAGTGTCTTGATTTGTGGCCCAATCCATTTTATCACTGGGTATGTACATGTATGTATTCTGTTAATCCCCCAGAAAGGTGTTAATTGGTTTTAGAAAAGTGTAGGCAGAAAAGCTGTAGGCAGAATGAGAGGTAACCAACTTCATTTGCAACTCCTTCATATTTGTTTCTTTCGAGAAGTTCATCGGTTTCTATAAACCTTAACGTGTTTGTACAGGTTAATTGTTTTTATTACCAGCATGACTCGTCACATAACAACTGGACCGGAACATCACATTACCTCTTGATTGTTTGTTTTTTTATTCAAGGAGGAAAGTGCATGCTGCAGGATTTGCTAAAAGACGGTGAGTAAACTAAATTAAAATATAAAATGTTTACCATTTGTTTAATATACAATTTCCGTTATACAAAGTTTATTAACATTTCAACACACAGAATCATTTTAGCTGCTATATGAGTAATGGAATTTTGTTTATTTTAATTTTCCCTCCTCTGATATTCCCTAAATTCAAATTTATTATTTATTTATTTATTTATTTATGTTGAAGGTCACATATTTCTGCACAATGGCTAACCATGACCGTGACAGTTTTACGGGTGGAGGAAGCCGGATTACCAGGAGAGAACCACCGAGCAACGGCGAGCAACTGTCAGCTTCCCAACATACCAACTCCACACATCAGGGTTAGCATTGGTTGAAGACAGGTGCACCATCGACGTGCAGTACGCCTTAGTACACAGCGTCACCGTGCCCACACGTAGGCAATGGGGGTGAAGTGTCTTGCCCAGGTGCACAACGCGGTTGCGGCAGGTGGATTCGAACCGAGGACCTCTCGGCTTGCAGCCTGCACCTCTACCAGCTGAGCCACCGCGCTCCCGATAAATTCAAATTAAATATACACAAACTATATATCAAAATGAAGGTTGGGCGGTACAGAACACGCAAAAATATATGAAATCAACTCATAGAGTTGACAGCAGCCACCACTGGTTCCTGAAAATCTGGAGTTGTTCTCGTGAAATATAATTTTATCATCAGTTCTGGTGCGAATACGGTAGTAGACTTCCAGGAACCATTGGGGATTGCCGTCAACTCCGTGAGTTAGGGGCCTATATAAGTAATGAAATTTTGTTTATTTTGAAAATTCTCACCTCTGATATTCCTTCAATTCAAAGTAAATATACACAAAATGTACATCAAAATGAAGGTTGGGATGTATAGAACACGAAACACATGTGTTATCAACTTATAAAGTCGACTGTAGGCACCACTGGTTCCTGGAAGTCTGCTGCCGTATTCGCACCAGAACTGATAATTTAATAATATTTCACGAACAAAAAGCTGTGGCCAAATGTGCTTTGATGAGGTGGGGGCTGCTAGAAAAGTACGTAGGACAGATGAGGGGGGGCCCAGGCCGGAGCAATGCTGTAAAGCGTTTGGCGTGGACTATCAAAAGTGGTAGGAAAGGGGGGCCAGAGAAGCAGGTAGATAGGAGTGTAAAGTCCAAAGGCAGTGGGGAGTGCAGCACCAGAAACAGATTTGATGTGCTCGATTCGGAAGAGACAGAGGAGGAGATGGAGGTAGTTGCAACAGATAGTAGCTTGGGGTCTAGGCCAGGGAAAAGGAGGAGGGATCCGGGAGAAGACCAGGGGAGTAGTCCAGGTAGTTCAGGGCCTGGAAAGAGACGGAGGGACAAGGATAGGAGTAATCCTAGGTCAAAGATACCGATACCGATATTGATTCCGAGTGGGGCTGTTGGAGAGGAAGAGGACGCTGTAAACAATAGGAGACTAGATTAGATAAATAGGGCGAGGGCCAAAAGTAAGTTGGTGATTGCGGGAAGTAGCATAGTTCGGGGGATCGACAAGGTTGTCTGTGGTCCGGACAGTAAAAATAGAACAGTTCTGTGCTTTCCGGGGGCTAAAGTGGAGGACCTGAGGGATAGAGTGGACGGTATTGTAGCTGGGTCGGGGCCTGATCCGGTAGTGGTATTACATGTGGGGTCCAATAACATCAGGGAGAGGAAATCAGTTCGTTTGGTGGACACATACAAGGACCTAATTAGTAAGCTACTTAGCAGGAATGCTCGGATCATCGTTTCAGGGGTGCTCCCCGTTATGAGTGGTGGGAATGAGAGGAACTCGCGGATTATGGCACTAAACGAGGAGCTGGAAGAGCACTGCAAAGACTTGGGAATACATTTCATTGACCATTGGGATTCATTCTGGGGACAAGGAGAGTTGTATGGGCGAGACGGATTGCATTTAAGTAGGATGGGTACAGACCTGTTGGGGCAAAAAATTTTACAAGTGGCTGGGCCTTTTTTGGAGAAAAGGGGGGTAGGGGACCACAGCCTATAACCCAGAGGGGCACAAATGCTGGGAACATAGGAAAAACAACAAACATGCACAATAAGGGACATACCAGGGTTATAATAATGTGCCAGTGATGACAAAAAAACAAAGATTCATTAAGTTTGGGTACTGCAACATCCAGGGTCTGCACAAGAAAGTAAGCGAAATATCAACAATGATGGACGAAGGAGACTTCGATATAATGGGTCTAAGTGAGACGTGGATACGACGGGATGAGCGGGTTGATCAGATGAAGGGTTGCGTGTGGATAGGAGCTGGGCGAACTGAGGGTCAGAAACGGGGTGGGGGTGTTGGCATCTACGCTAAAGAGGAATTACAGCCCTCATTGAGTAGTAGTAGTAGTAAATATCTTTATTTTTTGTGACATGTGCTACACATTACATAATGCATTTAATAAGTGGAAAACATAAAGCACCCGACCCATTGGGTCTATATGTCACAGTTATGGAAAATAAGTCTTCCCATACACAGGGCAATCAGAGTACAGCTTAAAACGTTCATTTGAGTCTATTAATTCCTTTCCATAATTGCTAATGGCATTTTCACTACACCTAACCTTTGCCAATCCCCATCCCGTGGTGAAGCAGGCAGAGTCTGTTTCACCACGTGATGGGGGTTGACTTAAGTCAGCGTTAGTCTTTGGAGCACAAAGTATATATCATTCAACTCTGGTATAAAGTATTCATTCTTCGATTATAGGCTCTCATCAAGAATTTGGCGCATTGACGCGGATAGTAATCTAAAATTATGTTCATCAACTGGTTATTACCCAGGGACACCTCCACGAGATGTTCTTCGGAAATAACATCATAAAGACTCTTTCTCAGGTCTGCATAAAGACTGCAGTCCATGAGAAAATGTGATTCATTCTCTATCGTGTTTTGATCGCACATTGTACAAATACGTTCGTGAATCTGCTCCCCTCGAAATCTGCCAGTTTCGATTCGTATTGGTAAAACCCCGCATCGAAATTGAGCCATTATTGATCGTTCTTGACGACTAAGATTCATTTTTACATAATTTGTTGTATCATTATACTTTTTAAATTGACGGTAAGTTCTCAGTTTTGGTACATGTTGAACACCTTCGAGCCATTTTTCTGCAAAGTATGCATGAATTAGGGCTTCCGTCTCTTTAAGATCACAGGGTGATTGCGTATCAAAGAAAACAAGTTTTTCAACCTCCTCAAAGATTGTCCTGACATCCGAACACCACCCACCTAAACCATGGCCATAATCCCACTGAAAAACCTTATGTAATAACCTACTTTCATCCATATCAGTCAATTTATTCCAAAGTTTTACCATATTTACCCAGTGACGCTCTCTACTAGTTTTTAAACCCATGTCCCCATTAACAGCGAGAAGTGGCGTGAAACGATGTACACCCAAAAAATATCTCAAAGCCCGGTTTTGTACCGAGTCTATGCTTATACGTTTCTTAAATCCCCACACTCCTGACCCATAATCAAGTATTGGGCAGACACATTGCCTAAATAATTTATCAAAGGTTCGAAAGCCCACCTCTTTGTAGGGGTGTATTTTAGAAATTATTGCTCCTAATGCCCTACCAGCGGATTTCGCGAGGTTGTCGGCGGTGATAGCCATATCTTTATTCCATTTCAGAGTGACACCTAAATAATTATATTCATCAACTACATCGATATCTTTTTCTCCCATTCCAAACCCATAACTGTTTCCATCATCGTGTCTGTTTCTAAAATGAACAACTTTTGTTTTTTTCTCATTCACCACCATACGCCATTTCTTACACCAGGTATCAACAATAGCTAAAAGGTGGTGCATGTCGTCAGGGTTATCTGTCATGAGAACCAAATCATCTGCGTATAAAAGTACAGATATAATATCGTCATTTAATTTTATCCCCTTTTTGCTATTTTTTTTATTTCTCCAGCCAAGCCATCAATAAATAAATTAAAGATTGTCGGTGACAGATTGTCCCCATGTTTTACTCCACTACTACATGTAAAATAATCACTTAACTGACCATTGACCTTAACGCAGGATTCAGTGTCACTGTACATGCTTTTGATTGACCTATAAAGATTTCCATCCACTCCTGACGTCAGGAGTTTATACAACATCAAATCGCGGTCAACACGGTCGAATGCTTTTTGAAAATCGATAAATGTTGCAAATACTTCGTGTTTTCCCCTAATTAGTGACGTGAGTGTAAAAATGTTATCAACAGTTGACCTCTTCGGCCGAAATCAACAAGTAAATTATTGTGTTCGATAAAGTCGACCAATCTATTATTCAATAGGGTAGAATACAGTTTACCACATGTTGGGCTTAGGGAGATTCCACGATAATTTGTAGGTACCCTCTGATCTTTCAATTTATCTTTAGGAATGGGACAGATAATTGATTTTTTCCATGTGGATGGAATAATTCCCGTATCAAAAATCAATTGAAATAGTTTATGCAATACACGAATAACATTACCGAATTTAAAGGCTTCATACGGAATGAAATCACAGCCGCTTGATTTATTATTCTTCGCTTTTTTAACAATTCGTTCCACCTCAATATATTCAATTGAGCGATTCAATTCATAATTTGACTCATAAAGTGGGTCGAGCATTTTATCCTCGAAAAAACGCACATCATTTTTCCTTTCTTCAAGAAATTTTTTATCGAATTGTGTTTCACGAAATTCAGGATTATACAGTTTCTCAAAATCAGTTCTCCAGACATTTAGCACCTGTGCCTTATCGTCACTGATAGACCCATCGTCGTTATACACTTCATTTGGGATTTTACCCCCCTTCGATGGACCCAAACTTTTAATTTTCTCCCAAAAAGCATTCGGATTCTCTTTACATAGAGACTCTGTGTCAAGTGCAAATGTCTGTTTATACTGACGTTCAAAAAATCGTAATCTTGAGTTAATTTTTTTTTGGGACACCTTAAATCGGGCATATGCTTCGGTCGTGTTTTTATTTTTTACACCAGTCTTTTTGTTTTTCAAAAATAATTTTTCGTCTTCATGCATTTCTTTCCAGAGATGAGTAAGTTCGGGGTTCCAAAAAGGCTTGTAGAATTTAATTTTCTTTTGGGTCTTATACACACTCGAGGACCCGTAATTCGGGAACAAACTTTGTAGTTCTGTGATAACTGTACTAACTAACTGCGAATATATTTTATCCACCTGGAGTTGAGTTTCATGTGCCGATTCAATGGCCAAGATTATTTCATTAAGATGGTTTATTGATTCCAGATCTGTTAAAAAGTTATCTGGCAACGGTTTGACTAATTTACTTTTTCCAATTGTTTCGAAATCTTGAGGGTTTCGTTGACATAGAAAATCATGATCAACGGAATATTCAAATCACAGAAAACTATGGTCGGGGGGTTTACTTCGGGCACCGAGGAGATGGTGTAGCGAATACTTTTCTATAATCGAAGTCTGTGTGACTACTTTAAACTTATCACATTTATGAAACCCGTCATGCGTAATACAGATATAGTCCACCACAGAGCTACCCCTTGGACTGATACATGTAAAGTTGTCTTGCTGAGGAACGCCACGTCCATTTAGGCAACACACTTTTGACTCGTTCAGGAACTCTAAAAATGCCCGACCGTGCTGATTAACTACATCATCAATCGATACTCTGAGAGGTACGTTATCAAATTCCGTATTAAAATCCATTAAGTTGCCTATCCGCGCATTAAAATCCTCGCAGAGAATAACAGTGTTATCTTCACAGTATTGATACATCAATACAAGAAGGTGTGAGAAGAAAGAGTCAGCATCTCTACCCCAATGTGAGTTTTCTGGTGGGAGATAGCAGGAAACAATCACAAAAGATGAGTCATTGTTCTTCGACCAAAATTTAACACAGATTATACCATCATAAGATTGATCAAGAATGTGATGATTGAAAGAAGTCAATAATTTTTGTTCAATTAACAGCCCAACCCCACCAGACCCCTTTGGGGCATTCTTATGTTTCGCCTTTCTGTTGGACCCAACCCATTGATATCCTTCTATTGTCAACACATCCCCACCAATTAAATGACTTTCACTAATACTTAATATATTACAATCAATTGCCTTGATAAGCTTTTCTTTCAAAAATCTGCTTTCTTTTCCCCACCCATTCAAGTTCGTGTGACCAATTCTTAGTTTATCAAAGTTATTATGTGACCTATTGTATAAATTGTCATTCAGTCTATTATCTCCAGCAATAGGATAAATACCGTTACCATCCTCATGATCAGACTCTGAAGTATTCCCAATACAAACTGTCTGGTGCCTAGAATCGAATCCCTTTTTTACCGACTCGTTCTTACGCAGAATACGTCCACTTCCAGATATAGTAAAGTCTTTGCCTCCAGGGATCTGGTTTAATAAGGTTCTTGAATTAAGTTCGAACAATCTCTCTACATGGGATTTGCCCCCTCGGAGATAACAACGACCAAAACGCGAACTGTCTTTCAAATTTCTTTTATGTCTCAAGATAAGTATTTTCTGATCCAGTGATTGTAACTGTATTTTAACAAGAGCTGGTTTGTCTCTGTACCTCTTCTTCAGACGAGTGGCATTCACAACATTCACTTTCCCGGTGACTTCTTCACCTAAGCACGAAAGAAGATCATCCAATGTTTTCTTCAAGTCTTCATTACCATCGTCACACTCTTGTATATTTGTAGCAATTATAACTGTATCACTTTCAGACATTCCTTTCTCCGTGTTGATGTTTACACCACCAGAAGCACAATCGTAATTATCCATCCGAGTTTCTAACACATTAATCTTATCAATCAAATTATCATTGTCAATAACGGTACAGTTCAGCTGATCATTTTTACCTGCACGGGCTACCTCTCCTTGAAGCGAGTTCACCTTTTCCCACAACTCATCAATACGGTTCTGTTCCGAAGCGATATGTAAACTAAGTTCATCTTTTACCTCCTTCATTTTGTAATTCAGCGTATTCATAATTTCACTCCTCAGTTTATCCAATTTGCTATCTAAGCTTCTTCGTAAACCATCTTGACCACTCTTAATCTCAGTCACCAAGGAAAATAATTGCGAGAGCTGAGTCGAAACATCATCTTCACCGACATCAACACCCGATTCCGCCATCTTAGCTACCTTAAGGGCTAAAAGTAATGAAATTTTGTTTAGTTTGAAATTCTCACCTCTCATATTCCTTAAACTCAGATTAAATATACACAAATTATACATCAAAATGAAGGTTGGGATGTATAGAACACGAAACACATGTGTAATCAACTCATAGAATCGACTGTAGGCACCACTGGTTCCTGGAAGTCTGCTACCGTATTCGCACCAGAACTGATAATAAAATAATATTTCACCAGAACAACTTGTGGCCAAATGTGCTTCATATATCCAAGAACAAAGCTAGGCATTCAAAACACTTTCGAATACAGCGATAGGTCTGCATTTTGGAAAAGGACAACACTGTCTGCATTTTTTATTGAAAATGGTTTCCATGTTCGACAGACATGCGTAAATCACTCGTTACCACGAATTTCCATCAAAAAACAAAATCGTAATTCTAAGAAATTTCAACAGGTATCATGATATCTTGCATTGAATATGGCAACTGAGGAATCTCTATCTAATAACAGTATACTGTATGAAGGCGATCTTTTTCATTATTTGATTTTAGACGGCGTTGTTTTTACATGCTTTTTCTGTCCGATGACGTCGCCGGAAATCGAAAGTATACCCACACGTAAACAAAAGCAAAGGCGTTGGAATTTTCCCCAATGCAGCTCTGTCGCCGTGTTTTGAAGAATTTTTATCCCCTAGCTTTGTTCTTGGATATGTAAAGCACATTTGGCCACAAGTTGTTTTCGTGAAATATTATTAAATTATCAGTTCTGATGCGAATACGGCAGCAGACTTCCAGGAACCAGTGGTGCCTACAGTCGATTCTATGAGATGATTACACATGTGTTTCTTGTTCTATACATCCCAACCTTCATTTTGATGTACATTTTGTGTATATTTAATTTGAATTGAAAGAATATCGGAGGTGAGAATTTTCAAAATAAACACAATTTCATTTCTTATATAGGCCCTTAACTTCGGGTTTCGGCGTTGAACCATCAGAGTTCCTTTCCCTCCTCTGAGCCTGACCTTTATTTCTCATAGCTGGCTCTATAACTTCTCCATCACCTTAAAACCCTTTTCGTAAAACAGACATGATCCAGAAAACTCAGAATTTACCATAGAACTCGAAATTTCCAAGACCACAAAAAATTACAAAACTAAAACCCTGCACATGCGTATCTTATCTCATTGATTACAGGTCTCACAGAAGCAAGGACTCAGATTCCAGTATCCAACGAAATAGTCTGGGCAAAAATCAAGTTAGGAAGCAGGAGTGTTGCCGTTGGTGTTGTATACTTAGCAGTGGAGGGAAGTAAGCCCGAGTGGAATGATTCAATATATACAACTCTTAGATCGAATATCACAGAGCTTGGAGGCAGAGGGGTTAGTATTGTCCTAATGGGGGACTTCAATGGGCACATCGGGGATAAGGAGGAGGGCATACGGGGAGGTGATAGGAAAATTAACACGAATGGGAGGAAGATGTTGGACCTATCAAAAGAGCTTCGTTTAAAGATCCTGAACAGGGATGTGAAATGTAAGGGTAAATGGACCTGGGAGAGGAACGATAAGAAAACAATAATTGATTATATACTCACTGACATTAGCGTATGGAGGGAGGTTATAGATGTAGAAATAGATGACGAGGGAAAAAATGACTTGGGTAGTGATCACAACCTGATAACAATTAAGATTATGGGCAAAAAGACGAATAGAGACAGAAATACCTTCAAGGAAGTTTGGGGACTAAAACAAGGAGCCGACTGGAAGCAGTTTCGGGAAAAACTAAAACCAAATCTTGAATGTATACCTAGGGATGCAAATGTCCAGAGTATTTCAGATGGCATAGTAAATAGCCTAACAGAGGCAGGGAAGGATTGTATAGGAAGGGTGAGGGTCCCAACGAGAGAGCTTGGATACAGGGTTAACGAGGGACTGAAAAAGGCTATAAAAGAAAGGAAGGTAAAATGCGCTGCTTACAGAAGAAGTAGGAAGCTTAAAGGGGTGGATAACAATGACACGAGACTAATGAAAGGAGAATATGAACTGGCACGGAGAAAGGTGAATGAGATAAAGAATAATAATAGGAAGGAGCACAATTGCAGTCTTGCCAGAACAATAAAGAAAACGGGGGGTTCGAGCTCAAACGTATTTTGGAACTGGGTAAATAAACGGGGGAAAAGTAGTGTGCAGAGTATCAAAGTGGATGGGGAAAGTACAGAAGATAAAGGCCGTATCGCTTCAGAGTTAGTCAAGCACTGGGAAAAGATAAACGATAGGCGATGGGGCAGTGGGTCCCCACCAAAAAGAAAAACACTGGTGGAGGAGAACCTATCCAATCGTGTATGTAGCGAAATAACGGCAGAAGAAGTGCGGGACGTGGTCTCGAAATTAAAAAATGGTAAAGCGGGAGGGACTGATGAAATTCCGAACGAATTCCTCAAAAATGGAGGGGAGGCACTTATTGAAGTCCTGACAAACCTTTTCAACCTGGCTCTGCGAAAGCAAGAGGTCCCCAGAGAGTGGAGGGAAAGTAAGGTGTCGTTCATACACAAAAAGGGGGATAAGGAAGTTCTAGATAACTATAGGGGGATATCAGTTAGTAGTAACATCGGAAAAGTATTCTGTAAGGTCATATACGGTAGACTAGAGGAAGTTATTGAAGAGAAAGGTTTTTTAGGAGAAATTCAAAATGGTTTCAGGAAAGGACGAAGAGTCACTGATCAGCTTTTTACACTCACCCAACTGATAGAATCAACAAAGGCTGAAAAGAAAAAGATGTTTCTGGCATTTCTAGATGTGAAAAAAGCGTACGACCGAGTGTGGAGGGAAGGTATGTGGCGAAAGCTCGAGGGCATCGGACTGGGGGGTGACTTTGTGGGAATCATGAAAGCACTGTATACAGATGTGCAAAGCCAACTCAGTCTAGGGAGTATCACTACAAAACGAGTCCCTATGGATATAGGCCTCAAGCAGGGGTGTATCTTTTCACTGATTTTGTTTGCATTGTATGTTAAAGATTTAGGGGACGAACTAATTCAGAGTGCGGAGGGGGTAAATGTTGGAGACATAAAGATACCAGGCTTATTCTTTGCGGACGACATGGTGTTAATGTCTAGAACTGAACAGGGGCTAGAGAAACTGCTGGAAATTGTTGGTAGATATGGGAACACTTGGCGGCTCGAACTAAATGAAAATAAAAGCAAGGTAATACCCGTTGGACGCAAGGTAGATATGACGAAGAGATGGAGAGTGGGGGAGTTCTCAATCCCCGAAGGGGAAAGCAAACAAATCACTGTAGGAGAAACGGGAGAGTATGAGTATCTAGGGGTAAGCATAAATATAACGGGAAGAGGGGTATACAGAAATTACTCAGCCAAACTGATTCTGAAGGGGAAAAGAATTCTGAACCAACTAAAACTTTTAGGGAAAAATAGTTTCAATAAGGTCTTTGTGGGGAAAACACTGTGGGAGAGGGTGGGTTTACCAAGTATAACGTATGGCACGGACGTGATTCCATTAAACCAAACCGTTATTAAGAAGTTGGAAAGTACTCAGAATGATGCCGGCAGATGGATAACAGGGTCGAGTAATGCTGCAGCTTTGGAAGCAGTAAGGGGGGAGCTTGGGTGGATGAAAATCAAGGACAGGGTAGATTTGGGAAAACTGTGTTACTTTAACTACTTGAGAAACCTGCCTGACAACCGGTGGTGCAAATTGATGCTCGATACCATTTGGAATTCTAATATAGAAACGGGGTGGTCAAAACATGTGAGGGAACTACTGGACAATTACTCTATAGAGGTCACAAACATAGAAGTAGGAATGAAAGAAGGCAGAAGGTTTGTCAAAGAGAGAGTCATGGAAGATTGCAATCGAAACTGGCGAGCAGGGGTTAGCGTGAAAAGATCACTGCAGGGGTTACAATATAAAGAAAAGCCAGCTTTTGAGAAGTACCTAGATGGCACCTTTGGAGGGTCACTGCTGTTCAAACTGAGATCAAGATCACTGGAGCTTCGGGGAAAATTTGGGAGAGATGGGGAAAAGGGATGTCAAATGTGCCACTCTGGAGTAGTGGAGACCCTGGAACATTTTCTCTTGGAATGCCCACAGTATATACCTCATAGAATAAAATTTACTGGAAGAATATTGCAGAAGTGGGGTGAAGAAACAAAGGATAGATGGCTGAAGGGGGACACGAGGGAGAGGGTAGGAATGCTTATTGAAGAAATTGAAAAAGAGGAAGTGAGGGACACTATTAAGCAGTTTATATCTGAATGCTGGGAGGAGAGGAGGGGAAGATGGGGTGGGGTGGAGGGGGAATGATGGCCTTCTCTTATGAGGACCGCGACAAATCAGCGGCTGGCCAAAGAGTTATTATTATATCCAAGAACACAAAGCTTGGGGATCAAAATTCTTCAAAACACGGCGACAGAGCTGCACGGGGGAAAATTCCAAAGCCTTTGCTTTTGTTTTCTTATGAGTATACTTTCGATTTCCGGTCGACGTCATTGGACAGAAAAATCATGTAAAAACAACGCCGTCTAAAATCAAATAATGAAACAGATCGCCTTCATACAGTATACTATTATTAGATAGAGACTGCACAGTTTCCATATTCAATGCAAGGTATCATGATACCTGTTGAAATTTTTTAGAATTACGATTTTGTTTTTCGATGGAAATTCGTGGTATCGAGTGATTTGTGCATGTCTGTCGAGCATGGAAATCATCTTCAATAAAAAATGCAGACAGCGTTGTCCTTTTCCAAATTGCAGTCCTGTCGCTGCACTAGAAAGTGTTTTGAATACCTAGCTTTGTTGTTGAATATCTGAAGCACATTCGACCACGAGTTGTTCTTGCGAAATATTATTTTATTATCAGTTCTGGTGCGAATACGATAGCAGACTTCCAGGAACCAGTGGTGCCTGCTGTCAACTCTATGAGTTGATTACATATGTGTTTCGTGTTCTGTACATCCCAACCTTCATTTTGATGTATAATTTGTGTATATTTAATCTTAATGTAAGGAATATGCGAGGTGAGAATTTCAAAATAAACAAAATTCCATTACTTATAAAGCCCCTTAATTGCATATATTTCTCGTATTCTATAGATCACAACCTTCAGTTTGGAGTATAATTTGTGTATATTTAATTTGTATTTATGGAATATCAGAGATGGGAATTTCAAAGTATACATTTTAGGTTTGAAAATGTGATTACAACACATGTATATCATCTTATCGGTTTTACCTGTATTTGCATTCCCTATGTGGAGAGGAGAAGGAGGGGGGGGGGGGGCATTGTCACCACATAACCAGGAAGCGAAGCTCGGGCCTCAGGGATAGCGAGTACGGAGATATTGTAGTTTATACAGATTCCCAATGGTTACCGGAAAGAGTGGCGCCCCAGTTTCCCCCCCCCCCCCCACACTCATCACGGAGGAAGCAACTTCGATGCTATCCACAAAGGGTATGTTACCAATTCCATTAATTGCAATATTGGTGTCCCGGTTGACACACAGGACCAAAGAAGAAGATAAAAAAACAAAAAAAAAACACACGAACAATTTGAACAAAATTCGACCGAGGGGGTTGTCAAAAAGGGGTGTAAGAGTAAATGGGGCAGACATAATATCAGGTATTACTTTTACCTCAAACCTGCATGATCAAATGTGCGAATTAGGTTATCACTTATTTCTGATGGGGTAGCGTTTGAGCTTTCGTCTGTTGAAAGTATAATCCAAAATAGAGGTAGTAGTTGCTGCTAAGATAGTTTTTAGGGCTGCATAAGTCGGTACTTAAGTACAACTGTATAGATGTACGGGGAAGGAGATCTAGGGAAGGTGATCGATGGTTGCTGAATTCTACTGACTTTGTCAGACCATTTCTAGTAGAATATAAGTCGACAGAGCTTAAGAGATCGCTATCTAGAGCAGTTTGGGAGAAAATTTCCTGGCTTAAGCTTGACTATATTGGACATATCGGTAGCGTATAACACCATTATCTGCTTCGGGTTATAACAGTGTTCTAATAAAACACACAATCGTGCAGTCGTTTTCACAGCAGGTGTGACATACCGCGAGCTATTTGACATGTTAGAAAGTTACTGAGTGTAACCGAGACAGTCGGGGGCGCGGTGGCTCAGTAGGTAGAGGTGCAGGCTGCAAGCCGAGAGGTCCTCGGTTCGAATCCCACCTGCGGCAACCGCGTTGTGTCCTTGGGCAAGACACTTCACCCCCATTGCCCATGTGGGGGGCACGCTGACGCCGTGTACTAAGGCGTAGTGCACGTCGATGGTACGCATGTCTTCAGCCAATCTAACCCCGCCTGTGCTGCAGTGCGGAATTACGATGTTGGGGAGCTGGCAGCTGCTCGTCGTTGCTCGGTGGTTCTCTCCGGGTACTCTGGCTTCCTCCACCCGTAAAGCTGTCACGGTCATGATTAGCCATTGTGCATAAATATGTGACCTTAAACATCAATAAATAAATAATAAATACCGAGACAGTCTATAGTAGTATGTTGGTGAGAAGGGGGTGGGGGGGGGGGGTGCAGTATGAGTGTGCTCGTATAATAGAGTAACATAGGTCTGAGTGTCACAAGATAGGTGTTGACACATCACTCGGTAATGTTTTGGCTGGATGAGATTGTTCTTAAAAGGCGGAAATCGTCCTCTATAGCCGACATATTAGACACATTCGTGACTCTCACTACCTTACCATCTTTATACTTTATAAATATAACACCGTCAAAGGTCCAAGTGTCAAGGATCTTGCCATCTTTGCGGAGAGTACGGGCTCTTTTTGCAATCCCGGCTCGATTCTTAGTGAGGTCCTCATTTATGAACAATGGTTGCTGAGATCTCACACCTTTCAAATTTGCACGTTCTCTAAAAAGTCTGTCGCGAACCCTATAGCTAATGAGCCGAAATATTATTGGTCGGGGCTAGCCTGATTGATTCCTGGGCCCTACACGGTGACTCCTTGATATTTCGTCAATTGATAGTGGGACCTTAATGTCTTTAGAAATATTCAGCACAATATCGTCGGTATTTTTCCCGGCAGACTCGGGAACTCCTGACAGGCGTAGGTTAGTGCGTCTGTCATATTGTTGGAGGTCATCTAGGTCGTTTTTCAAATGTTCAATCACATTGTCTTTTTCGAGAAGACTTGTCTCAAGATCACGAACCCTACCCTAAAGATAAGAGGGATCTCACTGGTGGTTTTTTACTACAAGTGAGCCCCCCCCCCCCCCACACACACACACCTCTCCCTCTCCATCAAGATTGCAGGTGATGAGGCTAATGTTTATCCAATAGCAGCGTATGCCCTCCTGATACCAGTTCTTACCAATTTCTAAGAGTTAACCTTAACAAACGTAACCTGTTAAGCTGAGCTGTATTGCGCACTTATTGATACCTCGACCTGATGCCGATGCTGTGGGACTTTTGCAGTCGTGTTTTCTGGAACTGTATTTTCTTTTTGTGACTTTGAATGGGTTGAAGTGAACCATTGGCCTTTTCAGGGATGTTGTCATTTTCAAGTTGGCAAATTGCCATATCTTTTAGGGTGCTAGTGATTCATTTTAGTTAGTTATATTGACAGGTGGAAAATGCAGTTCTGGAACATGCGGTTGTGGGAGGTCTATAGTACTGGCTCCTGGCTGAACGATAATTGCTCCCCCAGGTTATAACCTGGCCTCCTGAATGCCGAAGCTCCCAATGAACATGAACTGAGACAGCTTCCAGATCCAGACTATTAGGCTAGCATAGGCCCACAACGCTCACAGACTTGGTATTCACGACCATATCACTAGATGCAACTATCCTGCCCTGATTATACTTCTCTTTAAGACGGCGACCTAGCAGGATTATTTTACTGCATTACTTAATACTCATGTAAATATGTTTAACTCGTTTGTTTGTTTACCAACTTTTATCCTTCAATCACTCTCTCTTGTGAGTCCCGACTTCTCTTCTTTCTATTTTCTTACAGGCCTTATCCGGATGGTGTGGTACCAGGTGTGGATAGGAATGTTCGTCCTGATTGTAGTCCAAGAACAGATCCCACTCCTGAACTTTTTACTGAAAATAGCACTGTATTGTCATGCTAACGTCGAGTCTTATAGAATCAGAGTGGGTCTGTTTGCGCCTATCGCACGCCGCGGTAAGCATGCCAAGCGACAAATAGGATATCCCGAAGTATTGTTTGTCACGTTGGTCTCCAAACTTGGAGTCAGGGGTATAACAGTCATGGTAGCAATACAAGTATGGCTCCACGCCCAATGCTTACTGCAGAGCCAACCATGCGCCTTCGAAGTACTATTGGGACTACCCAACCTATCCAGACAAACATGCACTATCAAATCACGCTACAGCAAATCGGAATACTATCCAAACCAAAATCCAGACAAGGTCAGACTCAATTCACCATACTGGCAAAGCCTACTCATTCATCTGGCGGGGGATATTGAACAAAACCCTGGTCCTTCAAGCCATACTTCCTTTGAAACAGACACGAGTGACTCCCATGGGACTAACTCTAGCATTGATACGCGAGACTTCTCCATCCTCCATCTCAATATCCAAAGTCTCCAGCCTAAACTAGACATTCTGTGTGGTGAAGTGGTTCACTACATCATTTGTTCTTTCACAGAATCATGGCTCGACGACTCCGTAAGTAATACCGATATACAATTACCCCATTTTCACCCACCGCTTAGGAACGACCGCGAGTCAAGAGGGGGCGGAGTAGTGACCTATGTACGAAATTATATCCCATATAAGCGTCGTATGAATCTAGAGATCGCTGGCCTCGAGTGCGTGTGGGTCCAAATTCACACCAAACAAGGCGATTTACTATTAGGGACCATTTATAGACCGCCAAATACAAACATCTGGACTCTTATTGAAATGTCAGTAGAAAAAGCCCTTGACACGAATCCCCACTCCATAATTGTTACAGGTGATTTCAACGAAAACCAAATAACTATACAAAATGGACGTATTCAAGAACTCATCAGCCAGTTCAACTTAAAGCAACTAATCGATCAGCCAACGTACCATACCGAAACGTCCAACTCGCTGCTTGACCTGTTCACGGTAAGCAACGATGCATTGGTTTCTCAAAGTGAGGTTGGTGATCCATTCTTTGCTGGTCTTGTCCGTTATCATTGTCCCATTATCCTGAAGTTTAATATCCCGAAAAAAGCCCAACAAATATTCAAGCGACGTGTATGGAAATACACGGATGGTGACTATAATGGTCTAAATTACGACTTGTCAGCGGTTGACTGGATTTCGTTAACTAATGATTGCCCAATCGACAGCTTAGCTGAGGTCTTTACAAATATTCTAAAGGAAAAAATACCAAAATACATCCCCCGCAAAATTATCACTACACGTCCCGACCAGCCCCTGTGGATGCACAATGAAATTAGAAAACTTATCCGCCAAAGAAAAAGGCGTTATCGCAATGCTAAACGAAAAAAACACTCCCCAAGCTTGGGAAAGGTATCGTCTGAAGAGAAATGAAACTGTGTCGGCCATCCGTAGAGCAAAAACAAACTATAACGCCAAGATTGAAGCTAAAATAAACTCCACCACAACCCCAGCATCGCAGTGGTGGAAATCACTGAAAAGCTTACTGTCTGACACGAGGAAAACAGTACCCGACCTGATTGTGAATGACAAAGTAGTCTCCCGAGAAGATGAGAAATGCGAAATTTTAAACGAACATTTCTGCTCGATATGAACATGTGATGACGCGAACCACCAATTAACCCACAGGACTTTGACACAGATCGCCCGCAACTCGAATCTATTATTTTGAGTGTGCAAGATGTAACCGACGCTATAAATTCACTCAATGTCTCCAAAGCTTGTGGACCTGATAAAATAATCCCACAAATATTAAAAAGATGCTCACTGAGCCTGGCTGAACCCTTGAAAGAAATATTTAACCTGATGCTGCAAAGATCCCATTTCCCCGGTCAGTGGAAACTGGGAAACATCGTTCCTGTGCATAAAAAAGGTGCCGAAGATTCAATTGTAAACTATCGACCGATCACTTTACTAAGATGCGTGAGTAAAATATTCGAACAATGTGTTTTCAGAAAAGTATTAGATTTTCTTAAAAACAATGCCCTTTTAACACATCTCCAATCTGGGTTTCTGCCCTCAGACTCCACAGTCCTTCAGTTGACCGATATTTATCATACATTTAGCGCTGCCCTTGACGAAGGTAAAGAAATTAGAGTGATTTTTTGTGACGTCAGTAAAGCCTTTGATAAGGTGTGGTATACTGGCCTTCTGTATAAACTTGAAAAAATCGGAATTACGGGTATCTTACTGAAATGGTTTGCAAATTATCTAAACAATAGACAACAGTGTGTCGTACTCAACTCAGCGTCGTCCTCTTGGAGAGAAGTCACAGCTGGAGTTCCCCACGGGTCTATACTGGGGCCCTTGTTATTTCTAATTTGTATAAATGATCTTGTTCACGATATTAGGAGTAACATACGCCTATTCGCCGACGACACTACCCTTTTTCTCGTCGTTGAAAACCCTCAACTCGCGGCAAACATAATTACTAAAGATATAAAAACTATAGAAAAATGGTCAAGCGACTGGCTTGTTGACTTCAACCCATGCAAAACCGAATCTCTGATCATGTCCCGGAAAACAACCAAACCGAACCACCCCACACTACAAATGTTTGGCACTGATATCAAGTAAGTTGACTATCATAAACATCTTGGCCTGACATTTGACCCCAGTGGCGGCTGGGCCACTCATATTAATGACATTAAGTCCAAAGCATGGAAAAGAGTTAATCTAATCAGACAGCTTAAATTCCAACTAGACCGAAAAGCCCTTGAGAAAATAGACCTTGCGTTTATAAGCCCTCTTCTAGAATATGCAGACACTGTTTGGGACAACTGTACTAACCAGCCAAAAAACGAACTTGATAAAATACAGACCGAGGCAGCACGTATCATATCCGGGGGAACTAGGAGTGTGGGTAGAACCTCACTTCTTAATGAAATGGGGTGGGAGACACTAGAAACACGGCGTGAAAAGCACAGACTAACACAATATTTTAAGATGTGCCACAACTTGGTACCCCCTACATCTCCAACATGATTCCACCTGCATCCGCAGAAAGACACCCATACAACCTACGCGGGACTACTGATTTAACCACCCCTTTATGCCGAACCGAGCAGCACAGCAACTCCTTCCTTCCACCTACCACAAGACTGTGGAATACATTACCCACCGAAATAAGGCTCAATAAGTCACTTCCCAACTTCAAAGAATTTCTAGACTCCAACAGGCCAAGAGTACCTCAATTCTACTATAACCACAAATCCCGTAGGGCACAAATCTTACACTGTAGACTCCGACTACACTGCAATAATCTTAACGATGACTTGTTCAATAACCACCTCTCGGGGCATTATGCATGTTTGTGTGGTGAACGCGAAACAACTGATCACTACTTCTTCAAGTGTCCATACTTCTATCCCATAAGAATAGACACTCTTGGTAAATTACCATATGTGATAAACACAAGCATACTCCTATACGGAAGTGAATTCTACCCAAATGTAATTAACAGAGAGATCTTCGAAACTGTTCACACATTCATTAGTCGATCAAACAGGTTTTCCTAACACCAACCCACCCCTACCTCTCCGTACGTCACCAACAATGTGAAAAAAAATAGGAAATGTCGCTTTTCATGGCCGGACCGCGCCCGTATAACCTATCCAAACCTGGCACCACCACTTGTCAGCAGCATGAGCCTGTTAACCCTGATCACTGCTCCTCCGTATCATGTCATAGACGCTTACCTCTCTCTCTTTTTTCCACGTATTTAAAGTCTATGCCACTGCAGAAGGGAGGTGAAGAAGTGACTTACTTCTCGGATCCCTGCTCCTCCTCCCTATTTCTTTCCTCTCTTTCTCACACCATTTTTTTTTTATTCTCTCAATGTGTGTGTGTGCGTGCGTGTGTGTGTGTGTGTCTGTGTGTGTGTCTGTGTGTGTGTCCGTGTGTGCTTGTGAGTGTGTCTGTGTGTCTGTGTGAGTCTGGGCGCGCGTCTGCGCGTGTGAGTGAATGCGCACCTATGTAAAATAAATATTTATATGTATCCACCCAACTGGTTTAGGCAAATGCTAACACAATATTTTACAAGTACAATGTGTTTGTCACGCTGTATAACTTCTTTTGTGATAAAACCTGTGCCACGGAAACAACCTTGTATAAGCTTCACAGCTTGTTGCTGAATCCGTTTCCATCATCCAAACTCATATGTATCAATTGTATCTATGTTTTCATTACTTGCTGTTGGAAATAAATACTGTTTAAACTAAAGTAAACAAATGTTCCTTACTTATATAACACCTTAAATGGGTTGAAATTTAACAGATCGAGAGATCGAGAGAGAAGTGCGGGAGCCGAGGCTCGAATCTTTGACCTATAACATACAAAGCGACCGATGTACCATGAGACTAAGAGAGTCGGACCAACCAGGCTGGTTGGTAAATGGCCCTTATACCTCGACCCCTACAACATGAACCATTAGCATTATCTTTTAAAATGCTAATGATTCATTTTAGTATTTCTGTGATGGGCTTCTTGCCACTATAATCCGTCACCTAAATCGTTACCAGGGGCCAATAGTATAAAACATTTACAATTGTATTTTCTAGAATTGTATTTTCTAGTTATGACTTTAAATGTGTTGAAATGAACCATCAGCATTTTCAAGGATGGGTTGGCAAATTGCCACATCTTTTAAAATGCTAATGATTTATTTTAGTCAGTTATATAAATAGGTAGAAAATACAATTCTAAAAAATACAATTGCAAAACATTTACAGTATTGGCTCGTACAACTGGAACAAATCGAGAGCATAATTTCGGGTAATTGAGAAATGAAATATTATTGTCTGAACTTAAAAATATTGGCTTTGAAATGTGACTGCGGATGTTGATTGAAAACGATTGTTCATGGGGTTTCAAAAGCAATTGCGGAAGGTTTTCTTGTGTCTGTATGTTAAAAACTAACAACACATTTTGATAATGACTGTACACCCACCCCTCCCCTCCCTTCCCTTCCAAAGGAGATGTTCCTCAGCTTTCCGGAAACATTTCTCTCTGATACTACGTGCATGGTGATGATAACCTTTTAAAAATCTTGAAAATAGAAACAAGCAGCACTTTAGGTGAATATATGTCAATACTTTTGGTTGAATCTTATTCTTATCACGTGAAAGGATTTTCATGAATTTGCGCGTCGGCAATTCCACTTCTCAAATGCCATATTTTGGCCCTAAAAACATATTTTTCCGAATATACTTTAGGTAGCAAGAAGTTAAACGGGGGCGCGGTGGCGTTGCGGTAACCGGCTCTCGTTAGATCACCGCAGTTAAGCAACGTCGAGCCCGGTTAGTCATCGGATGGGTGACCGTCTGAGCGATCGTTTCGATCTCCCGCGCTGTGTCCTTGGGCAAGGCACTGGACCCGACTGTCCAATTGGGAGTACGATGATGCCGTGTACTAAGGTGTACTGCACGTCGATGGTGCGCATGTCTTCAACCAATCTAACCCTGCCTGTGCTGCAGTGCGGAGTTACGATGTTGGGGAGCTGGCAGTTGCTCGTCGATGTTCGGTGGTTCTCGTCGCGTACTCCGGCTTCCTCCACCTGTAAAACTGCCACGGTTATGATTAGCCACTGTGCATAAGTATGTGACCTTAAACACCAATAAATAAATAAATAAGAAGTTAGACACCTACCTATTGATATAGATACAAGATGTGCCACTTTTGACCAAGTAATTCTAGTATAAAGATGCAAGGGTGCGCGGTGGCTCAGTAGATACAGGTGCCGGCGAGAGGTCCTCTGTTCGAATCCCTCCTGCGTCAACCGCGTTGTGTCTTTGGGCAAGACACTTCACCCTCATTGCCCACGTGGGTGCACGGTGGCGTTGTGTACTAAGGCGTACTACACGTCGATAGTGCACTTATCTTAAACCAGTGCTAACCCTGCTTGTGTGTAGTTAGTATGTTGGGGAACTAACAGTTGTTCGCCGTTGCTCGGTTTGCTCGGTGGTTCTCTCCGAGTACTCTGGCTTCCTCCACCCGTAAAACTGTCGTGGTCATGGTTAACCATTGTGCAGCAATATGTGACCTTAAACACCAATAAATAAATAAATAAATATAAAGATGTAAAAAGTCCTTAACCCTTTACCTAACATGAAAAGCAGACGACACTTGCAAACACAATTCTTGAACAAATAATTCTTTCATTTTTTGTCTCAAAAACATGGGTTATGACCCGTCGTTGGAACGAGCTCGACGAGCTCGTTCCAAAGAGGGGTCATCACCTATGCTTTTGAGTCAAAACATGAAAAAAAATAAAATTAATTGGCGATTTTGTGTGAATTGCGCTGGCCGATTTTTGCCGTTACGTCAGTTAAAGGGTAAACGACTTGGATTATCCAATTTCCCCGGAATTTCACAGATTCCAACATCAGGACACCAATGCAAACAGAAGGTCCGAAATTGAAGCTCACATGGTCTACATATTTAAATACCACATTGACAGCAGTATTTCACCCTGAATTACAAATTTGAATCTCAATTTCAATTTTAAAAAAAAAATTCTTTTGAACCCAAAATCAAAAGAGCTGTGTGTTGAATTAAAATTTGAAAGCAAGATTTGTCTCCTTGGATGAATCTAGAATGAGAGACTAGAGAGAAATTTACACCAGTAAGGGGGAGCTCGGTGGCTCAGTGGTGACGCCACTGAACTTCAAAGGACCACGCTTCGATCTCCGCCATGGGGTAACTGCGTTGTGTCCTTGGGGAAGGCATTTCATCCTGATTGTCTATATGGTGGCACGGTGGCGCTATGTACTAAGGCGTACTGCACGTCGATGGTGCGCATGTCTTCAACCAATCTAACCCTCTTTGTGTGGAGTTAGTATGTTGGGAAGTCTTACAGTTGCTCGCCGCTGCACGGTGGTTCTCTCCTGGTTCCTGGTACTATGACTTCCTCCACCCATAAAACTGTTCGACTTTGTCATCCTGGCTGTCGAAAGTGCCGTTAACCCCCCCCCCCCCCCACTCCCCCCCCCCCCCCCCCCAAAAAAAATACATGAACAAATACACCAATAAGTATTTTAAAATATTTGGTGACAAATTCTAATTTCAAGACTTTAACCTTTTCCAATTTTAAAATTTTAATAGATGTGTAATTATAGACGGCGTAACTCTCTTGTTTGTCAGTCTGCAGTATCAAGCCAGTAAATAATCTTTGAATTCTATTTTTTTAATTCAGTTCATCGTTTTGCTGATTTTGGTTTCCAAAGACAAAAAAGTCAAAAATTCAAATTCAAATTTCGAATTCCAAGTGAAATACTGCTATAAATGCCAGATTAAATATCTCCGGACCACATGAATTTAATTTCGGACTTTCTGTTCGCTTTTGTATGCTGATTTTGCAATCTGTAAAATTTTTGAAAAATTTGATTACCAAAGTCCATGTTCATTCGAAACTGGAAGGCCGCTTTTCCGGCGCTGGATGGTGATACGACTCGAACTCATAAAGTATATAGTTGCTCAGTGAAGTTGTGTGATAGACCAATCAAGATTTTCAACGTGCAGCCACAAGGCTGCACGTTGAAAATATTAATTGATCTTTCCCCAAGTTATGAATATACACGCTAAAAACTAAATTGTTAAAAACTGCACTTGAAGTGCTGTATTTAACACGTACTAAGTGCTGAACTAGCACTTTGTTCAAGTGTAGATATCCCAGAACTCGACAGGTGTTACAATAATACCACTTGACAAGTGTAATGTCGCGACACTTAAAAGGAAACAAGGCAGATGACGCGGATCAGGCTCGAACTCTCGAGCCTGATCCGCCTTATCTGCGTTGTGTCTTTTTTAATTATGTACCCACCAATCGCAAATCAAATTATGTACGATTCTGGAAGAACCTCCAATGCTAGACACATGGGAAGTGCCATCCATTCAAGTTTCAGATGTCTGACGATTGTAATGTCTAAGTGCTTAAAGCATTGCACTTTGAGTGTTAAAACCAAACCGTAAGAGTTAGAATGGGTTTAACACCTTGAAAGTGTCAGTTTTAATACTTTAGTTTTTAGTGTGTAGTGAACTCTTCCAATTGATGACACTGAACTGGCACGGAAGATATCACCGGTGACCATAGGGTTAATAGCTAAATAAAGTAACTTGAAAGCGAGAATTTATTAGATAGCTGAAAAAGCCTCGCTTTCATACGAGTGATATTATAAAACATGAGAGAATATTTGCATAACGGAAATAGTGGTTTTGTTGAATGATCAACTTATTTTTTTTTTTAAATCGCGTCTTGTCTCTTTAATCATTTACTTAACATGAAAAGTAGACGACACGTGCAAACTAAATTATAAAATAGCAATTTTTAAAACATTTTTGCGGCAAAACATAGTTTATGACCCCTACACCGTGAATCGACGAACTGAGCCCTGACATCAGGATATGGCGGATTTTTGCCCACAATCAATAATAATAATAATAACACTTTGGCCAGCCGCTGATTTGTCGCGGTTCTCGGACGAGAAGGCCATGGTTATCCCTGTACTCCCAACTGCCTCCCTATTCCCACGCTTCTCCTCTCCCCCCAACACTCCGAGACGAACTGCTTGATGATATCCCTTGTCCCATTCTTCCCAATCTGTCCGATTAGCATATTAACCCTCTCCTTTGAGTCTTCCCCTAACCACATGTCCTTCATTCTCCCATCCCACTTCCCCATTATACTCCCAGTGAATCTCATGCAATGATTCTACCTTTAGGCGTGCATGTCAGTGTTACATCTGTCTCACTATTTGCGTCTACTTCCCAGAAAGGATTCACAGTAGAGACTGCATCGCCACATGCAGAAATCGCACACTGGGACGAAAATTTGACATTTCTCCTCTCCCTTGACCCACGGCATACTCGAACAACATTCAATGTGCAAGTGTTTTAAAATCCGTTAGTGTCAGCGATAAAGTATCCAAATTCCTGAAAGACAGTTGGGGACAAATCTCAATGAATTATCTAATAAAAGTTTTTTGATGTGGGGATGGGTGCACAAATTCTATTGAAAGTGTTTAATCTTTATTCAGAAAATAGATAACAGTTAATAACATGGGCTGAGAATTTTTTTTAGATTAAATTCTATATTCAACAGTAGACATTAAAAAAATCCCAGAATATACATTTATCATTTGACTCGTCCGTTTTATTCACTTTAAAACATTTGATATTTTGTTTTCATATTAATCAGTGATAAATAAAACCTTCCATCAATTTCATTCGTCAATTTTAAAACTAGACAATTTGATTGGCTGAACAAAATACAACTGTGCCACATTTTCATAATTTGTGTTGGGAGCTTTCATTGGTCAATTTCAAAACTGGACAATTTGATTGGCTAAACAAAATACAACTGGGTCACATTTGCATAATTTCAGTAGGGAGAATATTTACGTTATCTGTCCTATGTAGGTGGTTTATATTGCATTAATCTTTTACCTACAAGAAAAACGCCATTCATTGTTTTTATATTTAACTTTTTGCTTCCAAAACATAGTTTATGACCCCTCATTGGAACGAGCTCGTTCCAATGAGGGGTCATAACCTATGTTTTGGAAGCAAAAAATGAAAATTTTATAGTTATACGAGGATGTTTTTTCCAAGTGCCGTCTGCAACTCAAGTTAGGTGATGGGTTAAAAGTCATACTAAGTGGCTAACTTGTGCGTGTGTGTGTCATATGATAAATAAAAAAAGAAATGAGTGTTTTTCTCATGTAATATTTATGAAACTCGTCCGAATTTTACGTTTGGGCTCGCCAACACGGAATATTCTTAGACTCGTTTCATAAATATTATATGAGAAAAACACTCATTCCATATCCTCTATATATAAATCATTCAGTTACATTGTCACATTTAAAAACAAAACAAAACGCAATACACACAATTTCAACACAATCAGTAATGGATAGCCGTTTATTTGTTTTGTTTCGTTTTTATATAGAATGTATAATGTTGGGAGATTGCATAGCCAGATTGTCTGTCTACCTGTCATTCCCCGTTAACGAAAAGTATTGAAGAAAGACTTGCGATGCCGTTCCAATGAGTGGTCATAACTCGTCGAGCTCATTCCAATGAGGGGTCATAACCTATGTTTTGAGACAAAAAATGAAAAAATAATGAAAATTAATTGTCGACTTTTGTGAAGAGCACTGGCCGGTTTTGGCCGTTAAGTTGGGTAAAGAGTTATAGAGTGGGTCGGTATGAACGTTATATTTTCTATTGTTTATTATTTGCAATAAGCGTGTTTGTAGATTAAAGACTCGGGTGGTGGTTCTTGAGAAAAGTATTCCATACAATAAATGGCTTTGGATTAGGGTGTAATAGAGCACTTCTAACACTTTATGCTAAAGTATTATTTTTACGCTGTTGACAACATATTTTAGATACGTGGGTTTTATACAACAGATTATCATCTATGTATAAACTAAGAAATTTTAGGTTTGTTCTTCTTCACCATGTTCATTTGTTAACTGTTTCATTGTTAGTACGTATTTGTTGGTGTGTTCCTCTGGTCTTACAGCTTGCGTTAATAATCATATACAGTTAAGACTAGAAGTCCTGTCATGAAATGCTCACAAATAGCACGTCGATTTGTGCGTCAGTCTACGCGTTATGACCATAGTAAGGTTATCAAATTCTGCACATATGGCCTGTGCACAAGCAATGTTTCAGCCAATGGACCTCCGGGTAACCCGAAGGTCCATTGACCGAAACATTGCCTGGGTTTGCCAAAAGTAACCAGGAGAACCTGTCGTGCTTTGGATGCTATTCGATATGACAATTGCGCGCAATTCCTACGCGCAATTAAACCTAGATAAGCGCACAGTTCGTGACAGGACTTCTAGTTTTAACTGTACTTGGTTTTATTCTCATTTATTATCAGACAATTCGCATAACACCACTCGAAAACCATAGGTACGTCCCTATTAAAATAACCACAGAGGAGTTCGTTGTTTGCGGCTGAGGAGTACACGGTTGTATCATCAGCGAATGACAGGTAATTCAATGAGGTTGAGTTTTGAATAGCATTGATATCTATCAGGAATAGTGAGGGGAAAAGATACGAACCTTGTAGGACGCCGCATGTAAGTGAGACTAGTGGGGATAGGTGGCCACCGAATTGGACATACTGTACTCCACCTGTTAGATAGCTTTTGAACCAATTATTACCTGCCCCCCCCCCCCCCCCCCCCGATGCAGTAATTGTTATGTTTTGCAGTATTTCGTGATTTAGAGTGTCAAAGGCTTCTGATAGGTCAAAAATAATGCCATTGTCTCCTCTTTACTTTTATTATTATTTCCTGGCGCTATAATATCTAAAAACTGCATCATGGGATGGGTGGTGCTGTGTTTGGCTGGCATTAGTTTATCTAAGACTTTAGAAATACTGGATAATAAACTAATTGGTCTATAATTAGTGAAAGGATGCTTGTCTTATGCTTTATGTATCGGAACAGCTTTTGTCATTTTCATTCTTTTTTGGGATCTCACCTTGCAGGAACAAATTGTTTATTATGTGGGCAAGATGAATGGCTACGGTGTCAATTGACTGTTTGAGCGAAATTTATATAATATTATCACAGTCCTAACTTGTCTCAGCAACCATTCATTTGACAGTATGGATTACTTCCGAAGTTGTAGTTGGTGTTATATAAAAAGTGTTCTGGAAATCATTTTTTTAAATAGTTCGAGAAAGTTTTATGGGTTATGGGTAGTTGTATTCTCTTTTGGTATCCTATTTCAGAACAGAAATTATTGAATTCTTGGGTGATTTCAATTGGGTTATTAATTTGCTTATTATTATGAATGATAAAAAAGACGGGAGTTTTCTGTGTGGACGAGTTTGGTTGATTGTCTCATTTATAATTTGCCACGTTTTTCGTACACTGTTTCTATTTTCAGCAAACACATTGTCATAGAACAAAGCTTTACATTCCCTCTTGACTTAATTAAATATATTACAGTATCTTTTATATTTTAACCCTTTACCTAACATGAAAAGCAGACGACACTTGCAAACAAAATTCTGGAATAACTTTTTTTTTTATTTTTGTCTCACACACATTGGTTATGACCCCTCATTGGAACGAGCTCGACGAGCGCGTTCCAAAGAGGGGTCATAACCTATGTTTTTGAGACGAAAAATGAAAATATAATGGAAAATTAATCGGCGATTTTTTAGAATAGCACTGGTTGGGTTTTGACCGTTTCGTTGGATAAAGGGTTAAAATATTTTCTAGGGTGGGGGCTTTCAGTTTTGTGTGGTAAAGCTTCGTTTTGTAGTTTAACGATACAAGAAGTCCCGTCGTCATCTAGGGTTGTCTTTTGATTTTTTTTTTATTTTGCCTATTTTTTTCAGGGGCAATGCAATTTTTAAGCTTTAAGGTATATGTATATGTTTATAAAACAATTATAAGCTTCACACAAATAATTTTTTTAGGGGATGTTGGGATAAATAACAGAAAATCATATTTTATGAAACAAAGAAAATAAATAGGAAATAAATGATAATAAAATGAAAATTATGAAGTACAATAAGAAAAGATTTCTAAACATGAATAATCATACAAATTATATATATTTATTTATTGGTGTTTAAGGTCACATATTTCTGCACAATGGCTAATCATGACCTCGACAGTTTTGCGGGTGGAGGAAGCCGGAGTACCCGCAGAGAACCACCGAGCAACGGCGAGCAACTGTCAGCTCCCCAACATACTAACTCCACACAAGCAGGGTTAGCATTGGTTGAGGACAGGTGCACCATCGACCTAAAGTACGCCTTAGTCACAGCGTCACCGTGCCCCCACGTGGGCAATGGGGGTGAAGTGTTTTGCCCAAGGACACAACGCGGTTGCCGCAGGTGGGATTCGAACCGAGGACCTCTCGACTTGCATCCAGCACCTCTACCAACTGAGCCACCGCGTCCAATCATACAAATAAATAGTCTTTGTGATAAATAAACAGAAAAGACAATAAAATTACAAATATGAAGTACAATAAAGAAAACATTTATTCTTGTTTTATAGTAAATAAATAAAAAAAATCATATTTCATGAAAACTCATTTTTGTGGTAAATAAATAGAAAACCATGTGTTCAATCTTCTTTATTATATTTATAAATCTGAAGAGTTTAGGATGTCGATTAGGTAGTGATGAATTTAGGCGATTGTCGAATTCTTCTGGATTGTTGTAAGTTCTTGGCACTGATGTTTTATGATGAGGGATGCGAAATCTTACATCATCATTCACCCAGTTAATGACCATATAGTCATTGAAGCTCTCTGCCCGTGGAACAGCTAGTGTTAATTCCATGGCCCCTAACCATGCCTTTTGTACAGAGTTTGGAGACAAAAGTGCTAACCCTGCAGCTCTTCTTATCCATTGTCCGCCCACAGATTTTTCGCTGTAAGGTTGCGCAAGACCTAAATCATGAGTTTTGTTTTTTTACAAAACTTATGTGTGACTCTATAACCATTTATCTAACATGAAAAGCAGACGACACTTGCAAAAAGAATTCTTGAATAACTAATTTTTTTCATATTTTGTCTCAAAAACATAGGTTATGACCCCTCATTGGAACGAGCTCAACGAGCTCGTTCCAATGAGGGGTCATAACCTATGTTTTTGAGACAAAAAATGAAAAAATAATGAAAATTAATTGGTGTTTTTTTTAGAATAGCGCCGGCCGGTTTTGGTCGTTACGTTGGGTAAAGGGTTAATTTTCATTAATTGTCAATAAATCGTCAAACATCGTTTTTACAAGAAAATAAAAAAACCAACAGCAAATTCTTTGGAAAAAAAAATATTTTGTTTTCAAAAAAATTTTAGTTCAAAGTTATCAGTGTTATTAAAAATATATGTGTGACTTTTATGTTTTGATTTATTTTCTGAAGATAAGTGGAATGTTTCTACTATTTGTCAACCTTGAACAGGACAAAAACAGTACCAAACAAAATATTGAAAATAAATGTTGTTCAAGTTGTACACATCTGGATTGTTCCATTTACAACAATAGGTAATCATCTATTTCACCTTATGTTTGATTCCAGCAAACCGCTGTACAATAGCACTTATATAAATAATAATAATAACACTTTGGCCAGCCGCTGATTTGTCGCGGTTCTCGGACGAGAAGGCCATGGTTACCCCTGTACTCTCAACTACCTCCCTATTCCCACACTTCTCCTCTCCTCCCAACACCCGGAGACGAACTGCTTGATGATATCCCTTGTCCCATTCTTCCCAATCTCTCCGATTAGCATATTAACCCTCTCCTTTGAGTCTCCCCCTAACCACATGTCCTTCATTCTCCCATCCCACTTCCCCATTATACTCCCAGTGAATCTCATTCTTTTAGGCTGATACTTTGGACATTCTAGAAGAGAGTGTTCCAGGGTCTCCACCATGTCCAAGTTACACATCTGGCACTCCCTTTCACCGTCTTTCCCAATTTTTCCCCTCAGTTCCAGGGATCGCGACCTCAGCTTGAAAAACAGTGACCCCCCAAAGGTGCCATCAAGGTACTCTTCAAAACCTGGCTTCTCTTTAACACGCAGGCCACCCAAATACCTCTTTGATTTGACCCCCTCTCGCCAATTACGATTACAATCCTCCATGACCCTTTCTCTGACGATGTTTTTACCCTGGTTTGCCCCAACGTCCAGGTCCGAGATCTCCAATGAGTAGTTCTCTACTAGCTCCCTCACTTGGACCATCCACCCCGTTTTGATATTTGAGTTGAAAATTCTCAGGAACATTACTTTACACCATCGGCTGTCGGGGAGATTTACCAAATAATTAAGATAACCGAGCTTCAACAGGTCTATCCTGTCCTTGATCCTCATCCACCCAAGCTCACCCCTGATTGCTTCTAGCGCTGCGGCATTACTCGACCCCGTTATCCATCGGCCTGCATCGTTCTGCAGGATTTCCAAGCTCTTTACGGCCGTCTGGTTTAGGGGTACCACTTCCGTACCGTATGTTATACTTGGCAGCCCCACCATTTCCCAAATGGTTTTCCCCACGAAAACCTTATTGAAACTGTTTCTCCCTATAAGTTTCATTTGGTTAAGGATTCGCTTCCCCTTCAGAATCAATTTATTTGTGTGGTTCCGGTAGATGGCTCTTCCTGTAATGTTTATATTTACCCCCAAATACTCGTAATCACCTGTCTCTCCCACACTGAGAGGTTTGCTGCTCCCTTCGGGAATGCTGAACTCACCCACTCTCCACCTTCGAGTGGGGTCCACTTTGCGGCCCACAGGTATAATTTTGCTCTTGCTTTCATTAAGTTCGAGTCTCCATTTGCTCCCATATTTCCCAACAATTTCCAGCATTTTCGTTAGCCCCTCTTCGCTTTCTGTCACTAGAACCATATCGTCTGCAAAAAATAGCCCTGGGATCTTCAAGTCCCCAACTGCTACCCCTTCCTCGCTACGCAGGAGTTCATCTCCTAAACGTTTGATGTACAATGCAAACAGGGTCGGCGAAAGGATACACCCCTGTTTTAGGCCTATCTCCATAGGCACACGTTTTGTTGTAATGTTCCCCAGGCTAAGTTCACTCTGTACATCTTTATATAATGCTTTCATAATTCCAACAAACTCGCCTCCTAAGCCCATAGCCTCCAGCTTGCGCCACATACCTTACCTCCATTCTCTATCGTATGCCTTTTTGATATCCAAAAAGGCCATAAACATCTTTTTCTTTTTTGCTTTCGCGGATTCTATCATTTGGGATAGTGTGAAAAGATGGTCAGTAACTCTCCTTCCCTTCCTGAAGCCATTCTGGATTTCTCCCAAAAAACCCTTCTCCTCAATCACCTCCTCTAGTCTCCCATACAGGACTTTACAGAAAACCTTTCCAATGTTGCTACTGACAGAGATCCCTCGATAGTTATCCAAAACGTCTTTTTCCCCCTTTTTGTGAATAAATGTCACTTTACTTTCTCTCCACTCCTTTGGGACCTCTTGATTTTATATGGCTAGATTGAATAGGGCAGATAGGCTTTTCACGAGTTCCTTTCCCCCTTTTTTGATAAACTCGTTAGGAATTTCATCCACTCCTCCCGCTTTTCCATCCCTTAATTTTGATATCACCTTTCGCACTTCCTCCGTTTTAATTTCGCTGCACACGAAGCTCGATAGGTTTTCCTCGACCTGATTCGGACATTCTGGTGGGCTCCCCATGCCCCATCGCTTATCGTTTACCCTTTCCCAGTGCTTGACTAGTTCTGATGCGACTTGATCTTGCTCGTCTGTAACTCTGCCATCTACTTTAATACTCTGTGGGTTACTTCCTTTGTTACGTTTATTCACCCATTTCCAAAATACGTTCGAACTCGACCCCCCCCCCCTGTCGTTCTTATCGTCCTAAGACTGTTATTTCGTACTCTTCGATTATCGTCTTTAATCTTATTTATTTTATTTCGTGCTTGGTGGTATTCTTCCTTAGCAACTGTGGCCTCATTGCTTTCCTCCCCCTTAAGTTTTCTACTTCTCCTGTATGCAGCACATTTAGCTTTTCTTCCCTTTATGGCCCTTTTCAGTTCTTCGTTCACTCTGTACCCAAGTTCCCGTGTTGGCACCCTGACCTTTCCTACACTTTCCTTTCCTGCCTCCACCAGGCTCGCAACTATGACGTCGGCCATCTTCTGGACACTGCCCCTCTTGGGTACGGTTGCAAGCTTTGGTTTCAGTTTTTCATTGAACTTCGCCCAGTCAGCATCTTTTTTGAGTTCCCAAATCTCCTTAGAGCTTCCTTTGCTTTTTACTAGAGTTTTGGCCCTGATCGTCACTGTAATCAAGTTGTGATCACTATCCACCTCCATTTTACCCTCATCATCCACTTCTACCCCTATCACCTCCCTCCATAAATTAATATCTGTGAGGATGTAGTCGATTATTGATTTTCTGTCGTTCCTCTCCCAGGTCCATTTCCCCTTATACCTCGCGTCCCTGTTCAGAATCTTCAGACCGAGTTCGTTTGTGAAGTTCAACAGCGTCCTTCCATTCCTGTTGACTTTATTGTCCCCACCCTCTATGCCTTCTTCGTCATTACCTATGTGGCCATTAAAGTCACCAATCAGAATTATACCGAGCCCCTTGTTTTGTAATTCGGTGATATTGGACCTCAGTGTTGAGTATATCGAATCATTCCATTCGGGTTTGCTTCCCTCCACCGCACAATACACAACCCCAAGGGCAATACTTTTGTTTTTCAGACTGATCCTTACCCATCCAATTTCTTTCGATACCTCAGCCGGGGTGCTGATGTTTTCCAGGTCTGTGATCAGCGATGGTTTTAAATCCTCTTTAAAGTACATGCCTACCCTCCCCCTTTTATCTGGCCTTCCGTTCGCCCTACACCTATCCATACGTACCCCCTTACTTGGTCTACTCGCTCCTCGTGTCTTACCCACGTTTCGCTTAAGCCCATGACCCCAGACTCCTCTGCCTCAATCTATGTAGCAATTTCACTTACTTTCCGGTGGAGACCCTGGATGTTGCTATAACCCACTTTCAGGGTGTCAAGGTTCATTGGCTTCCGCCTACTGGTCCCTTTATTATCTAGTCCCTGTATGTTTGTATATCCCACTTTGTGTACCTGTTCTTTCCTTGGGAAGCTATTCCTATTGATTTGGATTTTTGCATACTCAACTTAATTCGTCGTAGGGATGTATTATTCGAAAAGTTATCTCCCCCTGTGAATACTGGAGTCTGACTGTAATGTAATTAGCATTGATCCACTGAAAGGTGTGAATAAAATCTTGTTTGTCGGGAAATCGTTTTCTCAAGCGGCGCGAGAAGTAAGTTGAGAATGAAGGCGTCAGACAGTTTATTGTGCAATCATTTAAGAGAATTGTTAATTTGATTACAATAATCGAGAATTGTTTTGATTTTGAGAATGTTGGTACTTTACACTGTCCTCTCAACTACGATGTTGGGGTGGGGGTATAGAAACGGGACAGGTTTATCGGGGGAGGGAAGAGGAAGAGATTTCGAAGATTTTAACATCAATGGCAAGCAGAAGTCACGCATGAAAAATAATGCGTCAGCGGTTTTATCAGAACTTAGGTGGATCATTTGAGTGACCGTTGTGAGATCAAGGCAGGGGCGCCGAATCAACGAGGGTCCCTCCTGCCTTCAGTCTACGGGGGCGAGCGGGCGCAAGGATTTCCCTTTTTTCTTCGAAAATTTCAAAGAATTGGCCCTTTTTTCAAACTGTGCAAAAATTGCCTTATTGAACAATTTACCTAATGTGAGTTGCAGACGACACTTGGGAAAAAACATCCTCGTATAACTAAAGTGTTTCATTTTTTTATTCCAAAACATAGGTTATGACCCCTCATTGGAACGAGCGCGACACGATGAGGGGTCATAAACTATGTTTTGGAAGTAAAAAATGAAAAAAGTAAAAAAACATTGGATGGGGATTTTCGTGTATATATAGCGCTGGCTGGTTTTTCCCGTTACGATAGGTAACGGTTTAAGAGAATGAAAAAAATACATAATGCCCTTCTTCATAGGTCTGCCCCTCCAGCCCTGTAGTGCTTCCGGCACACCTGGATCAAAGTCATCGCAGCTGATGAGAAAATAAAAAAAGCCACAAAAGAGGATGCCAAGTGTGCAGCGTATGAGAAACGGACATCTAGAACATTTAGTTTAAACAATATGTTGGAAAGCCCCAATACTTGACGAGTCGAATGCGACTCCTTGAGAAACTGAAAGTCCAGGAAGAATGGGATGAATACGCGAGAAATGGGTGGACGGGGTACAAGGCATGTCGGCATGCTGGGAGATTAGGAAGGATAAATTAAGATAGAAAATCACTGGGGGTCAGAGTGTAAATATTACTGGGGCATGCAAAAGGCAATAGAATGGATAAAAAACAACATGATCTTCGAGTCCAACAGTTTTATTAATGATAATAATATATATATATATACAACCAAAAGCACCCAGATTACATTACTTTACAACCATTACACACTTAAATACATTTTGATGAAGAACAATAATTTAGTACTCAACCAGTTTGGAGACAAGCAGTCCTATTGAGTTTGTGGGGTGTTCGGTTGGGGATGGGTGTGGGTCGATTCGATTGCCTTTTTTCCAGGAAGACAAGGTGGGTTTCTCCTTCTGGATGACAAACAACTGAACTGAGCTTTCAAAGGGAATTCCGGGAATGTGTCCCCCCCCCCCCCCCCCCCCCGATGAGTCTCATCCCCTTGACATTGGCCATCCGGACGTACCCGAAGAATTATATTACGGACTTTGGGTCTCTCTTATTTTTTCTTTGCCATAACGAGGGGGCTCGAACGGGGGGGGGGGGGGGGGGGCTAATGTCCTCGGCAAATGTCTTTTCTTTTTGCTTTTAGTTTAAGCTTGGGCACTTTTTGGACATCGAAAATGTGGATGTCATTGACGGATGAATGAGGGGCAAATAGAATGCAAAGTCTATGTTTAGGGGCAAACGACACCACTCTCCCATTGCCCCTGTGCAACCGCCACGGGAAAGGAGTAACTCATTCATAATCACATTTAATGTTATTAATACGACGTCCCGCATGGCTAACGTAATTGACCACTACTGTAATAAATTAATGTAAGTGTGCAGCTATATACATCCAATAAAACACAATAACTATTAACACCTTAACGATTGTTCAGTCTTGTGTGTGTTCAATCAGCAGAGAAATAAGTTTTTCTCTATTTCTCAATTTAGTTTTCACACCAAGCAGTTTCAACTTTTGTTTAATTTCTTTCATTGACATTTCTTGATAATTAATGTTTGAATCTGAAAATGTTGAATTAACATTGCCTGCTGCAGCCATTTCCGATAAAATACGTGATTTTTTTGATGCACGTTGTCTGAATATACCATCTTCCCAGTAAATGTCATTTCTTTTTTTATACTCGCGTTTCTCACGAGTACTGTCCTCACGGAGATACTCAATTCTTTTCCTCACCTTCAGGGCATCCATAGCGGCATCAAATTTATTTGATTTTGTTTGGTGAATAGATTTTATATCATCATTGACTTTTTCGACACCTTGCCCACTGTATTTGAGAAGGCTTCCATAAGTTGAAATAAAATAAGGAATGTGGTATACCAAACAATGCATGTATGGGGTAACATTATTATAACCTATTCGAACAGCTCCAAGGTCTTGAAAAGCCTTTATCCAATTTAGACAGCGTACAAATATTTTATTAACAGGTGTTAATTCATTACTTTCCTTTGTTAAAAATTTGTAGAGGTCCCAAAAATGCCTCCAAAGATTCACCGTTTTTTCGTGGGTCTCATCGTGAATGGAGAAGAAGACTTTATCTGGTAGTTTTTGAAGTAATATTTTGTAATCTGAACCAGATAAACTAGTCCAATCCAATTCACCATGAGTGCCCTTTTGGGTCCATACATTGAATGATACACCACATTCTCTAATTTTTCCAACTAAACTTTGGAGTGCATTTACATCACGTCCCATAATTTTATTTTTGTCATCTAATGACTTAGCGTCATCTATGAGGTTCCTCAGAAGCTTATCGGAAATACGAAGTAGAAGGTGTAATTCGTCTGGGATTATGTGGTGTGGTTCAATTTCAATGAGGGGTCGACATTTTACACCATAAGAATTATTTCTAGAATTTTCCAATAAATTAGTTGCAGTTCTCTTCATATTCTCACTTTGATAAAAGTTACGTTCTTTCGATAAGTCTGCTCTATCGCTTTTATCAACTTTACACCAGGGACATGAATATGTTCCCAACGAGCCAACCAAACCTAAAACAGTTTGTACAAACTTCATATCTCCCCCGAAAATTATTTCTAGAGGATAAACATTCCCATTAACAGATATGCTATCTTCTTTAATTAATTTATTGATTTCTGAAAATATTGGCTGACAAGAGTTTTTTAAATTGTCGTAGGTTTCCGTACAATTAATTATGGCAAATACATTTTGATCAGCAGTCGACAAACTGTGAGCATCATTAATCAAAGAAAATGATAGAACTATAAAACTGGATATGCGACTGACCTTGGAACCATCGCCAGATATTTTAACTCTAATATTAGTTGCATCAGAATTGAGTTTATTTCCACAATATCTTACAATTTCATCATGTAGATTGATATACGCACCTGGAATTCCTCCACTAGTTCGTTCGAAATGAAAAAATGTATTTATTTTGTCACGGCATTCACTTATAAGATATTTCTTCGGTAAATCATCACAGTAGCTAGTGAGCTCTCTATAGGCCGTGTCACTAACTCCAAATTTATCTAATATGTACACTAGATCTTTAAGTTTTTGCTTATCTTCTAATTCCAGACTTCTATATGGTCGCTTCCCAGACAAATTTATTGTTACATTTTTTTCAGAAGGCGTTTTAAGTTTAAGCGACATAGGTGCAAGTCCAAATGCTTCAGCAAACCATAAGGATGCTTGCGCTTTTGACGCTATTTCCTTCAGTTGCCTACTTTTATTCGTGTTGCTCACATTTTCAAATGTTTTTCGTGGTGTTTTTTGAACTATTACACGTTGTTCTAACTTGTTAACATAGTCTATCAAATTTTTGTTTTCAAACTCTAAATTACTTTTTACACTTTTTTTGTTCATTTCAGTCTGTAAATCTTCATAAAGTTGTTCACATTTCAATTCCAGTTCTATATTTTTTTCTACTAATTTTGTAATTTCAAAATTCATTTGTTTAACATTTTCGACTTCTGTATCAAAAATTGCTATTTTATGCAGTGATCTCTCATATGCATAACGCTTTCTGCTGCCACTCATCCTTCTACAAGCACTTGAAACTGCACTTGTCTTAATTGAAAATCTACGCTCTAATCTATCTGAAAATGTTAGCTGCATAAATTGTAGCTGTGTATTTATTAGTTCAATGTAAGAAAAGGAAGGAAACTTTGTTTTCATACTGAACAATTCTTTAAAAAACATAGTCCCCCGTGGGAACCCCGGGAAGTGAAGCAGTGCTTGTTTACTTTGGTAAACAAGCTCTGTTTCACTGGTAAAATAGGACCCAGTCACTAATGCTTGGGGTGCGAGTCCTCTAAAATAGGCAACATGGGGTATAAACGATTGCCTGACCTTGACTTTATCTCCATGTTGTGGTCATGATTAGCCATTGTGCAGAAGTATATGACCTTAAACAACAATAAATAAATAAAAAACATAGTACTCAGAGTGAATGTCAGAGTCAAATTTTCTGAATATATCTTATTCAGTTTAGGCGAGTTATCGCCCACACAAATTAAACTGTCAAACTTGATTAGTTCGACTGATGACATATAATCAGACATTTTCAAGCAATAATTATCTAACACAATTACACAATTAATTAAGGTCAGTTGTGAGCTAAACCACCATAGCATCAACTGCTGATAATATCGACAAACGTTCAAATGGCATTTGTTTCTCTACAACAAGGTCATTCTTAACTACAAATACCTTTCTTGTTAAAACACGAAATTTCATTTTCACTGGAAAGCTTAATTTCACACCTTTACCCTTATCATTCAGTTTGTAATACCAGCTTTCTGACAATGGAATCTTGTCAAAGTCCAACAAAAACAACAATTTATCCTTTTCAACCCCGAAACAATATCTACAAATATCACCTTCAAAGTCGAATGTAATTGTGTTATTTCTCGATTTGAGTCTTTTTTGAACTGCTTGCTCAAACAGTTTCGCAGCGCTGTTTAATCTGTCATCACTTATTACTGGATGTGAAAATGATTCTAGTAGCTCCGGAGTTAAATGTTGAGCCGGCTCCCAGGTACACTCAGATATGTCATAACCCTTCCACTTCACCAAATACTGATCAACCTATGAAAGGAAAAACATAATCACTGATTGTGCAAACTAATTGTTTATATGATTTATCGATGTTTGTCGAATAGTGGGTGGGGTGTTCCTGGGGGTTGATATGGGGCTATTTTGCTCGAGCTGCTGAAATAGTCAGTGCCTAATATAAAAATTGACAAGAAAAGTGCCTCTAAAACCCTTCACTGGAATTTAAACTTTTTAGGTTTTAGCAGAAAATATTTCAAGCGCTGTTCACTATCAACTTTATTGACCAAAAATGTAGGGGGTGGGGGGGGCCGTCGGTATTCATAAAACTTTCCGCTGATGTACGCTCACGCCTACCTTTGTATCTTGGTAGGCACCACGTAAAAAAATCTCCATACATTAGTAGATTTGTATTGTTAAACCAAAGGTACGTGGCCAACGAACACTCGGAAAAACACAAAGGCGTTGTTGTGAAAAGTAACTGAGTTGGGGAGGAGGGGGGGGGATCTAAGAATATGAACAGCAAAACTGATGAAAAAAATTCATTTTTTTCTAAAGTTTTGCCTCCAAAACATAGTTTATGACCCCTCACTAAAACAAGCTCGTTCTAACGAGGGGTCGTAAACCATATTTTCGGAAGTAGAAATTTAACTTTTTTGTTTCTTAGCAGAAACGACACATTACCTATTCGTCAATTCCCTTTTCGTCAATTACAAACTCAGCAATTCCCAACTTGTCAATTAACGTTTTGTCGACCACTTTATCAATACATATCTTAATCAAAAACAATTTCAAAGACAACCTATCTTGTCTATGTTTGTCTATCGCCAAAAAACTGTTTGCACCCTCCCAAAGAAAGTTAATCCTTTACCAAACGTTACGACCAAAACCAACCAACGCTATATACAAAAATCTCTATTCAAATTTTATTATATTGTAATTTTTTGTCTCATAAACATAGCTTAAAACCCTCTATGAAATGAGCTTATTGGGCTCGTTCCAATGAGGCTCAAAAGCTATGTTTGAGACAAAATGTAATATTTATAGTTATTCAAGAATTTTTTTCCTAGGTGCTATCCACGTTGGATAAAGGGGTGATATTTTTTATTGTCTTTTTACGACCAACGTTTAAAAATCAAAATATATTATGTGCTATATAATTTAAATGCAATTAAGTGTTACTGTCAGTTATTCATTGCATGTTACTTGAAATTTTATTTAAAAAAATAATAAACTGACCATGCCTACTATAAAAATGGATATAATACACATAAATTTATAAATATATATCACTATATACATACAGTACCTATAACAGTATATATATTTAAAAACACGTAACACGTGATGACAATAGCCTGAATTTTTAAAATTACATTTCAAAACTTGCCCTAAAAATTTTGAAAACGTCTCGATAAGCTTGATTTTCTCCGACCCGGTGTAATTATCTATTACAAATAAATTATTTAATATTCGTACTAAATTATTGGAAATTAAATAGCGAAATAACTAAATTCCTTCTAAAATGCAATATATAAATAATTATTTGTTGCTATAATGAAAGTTGTAAACGTAGCGGCGGAAAATATTAACTGGGTTTTTGTCCGCATTTTTGTGGCTTTTTTTCTTGTCCGATCTTAAAAAAGGGAATTTTAATCGGGTGGCTGTTTGGACGGCGGTTCTTTGACCGGTGGCTTATTGTCCCGTTGACCCGTTTGTACATGCACTATAATTGAGTTATTATTGAAATAAATCTTACCTTTCCATCTTTTTCTATTAGTCTCTCAACTTCATATTTGGTGGGCAGAATATTTCTTGGCACCGAGGTACTTGTTCGTACAGGGCGTGGCAGCTTTTCTCCCTGTGCAATTTTTTTTCCAGTCAATATGCGAATGTGAACGTAGCTGTCTTTCAGTGGCCATGCTTGTGAGAGTGAATGAAAGGTTTTAGCGCGCCGAAGGCGCGCAGGGACGATGTGGGATTTACAAATCCCTTGCGACCCGGTTAGCCTTATTTTATTTCACTTGGATCTTGGATCACACAGGCCTAGCTTTCCTATTGCCTCAAATGGGGTCTGAAGGGGCATGCTTGTGAAAGTGTGAGCCATCTCTTTTAAAGCAGGTATTAAAGGAACCTCCGGACAGAGTCAACAGTATCTGTGTGACATTACAAATTGCAACGCAAACTATCTTCTTATTGTAGAAAAAACACACACATACATATATTTATGGACTTCAATGGACAATGAGGCATACTAGTTAAATAAGCGACAAGTTTCACATTTCTGGCTGAACTGAAAGTAATTAATAGGGCTATCGCACCTTTCCTTTTATTCACACCGAAACCTTCTGCATATTGTGGACTGTGGGTTCAACTGTTTTTACAACAATCAAATTTGTCTTGGTTTTAACATCAAAAGGAAAAAAATGGGCAAATGTCAGATTATATATTTTTATATGATTAGAGAGGACAATATCTATATTATATGCACATATGCGCAGAGCATTGCTAATATGAAGACTAAAAAATATTTTAATCTCTAAAAGTTGACGAAAACGCAATTTTCCATTATTTTACATGGCACTCTACACGAAATAACCGTACCTTTTTAAATGAACAGGGGAAAAAAATTGGTCGAATGAAATGGTTCGATTATATCACCAAGTGAGAGCATATATATTGTTCTTAAATGTCTGATGCGCAGAGCAAATATAACTTTCACGGGTTTTATATAATTTTGAGAAATATAAAAATTCCCCATTCAATTAGTGCTAATTTTTGCAAGCCAATTCCTAGCAATCAGGGGAGATAACTATTTGGTAAATAGATGCGAATAACGAGAATAGTTGAACATGGTCCCTTTTCCGTACCCCCCTTGTCCCATTTTTTACACCTATGGTTCGTGACACAATTTCTGTGATTATTCCTACCTTCACTGACCCCCCCCCCTCCCCTCCCTATACCAAAAAAGGCTCCACCACCTGCAACATATTTCTTCCTAAAACCTCTGTTCCCCTTGGGCTAAGCTGGAGACCATCCCTTCCATATAGGTCATTTCTGCCCCAAAACGATCCCCAATTGCCTACAAAGGGTATCCCAAGTTCCTTACAATACTCCCCCAGTTCCTCGTCGGTCCCAATGATCCGCGAATTACGCTCGCCCCACCACCTAGTACTGGGAGAAGCCCCGAAACCACTACCTGTGCATTCTTGGCATTCAGTTGAGTTATTAAGTCCTTGTAAGTCTCAATAAGCTGAACTGATTTTCTCTCCCTGATGTTGTTGGTCCCCACGTGTACAACAACCACTGGGTCTGGGCCTGACCCCTTTACTAATCCATCCACTCTGTCCCTTAGGTCCTCCACCCTAGCCCCCGCAAAGCACGGTCCTGTTGACACTGTCGGGCCCACACACCACCCTATCCAACCCCCGCACTATACTACTCCCTGCAACCACCAACTGCCTCTTCCTGTCCTTTCCTGTCCTCTTTCCCGTCCTACTACCCCTACTACCCCTGTTACCACCTCTGTCCCCACTGGGCCGGCTCGCAATCTTGCACTTCGCCACACTAACCCCTATGCCTACGGCCACCTCCACCTCTTCGGACCCAACCTGCTCCTCAGAATTCTCGAAATTACCTAACACACTGAATCTATTTTGGACACTGCACCCCACCTTCTGCCCACTCCCACTACAAGCCACCTTGTCCTCGTTTACCACCTTCCTAACCTTCCCTCTAACTCCTGCCCTGTCAGACTCCACATGGTCATCGCTATCTCCCTCACTATCCGATTCTCTAAAAATACGCCTTTTCGCCCCCCGACTCACACTACTAGCCTGGGAATTTGACACTCTAGCCCCTACTTCTCCTCTACCCTCAACCCGACGCACCTTCCTCTTCTCAAACGACCCACTATCCACGTCAAAAGTCCGTTTCCTACTACCCACCACCTTCCATCCCCCATCGAATGCCACCCTAACTGGGGTAACACCAGAGTTTCCTGCCCTCCCCAGTTTCTCCCTCACCACCTGCACCTCTTCCTCCAACTTTACATATGCCTCTAACAGCTGCATTAGCTCTACGCAGATGGCACACATCCCCAATTCCCCCAGCTCACACCCATCCAAATACACCATATGGCAGTGCCTACACACATCCGACCGCTGGCCGTCCGTTGGTAACTCACTAGCAGTAGCACCCCCTGTGCTGGCCTCAACCACTCCCCCACCTAGACACCTATACTAACAGTCTCTGCCCTGCTGGTCTGAGCTTCTCGCGTCACGAAACACTTACCATCCATAGCCAAAATCAGAATGAGAAGCTTGAATTTTAAAAAGAGGTCGAACTCGTAAACAAAACAAAACAAACAAAACACCGAAAATGACCCGCGCGAAGATAGGAATGTCAGGGACTCCTGAGGCCCCGTAAGGCCTGGGCTGACGTGGGGTTATTTAGTCCCGCTGATGAAGTTGCGGGAAAAATTAGACCAACGTGGAGGGTCGGAATCCAAGTGTCGCGAACTCGGCGCAGAGAGCTGAGTTAGACCGACGCCGTGATTCCTTCTCTGCCAAATTGTCCTGAAATAGGTTCGATTTCCGTTAGGTGTGATTCCTAATCACTTTAGGCTGTATAATGGAAAGAATGATTCAAAGTAACAACGATTCTTTTATTTACACATAAAAATAAATCCGTTTCAATATTTCAACAATCAACAATTCAATTCTTTTCACAGAAAATGGGTCACTACGGTTAAATAATTCTAAACAATCATATAGTCATTCTATAGCCCTGTACTGGCACTATAGTCTACACACTGGAAATGTTACTACCGTGAGCTCGCCATAAGAGCTTCACAAATCTGAAATGTTATTACTGTGAGCTCGCCATAAGAGCTTCACCCGCTTAGGCTCAAATGTCAACGTCTGCGCGTAACTGTACCTCTGGCTGTCGGAGGGTTCCGACCAGCAATGTTCGTCATCTATAAACCACCGTACTTCTGATTTGGGTCAGATATTGTCTACTCATACCTTATGCGCCTTTTGAAAGTCCTCCGTGAAAGTCCTATTGAAATATCCACCGTTCCTGGTTGAATTCACGATTCACAAATGCCCCTTTTGTGCTAGGGCGAAATTGTCACTCACACCGATCTTCAGTCGGTATTACGATGTTCCGAAAGCAAAATAAACTACTCAGAACGCAATCAGGCTGACGCTTCAAAGGGTTAATACGCACAATACAATTAACCTACACTTCTGACTATTGCAGGACGATACCTGCTACTCGACAATCTAAACTTTAACGTTCCACCTGGGGTGTTCCTTCTCACGAATTCGGCCCCGTAGCCGCCTATCAACTTTAAGCTAAATCAATCATGGAATGCCCTCTCTGGCGATTCCAGCCGTTTCAGGGTCCTGTGATCGAAGGTACCCTTATGCCAGGAAACAGAGTCCGCCTGTCCTGGACTTCACCAACGCGTGTGTGACCCCAAGTGTGTGTCTAATGCTCTGCTCTTCCAGGTATATATATACTTTTTACCCTGAACTGTCAGGTGGACCGACGCTCATCTGTCCACCTGTCAAAACGGTGGGAGATGACGTATATCGAGGCAGAATCAATACAAGTCATCTCACGCGTGACTTCACTTGTCGAGAAAACCGATTCGTTCTTGCCATGATTGTTATAACTTATGATGACACGACATTTCTATCTTTTAGAATCTCGTTTCTCAATTTACCGTGACGACATCTTGACATCAACCGATTACGTCTCGTAAGACTCCGACTACTGTATAAATTAAACGAGATGATTAGACCTTATCTAACATACCGTTTCTCCCCTGGGTCCCTGCGCTAAAGCTGGATATACACCACGTGTGTTTTTTCTATGTCCAGCTTTACAGAGAAGTGAAATTCACGTGGGTTTTTCGCCTTGATGCGGAATATATTTTGAACTTACAATATCTTTAAATATGAGGCCCCTTGCCCCTATATTTAGGCTGGCTTTGCCCTGACAACTCCCTTCCCGAGAGAAACACCCTGTGTATCTCTTAAAACGCAAGGGGCAAAGCCACGCACGCTCGTCTCTCACACCTTTTTACGATCTACCATCATGTTCAAGACTACAAAACTGTACCCTAGTGGTCGTGGGGTTCATGACCGGGCTCATGCGTCGGCCATACCGATTCCCACGACACACACGCTACCACATGCTCCCGTCTTGCGGGTTTACATATGGAGAGTAGCCTTATTTTTAGATTTGCAGCACCCTCTCTCTCTGTAATACTAGATATTTACATCTAAACATACACATTTTTATACACATTCGCCCATTTTGCAAACCGTTCACTTGGCACTCACTCCGACGAGTAACACCGTCCGCGCCTTTGCGTCAGATGGGTTAATTCCAACGGAGTGTAACTTCGCCTCCCGTTCCTCTACGACTTGTGAAGGAGCAAACGACCCCAGCATTATGTTGAGCCTCACCCTCGCAAAGCTCAACCAGAGGATTAAAATTGTGCCTCACACACTCACACATTCAACACACAGATTTCCCGACCGCGCCTTTGCGACAGACGGGGTTAGTGTGCCTCACACTCACAACAAACTCTCGTCAATAAAAAACAAGCGCGGTTTCCCCGGGCCTTAACACCGGGTTTGTGCATCCCATACTTACAAAACTCGACACACAGGCTCCCCGTCCACGCACACGCGACAGACGGTGCAGTGTATCTCACATTCGCACTCACAACCAACTCTAGACAGCAGTCAGAGCAATAATAATACTAAAAATAAGAAAATTTCTTCCGGGCCTTAACACCGGGTTTACGAAACTCATCACCTCACCCACAAAAATATTTGCGACTGGAGCCCCCGTCCCAGACACCAGGCCCACAGCCACCCAACTATTGCTTCTTTATAACCACCGACCATTGGTAGGGGCCCGGTTCCCAGTATCCCCTTGGGTAACCCTTGACACACCCCTACTTCTCGCCCCGCCATTTCTACGGGTATTCCACCAGGGTCCCCATACCCTGTCGTTGTCGCATTCCCAAGAGCTTCCCTTGGCGCTATATCCCCCAGGCTCACTCGTCCCGGCGATTACCGTCGTTCGAACGACACTGGCCGTCCTTGGCCCTTGTGCCGTCGACCCCCCGGTCCATTGCGACGACTTCTTGCGCATATTGGGCACTGTGCGCCCCCGGCACTCTCTACGTGGTCTCCGCCACCTAGGATGCTTCTCCTTTGATTTGTGGACCCTTTTCTCGGTCCCCTGGGCGCCCACCTTAGCGGTCCCATCCACTTTAACATACTCAACTTGTGTTGACCCGTGCCCTCTCAATTCTGGGGAAGTTTGCCCAGCCATTTGCGTGGGTCTGGCCTCCCCTCTCCACACGGGTGACACCGACTTCTTGGGGCGCTCAACTCCCCCACATAAATTTTCTTGAGGGTCTTTCCCCAATGATCCCATCGGTTTCCCTCGCTGTTTGGCGTTTAGCCTGGACCGCCTGCGGCCCCTTCTCCCTAATAGGACAGGAGTCGTCCCTCCTGAAACTTCCCGACATTTCGTCGTGTAGGGGCCATCCCCTGGACCATCGGATTGGTTCCCCCTGGGAACCTTCCCTTCATTACTCGTTGGGCCCTCACTTGGCCCCCTATCCCTGGACCATAACTCATCAGGGCTTGCCCTCACCCCTGGGATATTACCTATGACCAGGTCATACACAGGTGATTCAATGCACATGGCTTCCACTTCGCCACAATAAAATGGGGTATCCACAGTTATCCTCGCGATGGGGAACCTTCTAACGGTCCCATCTATCAAAATACACAAATGGTCGCGCCCCAACAATTGCTTGTCGTCAACCAGTTGCTTTCTAACCGCTGCAGAGGAGCACCCAGAATCCCGGAGCAGACGAATCTCCCTTTGTCCCACATACCCTGGGTACACTGGCATATCAACCTTCTCCTGCGAAGTTGTGAGCCTCTCACACATGCCACTTATTATCGGGACAACCTTCCCGCCTTCCAGCCTTAATTCTCCCTCTTGTATACATTCCCGGAGGGGGTTGTGTTCTGGACCGATGGTTTGACAGAACGCTGCCGTCTGTCTACTGGGCCCTGGATCTACGCGGTCACCTTGCTTCCAACCCCTTGGTGCTGCGTTCCAGGCCCCCTGCTGGGGTGGCCTAATGTTCCCAGTGGTCCTTACCTGTTTCTGCCAGCAGTCCCTGGCAATATGACCCCGCTTGTTGCAGATAAAACAAGTGGTGTCCTTGGGAGCGCTCCCCTTCCGGCTGGCCTGCGACGCAGGAGGGTCGGGGTGGTGTTGCCTTACGGGTGCCATTGCCAACCCGTTTGCCCCACCCCTAGCCGATTTGGGTGCGTTCACACTCCCACCGTGGGCCTCGATGTAGCGTTCTGCCACAATTGCCATCTCATCATAGGTGGGCGGACCCCTTTCCTTGATGAACAGGCCCAACTCCTTGGAGCATGTAGTTAAAAACTGCTCCCGGAGAAATAGATCTCGCAGGGCTCCATACGACTCATTCACTTCTGCGAGATCAGTCCAGCGGTCAAAGTACCGCCTAGCTCGGGCAAAATACTGAGGTACTGTTTCTCCCTTCTCCTGCTTAATTTCTCGGAACTTGGTCCGGAATCCTTCTTCAGTGAGCTGGTATCTCCGAAGGATGGCATTCTTCAGCTCACTGTAGTCGTTAAGAAGTGCAGGAGGCATACTGGTATAAGCCTCGAGGGCTTTACCTGACAACAAAGGGCTCAAGCACATAGCCCATGTGTCTTCTGGCCACATTTGACTGGAGGCAAAACGCTCGAACCTCTCCAAGTACGAGTCCAAGTCATCTGTGTTTTCATTGAAATGAGCGAGATGGGGGCGTGGGGCATGAATTGCTACCCCTGCACTCCCATCCCCTGAGCGCCGACTTTCATTCTCCACATCGGCCCTTGCTCTGAGGAGCTCTAATTCTCTCTCGTGCCTCTGTTGTTCGAGCTCTCGCTCTGCCTCCCTTGCCTCCCTTGCTAATTGGGCTTCCCTCTCTCTCGCCTCATTTGCTAATTGAATCTCTCTCTCTTTCGCCTCTCTTGCGTCTTTCTCACGCTCTCGTTCTAATTGGGCTTCTCTCTCCCTCGCCTCTCTTGCGTCTTTCTCACGCTCTCGTTCTAATTGGGCTTCTCTCTCTCTTGCGTCATTACGTAAGGCAATCTCCTTGGCCTCACGTTTCTGCTCATCTTTAACGAACTTATGAAGTTCGGCCCCCCTCAAGGCCCATTTCCTTGCCTAATGATACCAGTTGGGCGAGGGGTGTAACAACATCCATTTTGATTTTTTCTTTCTATCTTCAACACTCGTCAGAAAGAACGAAGAAGGAAAAGAAAAAAAAAATATGGCAATTAATCTTAATTTACCTCTGTAATTTAACGTAATTAAACGCACCAAATATTCTGAAACCTACCGCAGTTATAGTGGCTATTAAGTATCCTTTTGGGGACTACTGTATTGCGATATTAAACCCTTGAACGGCATCAACTGACCGAACTCGTCAAAACCTAAACAGAACCGCCATTAAAATAAAACAAAATTTCCATATAGCCATTTTTTACCTTTTAGAAATATCCTGGTAGCGCTCGCCAATCAATGTCAGGGACTCCTGAGGCCCCGTAAGGCCTGGGCTGACGTGGGGTTATTTAGTCCCGCTGATGAAGTTGCGGGAAAAATTAGACCAACGTGGAGGGTCGGAATCCAAGTGTCGCGAACTCGGCGCAGAGAGCTGAGTTAGACCGACGCCGTGATTCCTTCTCTGCCAAATTGTCCTGAAATAGGTTCGATTTCCGTTAGGTGTGATTCCTAATCACTTTAGGCTGTATAATGGAAAGAATGATTCAAAGTAACAACGATTCTTTTATTTACACATAAAAATAAATCCGTTTCAATATTTCAACAATCAACAATTCAATTCTTTTCACAGAAAATGGGTCACTACGGTTAAATAATTCTAAACAATCATATAGTCATTCTATAGCCCTGTACTGGCACTATAGTCTACACACTGGAAATGTTACTACCGTGAGCTCGCCATAAGAGCTTCACAAATCTGAAATGTTATTACTGTGAGCTCGCCATAAGAGCTTCACCCGCTTAGGCTCAAATGTCAACGTCTGCGCGTAACTGTACCTCTGGCTGTCGGAGGGTTCCGACCAGCAATGTTCGTCATCTATAAACCACCGTACTTCTGATTTGGGTCAGATATTGTCTACTCATACCTTATGCGCCTTTTGAAAGTCCTCCGTGAAAGTCCTATTGAAATATCCACCGTTCCTGGTTGAATTCACGATTCACAAATGCCCCTTTTGTGCTAGGGCGAAATTGTCACTCACACCGATCTTCAGTCGGTATTACGATGTTCCGAAAGCAAAATAAACTACTCAGAACGCAATCAGGCTGACGCTTCAAAGGGTTAATACGCACAATACAATTAACCTACACTTCTGACTATTGCAGGACGATACCTGCTACTCGACAATCTAAACTTTAACGTTCCACCTGGGGTGTTCCTTCTCACGAATTCGGCCCCGTAGCCGCCTATCAACTTTAAGCTAAATCAATCATGGAATGCCCTCTCTGGCGATTCCAGCCGTTTCAGGGTCCTGTGATCGAAGGTACCCTTATGCCAGGAAACAGAGTCCGCCTGTCCTGGACTTCACCAACGCGTGTGTGACCCCAAGTGTGTGTCTAATGCTCTGCTCTTCCAGGTATATATATACTTTTTACCCTGAACTGTCAGGTGGACCGACGCTCATCTGTCCACCTGTCAAAACGGTGGGAGATGACGTATATCGAGGCAGAATCAATACAAGTCATCTCACGCGTGACTTCACTTGTCGAGAAAACCGATTCGTTCTTGCCATGATTGTTATAACTTATGATGACACGACATTTCTATCTTTTAGAATCTCGTTTCTCAATTTACCGTGACGACATCTTGACATCAACCGATTACGTCTCGTAAGACTCCGACTACTGTATAAATTAAACGAGATGATTAGACCTTATCTAACATACCGTTTCTCCCCTGGGTCCCTGCGCTAAAGCTGGATATACACCACGTGTGTTTTTTCTATGTCCAGCTTTACAGAGAAGTGAAATTCACGTGGGTTTTTCGCCTTGATGCGGAATATATTTTGAACTTACAATATCTTTAAATATGAGGCCCCTTGCCCCTATATTTAGGCTGGCTTTGCCCTGACAGGGAACACGCCACTGATATCCGATAAAGAAACTAAACAAAACACTAATATAACTATCTTTTATTAAAAATCACATCTATACAGCCCTAAAACAATATATATATATATCTACAGAACACCTGGAAGAAAAATATAGATACTTGAGCTAACTTTTGACAACTGAATCGAAATACTCCCTGTTGGTTTGGATATGGACACATATAATCAAATTTGAGGGGGGAAACACGAAGATGAGTGCTATCGTTTTCGAAAAGCGAGTTGTTTACCTTGTTAATATTTATATACCATTACAGGGGCACATCAGCATAGATTCAAAAATGGTATCAAATATCATTTTTCTTTCGATTTCCCAGCTTGTGCCGAGTACCTGTGTTCAGCACTCGTGGTGAACATTTGGTACACCAAACAACAATGGGTATATTCTATATATACACACCTATAAATATCACAGCACCATCCAACTTGTTAACTTTTGTACTTTAAATTTTCAAACAAAGCATTGTATTGACAGTACTTTAAATACTATAATATTCATGCTTTGAAGGAAATAAAGACAATCAATCAATCAATCAATCAATCAATCAATCAAACAAACTTCAGCTAATCCCTAATTAATTGTCGGACAGCTGGGGTGTATGACAACAATTGGGTGTCTGGCTAATAGGTGTAAACACGTCTAGGCATTCAGCCTCTCACGTTCAGACAGAAGTGATTTGAACTCAGCAATGCTTTAGAAATTAATCTTTCTTGTCATAACACCATTAACATGGTTTGGTTTGTATGGAGGTATTTCCACGTGAAATATGACAAAGTGATCGGATACGTCAGTCAAAATGATTTTTGAAATCGAGGTAACTTTTGTGTTATTTGAGAAAATATGATCAAAATAAAGGGTTGCTTAGTGATAAGTTCCTCTTATTGGTTTCGTTATTTGTGGTAAAAATCCAGCACTAAACATTGGATCAATATATCACCAGTTTTAGAGTGATTAAATGCCTTCAGAAAATCTGTATTTAGTTCTAATATGATATAAACCTTTTTGTTCTCGTTGTTTAGTACATCTAATATTTCGTTCATCTTTGTCCGGAAAAGATTAATATCTGTTTAAAGCTGTGTATTACGTCCATAAATGACACCTACAAGTTTGGAACAATTATTGATTTCAGTTTCAAGGAACAGAGATTCAAATACATGTGGGATAAATACAGATAAATCATCTCCAATTCTGTATGTTAGTACACCCTTTTTAGAAGAGGCTCACACCTCCGTTCCCATCGTCATTTTCTGGTCTATTTTTGTAAAGCAATGGATCATAACCATTCAGAGTATATGAGAGATTGTAAGGAATTTTGAAAATCTCTGTAAGGCCAATCAAATCAAATGCATGCTCATTAGTTTTCATTTCGGACAATAAATGGCTTACGGAGTTCCAGTGGGCACCCAGACTTTGGCAGTTTACACGGAACAATGAAAACGAGATGTTCAAGGCACTCAGTGTCGTTTTGGGATCATCTGGTTCGAAATATTTGCATTTAATGGAATTCTTAAAAGGGGACTCTTCTTCGGGCATTGTACACGCGTTCTCATTGTAAATACTTACACAATCATATTGTGTGTTAGTCTGGACCTCTTCCAAGCCAATGCTATCCGCCATTACTCAGTAGCTGACCACCAGTTTTAATGTTTCAATAAAACGTAGGATTTCCTGCACATATGTACATCTTAACAAAGGGAGTTTGTTGCTGTATGGAACGGTTACTCACAAGGAAAAGATACGTTGTGCTACACACAAGGATGTCTTTCTCCAATGTTTCGTATTTTTTGGGGCAATAGGATGACCATGGGAAAGGTCAAAAGATATAGGAGGAAAATGTATTGCATATTTCTTTGAATGGGTTTAGTGTTCGTCTTCTTCCCTCATATGGATATCCATACTGGCACGATAGGTCTGGTTAAATAAACCTTTCAAACTTATGAACATTTAAACCACTATGCCGCAGTTTATCTACTGAGGTTTAGCTGTTTACCTAACATGAAAAGCAGACGACAATTGCAAACAAAATTCTTTAAAAACTAATTTTGTTCATGTTTTGTCTCAAAAACATAGGTTATGACCCCTTTTTGGAACGATCTCGTCGAGCTCGTTCCAAAAAGGGGTCATACCCTATGTTTTTGAGACAAAAAATGAAAAGAATAATGAAAATTAATTGGCGATTTTTGTGAATAGCACTCGCCGGTTTTGGCCGTTGCGTTGGATAAAGGGTTAAAAACACCGTCTACAGTCAGGGTCACATCAAGTCGGACAGACTTACGGGCATAAAAAGCTGCAGTACCCGGAGAAAACCACCAAGCAACGGCGAGCAATTGCCAAACTCTCCAACTTACTATGTGTCCACAGGCAGAGTTTGAAGCGGTTGAAGGCAGGTGCACCATCGACGTCCAGTTTGCCCTTGTACACATCGCCACCGTGCCCCCAATAGGCAATCGGAATTAAATGTCTTGCCCATGGACGCAGCTACTGCTGGTCAGGATCGAACCGTCGACCTTTCGATTTAAAGTCTAATGCTCTACCCACTGAACCATTGTGTTCCCACTCTATCGAAGTAGTTATATAGAATATTTAAAGTGTTCCGTTCTTGTACCATTGTAGCGGTCGTGATATAAGGGCCATTTACCAACCAGCCTGGCTGGTCCTGACCTCTGTCTCGTCGTAAATCGGTCGTTTTGTGTGTTAAAGGTCGATGGTTCGAGCCAGGGACCAGCTGTGAGGGCAACTAGGGCGATTATGTCGCCCATCTAAGCCCAAAGTCGCCTAGAAAAATAGTCGGGGCGATTACAAGTCGCCCTATAAAATTAGCCAAAATCGAAAGGCTGAACTGAGTGGTCCGAGGTTTAAACGAAAACGATTATTTTCAAGAATCGAATGTGTTTGAGTGTGATAAATGGGCATTTTCATTCGTCAAATAAGCGACCATTTATTTGACATCACACGAGAATCAATTATCCATTGTCGCTTTTTGCGGATTTTTTTATTTCTGTTTTGTTCCGTTTCAGCCGGGGCTTCAAGACAATCAAGTGTCGAGACGAAAATAGATGACTTACGCGACTCAACAAAATAACCCAGTTTGAAAGTAGGTGACGTCGCTTAGGATGCCGAAAATTCTCTGCTGAAAATGTATACATAACGGACTACAGGCACTCGATGTATTATCGGATTTTATCAATTTTAATAATAAAATATATATTATATTATCAGTACATTTTTTAGTATTGATAATATAACATATATTTTATTAAAATTGATAAAATCCGATAATACGTCCAGTGCCTGTGCAACGGACGTATTTTCTAACACTGTATTTTTATTTCGTTTCGCTGACGACTGTTAAGTGTTGGGCCGTCTATTCCCCAAAAAACACGAATGGAATTGAAACACGTGAAAAAAAGCTTTAGTGAGGACAAGAAAAGCATTGTACAGGTCTCAAGTGTACATATGAAGGATCTTAAAAAAGGGGTCCTCCCAAATACCGGAATGACACGGAATTACGCGGAGTGACACCGGAATTCCATAAAAATGATGCGGAATGACATTTATTTTACCAGTACTCGAGCCCAGAATGTATTTTGTTTATTAACTAACAATGTATCTTCCAAGCAACCTTCTTACATCTGGTCCTGTTCACACTTTCAGACGTAGGAATTTATTAGCCTACTAGACTAAGGCTCTGGACTTCTATCTCGATCCGCATCATTGGTGCCGTTGACCGCCCCTCAGGAGTTGTTGGAACTGTTGATGCTGGTGGTGAAGAACTGTGGATGTTCCGACCGCTCAGGGGTGGAATCTGGAGTGAGATTCACTGTGGGTGAAACTCCAAGAACGTGAGAGTAGTATAACGATCGGGGTACAGGGGTCTTTTACCAACCAGTCGGGTTATCCGGATCTCTTGGGAAATCGATCGATTGATTTGTGCGCTAGAGGTTGGAGGTTCAAGCCTCGGCTCCCGAATTTTTTCTCGATCTATTACACCACCGTGCAAGAACCCCGAGATGACATGATATTCGCATCATAGGTGTTTCTTAACCCTTTCAACACCGGCGCCCTGGAAGGTATCATGTCTTTCAATACTGTTAACATCGAAATGGGCGAAGCCATCCTGGTTTGTTGGGAGGTTCAGTAATAATTTAACCCAACAGCTCTATAGAGCTGTTGTATTAAATTATTACGAAGCCTCGTTTCAGATTTTTTGTTGGGAGATTCGAGCTATTGGATTAAATTATTATTGCACGTTGAACATATTGATTGGTCTACCTCATACATACACAGAACGACACGTGCGTGTGAATGGATTAATCGATATGGCACAAGTGTCAGCGCGGAAGGATAGAACGAGAGGCCACAGACCTCGAGTTTTATCCTTCCGCGATGACAGAAGTGCCATATTGATAAACCATTCAGACACGCGTGTCGTTCTGTGTTTATTACACGCCTTCGCGTCTATAAAACAATTATTAGAAGGACACTCAACAATTCATTTGATAATTATCACCAAAAAAGAACACATTTTGTCGCCAACCAAACTTGCGAGGGGAACCTGTGTTACTCTTTCGTCCTCTGAGTTTCAATGTGTCTTATGTGCCTACTGATCATATAACACATTGGAACTCATGGGACGACTTTTAGCTATCGCTAGGGATTGAAATTGTAACTGCGGTACACGTTTTGTAGAAAATTCCAGTGAAGTTTCACTTCTTTATAAAATAGTCCGTCAACGATTTCCGTTCCACACATTACAGAAAGGATTTTCACTTTCCGCGCGTTTTAGTGTTGCTGTAGATGGGGCGGACAACCTTGCAGTTGGGAGGGGTGGGGGGGGGGGTGTAAGGCCGTTCCATGCGCAGTGTGAAAGCTGATGGCCGGAAGGAGTCAGAAAAATGTTTTCGTCCGTATGGTTCCTTAATTGGGTTTGAAGTTCTGAGTGGTTACGCAGTTTCATCGATTTATTTATTTATTTACTTATTAGGGTTTAAGGACACTTTAACAGACAAGGTCAAATCGAAAGTGGAGAGAGCCGGGGGTACCGGAGAGAACCACCGCGCAACGACGAGCAGCTACCAGCTCTCCAACATCGTAACTCCGCACTGCAGCACTTGCAGGGTTAGATTGGTTGAAGACATGCGTACCATCGACGTGCAGAACGCCTTAGTACACGGCGTCATCGTGCCCCCAAGTGGTCAATTGGGGTTAAGTGCCTTGCCCAAGGACACAACGCGGGAGTCCGAATCGATCTCTCAGACGGTCACCCATCCAAGGACTAACCGGGCTCGACGTTGTTTAACTTCGGTGATCTGACGAGAACCGGTTACAGCAACGCCACCGCGCCCCTAGGAAAATACGACAAAAAAGAGATTCTGTAACCACAGACATGACCTATGAATGGATTCCACGGAATGAAGAGCAGGATGTTGATGTAATGTATCTGTGTGCTAGTACGCAATGTGTCACTTTGTGCATTAGCACATCGTCGGCTGAATGCTAGAATGTTCTATGTCCCATAGGGGACAAAGAACATTCTAGCACTCAGGCGACGACATGAGCACTCGTCGGCACATCCAAGATGTGCCTATCTGCTACCTGTAATGTGTACACATTGTGACATGAAAAAAATAATAAATTTTATTACGTTGTAATGTTTGTTATAGGAAGTACTACATGTTCCGACTACTGGCCGTAGAAATCCAGAGTCGACGTTGGACAATATCAGCGCCGACAACGACTAGTGGACTAATTGTTTCGACACTAAAATTGACCCTCACATTAACTGGGGTAAAATGGTTATAAACACATGTTGAATTTCCCTTTTTTGCATAAAATCACATGAAATCCTTCATTAGCCATTTTAAAGCAGAAAAACGTCATCCAAACAGACCTTCCCCAATCCCGCTTCAAGAGGTCATAAGGCTCATGTGATTATTTTTCTCTTTTTTCCTAAAATTACTCAAAATTCTTCAAAACATCTGTTAAAGCAGAAAAAAAATCAACCAAATTGCCCTCGCCTAACTAGAGTCAAAGGGTCATAAAAGTCATTGTGAATTTCTGGGTTTTTTTTTTAATAAACTCCCTTGAAATTCTCAAAACCTATTGTACAGCAGAAATACATGTTTCAAATAGACCTTCCTCGTTGAATCGGAGTAATTTCCAGATTCGTAGAATTACCATGGGTCAAGGGGTCATATGGTGATTTTCTTCTTGTTTTCTTTTTATTTTTTGGCAAAAAAAAAAACTCTGAACCCTTCAAAACTCATTTTAAAGCACAAAAACATCACACAAATTGACCCTCGCCCTAACTGGTATCATCCCCGCGGGAACCCCGGTACGTGAAGCTGTCTGTGCCTGTTCACTGCTGTAAACAGTCTCTGTTTTACTGGTAAAATAGGACCAGCCACCAATGCTTGGGACTTGCAAACCCTCTCTAAAATGGGCAACATGGCTTCTTAACGCTCACCCCTGGTCTTGAGTTGATACTCATGTTGTGGTCATGATTAGCCATTGTGCAAAAATATGTTGCCTATTAACACCAATAAATAAATATAAATAACTGGTGTCAAGAGGTCATTTATAGATATATCAAATTATTGATATAGAATTAGTTTAAAACTAGAACGCATGAGTTGGTTTAAGGGGAACTGGTCTTTTGGGAATTGGCCTCGTGGGAATTGGTCTAAAGGGAATTGGTCAAGTGGGAATGAACCCTCGGCAATGCTTACTTCGCACCCAGCTTTCGAGAGCCGTTGTCTTGACACGGATTATTAATCACGGAATAACAAAAATGTTTCTCTATTAACTAAAATCTTGGCACTTCTCCAAAGCAGTTCAAAGCACACCGTGTTAATGTCATTGAGAACAAACCAATTTTCTGAACTTGAACATTCTTGTGATTTTATGTTGTACCTCAACTTATATCATTGCCCATCAAACTGACCCTAAGGGGGTAGCTTGGCATCTTGGAATATATGTCACTCCACTATAATCACGGAGTACAGTGATATAATATATGTTAACCCATCATTTGTTAGTTATGCGATGTAGGATTTTAAAAATGATCGCGCTTGGCGGCCATTTTGGACTCAATGTGGATAAAATCGAAATTTCTTTTGCATTTACAGAACGTGGAGAGTGGATTGTAACTAAATCACCCGCGGAGTGGAGTTACCACCCAAGCTATAACTTTCAAAATTTGTACATATCTGCACAAAACACAAGTAATGTGTCAGCCAATGGACCTCCGGGTTTAACCCGGAAGTCCATTGGCTGAAACTTTGCTGGTGCTGGTTATGCTTTGCAACAAATTTGCAATTATTGCTTGGGTGGAATCTCCACTCTGTGGGTGATTTAGTGATAATACACTCTCCATGTACTGTATGACTATGGTGCATTACAGTCTTATTATTCGGTCCATTACTGGTGTTCTCCTAATTCACAGTTCCGAGATTGTAGGCCAAAATGGCCGAATTTCGGATCTATTTTTGATGTTTTGGAAAATTTTGGCATAAAAATTAATTTTTGTAAACTTTTGTTACCAATTGGTTATGGAAAAGTGTATTTATGAGAAATCTTTGAACATTTCACGCCATTCGCCCATTCGGAGCAGGAGATATTAGTCAATGAAAATTTAGGTGCTTTTTCCACGTTTGGCAACCATTTTGGACACATTGTGAATAAAATCGAAATTTCTTTTGCTTTTATGATAATAATACATCACATTGTTACTATTCAGTCCATTACTGGTGTTCTGCTAATTCACAGTGCCAAGATTGCCGACCCAAAGGTTCGATTTTCAGGCTAATTTTTGATTTTTTGGAAAATTTTGCCAGAAATAATAATTTTGGTAAACTGTTGTTACCAGTTGGTTATGGAAAAGTGTATTTTTGACAAATCTGTGAAGATTTCTGGTCATTAGCCCATTCGGACCAGAGATGTTGGTCAATACAAATTTGGGCGGTTTTTTTCACGTTTGGCGGCTTTTTTGGACTCATTGCGGATAAAATCGAAATTTCTTTTGCATTTATGATAATGATACATTACATTCTTTCTATTCCGTTCATTATTGGTGTTCTACTAATTCACAGTGCCGAGATTGTAGGCCAAAATGTTCGATTTTCAGGCCTATTTTTGATATTTCGGAAAAAGGTTTGCAGGAAAAATAATTTTGGTAAACTTTTGTTTCCAGATGGTTACGGAAAAGTGTATTTGCCACAAATCTGTGAAAATTTCAGGTTATCAGCCACCTTGGACCAGGAGATATTGGCCAATAAAAGATTGGATGTTTTGGGTCGTGTTCTGACAGAAGAAAGTTGACGCCCGAAGTGAAAAGCTTATTTTCAAGACAAAGTATAGCCGTCTATGGTCTTGCATAGTTTTAACGAAATCTGTAACAGCGTTCTCAATATTCCGCTCTTGTAAAGTGTTGTGAAATTGGTTCTATTAAGTACATCCGATTTCTATTGTCCCGGATATCGTCAGAACCAGAGTTCCGGAATTAGCCGATCCATTCACGATGGCTGGTAACAGAACAGTCTCGCTTGGATCGGCTAAACTCTATCGACGTTCTTCAAGCGCAGAAGACGTTTGTTATCTGAGTTTCTGAGCACCTGAAATTTCTGATTACATATTCACAACAAGCATATAGTATTAGCACTGGATGCGTCCAGTCAAACAGCAGTATGTTATACTGAAAAAACAGCCACAGAAACACCAACCAATCTTTCAGTAAAAGTGTTGGAAGAAAGAAAGAAAAAATGAAAGAAAGAAGGGAAAAAAAAATGGTTCCATACAATAACAAATGTCTTTTCCTTTAAGCAAAAACCCCACATTATTCACATTCAAATTTGTGCGATCAATGGTAATGAGTAGTATGTCATGCACCCGGACAGGCATGGTTTGGGGCACCCCGGTCGAGGACCCCGGAAGTGAAGACATGTCACGTGACTTAGTGGCGCCATGTTGTGTTGTCATGGTAACCCGCGTGAGCGGCCATCTTGTGACGTCATCCCCATAGTGATACGTGGTGTTAGTGCGCATGTGCTGCGCGTGTTGTTAGGGTGATACGTGTTTTCGTCGTCCATTTTGTATACTGGAGGCCGCCATCTTGGTTTCTATGGTAGCACGTGGTTGCTATGTTACCCAATTTTCTGCAGTGGGACGGGGTATGTTCGTAGGATATGTTCGATTGAATCGGAGTAATTTCCAGATTCGCAGAATTACCCAAATAAACCCGTCAATCCCTCCAAATCACCAAAATCCAACCCAAATCACCGAAATTGACTTTATTTTCCATTCTATCGGCTTAGCACTTAGTGCTATAGTACCGAGGGGGCCCCTAGGGTGTATTCGATTGAATTGGAGTATCACGAATTACCACAAACAACCCGATAAGTTGTACTATTTCGAATTCTTTCAGAATCCTATTTAGGATCGCGAAACTTTTGGCTTATAATAGTAGAATGTAGTGCTATAGTACCGAGGGGATACCGGGGGTGTGTTCGATTGAAGTGGAGTAATGTTCTAGTTCCGATTTTCCCAGAATCCCTTTTTGGATCACATGACATTTTTTTCCCCAATGAATTGTATAAATACCTTTAACGGCACCCAATAGTACACGAGGTAGCAATGCCCCCAAGAATCCCCCTTTCTGCAACATCTGTCTCCTCTTTTTGTCAGGGTACCTTTATTTGCCACTGCCCTCACTAGTTGTTTCTGACGAACGAGTTTGGTTCTCTGAGCTTTGGTCAGAGGGACTGCTCCCTTCAGTATATTCGTATATTCGAGGCACAGTCACACAAACAAGTAATCAGTTCTTTGTCTGCATCTTTTAGTATGGATTTGACGAGTGTGGGTTTCGATTTAAGAACCTTGAGAAGAGCGATGTTGCGCTTAAGACGGTCAGACATATTTCTGACTTGAGTCGGACTCGTTGCTCCCCTTCTATACTTTTCCGAGGTACACATATTGTGTTTCCCCAGGAAAAATTTAACTTCTTAATCTCATGTGTTCAGGAGTATCTTGTTTGAGGTCTATTAAAAGGTAACCATATAGGGTAGAAGTGGCATCTTCGAAAACTTCTCTCAGAAACTTGGAATGACCAGGATACATCTGTGCTGCCAGGTGGGAGATCTGAGAACGATCCCTTGGATTTTTAAACAAGATCATGTAATGACTATTGAGAGCCACAGTCCTATGGACTTTATTTTTGTCGAATAAATTTTGAACAATGTGCATCACACTAATGTTACGGTGATGACTACCTTTAGTTAATAATCTAGACGCTCGAACATCTGCATCGAGCATCAGATCATCCAATATGACTAAAACTATCAGATTTTAATTCTTGAGGGAGACCCTCTACGAATTCTACTTGGGGTAAAGTATTGTATAATGCTTGACATTCACTATAACACCAAATGATGTGACTTGGAACAGGTGATATAATATCTTGAATGTTTTGAAAAGCCCGACTTACAAAGGATGATTTACCACTACCCGTGGGACCACACAATAAACAAGTGAATGGATGCTTCAAACGAGGATCCATCTTTGTTGTTCTATGTGAGTACTACTTCCTTTTATACCTTTAGGGAGGTGTCCCCCACTGAACGTGGGTACTACTCCCCTTTTATACCTTTTAGAGAGGTGGTCTTTTTGACCGGCATATTTAGAATTGGTGGCCCTCTGACTTATGGGCTGGGGACAGGTTAAGTTTGTTTGATATTTGTCAAGAAGATAAACATCAAATAACCTAAGCGTCATTACCACCTTTTTTTTCTTTCATCTTCATTTTATAATTTGTTTCTTCTTTTTTACCTTTTTTTTATAAAAAAACAAACATCTATTTACAACATCTATTTACATCTTCAGACTGAGTGGTTTCTTGACGGTCATGAATTCAATCACCAAATCCATAATACAACGTCTCGGTTCATTTGTGAGAGGTTTCTCGAACATATCTTCATACTTTTTTTCTGTACTGGTGGTGGATTCATTCCAGAAGTATTATGGTGCCACAGTAGATGGACATCATTCTTGTTAACTCTTTCAAGTGCTCCACTAAAACATGTTATCATATTCTCTTCTCCAGACATCATTAGGCATACATTATGCTGAATCTTACTTGGGTGATCGACTGTACATCCATAGCATTTTTAGCTGCGACTAGCAGCTCTATAAGTGGCAATGTCGGTCTGTCTGTCTGTCTGTCCGTCTGTCGGCCGGTCGGTCTGTCTGTCTGTGACCAAGGAGTTTCAAAACTCAATAACTTTTGAAATACGTGATGGAATGACTTTATATTTGGCATGTAAGTGTATCTTATAGATGTCTAGCCACTGTTCAATGCATGTGTTGTTCCAAATATTTTTCTTGGAGTTATGGCCCTTGATGAACTTAGAATGTCGGTCGGTCTGTCTGTGACCAACGAGTTTCAAAACCCAATAACTTTTGAAATACTTGATGGAATGACTTTATATTTGGCATGTTAGTGTATCTTATTGATGTCTAGCCACTGTTCAATGCATGTGTTGTTCCAAATAATTTTTCTGGGAGCTATGGCCCTTGATGAACTTAGAATTTTGTGAAATTGCACCACCCGTCGTAGCTACGGCGTCGATGTCGCGATTTTTCTTTCACTACGGCGTCAGTGTTCTCTTAGACATAATGAGCATATGCCAAGCAAAGTTCATGTTGTAAGTGAACTTGCCTGATTTCACTATCAATTTCATCAACGATCAATGGTCGTGGTTGGGTTATTCTCACGGAGATCTTCTTCTTCTTCTCCAAAGGAGGTTCTTGAATTGGTTTTTGGTTCATGGTTAGTAGGTGTAGTATGTTTAGTGTCTTCAGGAACTTCAGTTAAAGTTGTTTGTTGGGTTTTGATGGCTGCATCTACTTATTCTATTTGAAGTTTCAAGGCATTCCATTTTTCTAAAGATAGAGCAATACCATTCTTCGTATGATAAGGTTTCTGGTCTTTTCCCTCGAAGTATCTTCTGAGATGAATCTTCAATTCACCCTGGTACTGGGTGACGTTAGCATAAGTATGCTTGGTGCCAATTCGGGACATCTTCTCTGCTCAATGGTTCGATCGTGAATGATGCCAAGTCCATTCTTTGCCTAATCTTATTTTTCTTTGATGGACGTGTTTGAAAACATCACCCCAGTTCAACAAATTTTGATCGACTTTTCGATTCTTGATTGGGGTTTGTGTTTGTTTTCTATAGGATTATAGGTTGAAGTTGGAAAATTTAGAAAATTAGTATAGAAGTCAATAGGAAAGAAACACAATGGGAATATACTAATCTGATTGGTTGATTAACTTCGATCTGATTGGTCAGTTTGGCGATCAAACTGCAATCTTGATCCTTGAACTGTAGGATATGGCCCTCTGTATTTTATACTGGCTTGGGACAGGGCAAGCTACAAACCTCTGTCCAATGGAGATAAGTCAAATAGCTCGAGTGCATTCCCACCCCCTACAGTTTGTACCCTCTTTGGGGAAATTTCTTTTTTATGTTCATTAAAAAGAAAACAACATGTCCAACTTAGCAATTCAGTTTTCTATCATAAAAGTTTCTCATTTCTTTTAAATATTCACAACAGAGAATTTCTTAGTAATGATGATGATGATTTATTCCTTTGGTTATACAATAGGTGTAGCCTAAAAGACCCCAGGAATCATTTTTTTTTAAATGAAACTAAAACGTTTTGAAGGAAACTAAGTTTGGAACAAAAACAAAATGTGTATCATCCGGTTCCAATAGGGGTAAGCTAAAAGATACCATAAATCAACATTTTGTTTTAAAATAAATGGAACTAAAGAGTTTTGAATGGAACTAAGTTTGGAATAAAGAAGTATCATCTGGTTCTAATAGGTGGAACCTGAAAGGTACCATGAATCAACATTTTTTTTTAAATAAATGGAACTGAAATGTTTTGAATGAAACTAAAAAGTTTGGAAAAAAGAAGTATCATCTGGTTCTAATAGGTGTAACCTAAAAGATACCATGAATCAACATTTTTTTAAAATAAATGGAACTAAAACGTTTTGAATGAAAGTAAAAAGTTTGGAATAAAGAAGTATCCTCCACTTCCAATAGGGTTAGCCTAAAGTATACCAGGAACATGATGATGATGATGATAATGATGAAAAAACAACTCTCTGTATTAGAGAATAAATAAGGAAAATTGAAAAAATCTTTACACCAGAAAATTTTATTGCCATGTAAGACTTGCCATTTAGGATTTTTTTTTAGGACTGCCATAAAGGACTTTTTAATTGGAGAAAAATGCTGCCATAAAAGGACTTTAGAGAATGCCATAAAGGACTTTTTAATTAGAGAGAAAAACTGTCATAAAGGACTTTAGAGAATGCCATAAAGGATTTTATGAGGACTTGCCATTTAGGACTTTAGAGAATGACATATAGGACTTTAGAGAGAGAAAAAACTGCCATATTGGACTTTAGAAAAAATTGGTGAGCCTAACATGATTCAGTAGACCACCTAAAAACCATTTCGGTTTTTAGGAATCTTTCGGTCAACTAAACAGGACTTTTTGTAGTATCTATGGATGGTGACAAGGTACATAGATATGCAGAATCTGTGTCCATTTCAGCATATTCGAAATCTTGGCGGTTGATAAAAGTATCGATGACATCATAATAGAACTGAAGCATCCGGAGTTTCGCATACTGGTAATACTGGTAAACAAAGAATCCGATGTGAAGTGGCAGATCTAACTTGATGGTCTTCTTGTTGAGTTCGACTTCAAATAAAGTTTCATCTAATGGATTCAAGGCTCTGAAGGACATGTCATTTATAGCTTTGGTGACTTCTTCATCATTGCAAAATGTTGGTAACGGTTTTACCATATCCAGAATTTCCCAACAGCTTCATAGTGTCGGCAACGATCGCCTTGTCAGGGTCAACATCTCCTTGTCTTCTAGTTTCAGATACTTCATCTCCAAATTTCTCAAAACATCTTCTTGGTTTATATTGGATAACCTTGTAGACGTGGTCAACTTCGATACCATGTTGGAGGTACCACTGCAGCAAAGGGGTTGCAAACAACATTTTTTCGGCTACATAGCTTCCGATCAAACTTCTATGGGGTTTCTTCGTCATTCCATTCTTCTCAGGAAAGGACTTCATGTGTTCACCAATATCATCTATGGAGATATCTGTAGTCTTGAAGATAGGTGTCATCTCTTCCAAGTACTCTTTCAGGTGATCTGGTACATGTATATCAAATTCGACCAAACCAAACAGTTCACCGAACTTCACTTTCTTCAATACTTCTTCATCTGTCATTGCACCATCTATTTTGTCTGGAAAGTTCTCTTTCAGGAAGGCTTTGAGTGGCGCATCCCCACTCACACTCCCAGATTTCAACAAGTCTATAGCCCAAATCGGCGATGTACTTTGCATTGGTACGTGTGTCTTGTAGCAGTTTTTTCATTGGTTTATCTCTGACTTCATTATGGAGGATAGGAAGGTCTTTTTTATCTTTCATGCAGGTATGTCCGTGTCAGAAGCAGCCATGGAATTGGTATATAGTCTGTGTCTCTTTGCACCAACCATCAACAGGCAACTGTCTTCGACCAATCATTTTTTCAGCTCCGTTAAACTGATGTCTGATGTGGCTGTCATCTCTCATCGATAGATACTCTAACCATTGTTCGGCCATTTTACCATACTTCATAGGATGTTCTGGTTTAAACTGGTTTTCTTCACGACGTCTAATACTCCAACCCGTTGGCATTTCTTCCATTAGGCACCATAGATATAATGCATTCGCATCAAAGCCTATAATACTTCCACATGGTTTTGCTTCTTCGCCATATTTTGTTTCTCTGATTCGGGCAACATCTTTCTCGTGGTACCGGTTGAAGATAACTGAAGGTCCACCAACGATATTATCTTTCACTAATTGATGCAGGTCTTTGTTTTTCTGGTTAAATAATGTGAAGTAGGTGTCATCATTCATGGTCTGGAACAGGTATTTCAACGTAAGGCCCGAAATACTGATACCATCTTTAAACATATCGATGTGGCGTTCTTGATAGAAAGTAAACTGCTTGTCAATTGCTTCAAGGAGTGGTTTTACATCTCGGTTATTATACCAGATCAGAAAATCACGGAAAGTTGTCATCTCCAGGTCGTTCCATACATGCTGGAAATACTGGTATTCTTCATTGGATATATTTTCTTTCTTGAGAGAACTGTAGAAGGCTTCGTGGTCTGGTAGGTGGTCTTGATCCAATTTGTCCATGCTGTCGATCCATTCATATGGTAAAAATCCCTTCGTCACGGAACAGCCAAATGCTTTCAAAGACTTGTCATAGCTGAATCCTGGAGCGAGGTAGTTGTAAATATCAACAAACTTGAAAGATTCTGTAGAGACGCACATGTAGTTATGTTATTAGATTTCTTCACTGCAAACTTGAGTGGATTCTGTTTCTTCAGGTATGTCATCAGTTCACGCTTGACTACATTCATATCGTATTTTCCGGAGTTGAATCCGATGACGGGCATCTCTTGCAGGTAGTCTTGAAATTTCTTCTCCAGCTTTTGTAAAGGGTGCATCTTGGATGTATCTTCTCCAGTAGCTCTGGCTTCCGCTTTCAGCGTTTCATCAATTTTTTTGTCTGAGTTAAAATAAGGTCAAAGCATGATAGGTCTGCATCAGTTGATGGCAATGAGATGAAATATCTGTGAGGTATGTCATCATTTCTTCAACAAGTTCTTGAGAATTTCCGTTTGTAATAAAACACTTCGGTTCTTGGCATTCTGTAACATTACTACATACACTCACACTTAATGGTCTATGTTCTGCTTCCAATATCAGTTTATCACTGTCGACAGGTAAACTGGATTGGAAAAAAAAACTTTCAAAATCAAAGGTTGCACGGAATGGATAAAACTTATTCTCTTCTGGCACGTCTATACCTTCATCTTCTAACAGATCAAATACGGACTGGGATGGATGGTATACACCGCCAACATACAGGTAATTTACTTCATCTGTACATGTTTTCTCGTGGCGATTTAATTTCTTCACAGTGTGCCATAATTTACCGCATTTGCGGCATTCAAATGATTTACAGCATTGGTCTATACCGATGATGTAGCTAAAATGGTTCTTTTTGACGTTCACATAATGGTATTCTCAAACTGTCTGTGAGATCGCTGTACTAATTTGGCAACAGTGGGGTCATCATCATTCTTGACAAGTTCATATACTTGGATATTCACTTCAAAACATTTCTCCAAGTCGGGTAATTCGGCTAAAGTTACTCTGTTGTCTGTTGGAGATCTAAACATCTGAAGATACACAGATTGTCTTCGTAGGTAAATGATTGGTTTTTATCTTTCACCAAAGCATTTACTGCTTTGTTCTGGTGAATATAGTCGGGAAGATCTTCTACCATTCCAATTGGGTGTTATTTCAGCTTATTCACAAAAAGGTGACGTTCGTAACTCTCTACACAAGCCATTTGGTGTTTGGTCGTTTTAACTTGGCCCATTCCAGGATATCTTCTTCCATGACATCATCAAGGAATTCTTCAAAGTCTCCTTGGCAGCATACTAGTTATGGAACATCAAGTACCCGAGCGTTGTTTTTTGATGGATGGTAATACTTCAGTTCATTCGTTTCATTGTGTCTCAGGATAAAACCAAAACTAAGATTAATTTTAAATCTTAAGTGTTGTGGCAGAAATACGGTAGTCATCAATTCATCATTCATCATTTATTTTCAGATTCACATCGTTGATCCGGTAGTTATACTTGTCCTGGACTCTTCTGTTCATCATATGGGGAGTTCTAATAGAACTCCAGTTATCTTCGTATTCATTCAGAATTTCATCGTTCTCTTCTTCAGACATCATATTCTTGTCAAAATCAATCGGGTCAACATAATAACGGGTGGTCGTCGAGGTCCGTGGTTGTTCGATTGGTCCTCTCTTCGGTTCAATGTCTTCCTTTTAGCTGGTACAGGAACTGTTCGGTGGGCGACGCTCCGGTGGCGGTTAAAATGGAGTAGTTGGTTAAACTCCTGGCCGCATTCCATACATGTGTAGGTCTCCAAACACTTCTTCAGATGTTCATCCCGCTTCTCTTTCCTAGTAAAGGTCTTGTTACAGTTGGTGCAGTCGTGGGTCTTCTTCTCTTCAACGCGCTGGGCGGCGGTTCCGGTGTGACAGGAATGATAGTCCGTAGGAAAATTAGTCCCTCTGGACTATTATTCCGCGGAATTATAGTCCTAGGTCTAACATTTCTAGGAGTAGTAGTCCGGCGGACTACTATTCCCAGAAATGTTAGACCTAGGACTATAGTTTTTGGTGTAAATCTGTTATTTTGATCCTGAGATATTAACCCTTTATCCTTCAAATTGAACGTCCGGCGTCCGTATCCATTTATTTGGCATTCCATAACGTGAAAAATATTGCTTGGATTGTCAAGTTACTTTATATTTGTGTTCAGGTTACTGATGTGTCGAGCTGTATAGTTTTTGGTGTAAATCTGATAATTTGATCCTGAGATATTAACCCTTTATCCTTCAAATTGAAAATTTCTTCAATCCCTTTGGTAACTCAAAAAATATCATTCCGATTGTCATGTTACTTTATATATGTATTCAGATTACTGATGTGCTGTATAGTTTTTTTATGTAAATCTGATAATTTGATCCGGAGATATTAACCCTTTATCCATCAAATTAGACACTCCTCCAATCCATTTCTATATGTACCCATACCATGTATGGTGTACATAATGTCGGCATCCGTGGTGGCCCTCCGTCATACAGCTTTCTACTAGTTGCGCGTATGGGTACACATCTGACGATTTCATCGGCCTATGTTTGATTCTTGATTGGGGTTTGTGTTTGTTTTCCAAGTTAGACAATTAGTATAGAAAGTAATGGAAAAGAAACACAATGAGAATATACTAATCTGATTGGTGGATTAACTTCGCTCTGATTGGTTAGAGTAGAAACATCTTGATCCTCATTAATTTTATTATTTAAAATCATGTAGTTAGGGGAGTAATTTATAGAAATTGCTAAATGTATACCCTAACAATTAGTTAGGGGGTTAGTTAAAGATGTTACTAAAAATAGAGTATAGGAATTTATAAAAATATAGTTCCAAGTAGAAGCAGAGGATTCTGGCTAACTTTGTCCTATAGCACTACGTGCTACTCTTATACAATTTATTGGGGAAAAAACGTCCTGGGATCCAAAAACGGATTCTGGGAAAATCGGAACCAGAACATTACTCCACTTCAATCGAACACAGCCCCGGTACCCCTTCGGTACTATAGCACTACGTGCTACCATTATAAGCCAAAAGTTTTGCGATCCTAAATAGGATTCTGAAGGAATTCGAAATAGTACAACTTGTCGGGTTGTGTGTGGTAATTCGTGATACTCCGATTCAATCGAACACACACCAGAGGCCCCCTCGGTACTATAGCACTACGTGCTAAGCCGATAAAATGGAAAATCCGTATCAAATAAAGTCAATTTCGGTGATTTGGGGGTGGTTGTTGGTGATTTGGAGGGATTGACGGGTTTATTTGGGTAATTCTACGAATCTGGAAATTACTCCGATTCAATCGAACATACCCTCCGAACATACACCGTCCCATTGCAGAAAATTGGGTAACATACAACCACGTTCTACCATAGAAACCAAGATGGCGGCCTCCAGTATACAAAGTGAACGACGAAAACACGTATCACCCTAACAACACGCGCTGCGCATGCGCACTAACACCACATATCACTATGGGGATGACGTCACAAGATGGCCGCTCACGCGGGTTACCATGACAACACAACAGGACGCCACTAAGTCACGTGACATGTCGTCACTTCCGGGGTCCCCGACCGGGATCCCCCAAACCATGCCTGTCCGGGTACATGACATACTACTGTATATTTCACCATCGGATGTCGGATATTTCCTTGTAACGAACAGACTGTAGTATATTGATTTTCGAATGTCGCCGACTAAATAAATATGAATACATTCTAAATCTCCATGGCATCGTCACGGGTGTATTTATAAACCGTAATCAGTGTGTGCAGTGGGAGAGACGTAAATACCACTCATGGTGTCGCACTCGTGGGGAGTAACCTTCAAAACGAGAGAAAACAATCAGCCTCCAAGAGCGTCGAATTCCATACATAATCTGAATGAAAGCCTGGGTGAAAGTGTACGTTTTTCTCTTTTTTTATTTTTTGTATCCATGATATTGTAGGTAATCATAAAACTTATAGATGTAGGTAGCGTTCACAACAACAAGATTTCCCCGGATACAAAGATTGAATTTGAGTATTTTTCGGTTTGTGCTGTTTTGTTTTGTTTGGGGGGGGGGGGGGGGGGGGGTATCTTTTCGTTTATATATTTTGTGTTGTTTGTTTAAGCGGAGTATTCGGTTAGATTTAGGTGGGTTAGGTTCAATTGCGTTGGTTGTATCATTTGAAAATTTAAATTTTTCGTGTATCGGTGCCAGTTTTTGTTGTGAAAATTCCACTTGTTTACTTTCTTTTGCCATCGTGTTGAATAGGGGCGGCGGAGCCGGGGGACGCGAGTCACCTGCCCCCCCCCCCCCCCCCCCCCCACACACACTTTTTTTCACAAATGTTTGGTACCAGAACGGCATTTTCCGACATAACATACACAATCCCTATGGTCACTACACATCACCTATACATATATGACCACAATATTTTATTGAATAAAAATAGAAAGCTCCAAATGGAGCGTAATATTTCAAAGGACGGTTTCAAAGTTATGATTAGCCCTTGGAGCCCGAGAGGCCGCTTTTCCGGCCCATGAACATGATACTTCATATCATTAAGTAGGATAGCTGATAAGTTAATGTGGGGGAAAACCAATCAATATTTTCAACGTGCAGCCCTGAGGCTGCACGTTGAACATATTAATTGGTTTGCCCACAAATAATGAGTATGGCCTCTTCCAATTACTGCGATTGAATTGATATGGAAGATACCACCAGGGTCCTAAGGGTTAAGTAAAAACAAAATAAATACACTGAGGTTAGTGTCTGAAAATAGGATGGGTTCAAGGATGAGGGGTAGCGTATATAAATTTATATATTTTGCAAGAATACACCGCCCCACCACCTTTGACACCCCCTCCCCCCTCCCCGAAGAAAAAATATTTTCCATCCTACACCATTGCGTTACCTAGAAAGGTTGGACCCCCCACCTTTTTGGAGCTCCCGCCGCCTCTGGTGTTGAACACCATGGAACTAAGTTGAGGAGAAATGGCGCGAACATGTAAGTATGTCGAGGAAGATGTAAATATGGTTAGTGTTTGGGTGCAGACGGTGGAGGTGGTTGGTATCAGTCGTGGGGTACAGATTTTTTTTTTTTTTTTTGGGGGGGGGGGGGGGGGTCTCTGAGCAAGAGGCGTGTGGGTAGTGTGGAATGGTCTATCAGGATGGCCGTGGAATGGATTGGCAGGGGGCCTGCGCGAATTGCCAGGAGATTCTGGGGTTGTTGGAAGCGCATCAAAACTGGTGAGGAAAATGGTACCTTTGAAGGGGAAGTTACATTGGATGGAAAGTGGTTGTCACCTTGGAGAGATGACTTTTGATGTCGAGGATGAGGGAGTAGTTAACAGGAAGGTTCGTAGAGTAGAGATGGGGGGATCGAAAGGCACGGGTAGAGATAGACGTATGCAGACCAAACGGTGTTTGGAGTTGGGGGGGGGGGGGTCTGAGGATGAAGACGAGGGGGTGTCAGCAAGAGGAAAGGTAAGGCGGGTAGATGATTGGAAAGTAGAGGGTGGTATGGCAAGGGGTGGGTGTAGCGTGAAAAATAGGTTCCGTGTGTTGGGAGTGGAATGTAGTTCTAGGGGTCCCGAGGAGGTGGGCGGCGATGGGGAGGATATGTTATTGGGTGATAGTGGTGGTATAAGCCAGTTTAGGAAAGGGGAATCGGACGACAGTACGTCCCCTCAGTTCCAATGTGTTCTATGTGCCTACTGACAGCCTACTGGCACATAGAACACGGCTTGTGGTCCAGATAGTCTGAAATGAACTACTCTATGTTTCCGGGGTCTAATGTGGAGGATATAGGGATAGAGTGGATGGTATTGTTAAGGGTGAGACCCAGTGGTGTGGTGTATGTGGGTACAACAAATATCAGAGAATGAGGGTCAGTTCAGGGACTTGATCACAAAGTTATATAGTAGGAATGCGACTGTAGTAGAGTCAGGGCTTCTTCCAACGATAGTCTCCATCTCAGTCCAAGGGAAACGGAGGAGTTGGGTGTAGGAACATGTTACAGTTAGCAGAACTTTTTTTGGCATAAAGACGCAGGGCTGGTGGGAAAGGTTTGAATTCAAAAGCAAAATAATGAGGGCAAATGTAAAAAGATAGAACAAAAAAGGGGGAGGGGGCGCAAAGAGATGAGAATTACATCTCAGAGGACTCACGCGTTTTCAAAATGTGATACAGCAATAAATGTACACATTAAAAACTAAAGTGTTAAAACTGACGCTTTTAAGGTGTTAAACCCATTCTAACTCTTAGGGTTTGATTTTAACACTCGAAGTGCAATGCTTTAAGCACTTAGACATTACAATCGCCAGACATCTGAAACTTGAATGGATGGCACTTCCCATGTGTCTAGCATTGGTGGTTCTTCCAGAATCGTCCATAATTTGACTTGCGCTTGGTGGATACATAATTAAAAGGACACAACGCAGATGACGTGGATCAGGCTCGAGAGTTCGAGCCTGATCCGCGTCATCTGCGTTGTTTCCTTTCAAGTGTCGCGACATTACACTTGTCAAGTGGTATTATTGTAACACCTGTCAAGTTCTGGGTTATCTACACTTGAACACAGTGCTAGTTCAGCACTTAGTATGTGTTAAATACAGCACTTCAAGTGTAATTTTTAACACTTTAGTTTTTAGCGTGTAATTGTACATGAAATATTTAGGAGAGGTGTTGATTGCATGCGCATAGGTGGGCAAAGTTGGAGAGACAAAAATCCTAGGGCCATTCTTCCGATGACATGGTTTTATTAGCCGAGAGTGACTTTTATATTAAAGTACGGGGATAAATGGCGACTTAAAGTGAACAAAAACAAAAGCAAGGTAATACCTGTGGACTGTAGGGTGGGGTGGATGCGTCGCGAAAGCGGGGGCGTAAATTCTCAATTGGTGAAAACGAAAGCAAGGATATAACAGTGGGGAAACGAAAGAATATGATTACTTGGGAAGTGTTTCGGGTAGATGCATATACCGAAACCACGCAAATAAACTTCTTAAGACAAAGGGGAAAAGGATATTCAGTTAGTTAAAACTACTTGAAAGAAAATGCTTTTACAAGGAGTTCGTTGGAAGAACCATTTGGGAGAGGGTGGGATTACCAAGTATAACATATGTAATCCCTCTAAATCAAACAGGGGCGAGGAACTTGGAAATTCTGCAAAATGATGGGGGGTGGTGGATAACCGAATCAAGTAACGGAGCTGCGCTGGAAGTGGTCAAACGTAAACACGGGTGGATGCGGGTTAAAGATAGAATAGATATGGGAAAATTACGCTACCTGAAACATCCGGAAAACCTCCGAAACAGCAGGTGTGTAAAACGACGTTTAACCATGTATGGAATTCTAAAATTAAGACAAGGTGATCACGGAAAGCGAGGGAGCTAATGGTTAATTATTCTATAGAGACTGAAGATTTAGAAGGGGGACTGAAACGGGGAGTAGCCTTATCAGGGGAAAGGTGCTTGAGGATTGCAATAGAAACTGGCGAGCTGGAATTTCGACCATGAGCTCTATAGACGGGTTGTACAAAAAGATGCTCCAGCTTTTGAGGAGAACCGGGGATCTTTGCTGTTCAATGTGAGATCGAACTGGAGTTGTGGGGGGGGGGGGGGGTCGGGAAGGGCGTTGTAAGCGTGTGCCAAATGTGTAATTTAGGAGAAACGGTGACTCTGGAACATTTCATTTTGAAATGCCCCAAATATTTGACTAGTAGAACAAGATTCCTTAGAATACAAATGGAATATGGAATGGAAACCAGAAGGGTGGAGAATGAGATGCGAGAAAACGGTCAATTGTATAGTTAGGGAGACAGATAAAGTATCGATTGGAGGAATATCACCAGGCTAAAATCTGAAGTCTAGCAACAATGGGTTAATTGAGATACTTTGAGAATAACGGATTTATAAATTAATGAATAGATGGATTAACACATTAACTCTTTGAGACTTCAATTATCCTGAGGTTCAAACGTCACTGGGAATTCATTTTCTTCAACGTTTTTTCCAAAATGCGCCGTCAAACGTCGAAAAGTACAAATAACAAGATATTTTTCACATTAGTGATTATCTGGTTGAAGGCTAGATTATTTTTGGTGGTCTGAATTTGTTATTCAAATTTGTTTTATTACAAATTATTGGAGAGTGCCCACAGGCACTCTCCAATAATTTGTAATAAAACAAATTTATATAAACAAAATACTATTTGTGTTTGACTGAAATATAAGCAAGGGAAGTGTTGGCTTTTGCTCTGGTATCCTCATTTTTTGAAAGTCCTGATAGTGGCTTCTTGCACTTAACTAGTTAACTGGTAGAGTGCTAAATTATTTTTGGTCATCTGAATTTATCCACTACTCGTTGCCTTGTTACAATTTATGGGAGAGTGCCTAATGGCACTCTCCCATAAATTGTAACAAGGCAAATCCTCACAGACTAAATAATTTCAATTCAAAAATAATATGAAGCACATCAACAGAATATGAAGCGATTAAGTTGTGGCACCTGCTCTTCAGAACAAAGCCCAAATATGGGCTTCCAGCACTCTACCAGTTAAGAAGTCTTGACAGCAGGATTATATTAGTAGTTTAAGCTGCGATAATATTGGGCTCAGCGGTTGTCACTGAGCACTATTCGGGAGAAATAGGAATTGAGGTTAAAACTTTAAAAAAATCGAAAAATAATAACAAACAATGACCACGAAGTGTCAATCCGCTATTTGATTCCGTACGTCATAAGACGTACACAAGTTTCAAAGGGTCAAGATGATTTTTCACTCATACAATCCATTAAAATGTCCTCTTGATTAGTACAAGAGTCTACGCGTTATTTTCACAGCTACCAATGTTATGACGTACGAACAGGATCATAAATCAGTGAATTAAGCATGATGCAAAAATAATACAGTATGATACTCAATCAATATATTATGATACCCAAATAATATAGTATGATGCTAAATTATTTGAGTATCATACTGAATTAATTCAGTATGATACTCAAATAATTTAGCATCATACTATATTATGAATACATTCTAAATCTCCATGGCATCGTCACGGGTGTATTTATAAACCGCAATCAGTGTGTGCAGTTGGGAGAGTCGTAAATACCACTTATGGTGTCACACTCGAAAACAATATATTATATTATTTGAGTATGATACTGAATTAATTCAGTACTATGGTACTCAGTTAATTTAGCATCATACTATATTATTTGAGTATGATGCTTAATTATTTTAGTATGATACTCAATTAATTTAGCATCACACTATATTATTGTGCACGATTTCATGAATGCGGCATAAATAAAATAACATGATACTGAAATCAGGTTCACGTACGGGAGGGTTATAATTGTTTTTTTTTTAGTATGACACTCTAATAATTTGGCATGATGCTATATTATCTGATATGATTTCAGAAATGCTGCATAAATAATTAAGTATGATACTTAAGTATTTGAGTATGATACTGAATTAATTCAATATCATACTATATTATTTGGGTATCATACTATATTAATTGAGTATCATATTATATTATTTTAGCATCATGCTTAATTCACTGATTTATGATCCTGTTCGTACGTCATACAATTTTGATTGTTTTATTTTAATAATGTTACTTGGAAATTGGTCATATAAAAACGTCTTATCATCTGGCAATTGGGTAATTCGGATAACCGATTGCATGAACGTTGGGCGGAGAGTTTGATAACCGCTCCCGTCAACACTTTGTTGAACCTGGAGGTTCATTTGTGGAAACTTTGTTCCAGATAAATGTACACAGAATATGAACTCCACTACAGTAACTAGTCGGTGTTTTTCCACTATCCCCGCTTCCTCATCGGACGAAGATAAACATTGGCTGTCTTATGTGTGTGAGTTTTACAGCGAGGGCCGATATTCTGTCTGTTAACCCTTTACCCAACGAATCGGCCGCATCCGCCCGCGTAATATGCAAATTCAGCAGCTGAAAAAATATTATTTTTCAAAACATTTCAATAAAACCATATCATGTGATCCCTCGTTGGTACGAGCTCGACGAGCTCGTTCCAACGAGGGGTCACATGATATGGTTTTGTTGAAATGTTTTGAAAAATTTCAAAAAATGATATTTAAAATAATAAATTTTGATATCATCTGCGTTGGGTAAAGGGTTAACCATTGTCTCAAAAGCGTACCTTGTGACACCTCATTGGAAATGAGCTCGTTGAGCCCGTTCCAACGAAGTGTTATAAGTTATTTTTAGGCAAATAATTACATTTTTCAGAACGTGGAGTGGAGATTGTAACAAAACCTCCCACAGACTGAAGTTATAATCCAAAATATCACTTTCAAACTATGTACATAACGACAAAACTCACAAGCAATGTTTCAGCCAATGGACCTTCAAGGTTTAACCCGAAGGTCCATTGGCTGGAACTTTGCTAGTGCTTGTTATGCTTTGCAACAAATGTTTAATGATTGCTTGGGTGCACTCCACGGGCGATTTAGTGATACTACACTCTGCACGTACTGTACTTATCTATGAATTGGTTTCGAAAGTATTGCCTTCCAAACGTGTTGGGGGGTATCGACTTTAACGGTTCCATTCAAAGCATGCCGTTTGGGGCGCACTAGCGCCGATAGGGGATAAATGGGGCAACTTCTACGGGATTTGGGGTGTTTTAAAAAATACAGGTTGACCTGTCGTTACCTGAGCTTAACCCTTTGATACTTGTGTACGTGTTATTACGCACGAAAACATTTGTTCCATTTCACTTTTGATATTTATGTACGTGTTATTACGTACGGAATCAAACAGCACGTTGACATTTTGTGGTAAATTGTTTTGTTATTATTTTTCGATTTTTTAAAGTTCTAACCTCAAACTCCTATTTTCTCCCGAATAGTGCTCAGTGATAACCGCTGAACCAAATGTTATCGCAGCATAAAATACTAATATAATCCTGCTGTCAAGACTTCTTAACTGCACTATCAGGGTTTTCAAAAAATGAGGATGCCAGAGCAAAAAGCCAACACTTTCCTTGCTTATATTTCATATTCAGTCAAACACAAATAATATTTTGTTTATATATAAATTTGTTTTATTACACATTATTGGAGAGTGCCTGAAGGCACTCTCCATTAATTTGTAATAACAAAAGTTTTAAATAACAAATTAAGACCACCAAAAATACCCTAGCCCTCAATCTGATAATCACTAATGTGAAATATATCTTGCCATTGGTACATTCCGACGTTTGACGTCGCACTTTGAAAAAAATGATAAAGAAACTGAATTCCTAGTGACGTTTCAACGCCAGGAAAATTAAAGTCCCAAAGGGTTAAAGTCGTGGGAAGGCCTCTGGTACGGGCCTCCGACGCTGGTCTTAATTTATCGATTTCAGTGCAACGTGAATCATTTGATTTACCTTGTGTTATTTTGTTTCAGTCATGATGTATTCGAGACGTGACTATTGGTGGATCTACAATCGTTTATTCAGAATTTCAAGAAAAACGGTATATCGCTGTTCACTTTTTTTGTTTATAGTTTGTGTTATTTTATTTGTAACACGCGGGAATGTAGTACATGTGATAAATAAGGCAGGTTACTCCATTTCCCTTGACAACAGGAAGTATGTGGACATTCTCCCGGATCGCCAGTTCGGTGAATCCAAAACAAAACTTATTTTAATGTGGAAAGGATTTGGGTTTCCTTTGTGGAAGTCTGAATCAAATCAAACTCTGTTCGAGGATTGTGTTGTTAGCGATTGTGCGTGGACAACTGATAAGAACGATATAGAAAAGGCCGATGCCGTTTTCATCGACGGCGTGCCCGATACCTACCCTAAATATAGAGCAAACCATCAAGTGTGGATATTATCTCACCAGGAGCCACCTTATAATTATTTCAGTTTTCTTTATAAGTTGAACGGTATTTTTAATTGGACTATGTCGTACAGATCAGATTCTGACGTTTTCTACCCTTATTATGGTGTGGAAAAGTTAGAAGACATACAGAAATCCAGGCGAAAACAGCCAAAATATATTGTGAAAATTAACCAACCAAAAAAGGAGAAAGGGATATTTTGGATTTCTTCAAATTATTTTTCACATCTCAGAAGACACAGAATAGTTGAGGAATTGCAGAAATTCATACAAGTTGATACATATGGAAATTGTGGCAAATTAAAATGTCCATTTATTGATGAGCAATGTGATGCTTTATTGAGTTCTTACAAGTTTAAAATTGCACTAGAAAGTGGAAGTTGTGTGGACTATATTACCGAGAAGACTTTCAATGCTCTTGAATCTTCTACTATTCCAATAGTTTATGGAGGACCCGCCTATACTAAGTATTTACCCCCTGGCTCATATATCAACATACTTGACTTTAAAAACTTTCAAGAACTCGCGGACTATATCAGAAAGGTCGACACAAACGATTCACTCTACAACACATATTTTGAGTGGAGAAATCATTATGTAATCACACATATTTCCAAGGCGAACTGCAATCTGTGTGAGGCTTTGCACGATAAACAACGACCAGCTCAGATTTATAGAGATTATAAGGGCTGGATCGAGAAGAAAGACAGAGGTGGTTACTGTAAACAGCCAAGTGTAAGTACGGTAGGGGCAGGGGCGGCTGAACTGGGGAGCGCAGGGGACACGTGACCCCTCACCCAACCCGAGTTTTTTTTTTCCGCAGACATGTTGGGTGGTTAAACGATGACTTAAAATGGGCGCATACACACATGCCAATATACAGGTATTCCATTTTATTTGCAAATCCAAACATTTGGCTAAGGAATCCCACCTTCGGTCGCTTCGGTCCGTTTCGTCTACTTAGACCATCTTCCAACCCCGAAGGCTGGCCTTCGGGGTTGGAAGATGGTTGAAGTAGAAGAAATGTACAGGGCACTGACCACACCGCGGCATGCTTATCTAGCTGGCCTTCGGGGTTGGAAGATGGTTGAAGTAGAAGAAATGTACAGGGCACTGACCACACCGCGGCATGCTTATCTAAACGATAAACTATAGTGTGTCACGGTATATTTACCGATATACGAGTGTAACTTTTTCTCCCACTGTGCCGAACCATGGCCACCTTGAAAATCTGTACCCCTCCCCCACTAACGAACTTCCGCCGTCTCTGGGTAGGGATAGTGAGAGAAATTCGTTAGGGTGTCTCTATATTTAGCAGACCATCGTGTGAGGAGCCATGGGTCCTGTTGTCTTGGCTGTAGTGTTATAAATACACATTTTGAAGTCAGATTCTGTGCAGTTGCCGCCTAAAAATAACGCCTTTGTTTGCGATTGAGGGAGTGAGAAACGGTTGCCACATTGTTAAACCCTTTCAAACAGCCACGAAGGAACCGGGGGGAACACGGGACATGTCACTCATCCCCAGCTTTTTCCATAAATTGTGAGAGAGAGAGACAGAGACAGAGAGAGAGGGGAGAGAGAGAGAGGGAGGGAGAGAAAAAGAGAGAGAGAGAGAGAGAGGTGCGATTATAAAAATAAGTTGCATTTTTGTATACTAGACCAGGAGATACGATGGATTGCAATTGTCTCATCTCCAATAACTGTAAAGGATGTGTTAATAAAGAGAGAGAGAGAGAGAGAGAGAGAGAGAGAGAGAGAGAGAGAGAGAGCTGGGTGGAGATTAGGCCAAAATTACCTTTACCAATATATTTTACACACCACAAGAATCTGGGGGTGGGGGGTGGTGAGGGGGGCACGGGTCTCAAATGCAGTCACCCGAAACTTGTATTTTGGGGGAGGGGAGGGAGGAGGTCCCATCATTGCAATCCTGTTGGAGATTAGTAGGAAGGTTGCACAGGCTGTGTACTCTTGTGATGTCACTGATGATAGACTTGTATTACTTGACTCTCTAACTGACGTGAAAGTCGAAAAAAGTACATATTTTGGGCTCCATACGTTGCACAATTGTTAAAAATGTGCATTTTATTCAACTGAATAGTAGGGACGCAGCTAGAGGGTCTTCAATGGGGGTGGGGCATTTAGATTTCTACCTGGGTTGGAACCCCAGCACGACACGCCAGTAGTAAGTCTCGGGTTTTTGAGGTCCAGGTTGGGGAACCTCCGTGGGGGACCTCGGAAGTGACGTCATGTCACGTGACCTAGTGACGCCATGTTGTGTTCTCATGGTAACCCGCGTGAGCGACCATCTTGTGACGTCATCTCCATAGTGATACGTGGTGTGAGTGCGCTTGCGCAGCGCGTGTTGTTAAGGTGATACATGTTTCCGTCGTCCATTTTGTACACTGGAGGCCGCCATCTTGGTTTCTATGGTAGCACGTGATTGCTATGTTACCCAATTTTTCTGCAATAAGACGGGGTATGTTCGGAGGGTATGTTCGATTGAATAGGAGTATTTTCCCGATTCGTAGAATTACCACAAACAACCCGACAGATTTTACTATTTCGAATTCTTTCAGAACCCTATTTAGGGCCGCCATTCTTTTGGCTTATAATAGTAGCACGTAGTGCTATAGTACCAAGGGGTCCCCTGGGGGGGGGGGTCGATTGAACTAGAGTATATCTAATTACCGAAATAGACCCGACCACCCTTACAGACCACCAAAATCTCCACCAAACCACCAAACGCACATGTGAAGCCCATTTTGGGCATATAAAAATAACACGTTATGCTACAGTACCAAGGGGTACAGGGGGTATGTTCTATTGAATAGGAGTACAGGGCCTGATTTTCCCAGAATTTTTGATGCCTATTGCATATGTTTCTCTATCACTAACAGTCTATGCAGTCCAACCTATCTCTGGTTCTCTCGTCCACGTCTTATAATTACCAGTGCTTGATTTCCTATAATGCTGGGTTATCTCCCTTGTGTATATCAAAAACATTCCCAAACCCAATAAGCAATCGAACAGTTACTGATAAAGCATTGCTCGAATGACTCGAATCCCATCGAGCAAATGAGCTTTAGAGTAATTGCTCGATCGAGTGACTCGGCATATTGCTCGAACGACTCGAATCCCATTTGTGACTCCTCGAACGACTCTTAGACTCATTTCAGAAAAAAGGGATTCCATAGCCATAGGCGTTTTCAAAAAAGGGATTCCACAAATGGGATTCCAAAAAGGGATTCCATAAGTGGGATTCCGTCTTATGTCGAGTGACTCGCAACTATTACTCGAACGACTCGAATCCCATCGAGCAAATGAGCCAACGAGCAATTGCTCGATCGAGTGACTCCTCGAACGATTCGACGACTCATTTCAGAAAAAAGGGATTCCATAGCCACATAGCGTTTCCAAAAAAGGGATTCCACAAATGGGATTCCAAAAAGGGATTCCAAAAGTGGGATTCAGTCTTATGCCGAGTGACTCGCAACTATTGCTCGAATGACTCGAATCTCATCGATCAAATGGGCCAACGAGCAATTGCTCGATCGAGTGACTCCTCGAACGACTCGACGACTCATTTCAGAAAAAAGGGATTCCATAGCCACAGGCGTTTTCGAAAAAGGGTTTCCACAAATGGGAGTCCAAAAAAGGGATTCCACAAATGGGATTCCGTTTCCATCTTGTCGCCAAAGCTCCAAGGCCACTACAGGTCTGTGGTCTATCTGTCCTATCATTAGCTTCTACAACAGTCTTGTTCAATTGCGGCCTTGTACCAGTACTATTGGCTAAACTACCATTAATTACTTTCTAGCTATACCTTCGCTCAAGCTTTCAAAATGTTCGATCAGATTTTCCCTGTATACATATAAAGCATTCCGTAATTGAGATTCCTAGCCGATTCCGTAAAATATGGATTCCATGTTTTTATATCAACACTGCTGGCTGAACTCCTGTTGTATACTGATAGCACATTTAACCATTTCCAAACACAGCTTTTTAATTTTTAAAACACAAACTGAATTTTTAAAAAAAATATTTACCTATAAAACCTTAAAAATATGGATGTCATTGGAACCGGTTCAGTGAGCTGGTTCCAATGACAGCTGTATTTCTGCAATTTTGTTGAAAAAGTATGTGTCAGGATATTTCAGGTCATGTTAGCCTTGTATTGGTTAATTTGCTGCCATTATGTTAGGTAAAGTGTTAAATTGACTCAGTTCTTTTCACGTGAATCAAAGCAGAACTGCAGCGAGAATCTACACGTATTCTCGCTCGTTATGTTACGAGAATGTCTGCGTGAATTGATTCTGGGATTCTCGTCGAAATATAAGCCCCTCCTTGTGTCGCCAGGTGCCTGCTGTAGATGAGCACTAGTCCAAACAATAGCTTTGGTGTATTGTAGACCAATCTAAGGTACATAGAGCAGCACTGAAATATATCAGTGTTGTTCCCTTTTATTACCGTGCCGCCCCTCCCCCCAAAATTCCAAACGCTTCTTACGCCCGTTTTCAAACCTTTATGCTTAAAATTTTGATTAGCTGTTTCATAGAGGTCTGTTTTTTTTCACTTTTCACAGGGGCGTCGCTGAGTCGGTACATGCTTGTCTCAGGGGCGGTGGAACGATTTTTGAAGTGTGTGGGGTGGGATGGGGGGGGCGTATCGTGCGATGGATGGTCGTCGGTATGAAAAATTTAAATTCCAGGGTCCCAAAACCCCCATTTCCATGCATCTGAGTGGATATTTTGGGATTTTTCAGATGTATTTGACAAATTTCACACTTTGAGAGCCATTTAAAAACGTCGGTAAAGCATACAGGTGAGGTTTATTTATCAGCCTGGGTCGTAACCAACAAAGCTGATAAATAGACCTCACCTGCATGCTTTACCAGACGTTAACAGCAATTATACTTTCTGTGGATTATCTTGTCTGGGGGTGGATTTGGTACTTGTATGTCTGTAAGATTACGATCTATTTCAGTTAACCGATTTATTAACAAACTGTACACATTTTAGCGTTTGCTGCCACTTACTGCCAAAAATGATCCGAAATCCATCGAAACTGAACCAGTACGAGAGAAACCTAGCTGGCGAAAATATGGGGGAGGTTCTGGATCCGCCCCTTGTTTCACCAGTCATTAGTTGTGTTAAAATATATGCATACAAAAAAAAACATGGCCCGGCAAAAAAGTGGAGGGGCTGAAGACCCCCACCCCACACCACCACCCACCCCCGGGTCCGCCGCCCCTGTTGTCTGGACAGAAATGCTGGATATCGATTCGCACTTGCAGGCCTGACATTTTCAGGAGAGCGATTTATTCGCTCGCCTACTGCTCGCCTTAAAATATTAAGGAGGGCGAAAACTAACCCTCCTGACGTTAGAAAATAATGATAACGATAACAGCATATTTATTAACCCTTTGCCCAATGAATCGGCCGCAACCGCCCGTGTAATATGCAAATTCAGCAGTTGAAAACATATTATTTTTCAAAAATTTCAACAAAACCCTATCACGTGACCCCTCGTTGGAACGAGCTCGTTCCAACGAGGGGTCACATGATATGGTTTTGTTGAAATTTTTTGAAAAATTTAAAAAAATTATATTTAAAATAATATATTTTGATATTGTCTGCGTTGGGTAAAGGGTTAAATCCATATCTTTTCAGATCTCTGCTATGTTAGTGGTCTCTGTAAGACGACCGCACTGCCCCTCCCACACATCCGGGCCTTGCCGAGGCCCGGACGTGTGAGATGGGCAGTGTTGCCATCTCACATAGACTACCTTGTTAGCAGCACCAAATAAAATGTACAAAGCCCACTAGGCAGAATTCATTAATAGTAAAACTTTACTTTGCCACTTTGAGCTTTTGTAAGCTTGAGGAGAGCTAATCGCTCCCCTAGGCCAGGTGAGGGGAGCGATTTTTAGCCATCCTGCATTTTTAAGAATGCCAGGCCTGCAATTGCTAGTAAATCATATTCTTTGATAATATACTGACGGAAAAAAGAAACGGAAGTTCAGTTTTGGTAATATGTTTTTTAGCCGTAACTGTGGTAAACATTGACACATAGCTTTCGCAGCGTGCTGTCTAAATAGTCTTACGTTGCAATTCAGTCAACCATGACCACGTACAACTCTGCATTGTTTCAACAGATTTAACGACCAAGCGTGCATCCGGGGCACTCCCACGTGATGTGTGCCAGAAAGCCATACCAAATCGAAGTTTTGAACAGTACACATCGATTGCATAACATTCCCTTATAAAAAGTACCATGGTAAACCATGATAAATCCCAAAATACCCTGGTAATACCACGCTATTACCAGGGTATTTTGGGATTTACCATGGTTTACCATGGTACTTTTTTATAAGGGTTTCATTTCAAATCGATTGAAAAAGCAAAATGCCTCGAATGTCCGAAATTAATAGGGGTAAGACTATTGCTCTAATTATGCAGGGCCAGTAGCAACGTCTCGTCGCCCAGCAGTTTGGTGTCCATGAGTCAACGAAAGCTCGTTTAGTTGGGCGTCTCAGAGCCACAGGAAGATTAGCTGACCGTCCCAGGAGCGGACGTCCGCGCGTTACGTCGCCACGCCAAGACAGAGGCATACGTCTCTTACACCTCCGTAGCCGATTTCAGACGGTGACGGAGACGACGAGTCAGGTTGTAGGCACTCATGGTCGCCGGGTGTGTCCAAGAACAGTTAGGAATTGGTTGCGGGAGTTCAATTTAAGGCCACGACATCCATACGTTGGTCCGCAACTTCCACCCAGGCGACGTCAACGTCGATTGCAATGGCTGAGGGCACATGCACCAAATTGGTTTCACTTGGCCCAAAGGCGACGTGTGTTATTCACTGACGAGGTCAGATGGACGACAATGTTGCCATTGACGTCGAGGTGAGCGATGTTCTGACGCGTGCGTTAAGGAAAACGATAGATTCGGAAGAGGGTCAGTTTTGGTCTGTCATGGCGTGAAAACACCTCTCGTGGTCCTCATGCCTCCTATCCTTCCACTTATCCATGCGCGTAACCTCACGTTGCAACGTTGCAGTAGCATAATGCGAGACCGCACGTTGCTGGGGTTTGTCGTGACTTCCTCAACCAAAACAATGTCCCAGTTCTCGATTGGCCACCCTGCAGTCCAGATTTGTGCCCGAACGAGCATTTGTGGGCCGAGCTGGACACGAGGGTCAGGAAGCGCGTCAACGTCCCAAACAACGTCGTTCAGCCCACACAGGCCTTTCTTTAGGTGTGGAATAACATCCCACAAAGGACCATAAACAACTTGCTGGTGGTCAATGGTAAGGAGAGTTAGAGCAGCGTCTGAAGCTCGGGGTGGGCACACCCGTTATTGATTTTAATCAGGAAATGACGTAAGGGTACCCACGTTTGAACGCTAACCATGCAGACGCCGTCCGTGTTAAGACAACAAAACTCGTCAAAGTTTAATCAGTAATGAAAAAATAACGTCAAAGTCCAAACAATGAAATAATCACCCATAACATAGGGGGCGCGGTGGCTCAGTTGGTAGAGGTGCAGGCTGCAAGCCGAGAGGTCCTCGGTTCGAATCCCACCTGCGGCAACCGCGTTGTGTCCTTGGGCAAGACACTTCACCCCCATTGCCCATGTGGGGGCACGGTGACGTCGTGTACTAAGGCGTACTGCACGTCGATGGTGCACTTGTCTTCAACCAATGCTAACCCTGCTTGTGTGGAGTTAGTACGTTGGGGAGCTGACAGTTGCTCGCCGTTGCTCGGTGGTTCTCTCCGGATACTCCGGCTTCCTCCACCCATAAAACTGTCAGGTTCATGGTTAGCCATTGTGCAGAAATATGTGACCTTAAACACCAATAAATAAATAAATACCCATAACATAGAAAAAAACTTTCGTTTCTTTTTTCCGCTGGTATATATACTTACATGACCATATGCATGTCCCGTAATTCATATCAGATTCGAAGTCGTGTTTACAATCAGATCGCAACCAGCCTGTCAAGGCGAGTTGCGATCCGATTGTAAACACGACTGAGTCAAAAGCTATGTTTTTGACACAATTTTTTTTAAAAAAATATTGAAAATTTAATGGTGATATTTTTGAATATCGCTGACCGGTTTTGGTCGTTATGTTGGGCAAAGGGTTAACTATGACTCCGACTGACTAATGATTCCCGCAATCACGAAGGCATGCCTTGATTATGAAGAGGGAATATTAGTAAGTCGGAGTCAAAGTTAAAAAAAAACTCAATACTTCTTGAAAATTAATTTGTTTATAAATAAAATATACATGAACTATTTATTTATTGGTGTTTAAAGTCACATACTTATGCACAATGGCTAATCGTGACCCTGACAGTTTACGGGTGGAGGAAGCCAGAGAACCCGGAGAGAACCACCGAGCATCAAAGAGCAAATGTCGGCTCCTCAACATTCTAACTCTATTCTCACAAGGTTACAGCGGTTGAAGCCATGTGAACCGTCGGCGTGCAGAACACCGTAGTACACGGCGTCATCGTGCCCCCGTGTTCGAAACCGGAATAAAGTGTCTTGCCCAAGGACACAATGCGGGTCGTGTCGGACGGGGATCGAACTCGGGACCTCTAGCACAGAAGTCCAACAGACTACCACTGAGCCACCGCGCTCGCTCATACATGAAGTGGTCGAGATGCAACTATTTATCCATTTAACACGTAGCGTACCGATACTCTACAGTATTTATATTGACTTCCGAATTATTATTATTATTATTATTATTATTATTATTTATTGGTGTTTAAGGTCACATATTTATGCACAAAGGCTAATCATGACCACAACAGGACGAAACGACTTTACATGACTGCACTGACTTTGTGTGTCATATATCCAAGTGTTAAAATTGATCTATTCTTTTGTCTGACAATCAACTTAATTTGCACCCAGAAATAAAAAAAAAAAAACTTTTGTATCACCCCCCCCCCCCCCACCCCCTCCCCCATCCCACCCTTCCGATTCTGTATCCGACAGATTCAATTAACGGTAAACACCGCACTATCACTTATATGCATTCTTATTACGTGTAAAACATAGTTTTTAAAATTCAAAATGTTGACCAATTTCAGCCCACTTTAAACTGAAAAATGGGGAAACGGGCTTTATGTTACGGGATTTTTGGATAAATTTATTATCATGACCACGTGCATGTCCTGTAATTTGTAATCCGGTCGTGTTTACAATCGGATCGCAACGAGCCCTTGCGGTACAATCGTCGTGTATCCCACAACCTTACCCCACCCAGTCACCAGCGTTTTAAGTTGTCGTTACAGTTATTCAGCTGGACATTTCTGGTTTTCGGGAAATTCACAAATTCTCATTAATACGACAGAGGATATTTTATATTCAAATTGCCCCACAACCGCCCATTAACAGTAATTGGTACATTTTCTGAGAGCTATCAGTGTTGCCTTTCCCGAAGAAAACAACGCACAATCAAAATCTCATTATACAAAATGTCAGTGGAACCCTGGTAATTGAATAGCGATTTTGCCAATGAAAATTCTTCAATTAACAGGCATATTTAATTAACGGGTATTGTGTCACTTCCCCTGCATTATAGATGTAAAGTTAGCATTTATTCTATTATATCTTGTTTGACAGAGCTCAGTGAGCTCTGTCAAACAAGATATAATTGATTAAATGCCTGTGTTGGGTGCACTGAGGCCAAATGGGTTTATGAACAAAGGAAAACTGGGGAGAGTTAGAGTAATTTCCCAACAGGTTGCAAGATTGTTTATTCAATTAACAGGAGTTTACTCGATAACCTACATTCAGTTAGCAGGTCAAATTTATACTGGAGGTATGGTAAATTGTTTCGTGTTGGGACATTATATTCAATTACCAGGGTTATTCAGTTTAGAGATATTCATTTAAGTGAGCACCACTGTATTGTCCAAATACACTCAGCTGAATGACAGTTGGTTGATAGAAAAATGGGTCTAAATTCTCATTATGTGCGGAAATTTCTAATTTTCGTGCACCGGTTGAGATAAAACTATGATATAAAAATTCCCCCTCGACCACTGAGTATCTGGGGTAGGTACTAAACACTCCTGTGTGACATGGACCTCCCAACTGAAATGTACATGACTGCACAGAGTTTGAATCAAGGCCAACGGCAGATTATTTTGGCCATATCACCATTAGTGAGCGTTATTTACTAAATCCACACCATTAGAAAATACATTATTATGGCCCAAAAGCGCCATTTAGCCGAGGATATCGAATGGCCACAGATATGGCCCTTCAATAGAAAACAAGACTTTATTTGGTGCCTTATCCCCTGAACGAGTCAATGACTTTAGGTATTGAAAGAGTATCTGCGATAATTCACCAGAAACAATTTACGCACATCACTGGTCTGTATACAACCGCATTGCTGGAACACTCATTGCTCACATATAGGAAATACACAGAACGACACGCGCGTATGAATGGGTTAATCGATATGGCACGAGTGCCAGCGCGGAAGGTTAAAACTAGAGACCACAGGCGCGTATCGTCCTGTGTTTATTACACGCCTTCACGTCTATAAATACTTTTGTTAGGACACTCAGAAATTCATTTGACAGTTATCTACAAATTGTTTCGAAATCGGTTCAGTTTCGGGAGGCCAATCGTCTCCTAATGTTTACAAACATGTGCGATTTGGGGGAATTCCTGTGGGCAGATTTATAAACAGGCCAAACATGTTTTGTACGTATGTTTGTACTATCGTAGTACATGCATATTTGAGCTAGTTCTATTCAATTTATTATCATAAAACAGCTAATAATAAGTTTGAACTCTCCCTTCTAAACTTTAGAAATAATTCAATACATTCGTTTAAACTACATAGCTTCCATGATTGTAAGTCAAACGGAAATTCAAAGTAGGCGGGGGGTTATGTTACTTTTTGACAGATGACGTGTTCGTTCAAAAATAATCCATCAACGATTTCTTATCAACCTATTCTTCCGAAATCTTAAAAGGATGCCGATCGTCTCGCTCTTCAACAGTGATACCTTTTGACTTTATGTTAACGATGTTTCCTATTCTGATATGTGGCTTCATAGCTGTTTTTCACTATCCAGACATACAATGCTGTGTTTTTATATATTCTCTCGATTATTCACTGTCTTATTCGTGATAAATCTCTATACCGATATCGCGCGCGATTTTCACGTACCGTGCCGTTTCGGTTTTTGTTCATTAATGCTAAACCTGTGTGTTCTGTTTTTAACTGAATTAGGTGCCAGATGGGGGCGGTTGTGACAGCTTTTCTCCCCTATGTTGAGGGTAGAATTTCTGCCAGTTCCCTTTTGGCTGTCGGAGTACTTCTCTGTTCCCGTCGGGCCTTTGTTTCCCGCCACCCTACTCTGGTAGGTGGGGTGACCTGATTTATTTTTTTCTTTGGGTTCCCTTTCCCATCTTCATTGCCCTCGCCAGATATGCCAAGGACGATACCTTACGGGGGGGACTTCAATAAGATAATGGTATGGGCTTATTTATTCGTTTTAGCTTGTGTTTATTTAAAATAAAATCATGTTGACGTATCTTATATTTATATAACAGTCTGTTCAATGAACACGTCCTAAGTACAAAACAAACAAACAAACAGGGGGCAGGTGTCCTAGGTACGAACAATACTGGGAGGGCAGGTGTTCTAGGTGAAAAAAGACAGCAGGGGGAAGGTGTCCTTCCAATAACGAATGGGCGGGGTGGGGGGGGGGGGGCAGATGTTCCCTTATGTTAATTTTAATGGGAGGTCAGATGTCCGACGGGGCAGGTGTCCGTACCCCAATATTACTACGACTCCACTATCTGAGGGGTCGATAGATCCCCAGACATTACATAAGTGCGCTGTGTATATCGCTGGGTGTCTCCAGATGAAAAGTGATTTCACCATGACTGTTAGAAATAGTCAGGCCTCTGTACTAATTGCTAGTCATTTTACTTCAAACGCTGGCTGTAAGCTTTTCGTCTAACTTTTTGAACATTTTTTCGGTTAAAACACGGATTTTCTCATAATCTAACCCTGAGATATTTACAAGCTAAAGTTTTCGTTATCCTAACAGAATGTTGGATGTGAGCATATTACATTCCACATATTAATTCTCTTACCTGCTGAATAATAGTGATGACAATTTAACGGTGTTTTGGGAAAAAAATGTTAATGTAACCTGAGGTCAAAATATTAGCCACAGGCATTTCATTAGAATGTGCAGGCCAGCAATGTTATTTGGCCATCTGTATCTTTCAGCATGTGTATTTATTTATTTATTTATTTATTTATTTATTTATTGATGTTTAAAGTCACATATTTATGCACAATGGCTACTCATGACCGTGACAATTTTACGGGTGGAGGAATCCGGAGTACCCAGAGAGAACCACCGAGCAACGACGAGCAGCTGCCAGCTCCCCAACATCGTAACTCCGCAGCACAGGCAGGGTTAGATTGGTTGAAGACATGCGTACCATCGACGTGCAGTACGCCTTAGTACACGGCGTCATCGTGCTCCCACGCGGGCAGTGGAGCTGAAGTGTCTTGCCCAAGTACACGGCGTCATCGTGCTCCCGCGCGGGCAATGGAGATGAAGTGTCTTGCCCAAGGACACAACGCGGTTGCCGCAGGTGGGATTCGAACCGAGGACCTCTGGGCTTGCAGCCTGCACCTCTACCTACTGAGCCACCGCGCTCCCCAGCATGTGTATGGTACAGAGCTTGATGTTAGGATATTGAAATGAGACACCAGACCTATTTCAACTGGAAGCTGTTAATTATGTGGATGAGCAGACAATGAGAACAGCAGATTGGTGAAAGGGGGGCAGTAAAAATGTAATCTTACGGCCCGGGTAGGTCTGTGGGATTAAACTATTGCTGACCCCATCAATAAATCTGAACATCTGTTGTGAGCAAAATAACACAGGGCATTGCCTTTCTCAAAACAGGGACTCTTGGGATGAAATGTGCTTTTGCATGCATCTCTCATAATGTTCCCTGTTGCGTCCAGTACATACACGCGTATGGATGGGTTAATCGATATGGCACGAGTGCAAGCGCGGAAAGATAAAACGAGAGGCCGCAGCCCTCTAGTTTTATCCTTCCGCGATGGTGCAAGTGCCATATCTATTAACCCATTCACACGCGCGTGTTGTTCTGTGTTTATTACGCACCTCCCCGTCTATGAAATAACAAAATAATTATTAGGACACTCGGCAATTCATTTGTACACTATCAACAAAAAGAACACATTTTATCGCCAACCAAATTTGCGAGGGGAACCCGTCTTGCTATTTCGTCCCCCGAGTTCAATGTGTTCTATGTGCCTACTGGCACATAGAACACATTGAACTCGGAGGACGATTCTAGCTGTCGCTAGCGATTCAAATTATAATTGCGGTGCACGATTTGTAGAACATTCCTGTGAAATTTCGCTTCTGTTTAAAAAATAGTCCGTCAACGACTCCCTTTCCGCACATACGTGCGGTGCGGATTTTCATTTTCCGCATGGTTTAGTGTTGCTATAGATTGGGATTTCATAGGACAGGCGTGTAATAAAATGTATTTGTTATCATCGGTAACATCAATTAATATGACGTACGAACAGGTTCGAAAATAATTATTGAGATACATACTATATTATTTGACGTTCATCCTATATTATTTCAGGTTCATCGTATAACATTTGAGGTTCATCCTATATTATTTCAGGTTGATCCTCAATTAATATAGGATGAACCTGAAATATTTATGTCGAACCTGGTTCAACAGGAAACAATAATTATAGTCCATCCAGGGTCTTACAAATTATTGATCGCGTACGAGAGGGTCATAAATATTATTTTAGGATGAACCTGAAATAATATAGGATGAACCTGAAATAATATAGGATGAACCTGAAATAATATAGGATGAACCTCAAATAATATAGTTTGTACCTCAATAATTATTTTCGAACCTGTTCGTACGCCATCAATTACTGATTTTTGACTCAATATATTTATTCGTTTTTTTCAGATTATGACGTGGGCTTCTAATGGATTGGATTTTATTCTCTTCAAACTTGGAATGTGAAAAAAAAATCCCAAGCTACTGAGAGCCATGACATGATACCAACACCGCTGACATGATGGGATTCGTATTGCTGGGCTGTTTCCCGAGAGTCGCAGATAATTTACCGAATAGGAAGGACGGGCTCCTAGCACCCAGGTTCTTCAATGGGAAACAGAGAACGTTACGGAGTTTAATGAATCCAATTTTAAGTCGAAATGGAAGGACAACAATTAGTTGATATGGTAGACGTTACAGAGTTTAACGAATTCCAGGTTGACTTCTAGCGGAAGGACATTTGTCAGCTAATTAGTAAGAAAATTAGCTGTTAAGAAAACTAATCATAAAAAGGTACTTAACCCCATACCAACGAATTGCAGCATTCGCCCGTGGAGAATGAAAATGTCGCAGTTGAAAAATATTATTTTTCAGAAAATTTCAACCAAACCATATCATGTGACCACTCGTTGGAACGAGCGTGTCGAGCTCGTTTCAATGAGGGCGTCGCATGATATGGTTTTGTTGAAAATGTTTGAAAAAATAATATTTAACTCTTTACCCACCGTAACAACCAAAACCGGCCAGAGCTATTCACAAAAATCGCAAATTAATTTTCATTATTTTTTTTCATTTTTTGTCTCAAAAACATAGGTTATGACCCCTCTTTGGAACGTGCTCGTCGAGCTCATTCCAAAGAGGTGTCATAACCTATGTTTTTGAGTCAAAAAATTAGAAACATTAGTTATTCAAGAATTTTGTTTGCATGTGTCGTCTGCTTTTCATGTTAGGTAAAGGGTTAAAATAATAACTTTTGAAATCGACTACGTTGGGAAAAGGGTTATCGTAATGGTTATGTCCCATCAGCGCTATTCATAAACTTGTCATTATGGGAACGCGGTGGCTCAATGATTACGGAATTGAACTTCAAACCGAAAAGTCCATGGTTCGAGCACCTCCAAGGCTAGCTGCGTTGTGTCCTTGGGCAAGGCACTTCACGGGGGCGTGGTGGTGTCGCGGTAACCGGTTCCCATCAGATCATCGACGTTAAGCAACGTCGAGCGCGGTTAGTAGTTGGATGGGTGACCATTTCGGCGACTGATTCGCGCTCCCGCGTTGTGTCCTTGGGCAAGGCACTTAACCCCGATTGCCTACATGGAGGTACGATGACGCTGTGTACTAAGGCGTACTGCACGTCGATGGTGGGCATGTCTTCAACCAATCTAACCCTGCCTGTGCCGCGGTGCAGAGTACAGAGTTGACAGCTGCTCGTCGTGGCTCGTTGGTTCTCTCCGGGTACTCCGGCTTCCTCCACCCTGGCTGTTAATTTGTCGTTCAACCCTAATAAATAAATAAATAAATAAATAAATAAATAAATAAATAAATAAATAAATAAATAAATAAGGCACTTCACCCGATTGCCCACGTGGGGGCACGGTTGCTATGTGTACTAAGACGTAATGCACGCTGATGGTGCCTTGTCTTCAGCCAATGCTAACCCTGCTTGTGTTGAGTTAGTTTGTTTGGGAGTCAAGGGTCAAGCCAAAGCCAGACGTTCATACATTTAGTGCCTCTTTGTCATAAATAGATAGATATTTTAATGACAATAACGTCTACATGAGACAGATGCCAGTAAACAATAAACAAAATAAAGGCCACCATACATTTTGGTATCTATTACTCTATACATGTACAGTTAAAATTAAAAGTCATGTCAGGAAATGCGCGCAAATAACACGTCTATCTGCGCGTTAATCTACGCGTTATGACCATAGTAAGGCTAACAAATTATATAAATCTGGCCTGTGCACAAGCAACGTTTCAGCCAATGGACCTCCGGGTAACCCGGAGGTCCACTGGCAGAAACATTGCCTGTGTTTGCAAGGAGAAACCAGGAGAACCTGTCGTGCTTTGTATTCCATTCGATATGGCCATTGCGCGCAATTCCTACACGCAATTAAGCCTAGATAAGCGCACAGTTCGTGACAGGACTTCTAGTTTTAACTGTATATAATCAACACTTGTTGGATGAATCATTTCTTTTTCGATGAAATGGTATGACCATGCTGCAGACGACGTTGCATGTATCACTTCTCTTGTTATTCATTATACATAGGAATTTTAGTTTTTCGCTCCTGTTTGTAAAGCTTCGATTAAGTTTCCCAATTTCCACAAAACTTTGTTTGCTGAGTTCAGTAAATATTGTGCATCTCACGATGAAACGTTCTTCTGGTTCGATTTCTGAATTACACTTTTTGCAAATCCTTTCATTAAGAGGTACTTTGGGTTGCTTGTGTCGCCCTTTCTCAATTTCCAGATGTACCGTTTCACATGGCACGCCATCAATTCTGTTGAAGTTCATCGATGAAGCCGCTATTTCGCTACCAGACAACACGAGAGGTTTAATTAGTTTATCAAATAATTTTATCCACGTTTCAATCGATAATATGTAATGTTCCCGTAAAGATTGTTCCAAGGAAAATAATGCTTTCATGCATTTACTGGCCATTTCCATTGGACCTTCTTGAATTCCCATTCGCGGAAAGCTTTATACCCAAGTAAGAATATTCACTGACAACAACAACACCAGTGCGGCCTATTGTGGATGATGTTGCTTTGGGACATCCATTGCGGAAACCATGTATTTAGTTTTATTTGTATTTATTGCCAATTTATTTTTTCTGCGAATACTTGTGTAACGCATGTAAGCACTTTTGTAAACCTTCTTTTGTTTGCGATACCATGACCAAATCATCTGCAAACAGAAGATGATTTGCTAGTTTATTATCAGTGGATACCGGTGCGCACTTTCAATCGAATTCTTCTTTTATACCATCAATAAAATATTTAAATAGCGTGGAGGGTATCACACAGCCCTGTCTGACACCAATTTTTGATACGGATGGGGGTCCAATTCCCTCCCTTGTTTGTGTAGCATAAGAGATATTTTCATACACTGACTGAATTGTTTTCAAAACAGAAACACTTACCCCGACTCTCTTTAATTTCTGGAAAATCATACATCGATTCACCGAATCAAATTCATTACGAACGTCGACAACTACAGATGTATATTCTGGTGCCTGTATTTGATAACCAGTGTTTTCATGATTATAACACCATCAATGGTACAACGATTTTTTTTTTAAAAATCCAAACTGATTAACACTGATTATCTCATTTTCTTCTAAGAAGCATTTAAGTGGTAGAATTCTGGAAGCCCATATTTGGGCTTTATGAAAAACTACAGGTTGTGACTATAATACCTATAGTCGGTTAGAGATGGTTTCATATTGACTCTGGAAAGAAGCGGATATCGTTAATGACTCATTGCTCGGTAACATTGGCACTATCCAATCAAATGTAACAGAGCAATATATGATGAAATGGTATCTGTGGTCAAGAAAAATGTAGCACTTTACCAGTTAAGTTTTTTGTTGAGTATCTTTTTGAATACTTTTTTTTCCAATTCAGCTGCTCAGTGAAATAGCCATATAGTTATTTGGATCATGCGGGGGCGCGGTGGCTCAGTTGATAGAGGTGCAGGCTGCAAGCCGAGAGGTCCTCGGTTCGAATCCCACCTGCGGCAACCGCGTTGTGTCCTTGGGCAAGACACTTCACCCCGATTGCCTACATGGGGGCACGATGACGCTGTGTACTGAGGCGTACTGCACGTCGATGGTGCGCCTGTCTTCAACCAATCTAACCCTGCCTGTGCTGCGGTGCAGAGTTCAGAGTTACGATGTTGGGGAGCTGACAGCTGCTCGTCGTTGCTCGGTGGTTCTCTCAGGGTACTCTGGCTTCCTCCACCCGTAAAACTGTCACGGTTATGATTAGCCATTGTGCATAAGTATGTGACCTTAAACACCAATAAATAATAATAATATTTGGATCATGCCGATCCCCCTTCATGTGGATGGTCTTAAGGGCTGACTCACTCCATACATTACAATAATATGATGATTTATAACTAATATTAAAAGTTCGTGTTACTTCATTGACAAAAATTGTACAACTGCCTTAATAAGTTCGTTCCTTATTCTATTGTTGCCCGAAGACTTAATATTTTCCATCTCTTTTAATGCATCCAGTACTTCGTCTGGTGTAATGTTACTATCCTTAATATTACATTATATTGTTGATGCCTTGTCATTTCCCAATATACGTGTCTCATTTTATGACCGTCATTGCAGACTGTAAGCCTAACAGTTGCTCGCCGTTGCTCTGTGGTTCTCTTCGGTTACTCCGGCTTCCTCCACCCGCAAACCTGTCCGACACGACGTAACCCTGGTTGTTGAAAGTGTCGTTAAACCCCAATAAATAAGTAAACTCGCCATTCATATTTTATTTTAATTTTCTTGTAATTTCTTTTATTTTATTTGTCGAGCTTGTTCATAAAGAGTTATAAGCTATACCTTTGATGCAAAAAATGAAAAGTTTTGGTCGTTCAAGAATTTGTTTTGCAAGTGTCACCTTCTAGTCGTGTTCGGTAGGGCTTAACCCTTTCACTGCCACGCCCACTTTATCCATATATGGAGGACCTCTATGTACCCCTGTATGCGAGGAAGTTTAATAAAATTTATGACATACTTGAAACTCTATCATCTGATTGATGGTTGAAAAGGGCTCTCTGAGGCCCTTCCAACAATTAATCAGGTGGTATGTTCGATCTGCGATAACCAGAACTTACAGATAATCATCATAAAATAGGTGACAATAGTCGGTTGAGTAAGTGTTAACCCTATACCCAACGCAGACGATGTCGAAATTTATTAACCATTTTAAAAAATAGTTTTTCAAATTTTCCCACAATTTTCAGCGAAACCATATCAAGTGACCCCCCCCCCCCCCCCCCCCCCTCATTGGAACGAGCTCGACGAGGGGTCACATGATATGGTTTTGTTGCAATGTTTTGAAAAATATGTTTTTGCTTAATTTGCATATCACGCGGCAGAAGTTGCCAATTCGTTAGGTAAAGGGTTATTTACATCAGCTTTGGTATCCTCATCTTAATATCCTGACAAACTATTGAAATGTTTACACGAATTTCAACAAAACTGAGTTCGTCTATCAGGGTGGTGATATCTCGGAAAACAATGGGTGGGTAGGTACGCATGCAAGTGTGCGATGAGTGCTGTCGACAAAATATTTTGAAGCAATAATGCTTCAAAATATTTTGAAGCAGGTAATTCTATTCCAACCATGACCACCCGTTTTGCTTAGCAGGTGCTCAAGAAAAGTTTGTAGAGCTATGGCTCAGTCCGTTACAGGTAGCAATTACTTTTGATGTGGAAGGGATATGGGGGTCCGATGGTATTTCTGAGTTGTATTATTTAAACCACGTCTACTGAATTTGCGCACTAAGGTCCACATAGACGGGAGAAGTCAGCGGAGTTTATGTGCAGACCGCTCAAGTTCAAAGCCACTATTAATATTGAGTACAAATAGAGTTCTGGTTTTCTTGAAATTACTTCAGCATCAGTCGGCTCATATTCACGGGCCGTCAATGCTGTATCGGAGATATCCCAGTCATAAGGGGCAAACGCCTGTTGATTCCCGGTAAAGTCTGTCGAAGGAAACCCTTTCTGAAGTAGAACATTCATCAACCCGTCATCGACATGCATTATTCTGGTCATACCGTCATCTGTAATTCTCAAGAACGCCGGAAGTACGGTGGCAGCTGTCCTCCCTGCCTTCGGACCACGGGGGCGAGAGGGAGTAGCCAATGCTCTTCCCAGGTTCGTTACCCAATTTTTTTCATATTCTCGAAGTAAAGCTACAATATACTTCAAATCCGTTCTGGGTGCTTACAAAACTCAATGGGAGAGTTTGGGAGGAGGTGCCCCCTCCTCTTAAACTCCTCCATATCAGGCCTTCGCGACATGTACTCTTTGGCATGTCACGTCGGGGCTTCTAATTAGAGTAAATGTCCTTTTCCCGGGGTCTGCCGCCCACCCCCACCCAGAAGTGGTTCTGGCGCCCTGGTAATTCTAACAGTGGCAGTCGAAAAGAATGGTTGACGTTTGGTTGTATAGCAGGTAGTACGGCTGGATGCATAGTCTCCACATTTGTTTAACTACGATGCTCTCATCTACATTTTGAGTTACTTTGATGAATATCTGCATTTAGGATTCGGTTTATCCCAAAATATATTTTCGGAATGTGACTGTCAAACAGACATTTTGACTCAACTTCTGCAATAGGAAATATGTATATATATTTTTTCATTATTATTGTAACGTGTGGTATCCATCGCTGCAGAAATTCATATCCACGCCACCCTGTCGGTTTGTGAGATGGTGTATTAAACTCGAGACCTCCTCTCTGGGCATTTATCTTACGTCTCTTCTACAACTGTTCTCTTAATGGTCAGAAACAATTAAACCTCAATGTAACTGCTGGTCTTGAAATTCAGGGGAGTGTCCAGGTCAAAGAAATGAGGGGGGGGGGGGCAAAGTATATATCCCCACCCACGTCATTTCACCACATGTTGTGCAAAGAATGTGTATTCCCCATATGTGAGGCCCATGGTCCTCCCCTAGAAAAACATAAACATCTCTTGCCCACGAGAGGACCCTTTGGACTTTTTGATGGCCTATGTACCCAGAAAGTGGAAGAATAGGCAGAGTGAAGTGACCCCAATAAATATCAGGCTGAAAGTACATGAACCAGATTTACTGATTTCAGACACAAATGTATTACACGCCTGTTCTATGAATTCCCCATCCACAGCAACACTAAATCATACGGAAAATGAAAATCTGTTCCGCACACATGTGCAGACCCATCAGTGTCCAAAATGAACATATCAGTTTTATTAGCAAATTGCAAAACTGGAGGAGACCCAAGGGCTGTTTTTAATGCCAAAAATGTAGTTTCTTCATCATTCTCCCATTCAAACACTGCCCTTTTATCTGTTCTTTTATACAATGGGGCTGTTAAAGTAGCAAAGTTCTTTATAAATACCCTGTGGAAATTGGCAAGACCCCAAAATCTCTCAATCTCTCTGATGTTTTGGGATCGGGGCCAGTCTGTAATAACTTGGCTAGCCGGATCCCCCATTTCCATTCCCTAGGAGGAAACTAGTCGTCCCAAGAACTCTATTTTCTGTTGAAACAGGAGACACTTTCTAGGCTTTAATTTCAATTGATACTGCCGAAATCTATCCAAGACAGTTCGTAGATTTTTTAAATGATCTGCAAAATCTGTGCCCAACACACACACATCATCTAGAAAAGCCAAGGCAATATCCCATGTTAACCCTCTAAGGACTAAATTCATCACTCGGGAACAACATCCCGGGGCTCCTGTTAAACCAAAACTCATTTTAAGATATTCATACTGCCCATATTTGTTTTTTTAAGGCCGTTTTCTTACGGTCTTCCTTCGCTACTGGAATTTGAAGGTAAGCCTGGTTTCCATCCAGGCGACTAAACCAAGTATTCCCAGCGAGTGTGTCTAGACAGTCGGCAATTAAGAGCATGGGATAAGTGTCCTTTCTTGTAACGGCGTTTACCCCTCGAAAATCCAAACATCATCTTACCGAGCCACAGCGTTTACGAATGAGAACAGGTGCTGAAACCCATTCGGAAACGGATGGTTGGATAATCCCAGCCTTTAACATATCCTTCAATATTTTTTCTTCCTCACCTACAAAACATGCCGGGGTACGGCGCATTCGGGTTTTAACTGGTTTTGCATCACCGGTGTCAATATGATGTTCCAAAGCAGTGAAATTTCCCAAATCATACTCATTGTTTGCAAACACATCACTGTATTCAATCAATAGTTGTTTAAGCTTGGGAGACTCTTCAAGCGTTAACGGTGTTTTAGATTTCTCAAACAATTCCCCTATGTGATCAGGCATCTCTAAATTTTTATCTGTAACTACTCGAGAATCCACTTCAGTTACATTAACTTCAGTAAATTCTGGAGAATGCTCAATGGGAGAAATGCAACAGCCCATCCAACTATTTGACCTGGGTTCATTACAATTTCTTTATTTCCTACTTTAAGGAAGGTCATAACAGGATCTGTATTTTCGGAATGAGCTGTTCTGGGGATCAACAACTTTTGTTTTAACTCTGGTTCTATCATGTACTCTGACATAGTAGAACTCAGAGCACATCGGACCTGTTTCACTGAGTTGGAGGGAATTATTATTTTTTCCAATAACCTGGCCTTTATTCCCTCCCTCTTTTGTGATTGTCTCAACTGAATGGGAATTTCCCCTCTTTCCTTTCCCAAATACATCATATTGTTAGCCAGATCTAATTGGGTACCCTGTTCATGCAAGAAATCAAGACCCAAAATAATTGGAGTAGAAACAGGGGCTACATAAAAATTCCTGATGTACCAATTTTTTCCCACTGTCATCTTGATGGACCCTACTATTTGTCCAGAGATAGTTCCTAATGCTCTGCCTACTGTTCATACTTTAATGCCTTTCAACATGCGAGGGTGTTCATCAAAAAGCTCTAAAAGTTTGTCAGAAAACACTGTTACCTGAGCCCCTGTGTCAATAAGAGCATATAATTTGACATTTTCTAATATCACTGGTACAGTATAATACAACGAAGTATCTACTTGGTTGATCGTTCTACTATCTGATATCTCATTTAATGTTTCCTCTTTTGGGAAGAATTGTCCAGGGAATTTGTCCCTAACAATGACAGAATTATGGCCTATATTTAAATCTGGAGTCGGCAAACGGCCTACATTTCCGACTCGTTCTCGTTTAAATCATCCTCTGAATCATCCGTAATTTTGACCATTGACGAAATTCAGGTATTGGAGTCATTTGGTGATCCTGATGATGTAGACGGTTTTGAAGCTGACCGATTACTTGGATTTCTCTTGAAAAATGGATGGGACATAGACCCACATGTCCAACAACCCCTCCTCCCAGGTGAGGGAGATCGACTCCTTGATCTGTTTAGAGTCTGACCTGGTTCAATCAATTGGGAAATCTTTATGGTCAGGGTAGAGATTCTGTCATTTACATTTGATAATACTGTGCCAATTGATCTAAATTCAGTGATTGTTTCTCCAGAAAATTTCTTAAATTCAGTTACTAATTCAGACACAACACTCTGGGTATCCTGAGGCTGATGAAGTAGACACCCGAGCCGACTGCACACAGGGATGTGGGTTATCCCGTGAAAGGGTTGCAATCTGAGTTGGGCCCCTGGGTTCTGGAGCTAATTCCCTCACATTTCCATAAATAGCCAAAGATGTGTGTTGAAACCATTTAATTTGATCGATAGCTTCCTCGACTGTTTTCGGACGCTGATTTGCTGCGTGATGCCCTGCCCCTTTATCTACGGCACCATGGCAGAAACGCATAACGGCCGGGCGAAACATGTGTTCTTCGGGCAGATGCCCAAATGCTTTTTTACGGCCATTGTCAAAATCTGATCAGCCCACTCTTTTAGGGTTATGTCAGGTTGCTACTGGGCTTGATTGAACTGCATTTGCGCAGTCTCAGGGATTTCGTACTTTCCGAAATGCTTTTCTAACTTGTCCAACACATCAACAAAATAGATTTGTGGGTCTTGGCGAGTTATGGTAGCAAAGTACTCGCTTGCTTTGCCATCCATACACCAACAGAGGTTATCCTTACACTCTCCCGCAGTCCATTCTTGCATATCTGCAAATTGCATGAACTTCATCCCATTATATTCTAAGCTCTTGGGAAGGTTAGGCATCCTACGACGATACCCATTGTCTGGGTCTCTCAACTCTCGCACTTGGGGACGCTGTCCCCCAAATTGACGGTACACAGGTTGGGGGCATGGGCATACCTCTCACCCCTCCACGACTTGTCCCCTTGTGGTCGATAGGCATCCCCTTCCCCATAAGGCTGGTACACCCGAGGGGGTGGGTCATAAGCTTATCTATATCTGCCTTGAGGAAACCAGCGGTTTTCTTGAAAGTCATCTCTGTAATTTGCCTCCCCCCCCCCCTTCCTCAAAAAAGGTCTATTTTGCCTAACCGGATGTTTATCCTCAAATCCCCCCCCCCCCCCCCATCTAGTCATGTTGAGATTCACCTCCTGTTTGTTGGGTATTGGATTAGGCGGAACTCTGTCTCTACCACCATTCCCACCATTTTGGAAAGCATCATAATCAGAACCCACCGATTCATAAGGCGGTGGAGGGTCAATAAAAAAAATAGCAGCATCTGGGACAGGACCCGGTCTATTTGGAACAAAACTCTGAAATGGCCTGCCTCTAATAATTATGCCAAGCAGGTTTAATGAGGGATCGTCGCAGGACTCCCTATTCTCCCCTACAACATTTCTCGATGCCACATGACGTGGTGGCGCTCAGGTCGAGACCAAGGTGGTGCACCAGGATTCCCCCCCCCCCCCCCCACCCTGGAAAGAGCAAATGGGTCACTCACTCCCTCCCCACGCTGAGAAACCTGATCCTCGGCTTCAATGCATTGAGGACATTTTGAACGGGTATTTTCATCTCCCGGAGCATGTGGGTCGAAATTGATAGTACTCAAAAGGGCCCTGGTTACCTTCAAACCAGGAACCTCTCTCAGAGTGCTTTCTGAAAAATTTCCTAACTGAGCACGTTTTTTGTTTGCACCAGCTGACGAGCTCTGGGGACATCAACCTCAGGCAAGGCAAAAAATCCCATGAAATCACATGTATTTATATAAATTTGTGGTTCGGGAACACTAGGTGCACGATTTTGATCATGTGAAACAGCCGTAGCCATTTTTTCTCACCCAAAATAATTTTTGTCAATAGCGACAACAAAATGTGAAAAAATATTTCATTTGGGAAATTCCCAACAATGTGACAAAAAAAAATACAAAATAAATGTAAAAAAACAATATTGCAAAATAAATGGAAAACAATTCAAAAGAAACTTACATTGGATGGGTAGTTGAAAAGACAAGATTTACTGCGATTAAAATTGGAGGGTTCATGTGTCAACAAGACAAAGAAAACATAGCCGCGAGTGGCAAGTTTAAAACTTGAAAAGTTTTCAGGCCTCATCCCACACAAATTCGTATATTGTCGTTGCTCCAAAGTGATATCTGTTGGGGTATAATCTTAATCTATTAATAAATATCTATACCACCTTTTTACCAAACTAGTCACAAGCTCATCAAGTGGGTTACTTTCACTAACGGACGGGTACTTTAAATTCACCTAATGACAATTCAGCAACCAGATAACAACAACGATTGGGTTTCGAACGAACGAACGAAATGGTTTCACGCGCCGAAGGCGCGCAGGGACGGTTTTGGGGAACAAGCCCCTTTCGACCCTCAGTGACTGTATATGATCAGTTTTCACGTCTAGGCGTGTTGACGGAGGAAAAGGTTCAGGTACTCGGCAGGTGTATCCGGTTGCGGCGTGATGGCCTCGTTGACTGATGTCGGTTGAACCCTCGGGTGAGGACCAGTGTGGGAGGTTGGGTCCTCTCACAAAGGTACTACCTCTCCCCGAGGGTGCAGTGGTTCTGGGTTTTCAGGCAAGTATAGTCTGCCACTTCGGAGATGATTTTGAGTGATGGCCATCACTGGCAAGTATAATTTGAACCATCGGGTGAGGACCAGTGTGGGAAGTCGGGTCCTCTCACAAAGGTACTACCTCTCCCCGAAGGTGCAGTGGTTCTGGGTTTTCAGGCAAGTATAGTCTGCCACTTCGGAGATGATTTTGAGTGATGGCCATCACTGGCAAGTATAATTTGCCTCAGGCTGTCTCTGATTGGTAGAACGTCTTTGAAAGAAAACAACAACGACCCCTTTCGGGGACCACCGAAAAGAAGACCCGAATTTCCCTGGTTCGGGGGCAGGCCTGCATTATAATACAATTGTGTTGGGACAGAATATGCGCAATGCGCTTACAAAAAGGGGCAGATGCGGGACGCAGGACCTACGTTCGCCTCCCTTGAAGTGGTCGACCACTTCTAGGGATGGAGTGGAGGATATTCTGGAACCATTGGGTTTGTAATTTCCATAACGGTTATAGTATCCATGGCGGTTTTTGGGGTGCTGATCTAAAAGCATCTTCTGTGTACCTGCTTAAAAGAAGAAGGCAGAGTTAGTATTCTTTAGAATATGTAAATTATAGAAACTAAAAATAGCATATTTAGTTGGATGAATAAGTCCATAACGGTTATAGTTCTATAGCGGTTGTTGTGTCCATAGCGGTTATTTTATTGCCATAACGGTTATTTTTGGGGAAGAAGATAGATTGAAAGAAAAACTAAAGAAGAAATGTGTCGCTGTTTGTGTGCATGTATATAATGCTTGTACGTGTTCTGGTTATGGTGGGCGTGACTGTTGAGTTGGTGTTCCTTACCAGTGTTGGTGGAGGCAGAGTGGTTTGGTTCAGCTATTGTAGCATGCCTTAAAAGGTCAAACTCCACTGTGGGGATGTAGTTGTGTTGCTAACAATAGCTTAGCCTCCCAAGGCATTCTCCGTTTTGAGTGCGCGATTGTTGAGTTTATGTTGTGTGTGGGGGCAGAGTGGTTGGGTTCTGCGTATTGTAGCATACCTTTAAAAGGACATATCGTACTGTAGGGTCGCAGTCGTGTTGCTGACAATAGCTTGGCCTCCCTATCTTTCCCCTTATCAGTGTTGGTGGAGGCAGAGTGGTTTGGTTCGGCTATTGTAGCATGCCTTAAAAAGGACAAACTCCACTGTGGGGACGCAGTTGTGTTACTGACAATAGCTTAGCCTCCCCAGGCTTTCTCCGTTTTGAGTGCGTCATTGCTGAGTTTATGTTGTGTGTGGGGGCAGAGTGGTTCGGTTCTGCGTATTGTAGCATGCCTTAAAACGGACATATCGTACTGTAGACTGGGTTTCCTCTTCTGATCCAGTATATATACCATTCTCTTGGTGACGTCACCGGTTCTCTTTACTCTTCTGACCAGTTTACCATTCCAATTGCTGATTCCATGATGGAGGAGTAATCATAGGGGCAAATTATGCAACAGTACTACTCACGAAGAGAATTTTCTACTCGGAACTGTTTTTAGTATTTCTTGTGTATTAGTTTTATTTCAGGGAAGTTTTTTTTTATATATTTCGTTTGCATGCGTGTTAGGGGAGGATCGTAAAGTGAAATAAGAAGGTTGATAGGTTTTTCCGATTTTGCTTTTTGTTTACGTTAGTTACCTTTTTTTGTGTGTTTGGTGCCTGCGTGTCTTGTTGTTTTCGGGGGGTCTGGGGAGATGAGTTGAGGGGAGCAGGTCCAGGTGGTGGAGAGTGAGGATACGAAAGCGTGCAGGCAGTGAAATATGAGGTATGGTGGTGGTCGGCCAATGGAGAGAGTCCAGTTTCATAATTGGGTGTTATTAATCCCTTTCCATACCCTCGTGTGTTGATGACAAATCACGGAATCCAAATTTTACGGACTCGGCTGGGAATCTTAATTACGGAACGCCTTATATGTATACAAGAGACATCTGATTTAACCTTGATCATTGTTATAGTCGAGACTGAGATAGGTATAGCTAGGAAGTAAAGGATGAGATATGGGGCAGAATAACAGAAGTACACAGATGAAAGGTTTCTACAACAGGTATCCTCCAACAATACCAGGTCAAAGGTATCCTCAATTTAGTATCCTCAAAAAGGTATCCTCAACTGATACGTAGTCATGTCATATGTATCCTCAAATACTGAAATGAGTCGAAGAGTCGTTCGAGGAGTCACTCGAACGAGCAATTGCTCGTTGGCTCATTTATTCGATGGGATTCGAGTCCTTCGAGCAATGACTTTTCAGTAACTGCTTGATGGCTTATAAGGGATATTTGGGATAGGTATGTCTTGTGGTACAGGTAATAGTATCCTCAGATAAGTATCCTCTAAAAGGTATTCTCGATAGGTATCCTCAAATAATACAATACCTGGGCCATAGGTATCCTCAAATACTGAAATGAGTCGTTCGAGGAGTCACTCGATCGAGCAATTGCTCGATAGCTCATTTGCTCGATGGGATTCGAGTCATTCGAGAAATAGTTGCGAATCACTCGACATAAGAGGGAATCCCACTTTTGGAATTCCTTTTTGGAATCCCATTTGTGGAATCCCTTTTTCGAAACCGTCTGTGGCTATGGAATCCCTTTTTTCTGAAATGAGTCGTTCGATGAGTCACTCAATTGAGCAATTGCTCGTTGGCTCATTTGCGCGATGGCATTCGAGTCGTTCGAGCAATATGCCGAGTGACTCGATCGAGCAATTACTCTAAAGCTCATTTGCTCGATGGGATTCGAGTCATTCTAGCAATGGTTTATCAGTAACTGCTCGATTGCTTATTGGGTTTGGAAATGCTTTTGATATACACAAGGGAGATAACTGCATTATGGGAAATCAAGCACTGGTAATTATAAGACTTGGACGAGAGAACCAGAGATAGTTTGGACTGGAGACTGTTAGTGATAGAGAAACATATGCAATAGGCATTAAAAATGGGATTCTGGGAAAATTAGGCCCTGTACTCCTATTCAATAGAACATACTCCTGTACCCCTTGGTACTGTAGCATAACGTGTTATTTTTATATGCCCAAAATGGGGCTTCACATGTCCGTTTGGGTGGTTTGGTGGAGATTTTGGTGGTCTGTAAGGGTGGTCGGGTCTATTTGGGTAATTCTTCGAGAATTCTGGGAGAATTGTAAGTCAGAAAAATACTCCACTTTAATCGAACACACATCCCGGGGACCCCTCGGTACTATAGCGCTACGTACTACTATTAAAATCTACGGCATGGCGGTCCTAAATAGGTTTCTGAAAGAATTCGAAATAGTACTACTTGTCGGGTTGTTTGTGGTTATTAGATTTATTCTTCTACAAAGGAACATACCCTCCGAACATACCCCTTTCTTGTTGCAAAAAAATTGTGTAACATAGCAATCACGTGCTACCATAGAAACCAAGATGGCGGCCTCCAGTACACAAAATGGACGACGGAAACACTTATCATCCTAACTACACGCGCTTCGCATGTGCACTCACACCACGTATCACTATGGAGATGACGTCACAAGATGGCCGCTCACGCGGGTTACCATGACAACACAAAATGGCGCCACTACGTCACGTGACATGACGTCACTTCCGAGGTCCCCAAACCTGGGGGTGAAAACCACATTACATACTACTGATGGATCTCTGTCAGTAGCAACAAGTTTTCCGTAAATTCCTGTATGGGAGATTAGAGGAGGTGATTGAAGAGAAGGGTTTTTTGGGAGAAATGCAGAATGGCTTCAAAAAGGGAAGGACAGTCACTGACCATCTTTTCCTGCTATCCCAAATGATGGAATCCGCGAAAGTGAAAAAGAAAAAGATGTTTATGGCCTTTTTGGATGTTAAAAATTCGTACGTTAGAGTATGGAGGGAGGGTATGTGGCGCAAGCTGGATGCTCTGGGCTTGGGACGCGAGTTTGTTGGAATTACAAAAGCATTATATTAAGATGTACAGAGTGAACTTAGCCTGGGAAACATTACAACAAAACGTGTGCCAATGGAGATAAGCCTAAAACAGGGGTGAATCCTTTCGCCAATTGTTTTTGCATTGTACATCAAAGGTTTAGGAGATGAACTCCTGTGAAGGGGTAGCAGTTGGGGGCTTGAAGATCCCAAGGCTATTTTTTTGCAGACGATATGGCGCTAATGCCAGGAAGCGAAGAAGGGCTAGCGAAAATGCTGGGAATTGTTGGGAAATATGGGAGCAAATGGAGACTCGAACTTAATGAAAGCAAGAGCAAAGTTATACCTGTGGGCCGCAAAGTGGACCCAACTCGAAGGTGGAGAGTGGGGGAGTCCTGCATCCCGGAAGGTAGCAGTAAACTTATAAGTGTAGGAGAGACAGGTGACTACGAGAAAATCGGGGTAAATATAAACATCACAGGAAGAGGCATCTACCGAAACCACACAAATAAATTGATTCAGAAGGGGAAGCGAACCCTTAACCAAATGGAACTTATAAGGAGAAACAGTTTCAATAAGGTTTTCGTGTGGGAAACCATTTGGGAAATGCTGGATCTGCCATGTATAACATACGGTACGCAGTGGTTCCCCTAAACTAAACGGCTGTAAATAGTTTGGAAATCCTGCAGAACGATGCAGGCCGATGGATAACGGGGTCGAGTAATGCCACAGCGCTAGAAGCAATCAGGGGTGAGCTTGGGTGGTTGAGGATTAAGGACATTGAAACTCGGTTATCTTAATTATTAGGTAAATCTCCCCGACAGCCGATGGTGTAAAGTAATGTTCCTGAGAACTTTCAACTCAAATATCAAGACGGAGTAGATGGTCCAAGTGAGAGAGCTAGTAGAGAACTACTCATTGGAGATCTCGGACCTTGACGTTGGGGCAAACCAGGGTACAAAAAATCGTCATAGAAAGAGTCATGGAGGATTGTAACCGTAATTGGTGAGAGGGGGTCAAATCAAAGAGGTCTTTGGGTGGTCTGCGTGATAAAGAGAAGCCTCGTTTTGAAGAGTACCCTGATGACACCTTAGGGGGGTCACTGCTGTTCAAGCTGAGGTCGCGGCCTCTGGCGCTGAGGGGGGAATTGGGAAAAACAGTGAAAGGAGTGCCAGATGTGTAACTTGGGCGTGGTGGAGACCCTGGAACACTTTCCTCTAGAATGCCCAAAATACCAGTCAAAAAGAATAAGATTCACTGGGAGTATAATGGGGAAGTGGGATGGGAGAATGAAGGGCATGTGGTCAGTGGGAGACTCAAAGGAGAGGGCTAATATGATAGTCGGAGAGATTGGGAAGTATGGGGCAAGGGATGTCATCAAGCAGTTCGTCTCCGAGTGTTGGGAGGAGAGAAGAAGCGTGGGGACAGGGAGGCAGTTGGGAGTACAAGGGTAACCAAGGCCTTCTCACCCGAGAACGCGACAAATCAGAGGCTGGCCCAAGTGTTATTATTATCTAATTACCCCCATCCAGGATAACTGGCTACGTTCCATAGTAGAAGAAGCCAACAACGGCCGCAGCTTCCCCGCAGAGGCGGTTGAAATTCAATTAGATAAAAATTCAGCTAAAATCCTCAAATCGCAGCGACAGAAGAAATCACCGGAGATATCTGAAATAGATTCAGTTCTAATTACCCCCAGCCAGGATAACTGGCTACATTCCATAGTAGAAGAAGCCACCAACACGACCGCAGCTTCTCCGCTGAGGCCGTTGAAATTCAATTAGATACAAATTCAGCTAAAATTCCCAAATCGCAGCGACAGAAAAAAAACTCAACAAACCAGAATCGATCGAAAAGGAAACTCTCCAATTGGACACACCCAAATTAACCAAAACAGGAGGTATTTTGGGAATTCCATCGTCTGGTAGCTGAGCTGAAGCTTGATTCGGGTCGATTCAAGCAATACTTTCGAATGACCACTACCCAATTCGACCATATGGTGGACGTTATAGGTCCCTCCATAACAAAGCAGGTCAGCAACATGAGGAAGCCAATTTCTACTCAGTAACGGTTAGCCATTTGCTTGAGGTAAGAACACTTTCATTCAGGTAGAATGTCACGAATAGGGGATTCTCCATTTATCAGTTATCTGATTGGTCAATGGAACGTTTGTCGCCAGGCGATGACCCCAAAAAACGCTTACAAAAATCGCTGCGCCAGTCGACTTCGCAAATCCTCGCTCTGTCGCTTTATCGCTCTGTCGCATCGCTTGCGCTGTCTAAACAGAATCATGTGTGTCACATGTGAAACGGCCTGAATTGATCAGTCAATCGTGGTCGTCCGGCATACTTTACGTTCCTTCGGTCATTTTGTTTTTGCACCCAGGGCGCGACATTTATTTATTTATTTATTTATTTATTTATTTATTTATTTATTTATTTATTTATTTATTTATTTATTTATTTATTTTCTGGGGCGCACCGACACTTTCGAAAGCCAGTGTCAGACAGTTTTACGAGTGAGGCCGAAAAACCCGGAGAAACACTGATCGGATAGTTGCAATCTGGAGGAAGGCACATCCATCTCAACAGGTACTTTGGGTGAGGATGGAAGTGTGCTGGAGTACACTTTCTGGAGAACATTTTCGGGAGCTGGGTCGACTCATTTCTGGGAGTTGTTCAAGGTGTCCTGAGTACCTCTCGTGTCTATTTATTAGGACAAAGCCAGGCCTTCAACTTGTTTAATGAATGGACCATGTCAAAAACCTTTCGTCGTTTTGTATCCAGGATCAACGATCTGTGGAAAGCGTCCGCTAGGATACAAACCTCGTTAGTAATAATCGAGTCGCCGTTGACTATTGTAGCGCCAAAACCACAGCTCTAGAGGGACGTCTGGCGCGGATACCTGCATCACGAACTGACTGTTCATATATCATTCGCAGTCCTGGAATTGCTGAATCGTAGAGGTTGCTGCTGTTAAACCTTCACCCATATGACGCAGCGGCATGAAGCGAGCCTGGGCAGCCGTTGTCTCGTGGTGTCGGCTGCCCTGAGCCAATCACCTGTTATACCTTGCGGTTGATATTGCCACCAAAGTGGAGATAGTACAAAGATTATGTAGGAACTAGGCTAAAAAAGGCAATAATCTCCGAGCTAAAAGCCAAGAAGCTATGTGATGGTCTATGAATTAGGAGTAAAATATCCGTATGTCCCATGTGTTCCAAGTAAAGTGCATCCATTTTGCACTAGTACACAAGCACATGTCGGTACTTCTGGCATGTGCATATGTGTTGTATTCGTCGTCTGGAAAATGCAGACTTGAACACTGCCACATCTCAGAAAGACAATAGCACTGGGAGCCAAGCATAAGTCTTAGACTGGAAGCCAAGTCGTCGGAATGTGGAATTATGTGTGATAAAACTTAAATAATTTTAGTCGAGATCCACAACAGGACATATATTAACACTGAACTTGTGAGGCACGAAGAGCAAGATCCGTAGTTGTTTTATACAGTTGTGCAGTGATATGAGACTCTGTTAGTAGTAGGTGGTAGTCACTGATAGCAGTAGGGTTATCGATTTGTCGTCTATCGATAATGATCTCTTCGATTCTGATCCACAAGCAGCAGTCCCAAAAGTACCCACACCTCTCCAACCAGACGTTACCATGAGCTTGCAACCAGTGGCCACCGTACGAGTGATTGCTAAATGTTTCCGAAATGCCCAGAGACGGGAGAAGTCACTCGAATCATATGACAGTTCTAATAACTCTTAATCACATTCGACTAGTCGGACACCACACATCTGATATCAGGTAAGAAAGATTAATATGTTTGGACAGATGGTGCGTTGGGATAAGTTGAATGCAGCAAGCTGATTGCCTTGTTAATATTGATCAATCGATTTGATTGGTCGATTCTATCACATTGAGGCAGAGAGAACTGTCCATAATCACGCATCGCCTAGACACAACACAACACGGCAAGTAAGTGGCAGACTGGTAGCCAGAACAGGGTCTCGGACAGGCAGGGTTCTATTGTTGTTATATCACCTAGGATATTTGTGGGTGGTAGGCGGTTGTGCGTAGGCCAAAAGTGGGAATTTACTTCACACCTGATAGCCAAATGTATGCGAGAAAACACTAATTTAAAGATTTTGTGTGCTCAGTTTTACCTATGCCTGTCATTGATGGGATATTTCCGGTAATTTCCTACAACCGAATACACCTCGAACACACCTCGAACTATTACAGGCCTTACGCCCCTATAGCAACACGTAACACAGCAGAAAACAATATGTGATTCCAACCATCGAAAATGATCGATGGAAGTATGCATCAAAATTACAACCCGCACTGCATAGGCAGAGAAACTCCACCATTACCAGTCTATATACTCACAACATGGCTGGTTATGCGCGATACCACAAAAATCCATGTGACATATAGTATGCACCACAACTATGGCGTCATTTCCTAGGTCAAAAGATGGATCAACAAGAATAGGGACGAAAGGACAATGACATATTACGTAGGTACATGCATTCCAACATGCTATGACCCACAGGACATCACCCCATTGTCAACAGAGGCAAAAAAAGAGTAAATTTTGAGATTTTGAAATTATTTAGTTTTGGACAATTATAATAAAGTTCACGAGTCGTTTGCGCCAAGAAATTGCTCCTTAGTATCGATTCAATACCATTGAATTAACATTTGACATTCACACTTAACATGTAAAAGAAAGATTGTCCAAGCATTGTTGACAACTTATAACGAAACACACAGATTTGGTTATTCTGGGCAGATTAAGCTGTGTTTAGAAAGTCTAGGAGAACCAGGAAGCCATGCACATGATATGAGAGCCGAAACGCCTATGAAAGGGGAAAAATCTAGGAGCAAATAAGCTATGTGGTGGTCTAAGAGTTGGGAGTAAAACATCCGTATGTGCCTACGTACTGCAAGCAGCGTGCGTCCATTGTGCACTGGGACACAAGCGCATCTCACCACTTTTGGCATGTGCCGATGCGGTGTATGTGTTGTGTGTAAAATGCGGACTTGCCCACAACTTGCTCATAACCACATCTCAGAAAGACAATAGTCCTGGAAGCCAAGCATAAGACTTATACTGGAGGCAAGACGTTTGAATGGTAGAATCATGGGTGGTAAGAATGAGAGTCGCGTCGTTGTGAAAGTCAACTACAGAACAGGTGGTGATAGTGAACCTGTGAGGCATGGACAGTAAGATGCGCAGTAGTTGTGGTAGGCAGTAGAGGGATAAAAAGGGATCTAGTATGGTACAGATAAAAAAAAATAGTCACGGACAAGCTGTATCAGTTCAACAAACAACACGGTAGACACATGTACACTTACAACGTATATGAAAGGCGGCCAGTAATTTATACAATATCTCAGAGGAAGTCCCCCTAATGTTACATTCAGGAGACATATACATTTCATGCACCCTCCTCACAAGTCCTCCAAAGTCTAATTATGGGAACATAGTAATTACGTATTTCACCAAAACTTAATGATATATGAAAAGTGGCCAGCAATTTACACAATATCTCAAACGTTTTATTCATATGACACATATATTTTAAATATATTGTGAAGTCCTCTTAATATCTAATTACGGGAACATATCAATCACGTGTTTAAGCAAAAGTCTCCCTAATGTCACATTAAGGAGATATAATAAAAGAGTTATCCCTTTACCCAACGAATCGCCCGCATCCGTCCGCGTAATATGCAAATTCAGCAGTTGAAAAAATATTATTTTTCAAAACATTTCAACAAAACCATATCATGTGACCCCTCGTTGGAACGAGCTCGACGAGCTCGTTCCAACGAGGGGTCACATGATATGGTTTTGTTGAAATTTTTTGAAAAAAATTAAAAAATGATATTTAAAATAATAAATTTTGATATCGTCTGCGTTGGGTAAAGGGTTAACCCATTCCATCTCTCGTTGTAGCTTGCTCCTTCCAAGCGTTCATCAGAATATGATCATCACTGATCGTATCATGTTGTGTTTTACGGTTTAGTGTTGGTTGAACTAATTTCGAAACACGACTTTGCTTTCACAATAATTGAACACATCCAGTAGGAAAACAAAAACGAAGAAAATAAATTCCCATTAATCAGTTCACGTGGTGAATAAATAAAGACGGGATCTCATATGGGACAGTTTTTTATCAATCAAAATGAAAATAATAGCGGGCCAGCTACAAACAACTGGTTAGACACATTATGCACTTTCAATGTTTATGGAGGGCGGCCTGCAATATCTCATACGACGTCCTCCTAATGTTACATTCAGGAGACATATACATTTGATATATCATCACAAGTCCTCCTAATGTCTAATTAAGGGAACATGTCAATTCGGCATTTCACCAAACGTTAAAAATACATGAAATTTACACTCTATCTCATACAAAATCCTCATAATGTTGTATACGGAAGACATACATATGTGCAATATATTGAGAACCTCTTCTTGTGTCTAACTATATGAACATATCAATCACGTATTTCACAAGGAGTCTCCCTAATGTCACATTAAGGAGACATACAAAAGCGATATCCCGTTCACCACGTTTTGTTGTTTGTTCTTTTTATGTGTTCCTCAGAATATGATCATGATTAGTCATATTCTATCTTTCTTTACGGTTCAGTGTTGGTTGATCTGATTTCGAAATTCGATTTTGTTTTCACAAGAAAGGAGTATATCCAAAGTGCAAAAACAACGCACAAAATAAATTTCCATTAACCAGTTCACATGACCACCAGATGTCTGGGATTCAATCTCAATTTGTAAAAGGATGGGTGCCCGGGAATGTTTGACGGGAAAACACCTATAACAAACCAGAAATAGAATTTCTTATTCATGGTTGATTAAGTTAGGATTAAAGTATCCTCTCGACACAACAATATGGACATTTGACGGCGCAAACGTTTTTGAAGGGCAATCAGTAATTACACGATATATCATACAAAGTCCTCCTAATGTTACATTAAGGAGACATATACATTTCATATATCGTCACAAGTCCTCCTAATGTCTAACTACGAGGACCTATGAAATGTGTATTTCACCAAAAGCTAATAATATATGAAATGCGGTCAGCAATTTACACAATATCTTATACACAGTCCTCTTAATATTTTATTCATAATACATATATATTTTAATTATATTGTGAAGTCCTGCTAATGTCTAATTACGGGAACATATCAATCGCGTGTTTTACCAAAAGTCTCCCTAAAGTCACATTAAGGAGACATATAAAAGTGATAATCCATTTCATCTCGATTTGTTGCTTGTTGCTTTCAAGTGTTCGTCAGAATATGATCCTGACTGATCGTATCGTATAGTATTGCATGGTGTTTAATGGGCTAGTATTGGTTGAACTGATTTCAAAACACAGATTTGGTTTTCACAAGAAATGAGTATATCAAAAGTTAAAAAAAACGCCCAAAATAAAGTTCCATTATCCGGATCACGTGGCGAACAGATATTTTGGTTTCAGTATTGACCAAAAGGATGTATATGTGACGGTCAGTCAACGCAGTTATAAAAAAGTAAAGCCAGGGTCTCGCATGGGCCAGCTTTCATGCCACTCAAGATGAAAATAGTAACGAGCCAACTGTATCAATTCAACAAACAATACATTAGACGCATATTCACTCACAACCTATATGAAGGGCGGCCAGCAATTTATACAATATCTCATAGGAAGTCCTCCTAATGTTACAGTCAGAAGACAAATACATTTCATGCATCAACACAAGTCCTCCTTAAGTCTAATTATGGGAACATACCAGTTACGTATTTCAATATGGACATTTGATGGCGCGGCAACACAATAATCAAACATAAAGGTGGAATCTCGGTATGGGCCAGTTTTATGTCACTCCAGATAAAAATATTCATGGCCCTGCTCTATCAATTCGATAAACCACACCATACAGCCGTGTACTTACAACGTATATGAAGGGCAGTCAGTAATTTACACAATATCTCATACAAAGTCCTCCTAATGTTACATTAAGGAGACATATATATTTCGTATATCGTTACAAGTCCTCCTAATGTCTAACTACGGGGAATATGAAATTCGTATTTCACCAAAAGTTAATAATATATGAAAGGCGGTCAGCAATTTACATAATATCTTATACGCAGTCCTCTTAATATTTTATTCATAATACATATATATTTGAATTATATTGTGAAGTCCTCCTAATGTCTAATTACGGGAACATATCAATGACGCGTTTCACCAAAAGTCTCCCTAATGTCACATTAAGGAGACATATAAAAGTGATAATCCATTTCATCTCGATTTGTTGATTGTTGCTTTCAAGTGTTCATCAGAATATGATCCTGACTGATCGTATCGTATAGTATCGCCCCAAATAAAGTCACATTAACCCGTTCACGTGGCGAACAGATATTTTGGTTTGAATACTGACCAAAAGGATATGGACATGTGACGGCCAGTCAACACAGTTATAAAAAAATAAAGCCAGGATCTCGCATGGGCCAGCTTTCATGTCACTCCATATGAACATAGTAACGAGTCAGTGTATCTGTTCAACAAACAATTCATTAGACGCTTATTCACCTACAACGTATATGGAGAATGCCCAGCAATTTACTGTATACCTCACACGGTGTCTTCTTAATGTTATATTCTAGAAACATATATATATACTTCATATATCCTAACCAGTCCGCCCGATGTCTATTTACAGGAACATATTACTCACGTATTTCATCAAAAATGCCCCTAATGTCACATCATGGAGACTCATAAAAGTGATAACTCATTTCAACTTGTTTCGTTGCTAATTCCGTAATGGCGATCACTGCAACTTCATCATAGCTACTCATACTCATATCGTATCGTGTTCTATTACAGCAATTCAAATCTGTCATTCACCGCGCTGGAATATGACAAATTATGGCAAAACCACTTTCAACGGTGCTGCACGCATTGGGGGAGTGGACCTCTACCCCCGAATGCACCAGAAAGCCTAGGACATCACCGCTCCGCCAGAAGCACCATCAGAAATTGAGGAGTGGGAATTTTCCAAATTATTCTGACAAAAAATATTTTGCTCTCGTGAATGAGACTTCATGACTTATTTGTCCACCTGTGCCCGCCGCTCAGTACGCACACCCATTGGTATTTATTTATTTACTTATTGGGGTTTAAGGTCACACACTTATGAACAATGGCTAATCGTGACCGTGACAGTTTTACGGGTAGAGGAAGCCGTGGTACCTGGAGAGAACCACCGAGCAACGACGATCAACTGTCAGCTCCTCAACATTCTAACTCTGTTCAAGCTTCACTCAAGCAGGGTTACAGCGGTTGAAGACATGTGCACCACAGATGTGCAGTACGCCTTAGTACACGGCGTCATCGTGCCCTCATGTTGGCAACCGGGATAAAGTGCCTAGCCCAAGGACACAACGCGGGTCATCCCGGACGGGGATCGCCACCCATTGGTATTTGCAGAAACACATTACGGAGTACAACAGTATAGTTACAGTGTGAAGGCACGACGAGACGTGTTTGTGCTGGAGTCCTCTTTCTGGAAATCATTTTGGGGAAAAGCGCTGTGTCGAGTCGACTCATCTTCCTCATGTATGGATGATGTGCGAGGCGTCCTATCTGCCTTTCGAGTTTTATTTTTAGAATAAAGGCATGCTTTCAACTTGTTTTATGAATGAATCATGTCGAACACCTTCCATCAATATGTAGCGAGGATCGCCGATTCACTGGAAGAATACTTTGAGGCATACATCTTGGTCTGAATGTTGAAGTCGCCTTTGATGGGGTTGTAGCGTCAAACCCACAGCTCTGAAAGAACTTGTGTCTAGGGCATGTGCATCACGAAGGAGGTTGTGCACTGTCTAGTCAGAATTAATTCGTAGCCCTGGAATTGCCGATGCCTTAGAGGCTGTTGTTGTAAAGCCTTTCGCGTGAATTTTACAGCCGCCTGAAGCACACATTGTGATCATTTCACCTTACTGTACTGCGAAAAAAAGAAACGTTTTTTTCTGTGGCAATATTTCCAATGTGTTATGGATGATTATTTCATTGTTTGGATTTTAATTTTATTTCTTCATTACTGATTAAATTTTGACGTATTTTGTTGTCTTAACACAGACGGCGTTTGCATGCATCACGTTCAATCGCGTGTACCCTATGGCAATTCCTGATCAAAATTAATAGCGGGTGTAACCACCCGTGTTTCAGTCGCCGATCTAATTCTCCTTAACATTAATCCCATAAAGTTGTGGGATGTTATTCCACTTGGACAGAAAGGGCCTGCATTAGCGGAGTGACGTTGTTTGGGAAGTTGACGCGCTTCTAACGCACGCGTCAGAATATCGGTCACCTCGACGTCGATAGCAAAATTGTCGTCCATCTGACCTGTGAAGCGTGAACAGAGTCTTGTAAGTGAATAATACACGCGTCTCCAGTGGGCCATGGGGAAAGAATTTGGTGCGTGTGTCCGCAGCAATTGCAATCGACGTTGATGCAGGGACGTGGCGACAGGGGATGTGTGTGTGGCCAAAATTTCCAAAAGTTGTAAATTCGGACGCCAAGATATGGGAAGTGGCAAATTTATTCTATCTCATTTTCAGAGCTTCTTTGGCGATGCTGATGGCTCCTTCACATCCCAAAATTCCAACTCGGTTTCAAATCGGCAAAAATTCCAACTGTTACTATTTACATATAGTGTACGTAATATCGAGCTTCATGAGTATTGATGATGTCAATTGGTACGAGAGCCTACGTTTACTTACAGTAATAAAACAAAATCCTCCAAATGCACTTCAAGAAAATCGCATCATGTCAAATCGTTATCCTGACTTAATTGTATAATTCACAGTTACAAAATGATGAAACATCAAAAATTGATCATTCCTGCATAAGGTCTGATTTAATGTTTGGACAGTGTGGATTGCTCAAAGTTCTCAGCTTGAGCATTTGTTTAGCACATATTCAATTCCCAGAATAATACCAAGTAATAATAACCTGATAATTCTATCATAAATATGTTGGCATTTCAGTTACTAAAACCAATTTCATGCCCCCTTTCATGGCTTTCTTTTCTAAACTTTTGTCCATAGTGAAGTTTCAACTAGGGGGAGAGATCCCGCCTCCCCCCCCCCCCAGCTAGAAATCCACTACCCTACCCTACCCCCCTCCCAATCGGAAGCTTCTAGCCACGTCACTGCGTTGACGTCGCCTGGGTGTACGTTGTGGACCAATGTAGGTTCGCCCTGGCCTTAAATTCAACTCCCCCAACCGATTCCTACTGTTCTTGGACACATTCGGCGACCATGAGTGTCTACAACCTGGCGCGAAGTCTCCGTCGCCGCCTGAAATCAGTTACGGTGTGAGGGACGTATGCCTCAATCTTGACGTGGCGACTTAGCATGCGGACATTTTGTCTGAGGACGCTCAGGTACTCTTCCTGTGTCTCCCAGACGCCCGACTAAAAACATATTTTTGACTCAAGGACACCAATTTGGTGGGCGACGAGACGTTGCGATTGGGCCTGCATAATTAGAGCAATAGTCCTACCCCTATCAACTTCGAACATTCTTGGCCTTTTGCCTTTCAATCGAGTTGAAATGAAATGTTGTACAATCGACCTGTACTGTTCAAAGCTTCGATTTGGTATGGTTTTCAAGCCCATAGCGAGTGCCCCGGATACACGCTTTGTCGAAAAATCTTTTGAAAGCATATAGCGTCTCACTTGGTCATGGTTGATTGAAATCTAAACAAAGACAATCAGGTAGCCGTGCATTAAATTTTACTGCATTTGGTCTACGGATAAAAAATTATATTACCAAAACTGAACTTGTACTTCTTTCTTCCGTAAGTATACTTGGATAATGTCAGGGCGACAAAGAGTACGAATGCATGTGTGCGGTGCGCGGACAAAATCTCATAGGACAAACCCCCATACGGACAAAACGCCATGAAAAGAGCCCGGACAAAACCCCATTCAGACAAAACACCATTTTGTAATCCTGTACGAATGCATGTGTACGGTGCGCGGACAAAATCTCAAAGGACAAACCCCCATACGGACAAAATGCCATGAAAGAGCCCGGTCAAAACCCCATGTGGACAAAACACCATACCTCTTAATAAACGAATGGACAAAACCTCATGATGGATAAAACATCAAACTCCTCCAACTTGGGCTCTCAAATAAGCTCCTGGGCTTTAATTTAATCCTCCCCGAGAGACAGATCAATTAAGGTCAGAGTAAACTGGGAAATCGTCAGGGATGTTCAGTCAAGGCCGGGATGCCTAAGGGACCTGCACTCAGCTCTCTACTCCTTGTCGTTTACGTCATGTACCTCCACGAGGTTGGGGAAAACTATGTTGAACTCTCCAGATTCGACAACGCATAGGGAGTATGACTGAGAATCGATTCCTGGATGCATTGGACGACCAGGACGAATTGTGGTCGAAATGAAGAAAAAAAACTTAATGTGTCAACATCGCAGTTAGTTAAATCAACAAACGTGAATAGCCAATCCCTTAAACAGGGGTACTCTTCGGAAAGGATCATGAGTTGCGAGGAAGCACGATTTCAGGGCATAACAGTGAGTAGAAAACTGACCCTCAAACCTTTCTGCCATAAATTAACCAGCAGAGCAGTAGCCCGCATGGGTCTGCTCAAAGATCTCAAGGGAACCGGGGGTGGGGCAGTTAGGGAAACCATCCTCAAACCCTACTCGCTATAGGTACAGTCAGGGTCTCAACCCCGGCCATGTCTCCCTCCATACCGCCAGTAACCGATCAATGGTTTCACGTCTCCGACATGACTCACGCACCACTAACCTATATGTTACGGTCAACTACGGCTGACCTGGGTCAGTCACCTGTTGAACCTTGCTGTTGATACTGCCACCAAAATGGAGATGGTACGACGATTATGTAGGAACTAGGCTCGAAAAAAGGTAATAATCTCCGAGCTAAAAGCCACGAGGCTATGTGATGGTCTTTGAATTAGGAGTAAAATATATGTATGTTCCCAAGTGTTACAAGTAAAGTGCACCCATTTTGCACTCGTACACAAGCACATGTCGGTAACTCTGGCATGTGCATATCTGTTGTATACGTTGTCTGTAGAATGCAGATTGAACATAACCACATCTCAGAAAGAAAATAGCACCGGGAGCCAAGCATAAGACTTAGACTGGATACCAAGTCATCGGAATGTAGAATTTTGCGTGATAAAACTTAAAAAAGTTTTAGTCGAGATCCACAACAGGACATATATTAACATTGAACTTGTGAGGCACGAACATCAAGATCCATAGTGGTTTTATACAGAAGTGCAGTGATATGAGACTCTGGTAGTAGTAGGTGGTAGTCACCGATAGCAGTAGGACTATCGATTTGTCGTCTATCGATAATGATCTCTTCGATTCTGATCTACAAGCAGCAGTCCCAAAGGTACCCACACCTCTCCAACCAGTGGTCATCATGAGCTTCCAACCAGTGGCCACCGTACGAGTGATTGCTAAATGTTTCCGAAATGCCCAGAGGAGGGAGAAGTCACTCGAATCATGCGACAGTTCTAACAACTCTTAATCACATTCGACTAGTCAGACACCACACATTAATCCTGATCGATTGATTCGATTGGTCGATTCTATCACATTGAGGCAGAGAGAACTGTCCATGATCACGCATCCCCTAGACACAACACAACACGGCACGTGATTGGTAGCCAGAACAGGTCTCGAAAAGGCAGGGTGTTCTATTGTTGATGTATCACCTAGGATATTTGTGGGTCGTAGGCGGTTCTGTGTAGGCTAAAAGTGGGAATTTATTTAACACCTGCTAGCCAAATGTATGGGAGAAAACACTAATTTAAAGATTTTGTATGCTCAGTTTCACCTATGTCTGTCATTGATGGGATATTTCTGGTAATTTCAGAACAACAGAACACACTCAGAACACACCTCGAACTATGGCAAGCCTTCCGGCCCTATAGCAACACGCAACATAACAGAAAACAATATGTGATCCCAATCAACGAAAATGATCGATGGAAGTATGCATCAAAATTACAACACGCACTGCATAAACTCCACCATTACCAGGGTATATACCCACAACATGGCTGATTACGCACGATACCACAAAACTCCATGTGACATATAGTATCCACCGCAACTATGGCGTCATTTCCTAGGTCAAAAGAAGGATCAATAAGAATAGGGATGAAAAGGCAATGACCTATCACCTAGATAGATACATGCATTCCAACATGCTATGACTCACAGGACATCACCCCATTGTCAACAGCGGTAATACAAAAAGTATATTTTAAGATTTTGAAATTATTTAGTTTCGGACAATTATAATAGAGTTGGCAAAGTTGATGAGTTGTTTGCGCCCAGGAATTTCTCCTTAGTATTGAACTAACATTTGACATTCTCACTTAACATGTACAAGAAAGCATTGTTGACGACTTATAACGGAAACACAGATTTGGTCATTCAGGGCAGATTAAGTTGTGTTTAGAGAGTCCATGAGAACCAGGAAGTCATGCACATGATATGAGAGCCGAAACGCCTATGACTGTTTGGAAGCTAGCCTCCGAAAGGGGAAAAATCTAGGAGCTAGGAGCAAAGAAGCTATGTGGTCGTCTAAGAGTTGGGAGTAAAACATCCATATGTGCCTATGTACTGCTAGCAGCGTGCCTCCATTGTGCACTGGGACACAAGCGCATCTCACCACTTTTGGCATGTGCCAATACGGTGTATGTGTTGTGCGCAAAATGCGGACTTGCCCCCAACATGCTCATAACCACATCTCAAAAAGACAATTGTCCTGGTAGCCAAGCATAAGTCTTATACTGGAAGCAAGACGTCTGAATGGTAGAATCATGGGTGGTAAGAATGAGAGCCGTCGTTGTGGAAGTCAACTGCAGAACAGGTGGTGATAGTGAACCTATGAGGCATGGACAGTAAGACGCGCAGTAGTTGTTGTAGGCTGTAGAGGGGTAAAAAATAAACATGGGATCTAGTATGGTACAGTTAAAAAAAATAGGCACAGGACTGCTGTATCAGTTCAACAAACAACACGGTAGACACATATGCACATAAAGCGTATATGGAGGGCGGCCAGAAGTTTATACAATATCCCATAGGAAGTCCCCCTAATGTTACATTTGGGAGACACATACATTTCATGCACCCTCACATGTCCTCCTAAAGTCTAATTATGGGAAGATATCAATTACGTATTTCACCAACACGTAATGATGTATGAAACGTGGCCAGCAATTTACACAATATCTCATACTTTTTATTCATAAGACACATATATTTTAAATATATTGCGAAGTCCTCCTAATATCTAATTATGGGAACATAGCAATCACGTGTTTAAGCAAAAGTTCTCCTCATGTCACATTAAGGAGACATAATAAAAGTGTTAACCAATTTCATCTCACGTTGTTGCTTGTTCCTTCAAGCGTTCGTCAGAATTTGATCATCACTGATCGTATCATATTGTGTTTTACGGTTTAGTTTTCGTTGAACTGATTTCGAAACACGACTTTGCTTTCATAATAATCGAATATATCCAGAACAAACAAAAACACGTAGAAAATGAATTCCCATTAATCAGTTCACGTGGCGAATAAATAAAGGCGGGATCTCGTATGGGCCAGTTTTTTATCAACCAAAATGAAAATAGTAGCGGTCCAGCTATAAACAACTCGTTAGACACATGTGCACTTTCAACGTTTATGGAGGGCGGCCTGCAATATCTCATACGACGTCCTCCTAATGTTACATTCAGGAGACATATACATTTGATATATCATCACAAGTCCCCCTAATGTCTAATTAAGGGAACATGACAATTTAGCATTTCACCAAAAGTTAATAATACATGAAATTTACACCCTATCTCATACGAAATCCTCATAATGTTATATTCAGAAGACATACATCTGTGCAATATATTGAGAACTCATTCTAGTGTCTAACTATATGAACCTACCAATCACGTATTTTACAAGACGTCTCCCTAATGTCATATTAAGGAGACATATGAAAGTGATATCCCGTTCATCTCGTTTTCTTGCTTGTTCTTCCCAGCGTTCGTCAGAATATGATCATGATTAGTCATATCGTATCGTTCTTTACGGTCTAGTGTTGGTTGATCTGACTTCGAAATTCGATTTTGTTTTCACAAGAAAGGAGTATATCCAAAGTGCAAAAACAACGCACAAAATAAATGTCCTTTAACCAGTCCACGTGACCAATAGATATTTGGGATTCAATCTTAAGGCGGAATCTAAGTATGGCCCAGTTTTATGTCACTCCAGATAAAAATAGTCACGGGCCTGCTCTATCAATTCGATAAAGAACATCGTAGACACATGTGCACTTACGACGTATATGAAGGGCAGTCAGTAATTTACACAATATCTCATACAAAGTCCTCCTAATGTTACATTAAGGAGACATATACATTTCATATATCGCCACAAGTCCTCCTAATATCTAATTACGGGGACATATGAAATACGTATTTCAGCAAAAGTTAATAATATATGAAAGGCGGTCAGCAATTTACATAGTATCTTATACGCAGTCCTCTTAATATTTTATTCATAAAAAATATATATTTGAATTATATTGTGAAATCCTCCTAATGTCTTACTACGGGAACATATCAATCACGCGTTTCACCAAAAGTCTCCCTAATGTCACATTAAGGAGACATATAAATGTGATAAATCATTTCATCTCGATTTGTCGCTAGTTTCTTTCAAGTGTTCGTCAGAATATGACCATGACTGATTGTAAAGTATCATATTGTGTTTTACGGGCTAGTATTGGTTGAACTGATTTCAAAACACGGATTTTGTTTTCACAAGAAATGAGTATATCAAAAGTTAAAAAAAACGCCCAAAATAAAGTTCCATTATCCGGATCACGTGGCGAACAGATATTTTGGTTTCAGTATTGACCAAAAGGATGGACACGTGACGGCCAGTCAACACAGTTGTAAAAAAATAAAGCCAGGATCTCGCGTGGTCCTGCTTTCATGTCACTTCAGATGAAAATAGTAACGAGCCAGCTGTATCAATTCAACAAACAATTCATTAGACGCATATTCACCTACAACGTATATGGAGAATGTCAAGCATTTTACTCTATATCTCACATGGTGTCCTCTTAATATTATATTCTAGAAACATATATATATATATAGACAATAAACATATAGTGTGTTTTTATATCTGTGTTATACAACGAGTTGAAATATGGTTTATTTTTTCGAGGCTTCGCCGAGAAAAAATAAACCATATTTCAACGAGTTGTATAACACAGATATAAAAACACACTATATGTTTATTGTTTTTATCTGATAACAAACAGACACCCGTCTCGTGCGTCTACCCGACTTATATATGCTTCCCACGGGCCTCCAAAGAAAACCAGTCTACGAGACAAAAGAAATAGGACAAGACGCATAGAGTTGTGTCCCTTACATTACAAAATCGATGACGGCGATTGTAAAGTGCGATTGCACTTCTTGCATCATGTAACTGCGCTGGAACAAAATAAATTTCAACTATTTTATTAACAGTAACAAAACGTTGTTTCAGTAGAGTTATTCTTTTTTTGACATAGTTCCAGTTTTCTTCCGTGTTTTATGCTGTAGTCCCAATATAACAAATAATTTTGCGTTTGTTTACAATTTTTACGAAGTGTTTTTTTTTTTCAGGTAGAGCAGACGAACTTTTAATTAGCGCCGTTCCGCGAGTACTTTTGATCGAGGCCGCGACTATAAATAGTTCGCAGTCGCCGCATACTAATTACTATTATCATTCAAGTAATTTCTACAATGTTTTGAAGCAAAATTTTAGGTTGCCTTTATTGAAGCAAAATAAATAAGAAATGACACCATCAGAGGATTTTGACAAAGTGCAATAAGCGTACAATTAAAACCTGCCCTGTGATATAATGTTTCATGAATGAATGAATGAAAATGGAATTGAAAGAGGTCAGAGGTCGTTCGCATAAATTATAATTATATACAACACCCGTTGTATATACTTCAAGTATGTACAACGGTTGTTATACTCTATGGTTATCAGATAAATTTCAAATATCCTAACCAGTCTTCCCGATGTCCATTTTCAGGAACATATTAATCACGCATTTCGTCAAAAGTGCCCCTAATGTCACATCATGGAGACTCATAAAAGTGATAACTCATTTCAACTTGTTTCGTTGCTAATTCCTTAATGGCGATCACTGCAACTTCGTCATAACAACTCATACTCATATCGTGTCGTGTTCTATTACAGCAATTCAAATCTGTCATTCACCACGCTGGAAAATGGAAAATTATTGCAAAACCACTTTCAATGGTTCATGAAGCGTTGGGGGAGTGGACTTGTACCCTCAAACGCACCAGAAAGCCTAGGACATAACCGCATCTCCAGAAGTGCTATCAGAAATTGAAGAGTGGGAATTTTCCAAATTATTCTGACAAAAAATATTTTGCTCTCGTGAATGAGACTTCATGACTTATTTGACCACCTGTGCCCGCCGCTCAGTACGCCCACCCATTGGTATTTATTTATTTATTGGGGTTTAAGGTCACATACTTATGCACAATGGATAATCGTGACCATGACAGTTCTACGGGTGGAGGAAGCTGAAGTACCCGGAGAGAACCACCGAGCAACGAGAGCAACTGTCAGCTCCTCAACATTCTAACTCTGTTCAAGCTCCGCTCAAACAGGGTTACAGCGGTTGAAGACATGTGCACCATAGACGTGCAGTACGCCTTAGTACACGGAGTAATCGTGCCCCCATGTGGGCAACCGGGATAAAGTGCCTTGCCCAAGGACACAACGAGGGTCGTCCCGGACGGGGATCGCCACCCATTGGTATTTGCAGAAACACACGACGGAGTACTCTGTATGACAACTTTCAAAACAACAGTATAGTTGCAATCTGAATGCACAAGAAACGTGTTTGTGATGGAGTCCACTTTCTGGAAATCATTTTGGGGGAAATCGCCGTGTCGAGTCGACTCATGTTCCTTATTTATGGATGATGTGCGAGGCGTCCTATCTGCCTTTCAAGTTTTATTTTTAGAATAAAGGCATGCTTTCAACTTGTTTTATGAATGAACCATGTCGAACACCTTCCTTCAATTTGTAGCGAGGATCACCGATTCATTGGAAGAATACTTTAAGGCATAAAACTCGGTATGAATGTTGAAGTCACCTTTGATGATGTTGTAGCGTCAAACCCACAGCTCTGGAAGAACGTCTGGCGAGGACACGTGCATCACGGAGGTTGCGCACTGTCTGGTCAGAAATAATTCGTAGTCCTGGAATTGCCGATGCCGTACAGGCTGCTGTTGTAAAGCCTTTCGCGCGAATTTTACAGCCGCCTGAAGCACACATTGTGATCATTTGACCGAACTATACTTGCAGAAAAAAGAAACGTTTTTGTCTGTGGCAATATTTGTCGTCCATCTGACCTGTGAAGCGTGAACAGAGACTCGTCAGTGAATAAAACATGTGTCTCCAGTGTTCCATGGGAGACGAAGTTGGTGCGTGTGTCCGCAGCAATTGCAATCGACGTTGACGCAGGGACGTGGCTACAGCGGGGTGTGTGTGTGTGGGGGGGGGGGGGTGGGGGAGGCGGTGACACCCCCCCCCCCCCATCAATCCTGGCCAAAATTTCCTATAGTTGTAAATTCGGACGGCAAGTCATGTGCAGTTGCAAATTGAAAATTTATTCTATCTGGATTTTAGAGCTTCTTTGGCGATGCTGATGTCTCCTTTACATCCAAAAATTCCAACTCGGTTTCAAATCGGCAAAAATTCCAACTGTTACTATTTACAACTATAGTGTACGTAATATCGAGCTTCATAAGTATGCATGATGTCAATCGGTACGAGATTTCAATACTACGTTTACTTACAGTAATAAAACAAAATCCTCCAAATGCACTTCAAGAAAATCACATCATGTCAAATCGTTATCCTGAGTTACTTCTATCATTCACAGTTACAAAATGATGAAACATCAAAAATTGATCATTCCTGCACAAGATCTGATTTAGTGTTAGGACAGTGTGAATTGCTCAAAGTCCTCATTTGTACATATTCAATTCCCAGAATAATACCAAATTATAATAACCTGATAATTCTATCATCAATATGTTGGTATTTCAGTTACTAAAAATCAATTTCATGCCTCCTTTCATGGCTTCATTTTCTTATCTTTCCTCGGTAGTGAAGTTTCAACTAGGGGGAGGGATCTGGATGGGGAAAAACCCCTCCCGTTCCCTCCCCAGTTCGAAATCCACTACCCTACCCCCCCCCCCCCCCCAATCGGAAGCTTCTAGCCACGTCACTGTGTGTGTAAGTTGCGGGTGTAAGTTGCGGGCGGAACAATGTAGGGTCGCCGTGGCCTTAAATTGAACTCCTCCAACCGATTCTCAACTGTTCTTGGACACATTCGGCGACCATGAGTGCCTACAACCTGGCGCGGCGTCTCCGTCACCGTCTGAAATCGGTTACGGTTTGAGAGACGTATGCCTCAATCTTGACGTGGCGACTTAGCGCGCGACATTTCGTCTGGGGACGCTCAGGTAATCTTACTGTGGCTCCCAGACGCCTGACTAACCAGCAGAGCAGTAGCTCGCATGCGTCTGCTCAAAGATCTCAAGGGAACCGGCGAGGGGGGAGGGGGGTTGTTAAAGAAACCATCCTCAAACCCTTCTCGCCTTAGGTACATTCAGGGTCTCAATCCCGGCCATGACTCCCTCAATACCGCATGTAACCGATCAACAGCTTCACGTCCCCGACATGACTCGAACACCACTAACCTATAAGTTAAGGTCAACTACGACCCGCCTGCCTTGGCCCCTCTAGTACAGCCTCAGCACTGGCTGTGTTTCCAAGATTGTCATATTATAAACCCCGTAACTCTCAGATAGGATTACAATTTCTTGCGTTCCGCTCACTCTCTCCTCGACCGTCCTTGGGATGGGCTGGCTGCGCCTGGTGCCCCAGTCGGACAGGTCCAGGGACGTCAAAACGCTGAATCGTACCCAACACGATTAACATCGCTGATGGGATGAAAGAGAAATTAGATTTCCGATGGCGACCAGGTAAGATATTGGGACCAGACCCCTTTCACCCCACTATTGTGATCTAGTTTCCGGGCATCAGTAATTTTGCATGTCAGTCTGCAAATGTTTGTGCTAACAGAATGTGATGCTTGTGTCAATGTGACCAGCGTTGGTATACTCGATCTGTGATTTTTAGATCGTTTGAAAATGAAAATACAAACACATACCCAAGCTGATGTTTCGGGGGTTTCCTTCTGAGATAATTATCAACTTTCACATTATCAAGTTCAAGGATAGCTATCAAATTCGATTCAAATGATAGAGACGTCAAACCGATTAACGATAATTCGACTGGTACAATAGTTGACTAGATAGGGTGATGGGGAGGTAAGACATTTTTAATAAATCAAATATGTTCAGGAACAACAGTTTAGGTTTTGGAAACATATGTTTATATTGCCACCGGTCCCCCTAATACTACAGTAAGGAGACTTATATGATATCAATATAGGAAAGTCTCCGTAATGTATGTTTTGGGGAAAGAAAACATTAGGGGGACGGTATTATGGAGACATAGGTAATATATCTGGACTTTGCCGTCATACCATGCATTTTCGCCCAATTATAACATAGCCGTGTTGAAAGGGTTAATAATGGTGAAAGGCTTGTCTGTATTGTGCATAGAAAGCAAAGTCCCCCTAAATGAGGTTTTTTCACCATGTCCCCCTAATGTATGAAACAGGGTTATATATATATATATATATATATATATATATGAAAGACTCTGACGCCGATGGGGATCGAACCACTGCCTTGATGAGAGTTGACTTCTGCGGTACCAATCGCCTAGCGAAACTGGACCAGCGCCATAGACCACTCGACTACCGACAAGCCCCCAAAAAGGCATGCTAGCAGATCGAGCGTCCATGGAACTGGGACAGTCCACACGAAATTACTCGGTATCCCCCAGAATTAGTTTTTTACAATGAATTATACCATGTAGTGCAGATGAAATCAGTGAGAATCAATCTTTTTCTAAATTTCCTGCTTACGGTACAGAATACAGAATTCGGCACTTCTGTTATGCATTTTTTAGGATGAAAGACTCTGCGCCGATGGGGATCGAACCACTGCCTTGATGAGAGTTGACTTCTGCGGCACCAATCGCCTAGCGAGACTGGACCAGCGCCATAGACCACTCGACTACCGACAAGCCCCCAAAAAAGGCATGCTAGCAGATCGAGCGTCCATGGAACTGAAGGCATTCTAGCAGATCGAGCGTCCATGGAACTGGGACAGTCCACACGAAATTACTCGGTATCCCCCAGAATTAGTTTTTTACAATGAATTATACCATGTAATGCAGATGAAATCAGTGAGAATCAATCTCTTTTCCAAATTTCCTGCTTACGGTACAGAATACAGAATTCGGCAATTCTGTTATGCATTTTTTAGGATGAAAGACTCTGACGCCGATGGGGACCGAACCACTGCCTTGATGAGAGTTGACTTCTGCGGCACCAATCGCCTAGCGAAACTGGACCAGCGCCATAGACCACCCGACTACCGACAAGCCCCCAAAAAGGCTAATAATATGCTAAACCTTCTTATTTCACTTTACGATCCTCCCCTAACACGCATGCAAACGAAATATATAAAAAAAACTTCCCTGAAATAAAACTAATACACAAAAAGAAATACTAAAAACAGATCCGAGCAGAAAATATTCTCTTTGTGAGTAGTATTGTTGCATAATTTGGTTTAAACAATATTTATTTCGAGAATAGTATTGTTACATAATTTGCCCTTATGATTACTCCTCCATCATGGAATCAGCAATTGGAATGGTAAACTGGTCAGAAGAGTAAAGAGAACTAGTGACTAGTGACATCACCAAGAAAATGGTATATATACTGGATCAGAAAAGGAAACCCAGCCCATCATTCATCCATCTTCACATTCGCACCTTGGACTCCGAGGTGCTAACAACTGAACAATGGAGCTCCCACTTGTTATTCAAGACACACTTATCAGAGTGAAGACTACCCTTGCCACCACCTGGAGTATCCAGGTGCTCAAGGGTAAAATTCACCTGACAGTGGATTTTGATAGAGAATCGGAACCGCCGTCCGTGGAGAGGTGTAGTACCTTTCGTGATGGGATTTCCCCTCACACTGGTCACCCTCCTAGTGATGCGGATAAGCTGGATGAAGGCCGCCGGAGCAACACAGCCACCAGGAAGAAGAGGACGAGAAAGAAGGGACCCTCCGCCAGAATGACGGAGTTCCTGGAGAAGAAGAAGAAGGAGAAGGAAGAGAAGGAGCAAGTGAGTGCGTCAAAAGGTCAACACCTGTCACTCCTGACCAACCCTTGTCCAGCTCGGCACCCCCCTCCCAGGAGGTGGGTCCGGAGGACTATGGGTCGTCAGGTGACAGATCGATCTCCAACCCATCTGACTCTTCATCTGAAGAGAAGATGGAGGAAGACGATCCGTCTATGGTACAGGAAGTTGTCCCAGACGACGCACCTTCCACCCCTCCAGCTCTTGCTTCTCCGGCTTCTTCGGACCAGGAGTCTGACCAGGAGGAGAGCATCCCGGATTCCGTGGAGGCATTCCTCGGGGAGGAAATCCCGTGCGAGTACTTCCGTGCAACACTCCAGGAGACATACAACAACCAACAAGAAGCAGGTATCTCATCCCAAATGACCAGGCCAATACTGAATATGATCATCGAAAAATACAACAGCTCTCAAAAATGTTCTCAAGAAACAGCAGCAAGGATCAGGCCGTACACCGCCAAAGAAGAGCCTACTCTTCCCTCTGATCCGAAAACACCACTTACAACAATCTCACCGACGCATCCTCCTCCTCCCAAGAAAAACCGCTGGAGACACAGACGCCGCTGATTACCTTAACTCCTTCCCTCCTTTTCCACATCCAGACAAGCCAAAAACTTATACAGTCAACGAGGGTCGAAAGAGGCTTGTTCCCCATATCGTCCCTACGCGCCTACGGCGCGCCAAACCATTTCTTTCTCGAAACCCAGTCGCACCTCTGCCTTCACAGCGAACAGACGTATCGTCCAGCACTGGTGATTTCACACAAAACTGATTATCGCTCACTCGGAAGTTCAACAACGCTATTGCAATTTGCACTATTTCTGTGTATCTTTTGTATCACTGTAAGTGTTTACTTTTTTTTCTTGCTATTTCTATCTGCATTTTTCCGCTAAAAACGAATATTTAAGTCAATACAATTAAATTAAAATCTCTAATAACTTAAAAAATAAATTTTAGAATTATTTACAAATAAAAACAATGGATAAACAAAGTCAAGCTCAGTTAAACAGTTCTGTCTTTAATTCTGGTAGTCTGAGCAACAGTGGAAATTCCACTAATACTGATATGACATCGATGATGTCGATGATGTCTGGCTTCCAGAAAGAAATAGCCAGATTAAATGACACCATAGAGGGTTTGCGGTCAGGGCTCCAAGCCCAGAAGCGGCAGGCAGATACAGAAAAGTCTGAATTGAGAAGGGAATTGGAAAAGGCAATTCTGAAAGCCAAACCAGGTAAGGAGGACCATGCCCCTCCAGTTCCTGATTTACCATGAATTGATGCCGCTACAGAAATGAGAAGACCTGTGTCCGCCGGCTCACTGGCGGGGATATCTGAAATAGATTCAGATCTAATTACCCCCAGCCAGGATAACTGGCTGCGTTCCATAATAGAAGAAGCTATCAACACGGTCGCAGTTTCCACGGCTGTGGCGGTTGAAATTCAATTGGATAAAAATTCAGCTAACGTCCCCAAATCGCAGCGACAGAAAAAATCACCAAACCAAAATCGGTCGAAAAGGAAACTCTCCAATGAGTTCCGTGAAAATGATGAAACCGTGGACGTCGAAGACGAAAATGGTTTCTGTATGACTATTGATCGGCATGTCAAGAAGACAAAAATCATCAAGAAAAATTCACAGAGCATCGCTACTGAAAAGGACTCGGTGGTCACACCAAGAAATGGGGGCTCTGTTAACGAAACAGAGTCTACATCACCGGAAATAGTGAATGCGACTGCGACAGCTAGCCCAACCGATAGCGCGACGTACGCCGATAAAGTAAAAGCCGAAACGCCCCCCTAAGGTGATCAATAAAACCAACAAGACACAGGGCCATCCGCAACCAAACCCCTGTGTCGTAATCACACGCGTCCACCCCAAAACGGAAAAAAACTCGATTGATAAAGCCCTTCCAGGATGCTCGTGGGAGAGACTAATCTCCAAAGCCACGGGTAACCATACTTGGAAAATAAAAGTAAAATGCCCTAATAGAGCAACGAAGTTAAATCTGATAAGCAAAGGGGTAATTATTAATGGCAAAAAATACGAAACCGAGGAATATCGTGTTCTTCCGCAACCCGTTCAGTGTCACAAGTGTCAGGAATTTGGGCACTTGTCACACAAATGCAACGGGGAGCAACGATGTATGAAATGCGGTGACAAACACATCGCGAAGGCAAGTAGTGCTAAAACTCTGAAATGCCCGAATTGCGGTGGTCAACACCCCAGCAACTACCGGGGTTGTAGCCACTTCAAAAAGTTAAAACAAACATCCAGCTTAAAGCTCTAAATGTAAGTAATGTCGAGAACTCATCTTCCCCTTATTCCACGTGTACTCTAATGGCTGGCTCTATTTTCAGCATAATGTAGAAACACTTGGACACCAGTCTTTCGGACGTTTGCAAAGAGATTAGTAAAACAGCCTCTAAGTTATATAATACTCAAATATCTCACACGCTATTAGAAGTGGCCGTCAACAGAATATAATTATGTAACAATATTACAAATAGTAATTAAACTTAAATAAACTTAGTACAGTTATTCCTAAACCATTCATGGATACACTAAAAATAGTCTAGTGGAACGCTCGAAGCGTTAATCAGGAAAATTTGCAAATATCACATTATTTAAAAAATACGGATGTAATTGGAATTAGCGAAACATGGCTTAAACCAAACAAAACAGTTCTCGTTATGTGGTTTTGATATTATTAAAAGAGATCGCCCCGCCCAAAAAGGTGGCGGTGTCGCTCTGCTAATAAGGCAGGAGATTAAATACAAATCAATACCATGCGACCACCTCAATGCTGAAGTGATTGCAGCTGAAATTGAACTTGACCACAAACACGTGGCCATCATATCATATTATAACAAGCCGCAAGCAAGAGTAGACAGTAAAGTATTTGAATTTTTTACCAACAAGTACAAGCACTGCATATTCTTGGGTGATTTCAATTCCAAACTCCAGGTATTCGGTTGACATAAGACTGAGCCTAATGGTGACGCCCTTTTCCACATCATTGAAGAACTCGATCTATTCGTGGTAAATAACGATCAAGACGTAACATACATAAGCAACAACCCACTCCATCAATCAGACATCCTAGACTTGATTATCACCAGCAAATCACTAACAAGCCAAATGCAAGACATATTTGTAGGAGATGATGATCTAGGCAGTGATCACCTGCCGGTTCACGCCACTCTGAAATGTAATACTGGTCCCGCAAGGTACCCTCCCGTGAATAGGAGGAACCTATCAAAAATTGACTGGAACCTCTCTTCAGAAACATTATCGAAGTAAAAATAAAGGCAAATGACCCCTCAAATGCTCATGAACGAGAAAAAGCCTGCACCAACCTTAACGAGGTTATCAACAGTACACTAGATGAAATTTGTCCCAAGCAAACAGTAAAGACGCGGATAAACAGAATAACCCAAACAACTCTTCAAATAATCAAACAAAAAAGAAAAGCCTTCCGGGCTTACCAGTCAGAGAATGATCAAATGAAAAGAGCGGAACTTAAAACCGCTTATAATCGCCTACATGGGGAAGTAAAAAGGGCCATAGCTAACGACAATCGCGTGAGATGGGAAAAAGCAACCGAAAACCTAAATGGGCTGAGAGAACCTAAGAGGTTCTGGGATACATTTAAAACTCTTACTGGCCAAAAGAGGAAAATTGCCAATAATAATGCGCTGAAGACTAGTGACGGATCTATGGCCATAGACGACAAGGCAAAGGCCAGCGCTTTTGCCGAACTTCTAAAGAAGGCGCATCGTCCACAAGAAGGGGACAGATATGACAACGATTTTAAGGTAAAAGTAAATAAATTTGTCCAAGATAACAACTCAATTTTCAATGAACCGAACTTCGACCAAAGGCATGAAGACGGGGACGACCATGAATTAACCGAACCAATAAGCGTAGAAGAGGTCATGGGTATAATCAGAAAATGCAAGCCATCTTCGTCCCCAGGAGAAGCGAAGTCTCTTACAAAATAATGAAACAGTGCCCCAACATCTTCTACTGCAGACTTAACAAACTCCTAAACTGTTGTTTCTTCTGTGGGTACTTCCCAAAATGCTGGAAAGTGGCCACAGGAGTCATTATACCTAAACCCGACAAAGACCTTACCAACCCTTCTAACTACCGCCCAATCAGCTTGCTTAGTTGTGTTGGGAAAATATTTGAGCGGATTCTCACTACGAGACTTCGCAGCTATCTCGAATCAATCAACTTTTTCAACAAATGGCAAAGAGCGTATAGGAGTCAGAAAGAGGGAATCGAACACGTGTATAGACTGGTCGATTATATGAAAACAGCATTTAGTCAAAACGAAATCGGAACCGCGCTTTTCTTCGATGTAGAAAAAGCGTTCGACTCGGTATGGCACAATGGCGTGAGATATAAACTAGCGAAAATGGGATTACCCACTAAAATTCTAAGGATCATATCATCATTTCTAACTGACCGAAAAATCAAGGTGAGGGTTAATCGCGAGGTGTCAGAGGAAGTAATACTCGAAGCGGGAACACCACAAGGGTCGGTTCTAAATCCGCGTCTTTTCATAATATATGTGAATGATATAGAAAAGGTAGGGAAAAACTTTGTTGAACTATCGCAGTTCTCAGACGACAAGGGCATTTGGACAGCCAGCAAGTCCAGAAACATAATTAAAAATCGTCTACAGGATACCATTTCGCGATCTTGAGAGCTGGTGCGCCCTGTGGCGCATCAAACTCAATGCCGCCAAAACTCAAAAAGTTACGTTCTTCAAAAAGCAAAGGAAAAAACCAGTCCCGAGTATCGATCTCCAATTATACGATCACAAACCAGAAGCAAACAAAGAGGCCAATTTTTGGGAATTTATCCTAGATAGCAATCTCAGTCTAAAAAGTCACGTAAACTCCATTACGGTTAGAGCTACTAAACGTATCAATTTTCTGAAGATGATCAGAGGTAGAAATTGGGGAGCAAACAAAGATGCGCTTCTCAAGCTCAACGAAACATTTATACGTCCGGTACTAGAATACGGTGCCATAATAACAAGCGTCCTAAGCCAAACCAACATTCAGAATCTACAGAGGGTTCAAAATTATGCCCTGCGAGTGGCACTATGCAAACCGAAATGGACACCGATAAAGGAATTCCACGAGCTAGCAAAAATAGAAACTATTGATACGCGATTAAAAGACCTACAAAACAAAACCCTCAACAGACTCCAAGATAGTGAATTAATGGTTGAGCTGAACGAACACCGATCCCTTAACAGAAAAACAAAATAAATTTCCAGAAAAGAAAAAAAAAATAATAAAATAAAAATTATACAATATAACTAAATCGCGTAGAGTCAGTGAGGATTGCCTCGCTACTCATTGGGAACTTTAGGATAGAGTCTGTGAGGACTGCCTCGCAACTCTGCTGAAGCGCGATTGAAATACGTTTAATAAGATCTATATAACAAAACCCTCCACTTACACCAGGATAGTGAATTAATGGTGAAGCTGAACGAACACCGAACCCTAAACAGAAAAACAAAATAATCCACAGTAAATTAAAATTACTCAATAGAATTAAACTGCGTGGAGTCAGTGAGGATTGCCTCGCTACTCATTGAAATCTTTAGGATTGAGTCTGTGAGGATTGCCTCGCAACTCTGCGTGTGGGGAGTGGGCTCCGAAGAAACACACCCCTTACCCCATCCATAGCAACAATCACACAGCAGGCACAATATACAATAGGGGATACCTATCTTTCTCTCTACCTATAACTTTTCTAATTGAACATTCTCAAATTTTCCTGCAACACTCTTATCAAGAAGACGCATGGAAATGGTAGACAAAGCGTAGGAGGAATTGGTGCACCCTACCTTTCTGCAACATATACAAGAAACCACCAAACACTAGGCAAGGATTGAAACAAGCTTGTCTGGCTGGGGACGAGTTTACATTTTATATAAATAAACATTTCAATAAAGATTTAACTGCCCTTTTAAGAGCTTGAGGGTGTGTGTCAGTGTGAGGGTGTTTTTTTCGGGGGGGGGGGGGGGGTGGAGGAGGTCATTTGGAATTCCCGAAGGATAACCAGATACCTCAAAATCACATACGGCATTCTATCTCCCAGAAGGCTTGATGGATGACTCCCGGTTTTTCAAACTAAACTGTTGGAGCTTTCTCCACTTCTTTTTTGTAACCGCTATGGTCATATACCGGGGCCGCTACCAAACCGGCGTTGCTGTTTGGTTTTCTTTTCTGTTCTTCCCTTAAACTTGCTATCGCACAACATTACATTCTGGCTCGCCACCATGGTGGGACTCAAACCTCGAACATCGCCGAGCTGGAACCGAACAGAGCCCACTCTCTAATAGTTTTAAAGACGTTGAGGGATTGAGTATTGACCATCTAACATTCCAACGTAAACTGCCGGGTATTCTAACCGCGTGCATACCCCCCTCAGACTCCATTTTGGGCGATAGGAAAGCTAGGCCTGTGTGATCCAAGTGAAATAAAATAAGGTTAACCGGGTCGCAAGGGATTTGTAAATCCCACATCGTCCCTGCGCGCCTTTGGCGCGCTAAAACCTTTCATTCATTCAAACCCAGTCTACAGTACGATATGTCCGTTTTAAGGCATGCTACAATACGCAGAACCGAACCACTCTGCTCCCACACACAACATAAACTCAGCAATCACGCACTCAAAACGGAGAAAGTCTGGGGAGGCTAAGCTATTGTCAGTAACACAACTGCGTCCACACAATGGAGTTTGTTCTTTTTAAGGCTTGCTACAATAGCCGAACCAAACCACTCTGCCTCCACCAACACTGATAAGGGGAAAGATAGGGAGGCCAAGCAATTGTCAGCAACACGACTACGACCCTACAGTACGATATGTCCTTTTTAGGGCATGCTACAATACGCAGAACCGAACCACTCTGCCCCCATACACAACATAAACTCAACAAACACGAACTCAAAACGGAGAAAGCCTAGGGAGGCTAAGCTATTGTTAGCAACACAACTACATCCCCACAGTGGAGTTTTTTAAGGCATGCCGCAATAGCTGAACCAAACCACTCTGCCTCCACTAACACTGATAAGGAACCCCAACTCAACAGTCACGCTCATCATAACCAGAACACGTACAAGCATTATATACATGCACACAAACAGCGACACATTTCTTCTTTAGTTTTTCTTTCAATCTATCTTCTTCCCCAAAAATAACCGTTATGGCAATAAAATAACCGCTATGGAAACAACAACCGCTATGGAACTATAACCGTTATGGACTTACTCATCCAACTAAATATGCTATTTTTATTTTCTATATTTTACATATTCTAATGAATATTAACTCTGCCTTCTTCTTTTAAGCAGGTACACAGAAGATGCTTTTTGATCAGCACCCCAATAACCGCTATGGAAACTATAACCGTTATGGAAATTACAAACCCCATGGTTCCAGAATATCCTCCACTCCATCCCTAGAAGTGGTCGACCACGTCAAGAGAGGCGATCGTAGGTCCTGCCACCCGCCTCTGCCCCTTTTTGTAAGCGCATTGCACATCTTCTGTCCCAACCCAATAGGATTATAATGCAGGCCTGCCCCCCCCCCCAAACCAGGGAAATTCGGGTCTTCTTTCCGGTGGTCCCCGAAAGGGGTCGTTGTTGTTTTCTTTCAAAGACGTCCTACCAAACAGAGACAGCCTGAGGCAAATTATACTTGCCAGTGATGGCCATCACTCAAAATCATCTCCGAAGTGGCAGACTATACTTGCCTGAAAACCCAGAACCACTGCACCCTCGGGGAGAGGTAGTACCTTTGTGAGAGGATCCAACCTCCCACACTGGTCCTCACCCGAGGGTTCAACCGACATCAGTCAACGAGGCCATCACACCGCAACCGGAGACACCTGCCGAGTACCTGAACCTTTTCCTCCTTCAACACGCCTGGACATGTGAAAACTGATCATATACAATCACTGAGGGTCGAAAGGGGCTTGTTTCCGTCCCTGCGCGCCTTCGGCGCGTGAAACCATTTCGTTCGTTCGAAACCCAGTCGTTGTTGTTATCTGGTTGCTGAATTGTCATTAGGTGAGTTTAAAGTACCCGTCCGTTGGTGGAAATAACCCACTTGATGAGCTTGTGGCTAGTTCGGTAAAAGGGTGGTATGGATATTTATTAGTAGATTAAGATTATACTGCAATACATTATCACTTTGGCGCAACGTCAATATACGAATTTGTGTGGGATGAGGCCTGAAAACATTTCAAGTTTTAAACTTACCACTCGCGGCCATGTTTCCTTTGTCTTGTTGACACATGGCCTTCTCGTCCGAGAACCGCGACAAATCAGCGGCTGGCCAAACTGTTATTATTATTATGCTAATCGGAGAGATTGGGAAGAATGGGACAAGAGATGTCATCAAGGAGTTCGTCTCCGAGTGTTGGGAGGAGAGGTGAAGCGTGGGAATAGGGAGGCAGTTGGGAGTGCAGGGGTAACCATGGCCTTCTCGTCCAAGAACCGCGACAAATCAGCGACTGGCCAAAGTGTTTATTGTGGAGGCTGTATGACTGTCGTCCAATGGGAATTGGGAAAAGCAGTGAAAAATAGTGCCAGATGCGTAATTTGGGCGTGGTGGAGACTCTGAAACACTTTCTTCTAGAATACCCAAAATACCAGTCTAAAAGAATAAGATTCACTGGGAGTATAATGAGCAAGTGGGATGGGAGAATAAAGGACATGTGGTTAGTGGGAGACTTAAAGGAGAGGGTTAATATGCTAATAGGAGAGATTGGGAAGAATGGGGCAAGGGATGTCATCAAAGAGTTCGACTCCGAGTGTTGGGGGAGAGGTGAAAGAGCGCAAGATGGCTAACTTGGTGACTGAAACAAATATAAAAATGAATGAATAAGCAACAAAATCCCAAATGATGCAACACAAAAAAAGAAACTAATACAAAAAAGGAAAGGAAGGTACCTCTGAAAGTTTCATTCAAAGAACTTCGCCATTAAAAGCCAGTAAATGATTTAGTACAACATTTAGTTTAAACAGTATTTATTTCAAAAGAATTTCCATGGTAATACATAGCTTACATTATCATTGGGTGTGGATTCGACAGTAAGCTGTTAGCTTATCTGTGGTCGTTTCCACTCATAGTAATTTTAACAGGTAGCAAACGAGAAGACAGTGAGACCAATTCCTTCTATCAAGAACGTGTACAATAAGATACCTGTTGACACAAATAATTCGCTAATAAAGAAAAATAGAAAATACTATAAAAAGATACAAATTGGTTAGATTTCCCTAACTGATATAGAGTAAGAAGATAGAAGTACAGTTCTTAGGAAGAGAAAGAGTAAGGAGCGCCTAGTCCGAACTGAACCACCTCCATGTTTGTACCTTGATACTGTAACAAGCGAATTCTAAATTTTAGCGTTGTTGGACTATCATAAGAACATATACTCTAGTGAGGGAAAAGACCGGGAGTTAGTTTATCGTGGTACAATAATTCTGAGCATATTTTGGTGGATTTTCACAGTTAAACAATAGTAGCATAAACAGATTTCGGCGCCCGGATACCAAAGCTTTCCATGTCCCAGTGGTACATACAACACTTTACTCTCCGACGATGAATTATACTTTCATCGATCATTAGCGACAATCTTCGGGGACGGACCATGTATTATTCCCAGATGCGAGATGCACTTTATTGCTTTATGCTTGCAAGTGGGAGTCCAAACATATAGCCAAAGAACATTAGGTTTCACTAGGGAAAAAAATCGGAGAAAGCTGATTTTTTCAGGGAATGTCGAGTACATGTCACTGAACGATTAGACAAAAGTCCCCTAAAATCCCAGTTGAGCTTTTTTTTCTACAGCCTTTTTTCGAAAACGCGTTTGAAAAAAATTTTAAAAAAATCGCACGAACTTTGTAACCTCGAATTGATCCAACTGTATTTTTTGTTTACGCGTATTTCGAGCTACATAATGTCTAATATACATTTACCTAGAGGAAAATGTGCATTCTGTGACAATTTCTGCGAAAAATTAGTGAAAATTCACAAAAAAGTATCGGATTTACGCAAAAAATGACGATTTTCCTAACGGATTTGCCCAAAGGGCCGTAGTACAGAACGGGATGTTAGTTGGACAGACGATAAAAAATCCACCACCATTTGAAGACTTTTATCATTGCTTACAAAATAGACATTATGGAAGACCCCCTCTGCTTCTGGCCGAGTTCCCCTTTTGGCATAAAATTCGTCAGCATGAGAACTCAACTATCTTCGGGCTTGGGACCGAACAGACACGTCTGTGTCTGGCAGCATTAGATCAATAAATAATATTTACAGAATGTACAAAAATCAATAAATAATATTTACAGAATGTACAAATCAATCAACATGGATTAAGTTACATTGACTATTATCAACGCTATATACAGAAATGACATGACCTATATACATATTATTCATCGAACTCAGAAATTTCCGACAGGACAGTGTTTCTGTGGTTGTTACAAGAATCCGAACTGCAATTACACAAACCTGAGCAAGAAAGTCCTGCCTTCTTACACCCACACCTTTTTGTACAAGCACTCTTGCAACCACAACTGATCAGATTCAGTAGGTTATCGGGGGCACATGGCTTTGTGGCTGCAGTCGGTACAAGAAGTCCATTGTTTAGCGACCACCCCCAATCCGTCGGAGGAAGCGAAGTGCCCAGCCATTGTTGGACCTGGAGATAACATCTGTAGACATGTTGTTGTGCAGCATCGCTGCTTGGTGGGAGTGAGGCTAGGTTGATGGGTTTATTCAGTTTAGATTTTGCTACATAACGCTTGTAAGTGACATATCTATATTGGTCGAGAGAGGAAACAGTTTAACTCCCGTATAAGATCAGGAGAAGTTGTTCCCCGGCAGCGGCTACTGCACTTGGTGTACTGTCATCCGCCAAAATTGTGTTGACATACTGTTGTGAGTCGCTAGTAACATCGGAGACAATTGTACTGAATACTTTCTTCTTACCAACTCGAAAGAGTGCAGAAGTAGTGTCACAACCACTTATAGAATGTGCTACAAGGAGGTTGCTTCTATGGTCACCCATTTTGGTTGCTATTTCACTAACTGAAACTAGTAAGTTTGGGGTAATGGAATACATCATGTGAATATTACATCCGGGTTGAACTCAAGAGGTAAGAATGACTAACAAGTCTGTGTCTGTTCCCACAACGACAACATTGTTGTCATCTTGAGCGATGTCAAGTGCAGTTTCGGCTATCAGTACATCAGCATCAGCCTCGGCCTGCTTGGACTGAATATTGATAGCAAATAGCTCCTGCATTAGAAGATCGATCAGTTGGGTTTTGTTCTTGGCATTTGCAGGGAAATCGGATTGGGGTGTGGTGGCTGGTAACTCGGGTGAGATATTGATATCAATGGAATACCTGTCTTTAGATCTACGGGCTTGTTCCATGCCCTTTGTCGACATTGTACAAGCATAACCATCAAAAACAACCACGACGTTCGCCCCAAAATGTCTCACTAGATAATTGGAATATGATGTACATATGTCCGTATATGACGACTGTTTAGGCCATACAACTGCCCTCAATAAAAATCCACCATCTACAACAAACAGAGAATGTTCTGGGATTTTAGTTTGCTCGGAACCGTATGTTTTGAGGATCTTACCGAGCGTGCTTTTCTGTGTCTTCCTCATTCCAGCAGAATCAAACAATGCTGGTGGTTTCGGGGCGAGTTCATATTTGAGATACTCTTCCATCTCTGCTTGTGACTGAATAACACATGTGATGCGGTTGAACAGAATTGTGGGGTCAATCACTACCTTACTTCCACGGACTTTGATGCTATTTGCCATCGATGCGAAAGACTTCACAGTGTCAACACGTCGTAGTTTGATGCTGTTGAACGTTTTGCTTACAACATTCGATACGCAACATTCACCAAGTTTGCGAACTTTGTCACAGTTCACAGTTTCGTCGGCCACAAGCCCGGTCGCTATAGAGACTAATTGTAGTGGATCTCTATTCTGAAAGGGGGAATGCACTCTGAGCCAGTTCAATAATTTGGTGATATCATTGGCATCAGTCAATTGTGAACTTTGACGGAGATCCCGATGTTGTTCGCCATGACCAGTGTGAACATGAACAAAATTTTCGAGAGCATTACATATCGGAAGGCAAAGAGGTAGTCCATGTACCCATTTCGCAACAGTGCTATCGGTTATTCCCCTGCCATGTGTGAGACCACCAGGGAGCTTGAACATTCTCATTAAACACTGCTCTATGGTCTGATCAGAATATATACCGTCCCAGAATTTATCTGAGCGCCTTATGGTAAAGTAACCTTTCTCAGTGAACAACTTCAAATCATCCTGTTGCATTATTTCTGTTAGCTCATTCATCTGCTGCAAATAGAGATGAGAACTGTTTGCGTATGAAAAATGACCACCTGCGTGAAATACTGGAATCATATTGCGAACACAATATGTGTGGAGTTCCCAGTCGCCTGTGCGCTCTGCTCTCAAGAACAACTGGAGAAGGCCTATTTGCTCGTAGTATTGTACCCAAAGCTTTCCTGTGCGTCCTACGGACGCATTCTGGAGCAGTTCGTGTAATTTTGACAGTAGATGGTTGACACTTTCTTGATTGACAGCGTCAGCTGTTGTACAGTCACCTCTGGCAAGTCCACAGAATATTTCATTGACTTCTGTGCAGTCTATGTTATCTAGTGTTCGGCTTTCTTCAAACACAAGTTTTGTAATGGCAATTTGTGTTAGCAAATGGGCACGAACTGCTCTTGAATATGCATGACCACTGATCAAATGATGGATTGACCCACCAGCATAAACAGTCCCCCAAAGTTCATCCAAGCCGCTACCAGCCATGATCGAACCAATTGCCCCCTAAATATGACATAATCATATGGAAGCCGCCGAGTCTAACGAAAACTTTTGTCAACTTATCTGACGAAGACACAATCTCCACTGCTTTGATATAAAGTTGTTGGTCAAACGTCACTGGACAAACGTTCAGTCCCTTGAGTGTAGGCGAACACCACATTATGTGATTTAATCGAACATGGAAATTGAAACAATGATGCTATAATACGGTATTTGAATGAGAAAAGTCGATGCCGTTTGAATTTGAGTTTAGGGGGTATGGTTAATATTTCACACGTTTCACCAGTTCATTATGGAATAAATGACTATTGTTATATATCATTATAAAGCCACTGCTTTTCTGCAATTTTTGACATATAATTTAACTCCCAAAGTAGTCGTAGATTTGATTTAATGGACGTTGTGTACCGTTGTGTGTATGAAAACAATAAATCTTTTTTCGTAATTTTGTACATTTTCGTGAATATTTCACCATTGAGTGTGAGGATTGGTACAAAGTTGGCATTTTCTGTTGGGGATATGTATTCTCAATATAATTCAGCACGATATTTATGATTCTCACCCTACTAAGGCGAATAAGAATGAGAAATATGGAGCTGGGTCGAATTTTCTTTTAATTTTTTTTTTCATCAAAAAAACGCTATAACTAAAAAAGCTCAACTCGGATTCGCGGGGACTTTTCACACTTTATCCGCAATGTGTGTCCCGGAAACATATAAAAAAAATCAGCTTTCTCCGATTTTTTTCCTTACTTTCTCATTTTTATGTCTAATGTGCCTGGACTAATAGAGACGGTCAGATAATTCCAGTTTGCCCATGTCGGGCTTGCACTTGAGTTTTTGTTAGTTCAAGGCACAGCTGGAAGATAGGAAGTAATCTCCACCAGTCAACAGTGGCCTCCGCCCGGTCACGGTGATGTGGTATGGGTGCGATGTGTTCTAGCACCAAGACATTAGGAATGAACACCAGGTGGAACGCACGGCAATTATGAGGCAAAACAGAGGACGGGTTTTGGGTTGCATAATGCGTGTATGAATATGCATTCAATCTGTATTATTATTCTTTTCCAGAAATATATTCATAGGGTTATAATAGTAGCACCACACTGACTATTCACTGTGATCTGAGGGTCACCCAAAGTAGTTAACTAAATCTCGCAGAACTAAGAATGTACTTATGAACTGTTTTAAAAACTAAATTGTTTTCGTCATGAGTATAAAATTCGGATCCATACAGTAATGTATTGCAGTCAGTTTGACTGGGAAGTAGCCCTAGGGTCTCACTTCGTATACGGTCATAATTAGGGCATTTTAATAAAAAGTGTTCTGTTGTTTCTCGTTCACCGCATGAGCAATACGGTGACTCTGCCAGGTGGTTAACAAAAAGATGCTCATTGAGATGACTACATCGAAGTCGTAACCTGCAGTGGTATACTTTAGCTTTACGGGACATTGATTTGACAAAGTAGGCTGGGGGACGAACAAGGTTATGGTTTAAGTATTTTCGAAATTCTGCGAGAGAGCAATTTTCTCTAACGTTAGGTGGAATTTCGTTCCAAGAATTCGTTGTGGATGGGACAAAAGATCTTTGGTAGCATGCGGTTCGGCAATAAGGAACTCGTAGGTTAGTTGCGGTTCGAAGTTCGAAATTCTGGGTTATCGAAATAGGGGGTGGGACTAAACAGGAAATTTATGGCGGGGAAATGTTATGGTACATTTTGAAGAACTGTATTTTGTAACGTCTCCCACCCAGTTTCAACGTAGAGTGATGCCTTGCTCGCACTTAAAGTTGCACCCGTAACAATTCGAGCACTCGCAATTTGGATTCGTTCAAGAGTTGTCATATTTGTTTCGTTGCAGTTATCCCAAACCGTGTCTGCATATTCCAACAAGGGCCTAACAAAAGCAAAGTATATCTTCTCGAGAATTTTCCGGTCTAAGATAAATTTATTTCGTCTCATAAGATCCAGACGTGACCATGCTTTTGAAGAAATATGTTTTATGTGGTCATCCCACGAACAGTTTGAATTGAGAATGACACCCAAATGCTTGTGCTGCGTTACTTCTTTAATGGGAACATTTGCCATTACAAGGGGTGTCTGCTGTGCGGGATCTGTTCGGCGTGAAATTATCATAGTTTTGGTTTTAATGGGATTGAATTCTACCAACCACGTATGTGCCCAGTTTTCGATTGTAGTAAGATCATTGTTCAAAATAACAGCAGCCTGGTCAGGGTTTTCAATTATTAAATATAAGGTTGTGTCGTCTGCAAAAAGACGAATACTGCTGGTTAGACCTAGGGTTATATCGTTAATATAAATAAGAAACAACAGTGGGCCAAGAATAGATCCTTGAGGAACCCCTGACGTCACAGGTTTCCAAGAGGACTCCTCGGAGTTGACCGCCACTCTTTGCATCCGATCACAAAGATATGATGCAAAGAAGTCGAGAAGTTCGCCGGTTACTCCAATTTGTTCAAGTTTGAAGATTAGACCTTTGTGCCAGACTTTGTCGAAAGCTTTACTGACGTCGCAAAATACCACCCTCACATCTTTACCTTCATCAAGTGCACGGCTAAATGTGTCATAGGTATCCGTAAGCTGCAGTACAGTTGAGTCACATGGAGTAAACCCGAACTGAAATGGACTTAGTATTTTATTTTCGTCTAAAAAGGATCACAGTTTTTTGAAGATACACCGTTCGAACACTTTTCTGAGACAGCTCAGCAGTGAGATCGGTCGATAGTTTGATAAAAGATTTGCAGGGTCTTTTTTAAGAACCGGTATCACGTTTGGCTTCTTCCACAGTTCAGGAAATTTGGGGTGGCTCAATGAGATATTGAAAAGGGTGACGAGAGGCTGGGCTAGGGATGTTGAACACTCTTTGAGAAGACGCGGACTGATTAGGTCCGGACCTGTTGCCTTCGATACTTTCAGTAACTTCAGTGCGGAGCGCACATCATGTTGGTCAAGTTTTATAGTTCTGACTTTTGGACTTTCTGGAAATGGCATCGATGGAAGGCACGCGTGACTATCGTCAATAGTTGCTATGCTACAAAAATAATCGTTAAACGCTTCCGCCTTGTCTTTGTCAGAACAAATTATCCTATCCCGGTAATTAATATTCGGAATTTCGGTTTTCCTGTTCCCTAAAAACATCTTGAGGGTCTTCCACCACAGGGAAGAATTAGTATTAGGGCTATCTAGAGTGGCCTGCATTCTGTTATAGTAATTGTTTTTTGCATTTCTTATGGCTGAAACAACTTGATTTCTTTTGGAACGATATTTCTCCCAAGCCTCGGGTCGACCTTTCGACTTGGCAGTACGGTAAAGGCGTTTTCGTTGGCGAATCAGATGCCTAACTTCGTTGTGCATCCACTTTGGGTCGTTTCTCCTAATTGTTGTGATTTTATTGGGAATAAACTTAGAAGCTAATTCAAGAACGGTGGAAGTAAACTTGTTAACCATATTATCTACGTTTGTATGTGAGAAAACGGTATCCCAGTCATTGTTTACCAATGCATTATTCAACCCATTATAATCGCCCTCGTTATATAACCATACCCGACGTTTGAAACTCCTTAAAGTCGTTTTCTTAAAGTCAACCGCGATACACACAGGACAGTGATACCTGGTTAAATCTGGTAAAAAATGGATCAGCTACTTCAGTTGATAGCACATTGATGGAATCGCTAACTGCAATCAGGTCGAGCAATGTCGCTGACGTCTCCGTGAAAAACGTTGGTTCTGATACAACCTGTTTAAGGTTAAAATAGTCAGCAACGTCACTAAGTTTTCCCCTTCTCTGAGAGAGTAGATTATCATTAAAATCACCAGTAGTAATAGTAGTAACAGTATTTTATTTCTATAAAGATACTTCTTACAAATAAATTACAACGGGTTAACATTACTAAGATTTACATTCAGAAGCTAAAAATGGATTCAGCAACAAGCTATAGCTTATGTAAGCTGTCTCCACCATGAATGAAAAAAATGCTATTGTTCACGTGAAAAAGTATCATTTAAATAATGTAGACTGTTTTCAACTGAGGTCACTGTGCAAAAGATGTTAAGGAAGTAGACAGAAGAAGAACAACACTCACTGACGTAAGACTGACAATTGGCGGCTGGCCGACCACACAGGTAGATGGCTTGTGCAAATATTCAATTAATCTGAAAGTGAGATTCGAAATTCTCCTGGGTTGAAGTTTTAGTGGTGAAGCTGCTGGCGCAGTACAATGATAGGGTGGTGGTGGCCCACAGTTCCAAACTTTCATAGGCGACGCCTTTCCGGATTTCGCCTATGTCTGTTTGAAGTCCCAGAAACGACATATCAGAGTAAATGCTAGCGCTACCACTTGGTAGGGATCCGCTATTGTTACAACAAAATAACTCGACCAATATGTGGACACTCGTTAACAGCTGTGTCGCCTGTGCCTATTTTGTGCTTCGCGACGTGAGTTCCGTGCCGTCACAAGTTCAGTAGTATTTTATTGCACCTGGGACGCCACGGAACTCAGGTCGCGACTTTGCCTACGACGTGAGGCACATAACGACACGAGATATAAACCTCAGTACGCGCGCATGATGTGAATCTAAAGGTATCTCAATGGGACAGCATTTAGGCAGGTTTAGGCGTTATGTCTTTAGACAGTGTGAGTTCCCTTACGCCAGTGAGCGTTTTGTGGTGTAAAATACAGGAAGTTATGACATCTGAAAGGACATGGCAGTGATAGAAGGACTTTGCTTCATGTCCGCCGAGAAATGATTGGCATGGCACATTGGTAGTCATTTGAATCTGTTCGTCTCCTCTATGTATTTTTGTACACAGAGGAATATCTCCAGATTAATTCCAGTGCTGAACAAATGCGATCCATATAGTAATGTATTCACGTCAACCCCATACGGAAGTCGATCCAGAGTGGTGGCTCTAGTATCGATATGCAATGGACACTCGAAGAAGAAGTGGTGGGTTGTTTCCCGTTCACCACAGCCACAGAGAGGCGAACTTGTGAGGAAGTTATTGAATAGATGGTCGTTTAGGTTGCTGCACCCTAGGCGTAGTCTACTATGAAAGATGTGAAGTTTTCTTGTTTTTTGGAAATACAGCCATTTGGGATTCAGAAGCTTGTCTCTGTTCAGAAATGATTTGAAGTTTGAAAGCGAATTGTTTCTCTGATGGCGGTAGGCAAGTTGTTCCAAAGTTTTGTTGTGCTCGGTAGGAAAGAGTTTTGAAAAAGATTGGTTTTACAGTATGGGACACGTAGGTCGTTGCGGTTTCGGACAAGATATGAATGGGTTTCGGCCACGGATGGAGGCACAAGAGTAGATACATAGTCAGGAACAAGACGGTGGGTCATTTTAAAATACTGTGTGAGTTTATGTTTTTCTCGTCGACTTCGAAGTGTTTCCCACCCAGTTTCGGCATACAGAGATATCCTACTTGCGCTACGTGTTCCGCCAGTTATTATTCGGGCAGCTTCGATTTGTATTTTTTCAATTTCGGCAGATTCAGCCTCTGTGCAGTTGTCCCAAATAGTGTCGCCGTATTCTAAGATTGGGCGTATGAAGGCGAAGTATATTTTTTCTAGTGTTTTACGGTCAAGAAGAAATTTATATTTCCTTAAAAGAGATAACCTTTTCCATGCTTTTTGTGTAATTTCTGAAATATGGTCTTTCCAAGATGCAGAGCTGTTGATTATCAAACCTAGGTGCTTATGTTGATTTACTTCCTGTATAGCAGAGTCAGACATTTTGAGAGAGGGATGACAACTTTTGATAGTTTTCCGTGAGATAATTAATGATTCTGTTTTTGATGGGTTGAAGTCGACCAACCACTGTGCTGCCCACTTGTCAAAGTTATTAAGGTCGCTGGCTAGAAGCGCAGCTGCTCTTTGGGGTCTTCAACTACGATATACAAAGATGTATCATCAGCGAACAGTCGGATGTTACAAGCTACATTGTCGACAATATCATTGATATATATTAAAAATAAAATAGGACCTAGTATTGAGCCCTGTGGGACACCAGACTCAATACTCTTCCACGCGGAGCATCCTGTTTTGATTACAACCCTTTGTTGTCTATCACTGAGGTAAGAATGAAACCACTGTAGTAAGTTACCCGTTATACCAACACGTTCCAATTTGTAAAGTAGGCCTTTATGCCAAACTTTATCGAAGGCTTTACTAATGTCGCAAAAAACAAGCCTTATTTCTTTTCCTTCGTCGAGTGTTTCACAGATAGTGTGATAAATTTCAGTTAACTGTAGAACTGTAGAATCTTTTGAAACAAATCCCGATTGAAAGCGTGTTAGTAAGCCATTTGACTGAAGAAAATCCATGATTTTGTCAGCAATGCATCTTTCGAATAGCTTACCAAGACAGCTTAACAGAGATATTGGGCGGTAGTTCGTGACTTGACTACTTTCCCCTTTTTTAAAAATAGGGGTAACATTTGCTCTTTTCCACTCCTGAGGAAACAGACGGTGGTCAAGAAAAAAGTTAAAAATATTGGTCAAGGGGTTGCACAGAGAAGAACAACATTCTTTCAATATTTTTGGACTGATACCATCAGGCCCGCATGCCTTCGATGGATCTAGGTGTTTTATCGATTTTTCTATGTCAGCCTGTTCGAGGAAGATATTGTCAAGTGTAGGACGGCTTGGGTCAAATGAGGCGGGTGGCAACTTGACATTACCATCATTGACTCTAGCTATTGAACAAAAATAGTCATTCAGCGCTTCCGCTTTTTCATGATCGCCAGAAATAAGCATACCATTGTGGGATAGGTTTGGAATTTCAACTTGTCTCTTGTCAAAAAGTAGCTTTAGAGTTTTCCACCAAGTTTGGGGTGGTGTTACGCAAGAGTTCAGGGTTTTCTCTATTTTTCTCAAGAATTGTGATTTTGCGTCTCGAATGGCAGTTGTTGTTTCGTTCCGTTTGGCACGGTATCGCAGCCAAGCCTGATCCGAGTTTTTTCGCTTCGCGATTCGATGCAGACGCTTGCGTTGGCGTATTAGGCGCCTTATACCATTATGCATCCAATTTGGTTCGTTGGGGCGGAACGAAATTACCCTGCTAGGGACGTATTTTTCAGTGAGTTTGTTGAGATGGTTTGTGAGATGATCAACAACCTTCTCGGGGCTGTTGACAGATAGGACGCCATCCCAGTTTATTCCACTAAGTTCATGTTTAAAATGTTCAAAGTCAGCATCTTTATAAAGCCATATTTTTCGACGCGTTGATTTGTGAATCCTAGAAGCAAACTTTAATTCCGAGATTATTGGGCAATGATATCGGGTAAATGTTCCAAAAAAGGGGTCACCAACTTCGCACGATTCGAACAGTTCTGGACTATTAGTAATAAACAGATCTAAGAGGGATGAAGATGTTTCTGTGAAGAATGTTGGTTGGGTAGTTAGTTGGGCCAGGCTTAGTTGTTGGAGAATATTGTGGATGGGATCATCTGGCTGGTTAAGCTGATTACTGTTAAAATCGCCAGTAATTATTATCGGTATATTATTACTCTCTACACCCTTCTCAATGGAACTAAATATTTGGTCCCATGCTTCTGGGCTCGCACTGGGTGGTCTATAAAAGGAACCAAGAAGAAAACTTCGTTTTTCAGTGTAAATTTGGAGCCAGAGACACTCGATGTTGTCAAGTTCCAAGTCCGGCCGGAGTTTAAATGCAATTGTTGACCTTATGTAGACAGCGATCCCCCCACCACGACTAGCTCTATCCTTTCTTATTGGGGCATGGAATCCGGGAATAAGAAGATCTGAGTCGGAGTCCTCGTTTTTCAGCCACGTTTCGGTAAAGACACATATATCGTATTTTATTGCCTCACACCTTAAAATATCAAGTTTCGGTTTCAAGCTCTGTATGTTTAAGTGTATGAGGGATAGGGCTTTAGCTTCATGTAGGGAATTATTAGACAGGACTGACAAATCACCAGTAATAATGAGGTCCGAGATTCCAGAGTCTTTCGCTTTCTCAATAGAGGCAGAGATCATTTCCCAGACTTCATTATCACTATTCGGAGGTCGGTAGAAGATACCAAGTAGAAACGAGCCACTGGGAGTGTATATTTCGACCCATAAGCATTCAAGCTCAGCCAGTCCGAGATCTGGTCTTGGTTTGAATGGTATGCCAATCTTAATGTAAACCGCAACACCGCCTCCCCTTGTTGGACGATCTTTCCGCAGTACCTCTTGAAACCCGTTTAGATGGATATCACTATTGTTATCGGAAGATCCTAACCATGTTTCGGTAAGAGCACATATATCATATGCAGACATTTCACATTGCAATATATCGAGTTTAGGCCTTAGGCTTTGGATATTTAAGTGACAAATCCGCGTTCCTGTTGATGAAGTATTATCGATTGTACTAATCTCACTTGAAGGTCCAGGATTTACTTCAATATCACCGGAGAGAATTAACAACATTAAAGCACACGTAAACATAAGACATAATATTTGCAACATAGGGAGCACAATCGTAGTTAGACTGCGTAAGTAATGTAATGACGCACCATCTGGTAAGGTCGCGTTTGGTGTATTAATTGTAATGTGGGACTTTAAGCCGGAATGTCGGGCCGAACACGCATATTTCAGGCGGCTATCAAGTCCATTATCCAAGTATTTTTGTGTTTTGGAGAGAACTTCTTTCAATGTTGATTCGAGACAAGCATCAGAGATAGCATTAGGGTTACTCCCATGCAACTGAACCGAAGTACAAGGTTAACAAGTATAAGGCATGACATATCCATTCTGCGTTTTCCTGGTGCACCGCTGCGCGCACGAACAGTGAAGAGACCCACTCGCATTCTGTAAATATTTATGTCATCCATTACAGAAGACCGAAACTATAATAATCACATCACCCGACGGCCATGGTGACACCACTGTTTGCTTCGGTGCACATGAGGCTTCTGCAGACTTCTGTTGACAGTGAAAAGGCGCTATGTGAGAGAGACAGGAAGAAATAGAAGTGTATTGAGTGAGAACTGATAAAACTGAACATATTATAAAAACAAATAGAATGCTATTTATTGGCATCAATACTTTTGGGTGTAAGGCCCAGCAACCGTTTAGCATCAGTGCAGTAGACCTGTCGCTTATAGAATGTAAACACGGCCCAAACGGCGCATTTTGCATTATATTCGGTAGCATTAGCTCACTATGGACTCCAGCCACAACAGCAAATGATGGAGGTTCATATCATTCATATTCGAAGGGGCATCTCAGGATTAGTCGAAACAAGCTCACCTCCAAACTTACTTGTAACCCACATGCATGATGGGCTCAGGGGCACAAGCCATTAAGAGGTGGTAGGCCCCCTAGCAACCACGTATATATATATACATAACACATATACATGCATACATGTATAGTACAACATTTGCCCCGTATGAATTTTCACGCACGATGATGAATGAAAGGTTTTTTCACGCACATTTCGTATGATGTTTTCATTTCACGCCATTAACTCCGTGCAATGAAAACACTCTAGAATGGCACCATGCAATTAACACCAAGCAATGAAAACACTTTAGAACTGCACGTGTGTTTATCTAGAAATGTTCACTCAATTATTACTGATATCTCTCAATGTCATAGTTATTGTTATCCAAACAATGTAATGATATTCACGTCATTGCAAAATAAACTCATCGTGTTGTGATTTGTAATCAGTAGCATCACTGAACTGTTTCTCATCTTCCCTATAAAAAGGGGGAAGGCTATCCGAAAGTTCATTCAGTCAGGTACTGAACACCTATGGATAAGTTGAAAATAATTCAGTGGAACGCTCGAAGCGTTAACTGCAAAAGCTCACAGATGTCCGATTACTTCACCAACGTAGATGTAATTGGTATCAGCGAAACATGGTTAAAGCCAAGTAAGACATTTTTGCTAAGTGGATTCAACATCATTAGACGAGACCGTCCCACACAACGTGGAGGCGGAGTCGCTCTACTCATAAGGCAGGACTTAAAATATAAAACGATATCAAGCGATCATCTCAACGCAGAGGTGATTGCCGCTGAGATTGAACTAGATCATAAAAAAGTTGCCGTAATCTCATATTATAATGAACCGAAAAAAACAGTTGACAGCAAAGTCTTTGAATTCTTTGTGAAAAATCACAAACACTGTATTTTCTTAGGTGATTTCAATGCCAAACATCAGGTTTTCGGATGCAATAAAACGGAGCCCAATGGCGACGCTGTCTTCAATATCATCGAACAATTTGATCTTTTTGTATTAAATAACGACCACGACATTACTCACGTCAGTAACAACACCCTCCACCAATCCGACATCCTTGACCTAATTATAACCAGTAAATCACTAACTAATCAAATGCAAGACATATATGTGGGGGACGATGATTTAGGTAGCGACCACCTGCCTGTTCATGCTACATTACACGGTTGCAGCGGACCCGCAAGATACCCCACAATGAGGAGGAGGAATCTATCCAAAATTGACTGGGACCTCTTCAGAAAAATAATTCAGGTTAAAATAAACAAAAACGACCCAATGAATACCTGCGAGCTCGAGCAAGCATGTACCAATCTCAGTGAAGTCATTAACAACACTCTTGATGAGATTTGTCCCAAACAGACAGTTAAACCGCGGGCCAACAGAATAACTGAAACCACACTCCAAATAATAAAACAAAAAAGAAAGGCCTTCCGTGCATACAAATCAGAAAAACTTCCAACTAAAAAGGTCGAACTTAAAGCCGTGTATAATCGCCTCCACGGCGAAGTTAAAAAAGCAATAGCAAACGACAATCGCGTGAGATGGAAAAAAGCAACGGAAAATCTAAATGGACTCAGGGAGACTAAAAAGTTTTGGGATACTTTTAAAACCCTTACTGGACAAAAACATAAAGACGCCAACAGTAAGGCACTAAAGATCAACGATGGAACTATGGCCCTGGATGACAAGGCGAAGGCTAGCGCCTTTGCTGCGCTCCTTAAGAAATATCATCGTCCACATGAGGGCGATAGGTTTGATGACGAGTTCAAAGAAAAAGTAAACAAATTTGTTCAAGACAACAAGACAACGTTTAACGATGCCAACTTCAGCCAAACGCCCGAGGACGGGGATGGCCATGAACTCACGGAACCGATAAGCAAAGAAGAAGTGGCTAACACAATTAAAAAATGTAAGTCTTCTTCTTCCCCAGGAGGGGACGAGGTCTCATACAAAATCCTGAAACAATGTCCCAACACTTTTTTCGGTAGACTCACTAACCTCCTAAACTGCTGTCTCTCTAGTGGATACTTCCCAAAATGTTGGAAAGTAGCTACAGGAGTCATGATACCCAAACCCGACAAGGATTTGAGCAACCCAGCTAATTACCGCCCAATCAGCCTACTCAGCTGTATTGGAAAAATTTTCGAACGGATTCTCACGACTAGACTCCGCAGCCATCTCGAATCAATCAGCTTTTTCAACAAGTGGCAAAGGGCATACAGGAGTCAAAGAGAGGGAATCGAGCATGTTTATAGACTGGTAGATTATATGAAAACGGCGTTCAGTCAAAATGAAATAGGAACCGCGCTATTACTCGACGTAGAAAAAGCGTTTGACTCTGTCTGGCACAATGGCATGAGATACAAACTAGCTAAAATGGGGCTACCTACCAAAATTCTAAGGATCATATCATCATTTTAATCTGATCGAAAAATCAAAGTGAGAGTCAACCGCGAAGTGTCAGCCGAGGTAAAACTCGAAGCAGGCACTCCACAGGGTTCGGTCCTCAGCCCGCTTCTATTTATAATATATGTGAATGACATTGACAAACTAGGGAAGAACCATGTTGAGCTATCTCAATTCTCAGACGACAAAGGAATGTGGACGGCCAGTAAGTCTGGAAACATAATACAAAACCGCCTGCAGGATACCATCCGCGACCTGCAAGACTGGTGCGCTCTGTGGCGCATCAAGCTAAATGCCACGAAAACACAAAGAATCACATTCTATAAAAAACAAAGGAAAAAGCCTGTCCCTAATCTTGAGCTTAAGCTTTACGATCATAAACTTGAAGCTAGTAATGAGGCAAAGTTTCTGGGATTCAACCTGGATAGCAGTCTCAATCTAAACAATCACATAAACTCAGTCACCGTCAAAGCCACTAAACGCATCAATTTCCTGAAAATGATCAGAGGTAAAAATTGGCGAGCCAATAAAGAAATTCTCCTCAATCTTTACAAATCATATATACGCCCAGTACTAGAGTATGGGGCCATAATAACAAGTGACCTGAATAAAACCAACATTGAAAAACTACAACGGGTACAAAATCATGCCTTGCGCGTGGCTCTGCGCAAGCCCACGTGGACATCGATAAAACAACTTCACGAGATAGCAAAAATAGACACTATAGCAATGCGCTTAAAAGATCTTCAAAGCAAAACTCTAAATAGACTTCAAGACAGCGAATTAATAATAGAACTCAATGCGCATCGCGTCCTCAATAGGAAAACTAAATAATCTGGGGCATGTCTATCGAAAGGGTTAAAGATTACATCATTGTGATGGGGTGAGCCAGTTATTCTGTGACCTAAATTTAGAACTGGCTGCGGGTGACACGATACGCACGAAAGCTTGCCTCTGTTACCAGTGGGAGTTGCAAACAGCGAGGAAAATCTCCACCTGCTGCCGGGTCTCCCCTCCTTGAGATATAAATCTCGGGGAAAAAATGCTGGCTTCCCCATCCAAAAGGACGGAAAAGGTGTAAATTAAAAACCGAATTGCTCTAATTTCCAGCTCTCTATCTTTTCTCCCTCCTCTATCTCATCAGACACACGACCAAACTGAATGACATACTATGAGGGATTGAAACAATCCTCAAGCAAAGATGTGCAGAAAACCTAACAAGACCAAGGCAAGGATTGAAACAATCTTGCCAGCAAACAGCCCTTTTAAGGGCTTTTTTTTTTCTTTTTTTTTTGGGGGGGGGGGGGGGGTGGAGGTCATTTGGAATTCCCGAAGGATAACCAGATACCTCAAAATCACATACGGCATCCTATCTCCCAGAAGGCTTGATGGATGACTCCCGGTTTTTTTCAAACAACTGTTGGAGCTTTCTCCATTCCTTTTTTGTAACCGCTATGGTCATATACCGGGGCCGCTACCAAACCGGCGTTGCTGTTTGGTTTTCTTTTTTCCTTTTCCCTTAAAATTGCCATCGCACAACATTATATTCTGGCACGCCACCATGGTGGGACTCAAACCTCTACCATCGCCAAGCTGGAACCGAATAGAGCCCACTCTCCAATAGTCTTAATGGCGTTGAGGGTTTGGTCTTTGACAATCTATCACTCCAATGCAAACTGCCAGGAATTCTAACCGCGTGCATACCCCTTCAGACCCCATTTGAGGCAATAGGAAAGCTAGGCCTGTGTGATCCAAGATCCAAGTGAAATAAAATAAGGCTAACCGGGTCGCAAGGGATTTGTAAATCCCACATCGTCCCTGCGCGCCTTCGGCGCGCTAAAACCTTTCATTCATTCATTCATTCGAAAGTTCATTCAATCCAATGCAAACTGCCGGGAATTCTAACCGCGTGCTTACCCCTTCAGACCCCATTTGAGGCAATAGGAAAGCTAGGCCTGTGTGATCCAAGATCCAAGTGAAATAAAATAAGGCTAACCGGGTCGCAAGGGATTTGTAAATCCCACATCGTCCCTGCGCGCCTTCGGCGCGTTAAAACCTTTCATTCATTCGAAAGTTCATTCGTTATTTTGATATTAGCATTACGAGTACAAACAGAAAAAACACAGTGTCAAAGAATCAAACATGGACCACTATCAAAATGAAAATCAGGTAAGAGCTATCAACATATACAGTAATGCTTCCATCAACTCTGGCTGGTTTAACTTATCATGGATTACAGCTTGGCAACTTCCAAAACAAAGTTTATGTCCTCTCAACAGGAGCTCGTTTCCATGAGATATAATTCAGGCTTTGTTTTGGGCACTAGAATTATTTTAGTTATTTAATTTATTTATATATTAAAAGTGTCTTTGTGGTCGATGTTCGTACACTGAATGGTGTGTTTTGGCTGCTTCCAAAAAATCGATAAAAAATGCGAAATTTGTTAATTATGTTAACATAAATGTCTATTTTCTCGTGTTAAACTGCGCTGTCGCAACATATCTGATATAACCTAACAAATTTTATTATTCATTAGACAGCAACCTTGTTAGCAACTTATATCAGATTTAATAATAAAACTGACTTTTTATCGCAACAATCCGCAGTAAAATGGAACACTGTAGACACCATTGAAATCTTAGTCAGAAAATTTGGCCGAAAACAGTTTTGCATTACATCTTGTTTCGGTTTATTTATTTTATTTGAAGTCATTTTCAATATTTTTGCGGTTGTGGTAAAAATTATAGATTCGACAAAATTTTTCATTTTGTGTCAAGAGTAAATGTCAAGAGTAAATGATATGTTATGGAAATTATGACTGAATTACCCTATTCATTCTCCACCCCCTTAATTTCACCCACTCAAAGCATCACGTTGCAAATATTGATTGGTCTACCCCACACTCTAACTCAGGCCGATGGATAACGGGGTCGAATGCCGCAGCGCTAGAAGCAATCAGGGGTGAGCTTGGGTGGATGGGGATCAAGGACATGATAGACCTGTTGAAGCTCGGTTATCTTAATTATTTGGTAAATCTCCCCGACAGCCGATGGTGTAAAGTAATGATCCTGAGAATTTTCAACTCAAATATCAAAACGGGGTGGATGGTCCAAGTGAGGGAGCTAGTAGAGAACTACTCATTGGAGATCTCGGACCTTGACGTTGGGGCAAACCAGGGTAAAAAAAATCGTCAGAGAAAGGATCATGGAGGATTGTAACCGTAATTGGCCAGAGGGGGTCAAATCTAAGAGGTCTTTGGGTGGCCTGCGTGATAAAGAGAAGCCAGGTTTTGAAGAGTACCTTTGGGGGTGGGGGGGTCACTGTTGTTCAAACTGAGGTCGCGATCCCTGGAGCTGAGGGGAAAAATTGGGAAAGACGGCGAAAGGGAGTGCCAGATGTGTAACTTGGACATGGTGGAGACCCTGGAACACTTTCTTCTAGAATGCCCAAAGTATCAGTCTGAAAGAATGAGATTCACTGGGAGTATAATGGGGAAGTGGGATGGGAGAATGAAGGACATGTGGTTAGGGGGAGACTCAAGGGAGAGGGTTAATATGCTAATCGGAGAGATTGGGAAGAATGGGACAAGGGATATCATCAAGCAGTTCGTCTCCGAGTGTTGGGAGGAGAGGAGAAGCGTGGGAATAGGGAGGCAGTTGGGAGTACAGGGGTAACCATGGACCTCTCGTCCGAGAACCGCGACAAATCAGCGTCTGGCCAAAGTGTTATTATTATGCTGTCATTACTCAGAAGCCATCCTATATACTGAAAGTATGAGTATCATGTTCCTGTTCCGTCAAAGCGGTCTCTCCGGTAGAAAGGGTTAAGTATCATGAAAGTGCCGGAAAAACCATATCACAATGGCCACAAGAAATGTCATAGTAAGACTACAGGAACCAGTTTTAGGGATTTCCGACATGAATGTATATAAAGTTGACGATTTGCAGGAAAACATTGGAGAGGGAGGAGGCCACCTCTATCGCACCCCTAACACTCATATATCTTGGGAAATAATAATATTGGTATATTTGCATCCTACTATATCCAAAATAAATAAAATATAATTTATCATCAAATTATGATATAGTTAATGCGATTTCAAACTTATCTTTGTGAGTGTTTTATTATTTTTCCTTCCGATTGTTTACCAGTCATGGAGGATTAACTTTCTGGTTCCATCCATTCCCTTACATGACGTCTTCCCTGATTATCATTTAAAAGTGAGATTATTTATTTATCACCTTTCATAACTATTAACTATAAATAATTTTTATTGTTTCAGGATCAGTTCAGACAAAAGGCAATTTCTCTGAAGAATGATATCGCTATGGTTCGACTCCAGATGAAAGGGATTCTAAATAGTCACGGTGTGGATGTTGCATCCCCAATAAAATTAATCGGCTCCGAGAGTACAAAAATTACAAATATGGATTTCAACCTATTGCAAGACAAGTGTGACGTTGCTAATAGGCAACAGTCATTCGCTATAGAAAGTTGTGTCTCGCCAGATCCTTCGTCAACCCGCTTACCTTCAAAGAGGCGTTAATTCAGAACACCTATAGCATCATCTACCGTACTTCAGCCAGGCAGATCGTGGGCATCATCAATGGGAAGCAAAACCCGTTCCTCGACATCCAACTTGGGGTTTGATACATTTTCAACTATTGCTTGCAGAACGAACATTACCGTCAGCGAATTAGAACCCACTTTAAGTTTAAGGGAAGACAGTTATGAATATTCAAACTGCGAAATCGTCGAACATCATAAGATTCATAACACACAAACGGTCAATATGGAGCAATCAAACAAAAACGAAGGTTCTATTAAAACAACAGAAGATATTTATGTGGATGGAAGTGTTCAGTTTTGGTCCATGTGTGATTCTCAACCAAAACAAATGAAACGTAGCAAAACAAGTAAACCAATTAAAACCAAACCTATATCATCTACGTCCTCGCGAAAGGCTAACGTTACAGCAATATCATGCAATAGTTCAGTTGGATGTAAAATCGGATGTTGTGGAACAAGTAAAGTCAACAAGAAAAATGTTCTGAAGAAACTGAAAATGTTTTATAAGAAAATTCACAGCAACGGTTCCAAAGAAGTGAAAACATTGGCTATTTTGTGAATATGGTAAACAGCAGGGATGGGATTTTTTAACAAAATTTCCTGATTTCAGTGAAATTCATATCCAAAATGCCGAACTTTTATTATTTTTATAAATTTGCAGAAAAATTGTCTTCATGCAAAGTTGTGGTTTTAAAGTATCTATCAACCAAAATATCATACGTACATTTATGGTTTTGAAGGCGCATAAAGTAACGTACCATTCTCATCCCTGCTAGAACACCCTTGTTTTAGAATTTTGTGCTATTTTTTTAAAGTTTGCTATCTATTAGTGCTAAATGACATTGCAAGTACTGTTGACTTTCATGCTTCAGTGTGCCCATATGTGGAAAATAATTTAACCCCCCCTCCCCACCACCACACACACAAGTCATCAAATCTCATATAATCCACTTTGTAAAGTAGCGTTTCATATTTCATAAATTATAAGCTCAATGTTCAGATCTGCAGCATTAAGGAAAATGTGTAAGTAACATTAAAATGCAGTTTCAAAAATATTGCTGATCTAAGTAAATATGCTCACTCTCAACGGAAGCCATTTTACGGGCTATTCAGTTCTTAAAATTCATACTATTACTCCCTAGCCGTTACACTGTTGGCACTCCTTCACTGTCTGCACCAAAATCTCTGTAAGACAAATGTACAAATGTTGGAAAGTTGTGGCAAAATAATCCAGTCCTTATCAGTTCTGGCGAAAGGTACTTGATACCGGCGAAAATTATACCTATTAATTAATTTAAGTAAACTTTATGACGAGTTTATATACAAAATTGTTAATTAATCTGTTTATTTGTTAATGACTGTTTGAGTCTTTGCATTGTATGATGTTGTTATGTTTATTTTATAAAAAAGTGCTATAATCTGTATATAATCAAATTGTATAAACTAACATTGTGTAAATAAATTTATAACTAGTATAGAAACTGTAAATAAATAATTTATACATAGAATAATTGTTCAGAACTTAATATAACCATATTTCTGATATGCGCGATCGATCTCTCTTGAGCACTTCTTTTCTCAACAGGACTCATACTGCATCAAATTTGAAAAAGAAAAATGGGTACTCTGGGAATTTGAGGTACACCAAACGATATTTTCAACGTTCAGACCATAGGCTTCACGTTAAAAATATTAATTAATCTTATAACAGAACAGTTTGGAAGGATGCAGATTTATCGCGGCCCCCGGGAGAGCGGTTCTTCGTTAACCGTGTGCCACAAAATGGCTCTTGTTCCAATCCTAACGGATGGCTCTTGTTCGCAGCTCCAGGGAACGGACTGTTTGATAATATCTCGAACCCCATTCTCCCCAATCTCTCCGATAAGCATTTCCCCATCTGTGTCACTCAATACCCATATATGCGTCAATCTTCCATTCTAATTCACAATTATATGGTTACACCTCAATTTCACATTTGGAACTCTTTTTTCGGTGTCATTCCCTTTTCCCCTTAAACTCTAGTGACCGCGACCTCGTTTTAACAGTGGTGGCACGCCCCACCCCCTCTTACCCCACGGTGCCACCGAGAAGAACTTCGCTACTTGGCCACCTTAACATCCACAGTTTAGAACCTAAACTGTAAACTATTAAATGTGAATCCTCAATTTTAGATATTTGGGCTTTTGCTGATGAACAGTGTAAGATATCTTGATCCCAGGGTTTCAGAAGTCGTCGTTATTCATATCGCCTGTTCAGGGTGAAGGGTTGCCATCTATATCAAACACGGTATCCCTTTTCGCCACACACCCGGCCTTGACACGATGGACACTTAGTGTCTATGAGTATGAGTATTTACAAATGGGCGTTGGTCCATTCTACTTGCGCTCACCCATCAATCATTCAGATACGTAGGATACCATATCAACTTCAACTGAAAAAGCCCGAGATACGTCAATTTCGTACTTTATTATTACAGGCGACTTCAGCGACAGTCAAATGGCCTCAATAAATGCTTTTCTTAAAAACATTTATTGAGGAGGCTATTTGACTGTCGTTGCTGTCAGTAACACAGTGAACGTGAACAAGTGTAAGGTCCTAGGCCCAATATTTCCAAATATGATTGCTATCTCTGACCGATTTCTGTTAAAACCGAATTTATAAAATCGTCCCTCTTACTTCCCAGACAGGCAAGTTGATGTACGCGCAGTGCAAACTACGAGGCATTTAATGCAGCCCTCTGGTTCGATGAGTGTTCGCATAGTTTCTTCTATCTTTCCTACTCCAGCAGCATATGTTGTCGTCTAACGTCACTATGCGAAATATTGGAAATACGTTGCCATCAAAAGGAGAAACTTTCAATCACTTCATTTTCCTTTTTTTTTCGCACCCGCAAAAGGCGATGTTCCGGATGAAGTAATTGTTTAGATTACAAATTAGTTTACGATTTGAATAAGGATGGAATGACCTTGACCTTTATATTGTTTATATGTCCAATGAAGTCGTTAATAGTTGCATATTTCATTTCACATTGTGTCTTTTCGGTATGAGTAGGTTCTTATAGGAACGGACAAGTTATTGTGATGAATTGACGGGGCTTCTCCCAGTACTAGGTGGTGGGAGCGAGCGTAATTCGCGGATCATTTGGACCAACGAAGAATTGGAGGAGTATTGTAAGGAACTTTTGTAGACAATTGGGGATCATTTTGGGGCAGAATGGACCTATATGGAAGGGGTGGTCTCCATCTTAGCCCAAGGGGTACAGAGGTTTTAGGAAGAAATATGTTGCAGGTGGTGGAGACTTTTTTGGTATATGGAGGGGAGGGGGGATCAGTGAAGGGGGGAATGAACACAGGAAATGTGTCACCAACCATAGTTGTAAAAAATGGGACAAGGGGGATAAGGAAAAGGGACCAAAAATCCAAATCAATAGGAATAGCTACCAAGGAAAGCACAGATACACAAAACAGGATATACAAACATACAGGGACTAGATAATAATGGGACCAGTAGGCGGAAGCCAACGTACCTTGATACCCTGGAAGTGGGTTATAGCAACATCCAGGGTCTCCACCGGAAAGTAAGTGAAATTGCTACATTGATCGAGGCAGAGGAGTTGGACCTCATGGGCTTAAGCGAAACGAGGGTAAGATACGAGGAACATGTAGACCAAGTAATGGGGTACGTATGGGTAGGTGTAGGGCGACGGAAGGCCAGAAAAAAGGGGAAGGGGTAGGCATTTACATTAAAGTGGATTTAAAACCGTCGCTGATCACAGACCTGGAAAACATCAGCAGCCCGGTTGAGGTATCCAAAGAAATTGGATGGGTAAGGATCAATCTGAAAAACAAATGTGTTGCCCTTGGGTTGTGTATTGTGCGGTGGAGGGAAGCAAACCCGAATGGAATGATTCGATATACTCAACACTAAGATCCAATAATACCGAACTACAAAACAAGGGGCTGGGTATAATTCTGATGGGTGCCTTTAATGGCCACATAGGTAAAAATGAAGAAAGCATAGAGGATGGGGACAAAATTGTCAACAGGAATGGAAGGAAGCTGTTGAACTTAACAAACGAGCTCGGTCTGAAGATTCTGAACAGGGACGCGAGGTGTAAGGGGAAATGGACCTGGGAGAGGAACGACAGAAAATCAATAATGACTACATTCTCACAGATATTAATTTATGGAGGGAGGTGATAGGAGTAGAAGTGGATGATGAGGGTAAAATGGAGGTGGATAGTGACCACAACTTGATTACAGTGACGATCAGGGACAAAAATCTAGTAAAAAGCAAAGGAAGCTTTAAGGAGATTTGGGAACTCAAAAAGGATGCTGACTGGGCGAAGTTCAATAAAAAACTGAACCCAAAGCTTGCAACCGTACCCAAGAGGGGCAGTGTTCAGAAGATGACAGACGCCATTGTTGCGAGTCTGGTGGAGGCAGGGAAGGAAAGTGTAGGAAAGATCAGGGTGCCAACACGTGAACTTGGGTACAGAGTGAATGAAGAGCTAAAAATGGCCATAAACTACTTTAGTAACGTAACATTCTCATCCCTGCTAGAACACTTTTGTTATTGAATTTTGTGCTATTTTTTAAAGTTTTTTTTATCTATAAGTGCTAAACGACATTGCAAGTACTGTTGACTTTCATGATTCAGTGTGTCCATATGTGGAAAAGAATTTACCCCCCCCCCCCCCCCCCCCCCCCCACACACACACACAAATCTCAAATCTCATAGAATCCACTTTGTAAAGTAGCGCTTAATATTTCATAAATTATAAGCTCAATGTTCAGATCTACAGCATTAAGGAAAATGTGTAAGTAACATTAAAATGTAGTTTCAAAAATATTACTGATCTAGGAAGCCATTTTACGGGCAATTCAGTTCTATAAATTCCTACTATTACTCCCTAGCCGTTACACTTTTGGCACTCCTTCACTGTCTGCACCAAAAATCTCTTTACGACAAATATAGAAATGTTGGAAAATTGTGGCAAAATAAAGGTACTTGATACCGGCGAAAACAAAACCTATTAATTAATTTAAGTAAACGTTATGACGAGTTTAGATTCAAAATTGTTTATTAATCTGCTTATTTGTTAATGACTGTTTGAGTCTTTGCATTGCATGATGTTGATATGTTTATTTTTTAAAAAGTGCTATAATCTGTATATAATCAAATTGTAAAAACTAACATTGTATATATGAATTCATAACTAGTATAGAAACTGTAAATAAATGATTTATACATAGAATTATTGTTCAGAATTTAATATAACCATATTTCTGATATGCGCGATCGATCTCTCCTGAGCACTTTTTTCTCAACATTACTCATACTACGTCCAAATTGAAGAAGAAAAATGGGTACTCTGGGAATTTGAGGTACACCAAACGATATTTTCAACGTCCAGACCATAGGCTTCACTTTACAAATATTAATTAATCTTATAACAAAACAGTTTGGCATGATGCTGATTTATCGCGACCCCAGGAGAGGGGTTATTCGTTAAGGCTGTGCCTCAAAATGGCCTTTATTCCAATCGTCACGGATGTGCTCTCTTCCCAGCTCCCGGGAACGGACTGTTTGATAATATCACGAACCCCATTCTCCCCAATCTTTCCGATAAGCATATTCCCCTCTGTGTCACTCAATACCCATATATGCTTCAGTCTTCCATTCTAATTCACAATTATATGGTTACACCTCAATTTCACATTTGGAACTCTTTTTTCGGTGTCATTCCCTTTTTCCATTAAACTCTAGCGACCGCGACCTCGTTTTAACAGCGGTGCCACCCCCCAACCCCATCTTACCCCACGGTGCCACCGACAAGAACTTGGCTTCTTGGCCACCTTAACATCCATAGTTTAGAACCTAAACTGTTAAATGTGAATCCTCAATTTTAGATATTTGGGCTTTTGCAGATGAACAGCATAAGATATCTTGATCCCTGGGTTTCAGAAGTCGTCGTTATTCATAGCGCCTGATCCGGGTGAAGGGTTGCCATCTATATCAAACACGATATCCCTTTTCGACACAGATCCGGCCTTGACACGATGAACACTGAGTGTCTATGAGTATGAGTATTTATAAATGGGCGTTGGTCCATTCTACTTGCGCTCACCCATCAAACCTTCTGAAATGTAGGATACCATATCAACTTCAATTCAACAAGGAGCCGACTGGAAGCAGTTTCGGGAAAAACTAAAACCAAGTCTTGAATGTATACCTTGGGATGCAAATGTCCAGAGTATTTCAGATGGCATAGTAAATAGCCTAACAGAGGCAGGGAAGGATTGTATAGGAAGGGTGAGGGTCCCAACGAGAGAGCTCGGATACAGGGTTAACGAGGGACTGAAAAAGGCTATAAAAGAAAGGAAGGTAAAATGCGCTGCTTACAGAAGAAGTAGGAAGCTTAAAGGGGTGGATAACAATGACACGAGACTAATGAAAGGAGAATATGAACTGGCACGGAAAAAGGTGAATGAGATAAAGAATAATAATAGGGAGGAGCGCAATTGCAGTCTTGCCAGAACAATAAAGAAAACGGGGGGTTCGAGCTCAAACGTATTTTGGAACTGGGTAAATAAACGGGGGAAAAGTAGTGTGCAGAGTATCAAAGTGGATGGGGAAAGTACAGAAGATAAAGGCCGTATCGCTTCAGAGTTAGTCAAGCACTGGGAAAAGATAAACGATAGGCGATGGAGCAGTGGGTCCCCACCAAAAAGAAATACACTGGTGGAGGAGAACCTATCCAATCGTGTATGTAGCGAAATAACGGCAGAAGAGGTGCGGAACGTGGTCTCGAAATTAAAAAATGGTAAAGCGGGAGGGACTGATGAAATTCCGAACGAATTCCTCAAAAATGGAGGGGAGGCACTTATTGAAGTCCTGACAAACCTTTTCAACCTGGCTCTGCGAAAGCAAAAGGTCCCCAGAGAGTGGAGGGAAAGTAAGGTGTCGTTCATACACAAAAAGGGGGAAAGGAAGTTCTAGATAACTATAGGGGGATATCAGTTAGTAGTAACATCGGAAAAGTATTCTGTAAGGTCATATACGGTAGACTTGAGGAAGTTATTGAAGAGAAAGGTTTTTTAAGAGAAATTCAAAATGGTTTCAGGAAAGGTCGAAGAGTCACTCACCCAACTGATAGAATCAACAAAGGCTGAAAAGAAAAAGATGTTTCTGGCATTTCTAGATGTGAAAAAAGCGTACGACCGAGTGTGGAGGGAAGGTATGTGGCGAAAGCTCGAAGGCATCGGATTGGGGGTGACTTTGTGGGAATCATGAAAGCACTGTATACAGATGTGCAAAGCCAACTCAGTCTAGGGAGTATCACTACAAAACGAGTCCCTATGGATATAGGCCTCAAGCAGGGGTGTATCTTTTCACCGATTTTGTTTGCATTGTATGTTAAAGATTTAGGGGACGAACTAATTCAGAGTGCGGAGGGGGTAAATGTTGGAGACATAAAGGTACCAGGCTTATTCTTTGCGGACGACATGGTGTTAATGTCTAGAACTGAACAGGGGCTAGAGAAATTGCTGGAAATTGTTGGTAGATATGGGAACACTTGGCGGCTCGAACTAAATGAAAATAAAAGCAAGGTAATTCCCGTTGGACGCAAGGTAGATATGACGAAGAGATGGAGAGTGGGGGAGTTCTCAATCCCCGAAGGGGAAAGCAAACAAATCACTGTAGGAGAAACGGGAGAGTATGAGTATCTAGGGGTAAGCATAAATATAACGGGAAGAGGGGTGTACAGAAATTACTCAGCCAAACTGATTCTGAAGGGGAAAAGAATTCTGAACCAACTAAAACTTTTAGGGAAAAATAGTTTCAACAAGGTCTTTGTGGGGAAAACACTGTGGGAGAGGGTGGGCTTACCAAATATAACGTATGGCACGGACGTGATTCCATTAAACCAAACCGTTATTAAGAAGTTGGAAAGTACTCAGAATGATGCCGGCAGATGGATAACAGGGTCGAGTAATGCTGCAGCTTTGGAAGCAGTAAGGGGGGAGCTTGGGTGGATGAAAATCAAGGACAGGGTAGATTCGGGAAAACGGTGTTACTTTAACTACTTGAGAAACCTGCCTGACTACCGGTGGTGCAAACTGATGCTCGATACCATTTGGAATTCTAATATAGATACGGGGTGGTCAAAACATGTGAGGGAACTAATGGACAATTACTCTATAGAGGTCACAAACATAGAAGTAGGAATGAAAGAAGGCAAAAGGTTTGTCAAAGAGAGAGTCATGGAAGATTGCAATCGAAACTGGCGAGCAGGGGTTAGCGTGAAAAGATCACTGCAGGGGTTACAATATAAAGAAAAGCCAGCTTTTGAGAACAACCTAGATGGCACCTTTGGAGGGTCACTGCTGTTCAAACTGAGATCAAGATCACTGGAGCTTTGGGGGAAAATTGGGAGAGATGGAGTAAAAGGATGCCAGATGTGCCACTCTGGAGTAGTGGAGACCCTGGAACATTTTCTCTTGGAATGCCCACAGTATATACCTCATAGAATAAAATTTACTGGAAGAATGATGCAGAAGTGGGGTGAAGAAACAAAGGATAGATGGCTGAAGGGGGACACGAGGGAGAGGGTAGGAATGCTTATTGAAGAAATTGAAAAAGAGGAAGTGAGGGACACTATTAAGCAGTTTATATCTGAATGCTGGGAGGAGAGGAGGGGAAGAGGGGGTGGGGTGCAGGGGGAATGATGGCCTTCTCTTATGAGGACCGCAACAAATCAGCGGCTGGCCAAAGAGTTATTATTATTATTATTAATTGAAAAAGCCCGAGATACGTCAATTTCGTACTTTATTATTACAGGCGACTTCAGCGACAGTCAAATGGCCTCAAATGCTTTTCTTAAAAGCATTTATTGAGGAGGCTGTTTGACTGTCGTCCAATGGGAATTGGGAAACGCAGTTAAAAATAGTGCCAGATGAGTAATTTGGGCGTGGTGGAGACTCTGAAACACTTTCTTCTAGAATACCCAAAATACCAGTCTAAAAGAATAAGATTCACTGGGAGTATAATGAGCAAGTGGGATGGGACAATAAAGGACATGTGGTTAGTGGAGACTTAAAGGAGAGAATTAATATGCTAATAGGAGAGATTGGGAAGAATGGGGCAAGGGATGTCATCAAACAGTTCGACTCCGAGTGTTGGGGGAGGGGAGACAGAGCGCAAGATGGCTAACTTGGTGACTGAAACAAATATAAAAATGAATAAATAAGCAACAAAATCCCAAATGATGCAACACAAAAAAAAGAAACTAATACAAAAAAGGAAAGGAAGGTACCTCTGAAAGTCTTATTCAAAGAACTTCGCCATTAAAAGCCAGTAAATGGTTTAGTACAACATTTGCCCCGTAATGAATTTTCACGCACGATGAAGAATGAAAGGTTTTTTCACGCACATTTCGTATGATGTTTTCATATCACGCCATTAACTCCATGCAATGAAAACACTCTAGAATGGCACCATGCAATTAACACCAAGCAATGAAAACACTTTAGAACTGCACGTGGGAGAGCACGTGACGATGTGTTTATCTAGAAATGTTCACTCAATTATTACTGATATCTCTCAATGTCATAGATATTGTCATCCAAACAATGTAATGATATTCACGTCATTTCAAAATAAACTCATCGTGTTGTGATTTGTAATCAGTAGCATCACTGAACTGTTTCTCATCTTCCCTATAAAAAGGGGGAAGGCTATCCGAAAGTTCATTCGTTATTTTGATATTAGCATTACGAGTACAAACAAGAAAAACACAGTGTCAAAGAATCAAACATGGACCACTATCAAAATGAAAATCAGGTAAGAGCTATCAACATATACAGTAATGCTTCCATCAACTCTGGCTGGTTTAACTTATCATGGATTACAGCTTGGCAACTTCCACAACAAAGTTTATGTCCTCTCAACAGGAGCTCGTTTCCATGAGATATAATTCAGGCTTAGTTTTGGGCACTAGAATTATTTTAGTTATTTAATTTATTTATATATTAAAAGTGTCGTTTTGTGGTCGAGGTTCGTAGACTGAATGGTGTGTTTTGGCAGCTTCCAAAAATCGATAAAAAATGCGAAATTTATTTTACGGTGAAATTATGTTAACATAAATGTCTGTTTTCTCGAGTTAAACTGCGCTGTCGCAACATATCTGATATAACCTAACAAATTTTATTATTCATTAGACAGCAACCTTGTTAGCAACTTATATCAGATTTAATGATAAAACTGACTTTTTTTCGCAACAATGCGCAGTAAAATGGAACGCTGTAGCCACCATTGAAATCTTAGTCAGAAAATTTGGCCGAAAACAGTTTTGCATTACATCTTGTTTCGGTTTGTTATGTAATTGAAGGCATTTTTAGTATTTTTGGGGTTGTGGTAAAAATTATAGATTCGACAAAATTTTTCATTTTGTATCAAGAGTAAATGATATGTTATGGAAATTATGACTGAATTACCCTATTCATTCTCCACCCCTTAATTCACCCACTCAAAGCATCACGTTGCAAATATTGATTGGTCTGCCCCACACTCTAACTCAGAAGCCATCCTATGTATTGAAAGTATGAGTATCATCTTCCTGTTCCGACAAAGCGGTCTCTCCTTTGAAAGGGCTAAGTATCATGAAAGTGCCGGAATAACCATATCACAATGGCCACAAGAAATGTCATAGTAAGCCTATAGGAACCAGTTTTAGGGATTTCCGACATGAATGTATATAAAGTTGACGATTTGCAGGAAAAAACAGGAGGGGGAGGAGGCCACCTCTATCGCACCCCTAACACTCATATAGATTCGGAAATAATAATATTGGTATATTTGCATCCTACTATATCCAAAATAAATAAAATATAATTTATTATCAAATTATGATAAGTTAATACGATTTCAAACTCATCTTTCTGAATGGTTTATTATTTTTTCTTCCGATTGTTTACCAGTCATGGAGGATTAACTTTCTGGTTCCACCCATTCCCTTACATAAAGTCTTCCCTGATTATCATTTAAAAGTGAGATTATTTATTTATCACCTTTCATAACTATTAACTATAAATAATTTTTATTGTTTCAGGATCAGTTCAGACAAAAGGCAATTTCTCTGAAGAATGATATCGCTATGGTTCGACTCCAGTTGAAAGGAATTCTTAATAGTCACGGTGTGGATGTTGCGTCCCCATTAAAATTAATCGGCTCCGAGAGTACAAAAAATACAAATATGGATTTTAACCTATTACAAGACAAGTGTGACGTAGCTAATAGGCAACAGTCATTCGCTATGGAAAGTTGTTTCTCGCCAGATCCTTCGTCAACCCGTTTACCTTCAAAGAGGCGTTATTTCAGAACACCTATAGCATCATCTACCGTACTTCAGCCAGGCAGATCGTGGGCATCATCAATGGGAAGCAAAACCCGTTCCTCGACATCCAACTTGGGGTTTGATACATTTTCAACTATTGCTTGCAGAACGAACATTACCGTCAGCGAATTAGAACCCACTTTAAGTTTAAGGGAAGACAGTTATGAATATTCAAACTGCGAAATCGTCGAACATCATAAGATTCATAACACACAAACGGTCAACATGGAGCAATCAAACAAAAACGAAGGTTCTATTAAAACAACAGAAGATATTTATGTGGATGGAAGTGTTCAGTTTTGGTCCATGTGTGATTCTCAACCAAAACAAATGAAACGTAGTAAAACAAGTAAACCAATTAAAACCAAACCTATATCATCTACGTCCTCGCGAAAGGCTAACGTTACAGCAATATCATGCAATAGTTCAGTTGGATGTAAAATCGGATGTTGTGGAACAAGTAAAGTCAACAAGAAAAATGTTCTGAAGAAACTGAAAATGTTTTATAAGAAAATTCACAGCAACGGTTCCAAAGAAGTGAAAACATTGGCTATTTTGTGAATATGGTAAACAGCAGGGATGGGATTTTTTTACAAAATTTCCTGATTTCAGTGGAATTCATATCCAAAATGCCGAACTTTTATTATTTTTATAAATTTGCAGAAAAATTGTCTTCATGCAAAGTTGTGGTTTTAAAGTATCTATCAACCAAAATATCATACGTACATTTATGGTTTTGAAAGCGCATAAAGTAACGTACCATTCTCATCCCTGCTAGAACACCCTTGTTTTAGAATTTTGTGCTATTTTTTTAAAGTTTGCTATCTATTAGTGCTAAATGACATTGCAAGTACTGTTGACTTTCATGCTTCAGTGTGCCCATATGTGGAAAATAATTTAACCCCCCCCCCCTCCCCACCACCACACACACACAAGTCCTCAAATCTCATAGAATCCACTTTGTAAAGTATCGCTTAATATTTCATAAATTATAAGCTCAATGTTCAGATCTGCAGCATTAAGGAAAATGTGTAAGTAACATTAAAATGCAGTTTCAAAAATATTGCTGATCTAAGTAAATATGCTCACTCTCAATGGAAGCCATTTTACGGGCTATTCAGTTCTTAAAATTCACACTATTACTCCCTAGCCGTTACACTGTTGACACTCCTTCACTGTCTGCACCAAAATCTCTTTAAGACAAATGTACAAATGTTGGAAAGTTGTGGTAAAATAATCCAGTCCTTATCAGTTCTGGCGAAAGGTACTTGATACCGGCGAAAACAATACCTATTAATTAATTTAAGTAAACTTTATGACGAGTTTATATTTAAAATTGTTTATTAATCTGTTTATTTGTTAATGACTGTTTGAGTCTTTGCATTGTATGATGTTGTTATGTTTATTTTATAAAAAAAAGTGCTATAATCTGTATATAATCAAATTGTATAAACTAACATTGTATATATAAATTTATAACTAGTATAGAAACTGTAAATAAATGATTTATACATAGAATAATTGTTCAGAACTTAATATAACAATATTTCTGATATGCGCGATCGATCTCTCTTGAGCACTTCTTTTCTCAACAGGACTCATACTGCATCAAATTTGAAAAAGAAAAATGGGTACTCTGGGAATTTGAGGTACACCAAACGGTATTTTCAACGTTCAGACCATAGGCTTCACGTTAAAAATATTAATTAATTATTAATTAACAATACAGTTTGGAAGGATGCTGATTTATCGCGGCCCCCGGGAGAGGGGTTCTTCGTTAACCGTGTGCCACAAAATGGCTCTTGTTCCAATCCTCACGGATGGCTCTTGTTCGCAGCTCCCGGGAACGGACTGTTTGATAATATCACGAACCCCATTCTCCCCAATCTCTCCGATAAGCATTTCCCCATCTGTGTCACCCAAATACCCATATATGCTTCAATCTTCCATTCTAATTCACAATTATATGGTTACACCTCAATTTCACATTTGGAACTCTTTTTTCGGTGTCATTCCCTTTTCCCTTAAACTCTAGTGACCGCGACCTCGTTTTAACAGCGGTGCCACCCCCCCCCCCCCCACGGTGCCAGCGAGAAGAACTTAACATCCACAGTTTAGAACCTAAACTGTAAACTGTTAAATCTGAATCCTCAATTTTAGATATTTGGGCTTTGGCAGATGAACAGTGTAAGATATCTTGAACACTGGGTTTCAGAAGTCGTCGTTATTCATATCACCTGATCAAGGTGAAGGGTTGCCATCTATATCAAACACGGTATCCCTTTTCGCCACACACCTGGCCTTGACACGATGAGTATGAGTATTTACAAATGGGCGTTGGTCCATTCTACTTGCGCTCACCCATCAATCATTCAGATACGTAGGATACCACATCAACTTCAACTGAAAAAGCCCGAGATACGTCAATTTCGTACTTTATTATTACAGGTGACTTCAGCGACAGTCAAATGGCCTCAATAAATGTTTTTCTTAAAACCATTTATTGAGGAGGCTATTTGACTGTCGTTGCTGTCAGTAACACAGTGAACGTGAACGAGTGTAAGGTCCTAGGCCCAATATTTCCAAATATGAATGCTATCTCTCTCCGATTTCTGTTATAACCGAATTTATAAAATCGTCCCCTCTTACTTCCCAGAGAGGCAAGTTGATGTACGCGCAGTGCAAACTACGAAGCATTTAATACAGCCGGCTGGTTTGATGAGTGTTCGCATAGTTTCTTCTATCTTTCCTACTCCAGCAGCATATGTTTTCGTCTAACGTCACTATGCGAAATATTGGAAATACATTGCCATCAAAAGGAGAAACTTTCAGTTACTTCATTTTACTATTTTTTTTCGCACCCGCAAAAGACGATGTTCCGGATGAAGTAATTGTTTCGATTACAAATTAGTTTACGATTTGAATAAAGATGGGATGACCTTGACCTTTATATTGATTATATGTCCAATGAAGTCGTAAAGAGTTGCATATTTCGTTTCACATGGTGTTTTTTCGGTATGAGTAGGGTCTTATAGGAACGGACAAGGTATTGTGATGAATTGACGGGGCTTCTCCCAGTACTAAGTGGTGGGAGCGAGCGTAATTCGCGAATCATTTGGACCAACGAAGAATTGGAGGAGTATTGTAAAGAACTTTTGTAGACAATTCGGGATCATTTGGGGGCAGAAAGGACCTATATGGAAGGGATGGTCTCCATCTTAGCCCAAGGGGTACAGAGGTTTTAGGAAGAAATATGTTGCAGGTGGTGGAGACTTTTTTGGTATAGGGAGGGAGGGGGGATCAGTGAAGGGGGGAATGAACACGGGAAATGTGTCACCAACCATAGTTGTAAAAAATGGGACAAGGGGGGTAAGAAAAAGGAACCAAAAATCCAAATCAATAGGAATAGCTCCCAAGGAAAGCACAGATACACAAAACAGGATATACAAACACACAGGGACTAGATAATAATGGGACCAGTAGGCGGATGCCAACGTACTTTGATACCCTGGAAGTGGGTTATAGCAACATCCAGGGTCTCCACCGGAAAGTAAGTGAAATTGCTACATTGATCGAGGCAGAGGAGTTGGACCTCATGGGCTTAAGCGAAACGAGGGTAAGGCACGAGGAACGGGTAGACCAAGTAAGGGGTACGTATGGGTAAGGTGTAGGGCGAACGGAAGGCCTGAAAAAAGGGGGAGGGGTAGGCATGTACATTAAAGAGGATTTAAAACCGTCGCTGATCACAGACCTGGAAAACATCAGCACCCCGGCTGAGGTATCGACAGAAATTGGATGGGTAAGGATCAGTCTGAAAAACAAATGTGTTGCCCTTGGGTTGTATATTCTGCGGTGGAGGGAAGCAAACCCGAATGGAATGATTCGATATACTCAACACTAAGATCCAATAATACCGAACTACAAAACAAGGGGCTGGGTATAATTCTGATGGGTGACTTTAATGGCCACATAGGTAAAAATGAAGAAAGCATAGAGGGTGGGGACAGAAATGTCAACAGGAATGGAAGGAAGTTGTTGAACTTCACAAACGAGGTCGGTCTGAAAATTCTGAACTGGGGCGGGAGGTGCAAGGGGAAATGGACCTGGGAGAGGAACGACAGAAAATCAATAATGACTACATTCTCACAGATATTAATTTATGGAGGGAGGTGATAGGAGTAGAAGTGGATGATGCGGGTAAAATGGAGGTGGATAGTGATCACAGCTTGATTACAGTGACGATCAGGGCCAAAAATCTAGTAAAAAGCAAAGGAAGCTTTAAGGAGATTTGGGAACTCAGAAAGGAAACTGACTGGGCGAAGTTCAATAAAAAGCTGAAACCAAAGCTTGCAACAGTACCCAAGAGGGGCAGTGTTCAGAAGATGACTGACGCCATTGTTGCGAGTCTGGTGCAGGCAGGGAAGGAAAGTGTAGGAAAGATCAGGGTGCCAACACGTGAACTTGGGTACAGAGTTAATGAAGAGCTGAAAATGGCCATAAGCTACTTTAGTAACGTACCATTCTCATCCCTGCTTGAACACCTTTGTTATTGAATTTTGTGCTATTTTTTAAAGTTTTTTTTATCTATAAGTGCTAAACGACATTGCAAGTACTGTTGATTTTCATGATTCAGTGTGTCCATATGTGGAAAAGAATTTACCCCCCCCCCTCCCCCCCACACACACAAATCTCAAATCTCATAGAATCCACTTTGTAAAGTAGCGCTTAATATTTCATAAATTATAAGCTCAATGTTCAGATCTACAGCATTAAGGAAAATGTGTAAGTAACATTAAAATGTAGTTTCAAAAATATTACTGATCTTGGAAGCCATTTTACGGGCAATTCAGTTCTATAAATTCCTACTATTACTCCCTAGCCGTTACACTTTTGGCACTCCTTCACTGTCTGCACCAAAAATCTCTTTACGACAAATATAGAAATGTTGGAAAATTGTGGCAAAATAAAGGTACCTGATACCGGCGAAAACAAAACCTATTAATTAATTTAAGTAAACGTTATGACGAGTTTAGATTCAAAATTGTTTATTAATCTGCTTATTTGTTAATGACTGTTTGAGTCTTTGCATTGCATGATGTTGATATGTTTATTTTTTAAAAAGTGCTATAATCTGTATATAATCAAATTGTAAAAACTAACACTGTATATATGAATTCATAACTAGTATAGAAACTGTAAATAAATGATTTATACATAGAATTATTGTTCAGAATTTAATATAACCATATTTCTGATATGCGCGATCGATCTCTCCTGAGCACTTTTTTCTCAACATTACTCATACTACGTCCAAATTGAAGAAGAAAAATGGGTACTCTGGGAATTTGAGGTACACCAAACGATATTTTCAACGTCCAGACCATAGGCTTCACTTTACAAATATTAATTAATCTTATAACAAAACAGTTTGGCATGATGCTGATTTATCGCGACCCCAGGAGAGGGGTTATTCGTTAAGGCTGTGCCTCAAAATGGCCCTTATTCCAATCGTCACGGATGTGCTCTCTTCCCAGCTCCCGGGAACGGACTGTTTGATAATATCACGAACCCCATTCTCCCCAATCTTTCCGATAAGCATATTCCCCTCTGTGTCACTCAATACCCATATATGCTTCAGTCTTCCATTCTAATTCACAATTATATGGTTACACCTCAATTTCACATTTGGAACTCTTTTTTCGGTGTCATTCCCTTTTCCCATTAAACTCTAGCGACCGCGACCTCGTTTTAACAGCGGTGCCACCCCCAACCCCCTCTTACTCCACGGTGCCACCGAGAAGAACTTGGCTTCTTGGCCACCTTAACATCCATAGTTTAGAACCTAAACTGTTAAAAGTGAATCCTCAATTTTAGATATTTGGGCTTTTGCAGATGAACAGCATAAGATATCTTGATCCCTGGGTTTCAGAAGTCGTCGTTATTCATAGCGCCTGATCCGGGTGAAGGGTTGCCATCTATATCAAACACGATATCCCTTTTCGACACAGATCCGGCCTTGACACGATGAACACTGAGTGTCTATGAGTATGAGTATTTATAAATGGGCGTTGGTCCATTCTACTTGCGCTCACCCATCAAACCTTCAGAAATGTAGGATACCATATCAACTTCAATTCAACAAGGAGCCGACTGCAAGCAGTTTCGGGAAAAACTAAAACCAAGTCTTGAATGTATACCTTGGGATGCAAATGTCCAGAGTATTTCAGATGGCATAGTAAATAGCCTAACAGAGGCAGGGAAGGATTGTATAGGAAGGGTGAGGGTCCCAACGAGAGAGCTCGGATACAGGGTTAACGAGGGACTGAAAAAGGCTATAAAAGAAAGGAAGGTAAAATGCGCTGCTCACAGAAGAAGTAGGAAGCTTAAAGGGGTGGATAACAATGACACGAGACTAATGAAAGGAGAATATGAACTGGCACGGAAAAAGGTGAATGAGATAAAGAATAATAATAGGAAGGAGCGCAATTGCAGTCTTGCCAGAACAATAAAGAAAACGGGGGGTTCGAGCTCAAACGTATTTTGGAACTGGGTAAATAAACGGGGGAAAAGTAGTGTGCAGAGTACCAAAGTGGATGGGGAAAGTACAGAAGATACAGGCCGTATCGCTTCAGAGTTAGTCAAGCACTGGGAAAAGATAAACGATAGGCGATGGAGCAGTGGGTCCCCACCAAAAAGAAATACACTGGTGGAGGAGAACCTATCCAATCGTGTATGTAGCGAAATAACGGCAGAAGAGGTGCGGAACGTGGTCTCGAAATTAAAAAATGGTAAAGCGGGAGGGACTGATGAAATTCCGAACGAATTCCTCAAAAATGGAGGGGAGGCACTTATTGAAGTCCTGACAAACCTTTTCAACCTGGCTCTGCGAAAGCAAAAGGTCCCCAGAGAGTGGAGGGAAAGTAAGGTGTCGTTCATACACAAAAAGGGGGAAAGGAAGTTCTAGATAACTATAGGGGGATATCAGTTAGTAGTAACATCGGAAAAGTATTCTGTAAGGTCATATACGGTAGACTTGAGGAAGTTATTGAAGAGAAAGGTTTTTTAGGAGAAATTCAAAATGGTTTCAGGAAAGGTCGAAGAGTCACTGATCACCTATTTACACTCACCCAACTGATAGAATCAACAAAGGCTGAAAAGAAAAAGATGTTTCTGGCATTTCTAGATGTGAAAAAAGCGTACGACCGAGTGTGGAGGGAAGGTATGTGGCGAAAGCTCGAGGGCATCGGATTGGGGGGTGACTTTGTGGGAATCATGAAAGCACTGTATACAGATGTGCAAAGCCAACTCAGTCTAGGGAGTATCACTACAAAACGAGTCCCTATGGATATAGGCCTCAAGCAGGGGTGTATCTTTTCACCGATTTTGTTTGCATTGTATGTTAAAGATTTAGGGGACGAACTAATTCAGAGTGCGGAGGGGGTAAATGTTGGAGACATAAAGGTACCAGGCTTATTCTTTGCGGACGACATGGTGTTAATGTCTAGAACTAATAATAATAATAATAACTCTTTGGCCAGCCGCTGATTCGTCGCGGTCCTCATAAGAGAAGGCCATCATTCCCCCTGCACCCCACCCCCTCTTCCCCTCCTCTCCTCCCAGCATTCAGATATAAACTGCTTAATAGTGTCCCTCACTTCCTCTTTTTCAATTTCTTCAATAAGCATTCCTACCCTCTCCCTCGTGTCCCCCTTCACCCATCTATCCTTTGTTTCTTCACCCCACTTCTGCATTATTCTTCCAGTAAATTTTATTCTATGAGGTATATACTGTGGGCATTCCAAGAGAAAATGTTCCAGGGTCTCCACTACTCCAGAGTGGCACATTTGGCATCCCTTTTCCCCATCTCTCCCAATTTTTCCCCGAAGCTCCAGTGATCTTGATCTCAGTTTGAACAGCAGTGACCCTCCAAAGGTGCCATCTAGGTACTTCTCAAAAGCTGGCTTTTCTTTATATTGTAACCCCTGCAGTGATCTTTTCACGCTAACCCCTGCTCGCCAGTTTCGATTGCAGTCTTCCATGACTCTCTCTTTGACAAACCTTTTGCCTTCTTTCATTCCTACTTCTATGTTTGTGACCTCTATAGAGTAATTGTCCATTAGTTCCCTCACATGTTTTGACCACCCCGTTTCTATATTAGAATTCCAAATGGTATCGAGCATCAATTTACACCACCGGTTGTCAGGCAGGTTTCTCAAGTAGTTAAAGTAACACAGTTTTCCCAAATCTACCCTGTCCTTGATTTTCATCCACCCAAGCTCCCCCCTTACTGCTTCCAAAGCTGCAGCATTACTCGACCCTGTTATCCATCTGCCGGCATCATTCTGAGTACTTTCCAACTTCTTAATAACGGTTTGGTTTAATGGAATCACGTCCGTGCCATACGTTATACTTGGTAAACCCACCCTCTCCCACAGTGTTTTCCCCACAAAGACCTTATTGAAACTATTTTTCCCTAAAAGTTTTAGTTGGTTCAGAATTCTTTTCCCCTTCAGAATCAGTTTGGCTGAGTAATTTCTGTACACCCCTCTTCCCGTTATATTTATGCTTACCCCTAGATACTCATACTCTCCCGTTTCTCCTACAGTGATTTGTTTGCTTTCCCCTTCGGGGATTGAGAACTCCCCCACTCTCCATCTCTTCGTCATATCTACCTTGCGTCCAACGGGTATTACCTTGCTTTTATTTTCATTTAGTTCGAGCCGCCAAGTGTTCCCATATCTACCAACAATTTCCAGCAGTTTCTCTAGCCCCTGTTCAGTTCTAGACATTAACACCATATCGTCCGCAAAGAATAAGCCTGGTATCTTTATGTCTCCAACATTTACCCCCTCCGCACTCTGAAATAGTTCGTCCCCTAAATCTTTAACATACAATGCAAACAAAATCGGTGAAAAGATACACCCCTGCTTGAGGCCTCTATCCATAGGGACTCGTTTTGTAGTGATACTCCCTAGACTGAGTTGGCTTTGCACATCTGTATACAGTGCTTTCATGATTCCCACAAAGTCACCCCCCAGTCCGATGCCCTCGAGCTTTCGCCACATACCTTCCCTCCACACTCGGTCGTACGCTTTTTTCACATCTAGAAATGCCAGAAACATCTTTTTCTTTTCAGCCTTTGTTGATTCTATCAGTTGGGTGAGTGTAAATAGGTGATCAGTGACTCTTCGTCCTTTCCTGAAACCATTTTGAATTTCTCCTAAAAAACCTTTCTCTTCTATAACTTCCTCTAGTCTACCGTATATGACCTTACAGAATACTTTTCCGATGTTACTACTAACTGATATCCCCCTATAGTTATCTAGAACTTCCTTATCCCCCTTTTTGTGTATGAACGACACCTTACTTTCCCTCCACTCTCTGGGGACCTCTTGCTTTCGCAGAGCCAGGTTGAAAAGGTTTGTCAGGACTTCAATAAGTGCCTCCCCTCCATTTTTGAGGAATTCGTTCGGAATTTCATCAGTCCCTCCCGCTTTACCATTTTTTAATTTCGAGACCACGTTCCGCACTTCTTCTGCCGTTATTTCGCTACATACACGATTGGATAGGTTCTCCTCCACCAGTGTATTTCTTTTTGGTGGGGACCCACTGCCCCATCGCCTATCGTTTATCTTTTCCCAGTGCTTGACTAACTCTGAAGCGATACGGCCTTTATCTTCTGTACTTTCCCCATCCACTTTGATACTCTGCACACTACTTTTCCCCCGTTTATTTACCCAGTTCCAAAATACGTTTGAGCTCGAACCCCCCGTTTTCTTTATTGTTCTGGCAAGACTGCAATTGCGCTCCTTCCTATTATTATCCTTTATCTCATTCACCTTTTTCCGTGCCAGTTCATATTCTCCTTTCATTAGTCTCGTGTCATTGTTATCCACCCCTTTAAGCTTCCTACTTCTTCTGTAAGCAGCGCATTTTACCGTCCTTTCTTTTATAGCCTTTTTCAGTCCCTCGTTAACCCTGTATCCAAGCTCTCTCGTTGGGACCCTCACCCTTCCTATACACTCCTTCCCTGCCTCTGTTAGGCTATTTACTATGCCATCTGAAATACTCTGGACATTTGCATCCCTAGGTATACATTCAAGATTTGGTTTTAGTTTTTCCCGAAACTGCTTCCAGTCGACTCCTTGTTTTAGTCCCCAAACTTCCTTGAAGGTATTTCTGTCTCTATTCGTCTTTTTGCCCATAATCTTAACTGTTATCAGGTTGTGATCACTACCCAAGTCATTTTTTCCCTCGTCATCTATTTCTACATCTATAACCTCCCTCCATATGCTAATGTCAGTGAGTATATAATCAATTATTGTTTTCTTATCGTTCCTCTCCCAGGTCCATTTACCCTTACATTTCGCATCCCTGTTCAGGATCTTTAAACCAAGCTCTTTTGATAGGTCCAACATCTTCCTCCCATTCGTGTTAATTTTCCCATCACCTCCCTGTATGCCCTCCTCCTTATCCCCGATGTGCCCATTGAAGTCCCCCATTAGGACAATACTGAACCCTCTGCTCCCAAGCTCTGTGATATTCGATCTAAGAGTTGTATATATTGAATCATTCCACTCGGGCTTACTTCCCTCCACTGCTAAGTATACAACACCAACGGCAACACTCCTGCTTCCTAACTTGATTTTTGCCCAGACTATTTCGTTGGATACTGGAATCTGAGTCCTTGCTTCTGTGAGATCTGTAATCAATGAGGGCTGTAATTCCTCTTTAGCGTAGATGCCAACACCCCCACCCCGTTTCTGACCCTCAGTTCGCCCAGCTCCTATCCACACGCAACCCTTCATCTGATCAACCCGCTCATCCCGTCGTATCCACGTCTCACTTAGACCCATTATATCAAAGTCTCCTTCGTCCATCATTGTTGATATTTCGCTTACTTTCTTGTGCAGACCCTGGATGTTGCAGTACCCAAACTTAATGAATCTTTGTTTTTTTGTCATCACTGGCACATTATTATAACCCTGGTATGTCCCTGTATTGTGCATGTTTGTTGTTCTTCCTATGTTCCCAGCATTTGTGCCACTCTGGGTTACCGGCTGTGGTCCCCTACCCCCCTTTTCTCCAAAAAAGGCCCAGCCACCTGTAAGATTTTTTGGCCCAACAGGTCTGTACCCATCCTACTTAAATGCAATCCGTCTCGCCCATACAACTCTCCTTGTCCCCAGAATGAATCCCAGTGGTCAATGAAATGTACTCCCAAGTCTTTGCAGTGCTCTCCCAGCTCCTCGTTTAGTGCCATAATCCGCGAGTTCCTCTCATTCCCACCACCCATAACGGGGAGCACCCCTGAAACGATGATCCGAGCATTCCTGCTAAGTAGCTTACTAATTAGGTCCTTGTATGTGTCCACCAAACGAACTGATTTCCTCTCCCTGATGTTATTGGACCCCACATGTAATACCACTACCGGATCAGGCCCCGACCCAGCTACAATACCGTCCACTCTATCCCTCAGGTCCTCCACTTTAGCCCCCGGAAAGCACAGAACTGTTCTATTTTTACTGTCCGGACCACAGACAACCTTGTCGATCCCCCGAACTATGCTACTTCCCGCAACCACCAACTTACTTTTGGACCTCGCCCTATTTATCTCCTCTAGTCTCCTATTGTTTACAGCGTCCTCTTCCTCTCCAACAGCCCCACTCGGAATCAATATCGGTATCGGTATCTTTGACCTAGGATTACTCCTATCCTTGTCCCTCCGTCTCTTTCCAGGCCCTGAGCTACCTGGACTACTCCCCTGGTCTTCCCCCGGATCCCTCCTCCTTTTTCCTGGCCTAGACCCCAAGCTACTATCTGTTGCAACTACCTCCATCTCCCCCTCTGTCTCTTCCGAATCGAGCACATCAAATCTGTTTCTGGTGCTGCACTCCCCACTGCCTTTGGACTTTACACCCCTATCTACCTGCTTCTCTGGCCCCCCTTTCCTACCACTTTTGATAGTCCACGCCAAACGCTTTACAGCATTGCTCCGGCCTGGGCCCCCCTCATCTGTCCTACGTACTTTTCTAGCAGCCCCCACCTCATCACCTACCTCATTCACATCAAAGGTTCTACCCCCATGTTTCCTCTTGGAACCACCGACAACCTTCCATCCTTCTCGGAAAGCCACTTTCACAGGCGTAACTCCAGACAGCCCCGCCCTACCAAGTTTTCCCTTCAGCTCAGCAATCTCCCCCTCAAACTTAACAATTGTCTCAAGAACAGGGGCTAGAGAAATTGCTGGAAATTGTTGGTAGATATGGGAACACTTGGCGGCTCGAACTAAATGAAAATAAAAGCAAGGTAATTCCCGTTGGACGCAAGGTAGATATGACGAAGAGATGGAGAGTGGGGGAGTTCTCAATCCCCGAAGGGGAAAGCAAACAAATCACTGTAGGAGAAACGGGAGAGTATGAGTATCTAGGGGTAAGCATAAATATAACGGGAAGAGGGGTGTACAGAAATTACTCAGCCAAACTGATTCTGAAGGGGAAAAGAATTCTGAACCAACTAAAACTTTTAGGGAAAAATAGTTTCAACAAGGTCTTTGTGGGGAAAACACTGTGGGAGAGGGTGGGCTTACCAAGTATAACGTATGTAGCATCGGGTCACTTCGTATAAAAAATAAGATGTATTAGGAATGTGCTACATTTAGTTAGTCATTGAAGTTGACGACACACACAATATCCACTCCATGCAATACGTTGTCAACCTACAAGTAATCGACTCCAATCCGACTTAACCTGACTTGTAAATTCTTGTGGGAAGTTATGCTCAAGCAGGCTCATATATTTCGTTAACGTACGGCGGCTATGCCCGCATTTCGGTTCACAAGGGGACTTGTGAACTGACGGGCGGACGTGGCCGTTGTACGTTGAAGTAATTCATGATCAACATTGACTTGTACTGTCTGTATAAACTTCTCTTATCTGCCATTGTCATTGTGCTTGTAATTTTGTATTGTGGAGACGGACTTGTATAAGCTCAAAGCTTACTGCCGAATCCACGCCGATGTTTATACCATCTTTGTGTATACTGTTATTGACATTCATTGACATTTTGTTTTTTTTTTTTTGAATAAATACTGTTTAAACTAAGTATAACGTATGGCACGGACGTGATTCCATTAAACCAAACCGTTATTAAGAAGTTGGAAAGTACTCAGAATGATGCCGGCAGATGGATAACAGGGTCGAGTAATGCTGCAGCTTTGGAAGCAGTAAGGGGGGAGCTTGGGTGGATGAAAATCAAGGACAGGGTAGATTCGGGAAAACGGTGTTACTTTAACTACTTGAGAAACCTGCCTGACTACCGGTGGTGTAAACTGATGCTCGATACCATTTGGAATTCTAATATAGATACGGGGTGGTCAAAACATGTGAGGGAACTAATGGACAATTACTCTATAGAGGTCACAAACATAGAAGTAGGAATGAAAGAAGGCAAAAGGTTTGTCAAAGAGAGAGTCATGGAAGATTGCAATCGAAACTGGCGAGCAGGGGTTAGCGTGAAAAGATCACTGCAGGGGTTACAATATAAAGAAAAGCCAGCTTTTGAGAACTACCTAGATGGCACCTTTGGAGGGTCACTGCTGTTCAAACTGAGATCAAGATCACTGGAGCTTCGGGGGAAAATTGGGAGAGATGGAGAAAAAGGATGCCAGATGTGCCACTCTGGAGTAGTGGAGACCCTGGAACATTTTCTCTTGGAATGCCCACAGTATATACCTCATAGAATAAAATTTACTGGAAGAATGATGCAGAAGTGGGGTGAAGAAACAAAGGATAGATGGCTGAAGGGGGACACGAGGGAGAGGGTAGGAATGCTTATTGAAGAAATTGAAAAAGAGGAAGTGAGGGACACTATTAAGCAGTTTATATCTGAATGCTGGGAGGAGAGGAAGGGAAGAGGGGGTGGGGTGCAGGGGGAATGATGGCCTTCTCTTATGAGGACCGCAACAAATCAGCGGCTGGCCAAAGAGTTATTATTATTATTATTAATTGAAAAAGCCCGAGATACGTCAATTTCGTACTTTATTATTACAGGCGACTTCAGCGACAGTCAAATGGCCTCAAATGCTTTTCTTAAAAGCATTTATTGAGGAGGCTGTTTGACTGTCGTCCAATGGGAATTGGGAAACGCAGTAAAAAATAGTGCCAGATGAGTAATTTGGGCGTGGTGGAGACTCTGAAACACTTTCTTCTAGAATACCCAAAATACCAGTCTAAAAGAATAAGATTCACTGGGAGTATAATGAGCAAGTGGGATGGGACAATAAAGGACATGTGGTTAGTGGAGACTTAAAGGAGAGAATTAATATGCTAATAGGAGAGATTGGGAAGAATGGGGCAAGGGATGTCATCAAACAGTTCGACTCCGAGTGTTGGGGGAGGGGAGACAGAGCGCAAGATGGCTAACTTGGTGACTGAAACAAATATAAAAATGAATAAATAAGCAACAAAATCCCAAATGATGCAACACAAAAAAAAAGAAACTAATACAAAAAAGGAAAGGAAGGTACCTCTGAAAGTCTTATTCAAAGAACTTCGCCATTAAAAGGCAGTAAATGATTTAGTACAACATTTGCCCCGTAATGAATTTTCACGCACGATGAAGAATGAAAGGTTTTTTCACGCACATTTCGTATGATGTTTTCATATCACGCCATTAACTCCATGCAATGAAAACACTCTAGAATGGCACCATGCAATTAACACCAAGCAATGAAAACACTTTAGAACTGCACGTGGGAGAGCACGTGACGATGTGTTTATCTAGAAATGTTCACTCAATTATTACTGATATCTCTCAATGTCATAGATATTGTCATCCAAACAATGTAATGATATTCACGTCATTTCAAAATAAACTCATCGTGTTGTGATTTGTAATCAGTAGCATCACTGAACTGTTTCTCATCTTCCCTATAAAAAGGGGGAAGGCTATCCGAAAGTTCATTCGTTATTTTGATATTAGCATTACGAGTACAAACAAGAAAAACATCACAATGGCCACAAGAAATGTCATAGTAAGCCTATAGGAACCAGTTTTAGGGATTTCCGACATGAATGTATATAAAGTTGACGATTTGCAGGAAAAAACAGGAGGGGGAGGAGGCCACCTCTATCGCACCCCTAACACTCATATAGATTCGGAAATAATAATATTGGTATATTTGCATCCTACTATATCCAAAATAAATAAAATATAATTTATTATCAAATTATGATAAGTTAATACGATTTCAAACTCATCTTTCTGAATGGTTTATTATTTTTTCTTCCGATTGTTTACCAGTCATGGAGGATTAACTTTCTGGTTCCACCCATTCCCTTACATAAAGTCTTCCCTGATTATCATTTAAAAGTGAGATTATTTATTTATCACCTTTCATAACTATTAACTATAAATAATTTTTATTGTTTCAGGATCAGTTCAGACAAAAGGCAATTTCTCTGAAGAATGATATCGCTATGGTTCGACTCCAGTTGAAAGGAATTCTTAATAGTCACGGTGTGGATGTTGCGTCCCCATTAAAATTAATCGGCTCCGAGAGTACAAAAAATACAAATATGGATTTTAACCTATTACAAGACAAGTGTGACGTAGCTAATAGGCAACAGTCATTCGCTATGGAAAGTTGTTTCTCGCCAGATCCTTCGTCAACCCGTTTACCTTCAAAGAGGCGTTATTTCAGAACACCTATAGCATCATCTACCGTACTTCAGCCAGGCAGATCGTGGGCATCATCAATGGGAAGCAAAACCCGTTCCTCGACATCCAACTTGGGGTTTGATACATTTTCAACTATTGCTTGCAGAACGAACATTACCGTCAGCGAATTAGAACCCACTTTAAGTTTAAGGGAAGACAGTTATGAATATTCAAACTGCGAAATCGTCGAACATCATAAGATTCATAACACACAAACGGTCAACATGGAGCAATCAAACAAAAACGAAGGTTCTATTAAAACAACAGAAGATATTTATGTGGATGGAAGTGTTCAGTTTTGGTCCATGTGTGATTCTCAACCAAAACAAATGAAACGTAGTAAAACAAGTAAACCAATTAAAACCAAACCTATATCATCTACGTCCTCGCGAAAGGCTAACGTTACAGCAATATCATGCAATAGTTCAGTTGGATGTAAAATCGGATGTTGTGGAACAAGTAAAGTCAACAAGAAAAATGTTCTGAAGAAACTGAAAATGTTTTATAAGAAAATTCACAGCAACGGTTCCAAAGAAGTGAAAACATTGGCTATTTTGTGAATATGGTAAACAGCAGGGATGGGATTTTTTTACAAAATTTCCTGATTTCAGTGGAATTCATATCCAAAATGCCGAACTTTTATTATTTTTATAAATTTGCAGAAAAATTGTCTTCATGCAAAGTTGTGGTTTTAAAGTATCTATCAACCAAAATATCATACGTACATTTATGGTTTTGAAAGCGCATAAAGTAACGTACCATTCTCATCCCTGCTAGAACACCCTTGTTTTAGAATTTTGTGCTATTTTTTTAAAGTTTGCTATCTATTAGTGCTAAATGACATTGCAAGTACTGTTGACTTTCATGCTTCAGTGTGCCCATATGTGGAAAATAATTTAAACCCCCCCCCCCCCCTCCCCACCACCACACACACACAAGTCCTCAAATCTCATAGAATCCACTTTGTAAAGTATCGCTTAATATTTCATAAATTATAAGCTCAATGTTCAGATCTGCAGCATTAAGGAAAATGTGTAAGTAACATTAAAATGCAGTTTCAAAAATATTGCTGATCTAAGTAAATATGCTCACTCTCAATGGAAGCCATTTTACGGGCTATTCAGTTCTTAAAATTCACACTATTACTCCCTAGCCGTTACACTGTTGACACTCCTTCACTGTCTGCACCAAAATCTCTTTAAGACAAATGTACAAATGTTGGAAAGTTGTGGTAAAATAATCCAGTCCTTATCAGTTCTGGCGAAAGGTACTTGATACCGACGAAAACAATACCTATTAATTAATTTAAGTAAACTTTATGACGAGTTTATATTTAAAATTGTTTATTAATCTGTTTATTTGTTAATGACTGTTTGAGTCTTTGCATTGTATGATGTTGTTATGTTTATTTTATAAAAAAAAGTGCTATAATCTGTATATAATCAAATTGTATAAACTAACATTGTATATATAAATTTATAACTAGTATAGAAACTGTAAATAAATGATTTATACATAGAATAATTGTTCAGAACTTAATATAACAATATTTCTGATATGCGCGATCGATCTCTCTTGAGCACTTCTTTTCTCAACAGGACTCATACTGCATCAAATTTGAAAAAGAAAAATGGGTACTCTGGGAATTTGAGGTACACCAAACGGTATTTTCAACGTTCAGACCATAGGCTTCACGTTAAAAATATTAATTAATTATTAATTAACAATACAGTTTGGAAGGATGCTGATTTATCGCGGCCCCCGGGAGAGGGGTTCTTCGTTAACCGTGTGCCACAAAATGGCTCTTGTTCCAGTCCTCACGGATGGCTCTTGTTCGCAGCTCCCGGGAACGGACTGTTTGATAATATCACGAACCCCATTCTCCCCAATCTCTCCGATAAGCATTTCCCCATCTGTGTCACCCAAATACCCATATATGCTTCAATCTTCCATTCTAATTCACAATTATATGGTTACACCTCAATTTCACATTTGGAACTCTTTTTTCGGTGTCATTCCCTTTTCCCTTAAACTCTAGTGACCGCGACCTCGTTTTAACAGCGGTAACACCCCCCCCCCCCCCCCCCCACGGTGCCAGCGAGAAGAACTTAACATCCACAGTTTAGAACCTAAACTGTAAACTGTTAAATCTGAATCCTCAATTTTAGATATTTGGGCTTTGGCAGATGAACAGTGTAAGATATCTTGAACACTGGGTTTCAGAAGTCGTCGTTATTCATATCACCTGATCAAGGTGAAGGGTTGCCATCTATATCAAACACGGTATCCCTTTTCGCCACACACCTGGCCTTGACACGATGGACACTTAGAGTCTATGAGTATGAGTATTTACAAATGGGCGTTGGTCCATTCTACTTGCGCTCACCCATCAATCATTCAGATACGTAGGATACCATATCAACTTCAACTGAAAAAGCCCGAGATACGTCAATTTCGTACTTTATTATTACAGGTGACTTCAGCGACAGTCAAATGGCCTCAATAAATGTTTTTCTTAAAACCATTTATTGAGGAGGCTATTTGACTGTCGTTGCTGTCAGTAACACAGTGAACGTGAACGAGTGTAAGGTCCAAGGCCCAATATTTCCAAATATGAATGCTATCTCTCTCCGATTTCTGTTATAACCGAATTTATAAAATCGTCCCCTCTTACTTCCCAGAGAGGTAAGTTGATGTACGCGCAGTGCAAACTACGAAGCATTTAATACAGCCGGCTGGTTTGATGAGTGTTCGCATAGTTTCTTCTATCTTTCCTACTCCAGCAGCATATGTTTTCGTCTAACGTCACTATGCGAAATATTGGAAATACATTGCCATCAAAAGGAGAAACTTTCAGTTACTTCATTTTACTATTTTTTTTCGCACCCGCAAAAGACGATGTTCCGGATGAAGTAATTGTTTCGATTACAAATTAGTTTACGATTTGAATAAAGATGGGATGACCTTGACCTTTATATTGTTTATATGTCCAATGAAGTCGTAAAGAGTTGCATATTTCGTTTCACATGGTGTTTTTTCGGTATGAGTAGGGTCTTATAGGAACGGACAAGGTATTGTGATGAATTGACGGGGCTTCTCCCAGTACTAAGTGGTGGGAGCGAGCGTAATTCGCGAATCATTTGGACCAACGAAGAATTGGAGGAGTATTGTAAAGAACTTTTGTAGACAATTGGGGATCATTTGGGGGCAGAAAGGACCTATATGGAAGGGATGGTCTCCATCTTAGCCCAAGGGGTACAGAGGTTTTAGGAAGAAATATGTTGCAGGTGGTGGAGACTTTTTTGGTATAGGGAGGGAGGGGGGATCAGTGAAGGGGGGAATGAACACGGGAAATGTGTCACCAACCATAGTTGTAAAAAATGGGACAAGGGGGGTAAGAAAAAGGGACCAAAAATCCAAATCAATAGGAATAGCTCCCAAGGAAAGCACAGATACACAAAACAGGATATACAAACACACAGGGACTAGATAATAATGGGACCAGTAGGCGGATGCCAACGTACTTTGATACCCTGGAAGTGGGTTATAGCAACATCCAGGGTCTCCACCGGAAAGTAAGTGAAATTGCTACATTGATCGAGGCAGAGGAGTTGGACCTCATGGGCTTAAGCGAAACGAGGGTTAGGTCCTTGTATGTGTCCACCAAACGAACTGATTTCCTCTCCCTGATGTTATTGGACCCCACATGTAATACCACTACCGGATCAGGCCCCGACCCAGCTACAATACCGTCCACTCTATCCCTCAGGTCCTCCACTTTAGCCCCCGGAAAGCACAGAACTGTTCTATTTTTACTGTCCGGACCACAGACAACCTTGTCGATCCCCCGAACTATGCTACTTCCCGCAACCACCAACTTACTTTTGGACCTCGCCCTATTTATCTCCTCTAGTCTCCTATTGTTTACAGCGTCCTCTTCCTCTCCAACAGCCCCACTCGGAATCAATATCGGTATCGGTATCTTTGACCTAGGATTACTCCTATCCTTGTCCCTCCGTCTCTTTCCAGGCCCTGAGCTACCTGGACTACTCCCCTGGTCTTCCCCCGGATCCCTCCTCCTTTTTCCTGGCCTAGACCCCAAGCTACTATCTGTTGCAACTACCTCCATCTCCCCCTCTGTCTCTTCCGAATCGAGCACATCAAATCTGTTTCTGGTGCTGCACTCCCCACTGCCTTTGGACTTTACACCCCTATCTACCTGCTTCTCTGGCCCCCCTTTCCTACCACTTTTGATAGTCCACGCCAAACGCTTTACAGCATTGCTCCGGCCTGGGCCCCCCTCATCTGTCCTACGTACTTTTCTAGCAGCCCCCACCTCATCACCTACCTCATTCACATCAAAGGTTCTACCCCCATGTTTCCTCTTGGAACCACCGACAACCTTCCATCCTTCTCGGAAAGCCACTTTCACAGGCGTAACTCCAGACAGCCCCGCCCTACCAAGTTTTCCCTTCAGCTCAGCAATCTCCCCCTCAAACTTAACAATTGTCTCAAGAACAGGGGCTAGAGAAATTGCTGGAAATTGTTGGTAGATATGGGAACACTTGGCGGCTCGAACTAAATGAAAATAAAAGCAAGGTAATTCCCGTTGGACGCAAGGTAGATATGACGAAGAGATGGAGAGTGGGGGAGTTCTCAATCCCCGAAGGGGAAAGCAAACAAATCACTGTAGGAGAAACGGGAGAGTATGAGTATCTAGGGGTAAGCATAAATATAACGGGAAGAGGGGTGTACAGAAATTACTCAGCCAAACTGATTCTGAAGGGGAAAAGAATTCTGAACCAACTAAAACTTTTAGGGAAAAATAGTTTCAACAAGGTCTTTGTGGGGAAAACACTGTGGGAGAGGGTGGGCTTACCAAGTATAACGTATGTAGCATCGGGTCACTTCGTATAAAAAATAAGATGTATTAGGAATGTGCTACATTTAGTTAGTCATTGAAGTTGACGACACACACAATATCCACTCCATGCAATACGTTGTCAACCTACAAGTAATCGACTCCAATCCGACTTAACCTGACTTGTAAATTCTTGTGGGAAGTTATGCTCAAGCAGGCTCATATATTTCGTTAACGTACGGCGGCTATGCCCGCATTTCGGTTCACAAGGGGACTTGTGAACTGACGGGCGGACGTGGCCGTTGTACGTTGAAGTAATTCATGATCAACATTGACTTGTACTGTCTGTATAAACTTCTCTTATCTGCCATTGTCATTGTGCTTGTAATTTTGTATTGTGGAGACGGCCTTGTATAAGCTCAAAGCTAACTGCCGAATCCACGCCGATGTTTATACCATCTTTGTGTATACTGTTATTGACATTCATTGACATTTTTTTTTTTTTTTTTTTGAATAAATACTGTTTAAACTAAGTATAACGTATGGCACGGACGTGATTCCATTAAACCAAACCGTTATTAAGAAGTTGGAAAGTACTCAGAATGATGCCGGCAGATGGATAACAGGGTCGAGTAATGCTGCAGCTTTGGAAGCAGTAAGGGGGGAGCTTGGGTGGATGAAAATCAAGGACAGGGTAGATTCGGGAAAACGGTGTTACTTTAACTACTTGAGAAACCTGCCTGACTACCGGTGGTGTAAACTGATGCTCGATACCATTTGGAATTCTAATATAGATACGGGGTGGTCAAAACATGTGAGGGAACTAATGGACAATTACTCTATAGAGGTCACAAACATAGAAGTAGGAATGAAAGAAGGCAAAAGGTTTGTCAAAGAGAGAGTCATGGAAGATTGCAATCGAAACTGGCGAGCAGGGGTTAGCGTGAAAAGATCACTGCAGGGGTTACAATATAAAGAAAAGCCAGCTTTTGAGAACTACCTAGATGGCACCTTTGGAGGGTCACTGCTGTTCAAACTGAGATCAAGATCACTGGAGCTTCGGGGGAAAATTGGGAGAGATGGAGAAAAAGGATGCCAGATGTGCCACTCTGGAGTAGTGGAGACCCTGGAACATTTTCTCTTGGAATGCCCACAGTATATACCTCATAGAATAAAATTTACTGGAAGAATGATGCAGAAGTGGGGTGAAGAAACAAAGGATAGATGGCTGAAGGGGGACACGAGGGAGAGGGTAGGAATGCTTATTGAAGAAATTGAAAAAGAGGAAGTGAGGGACACTATTAAGCAGTTTATATCTGAATGCTGGGAGGAGAGGAAGGGAAGAGGGGGTGGGGTGCAGGGGGAATGATGGCCTTCTCTTATGAGGACCGCAACAAATCAGCGGCTGGCCAAAGAGTTATTATTATTATTATTAATTGAAAAAGCCCGAGATACGTCAATTTCGTACTTTATTATTACAGGCGACTTCAGCGACAGTCAAATGGCCTCAAATGCTTTTCTTAAAAGCATTTATTGAGGAGGCTGTTTGACTGTCGTCCAATGGGAATTGGGAAACGCAGTAAAAAATAGTGCCAGATGAGTAATTTGGGCGTGGTGGAGACTCTGAAACACTTTCTTCTAGAATACCCAAAATACCAGTCTAAAAGAATAAGATTCACTGGGAGTATAATGAGCAAGTGGGATGGGACAATAAAGGACATGTGGTTAGTGGAGACTTAAAGGAGAGAATTAATATGCTAATAGGAGAGATTGGGAAGAATGGGGCAAGGGATGTCATCAAACAGTTCGACTCCGAGTGTTGGGGGAGGGGAGACAGAGCGCAAGATGGCTAACTTGGTGACTGAAACAAATATAAAAATGAATAAATAAGCAACAAAATCCCAAATGATGCAACACAAAAAAAAAAGAAACTAATACAAAAAAGGAAAGGAAGGTACCTCTGAAAGTCTTATTCAAAGAACTTCGCCATTAAAAGCCAGTAAATGATTTAGTACAACATTTGCCCCGTAATGAATTTTCACGCACGATGAAGAATGAAAGGTTTTTTCACGCACATTTCGTATGATGTTTTCATATCACGCCATTAACTCCATGCAATGAAAACACTCTAGAATGGCACCATGCAATTAACACCAAGCAATGAAAACACTTTAGAACTGCACGTGGGAGAGCACGTGACGATGTGTTTATCTAGAAATGTTCACTCAATTATTACTGATATCTCTCAATGTCATAGATATTGTCATCCAAACAATGTAATGATATTCACGTCATTTCAAAATAAACTCATCGTGTTGTGATTTGTAATCAGTAGCATCACTGAACTGTTTCTCATCTTCCCTATAAAAAGGGGGAAGGCTATCCGAAAGTTCATTCGTTATTTTGATATTAGCATTACGAGTACAAACAAGAAAAACACAGTGTCAAAGAATCAAACATGGACCACTATCAAAATGAAAATCAGGTAAGAGCTATCAACATATACAGTAATGCTTCCATCAACTCTGGCTGGTTTAATTTATCATGGATTACAGCTTGGCAACTTCCACAACAAAGTTTATGTCCTCTCAACAGGAGCTCGTTTCCATGAGATATAATTCAGGCTTTGTTTTGGGCACTAGAATTATTTTAGTTATTTAATTTATTTATATATTAAAAGTGTCGTTTTGTGGTCGAGGTTCGTAGACTGAATGGTGTGTTTTGGCAGCTTCCAAAAATCGATAAAAAATGCGAAATTTATTTTACGGTGAAATTATGTTAACATAAATGTCTGTTTTCTCGAGTTAAACTGCGCTGTCGCAACATATCTGATATAACCTAACAAATTTTATTATTCATTAGACAGCAACCTTGTTAGCAACTTATATCAGATTTAATGATAAAACTGACTTTTTTCCGCAACAATGCGCAGTAAAATGGAACGCTGTAGCCACCATTGAAATCTTAGTCAGAAAATTTGGCCGAAAACAGTTTTGCATTACATCTTGTTTCGGTTTATTATGTAATTGAAGGCATTTTTAGTATTTTTGGGGTTGTGGTAAAAATTATAGATTCGACAAAATTTTTCATTTTGTATCAAGAGTAAATGATATGTTATGGAAATTATGACTGAATTACCCTATTCATTCTCCACCCCTTAATTCACCCACTCAAAGCATCACGTTGCAAATATTGATTGGTCTACCCCACACTCTAACTCAGAAGCCATCCTATGTATTGAAAGTATGAGTATCATCTTCCTGTTCCGACAAAGCGGTCTCTCCTTTGAAAGGGCTAAGTATCATGAAAGTGCCGGAATAACCATATCACAATGGCCACAAGAAATGTCATAGTAAGCCTATAGGAACCAGTTTTAGGGATTTCCGACATGAATGTATATAAAGTTGACGATTTGCAGGAAAAAACAGGAGGGGGAGGAGGCCACCTCTATCGCACCCCTAACACTCATATAGATTCGGAAATAATAATATTGGAATATTTGCATCCTACTATATCCAAAATAAATAAAATATAATTTATTATCAAATTATGATAAGTTAATACGATTTCAAACTCATCTTTCTGAATGGTTTATTATTTTTTCTTCCGATTGTTTACCAGTCATGGAGGATTAACTTTCTGGTTCCACCCATTCCCTTACATAAAGTCTTCCCTGATTATCATTTAAAAGTGAGATTATTTATTTATCACCTTTCATAACTATTAACTATAAATAATTTTTATTGTTTCAGGATCAGTTCAGACAAAAGGCAATTTCTCTGAAGAATGATATCGCTATGGTTCGACTCCAGTTGAAAGGAATTCTTAATAGTCACGGTGTGGATGTTGCGTCCCCATTAAAATTAATCGGCTCCGAGAGTACAAAAAATACAAATATGGATTTTAACCTATTACAAGACAAGTGTGACGTAGCTAATAGGCAACAGTCATTCGCTATGGAAAGTTGTTTCTCGCCAGATCCTTCGTCAACCCGTTTACCTTCAAAGAGGCGTTATTTCAGAACACCTATAGCATCATCTACCGTACTTCAGCCAGGCAGATCGTGGGCATCATCAATGGGAAGCAAAACCCGTTCCTCGACATCCAACTTGGGGTTTGATACATTTTCAACTATTGCTTGCAGAACGAACATTACCGTCAGCGAATTAGAACCCACTTTAAGTTTAAGGGAAGACAGTTATGAATATTCAAACTGCGAAATCGTCGAACATCATAAGATTCATAACACACAAACGGTCAACATGGAGCAATCAAACAAAAACGAAGGTTCTATTAAAACAACAGAAGATATTTATGTGGATGGAAGTGTTCAGTTTTGGTCCATGTGTGATTCTCAACCAAAACAAATGAAACGTAGTAAAACAAGTAAACCAATTAAAACCAAACCTATATCATCTACGTCCTCGCGAAAGGCTAACGTTACAGCAATATCATGCAATAGTTCAGTTGGATGTAAAATCGGATGTTGTGGAACAAGTAAAGTCAACAAGAAAAATGTTCTGAAGAAACTGAAAATGTTTTATAAGAAAATTCACAGCAACGGTTCCAAAGAAGTGAAAACATTGGCTATTTTGTGAATATGGTAAACAGCAGGGATGGGATTTTTTTACAAAATTTCCTGATTTCAGTGGAATTCATATCCAAAATGCCGAACTTTTATTATTTTTATAAATTTGCAGAAAAATTGTCTTCATGCAAAGTTGTGGTTTTAAAGTATCTATCAACCAAAATATCATACGTACATTTATGGTTTTGAAAGCGCATAAAGTAACGTACCATTCTCATCCCTGCTAGAACACCCTTGTTTTAGAATTTTGTGCTATTTTTTTTAAAGTTTGCTATCTATTAGTGCTAAATGACATTGCAAGTACTGTTGACTTTCATGCTTCAGTGTGCCCATATGTGGAAAATAATTTAACCCCCCCCCCCTCCCCACCACCACACACACACAAGTCCTCAAATCTCATAGAATCCACTTTGTAAAGTATCGCTTAATATTTCATAAATTATAAGCTCAATGTTCAGATCTGCAGCATTAAGGAAAATGTGTAAGTAACATTAAAATGCAGTTTCAAAAATATTGCTGATCTAAGTAAATATGCTCACTCTCAATGGAAGCCATTTTACGGGCTATTCAGTTCTTAAAATTCACACTATTACTCCCTAGCCGTTACACTGTTGACACTCCTTCACTGTCTGCACCAAAATCTCTTTAAGACAAATGTACAAATGTTGGAAAGTTGTGGTAAAATAATCCAGTCCTTATCAGTTCTGGCGAAAGGTACTTGATACCGGCGAAAACAATACCTATTAATTAATTTAAGTAAACTTTATGACGAGTTTATATTTAAAATTGTTTATTAATCTGTTTATTTGTTAATGACTGTTTGAGTCTTTGCATTGTATGATGTTGTTATGTTTATTTTATAAAAAAAGTGCTATAATCTGTATATAATCAAATTGTATAAACTAACATTGTATATATAAATTTATAACTAGTATAGAAACTGTAAATAAATGATTTATACATAGAATAATTGTTCAGAACTTAATATAACAATATTTCTGATATGCACGATCGATCTCTCTTGAGCACTTCTTTTCTCAACAGGACTCATACTGCATCAAATTTGAAAAAGAAAAATGGGTACTCTGGGAATTTGAGGTACACCAAACGGTATTTTCAACGTTCAGACCATAGGCTTCACGTTAAAAATATTAATTAATTATTAATTAACAATACAGTTTGGAAGGATGCTGATTTATCGCGGCCCCCGGGAGAGGGGTTCTTCGTTAACCGTGTGCCACAAAATGGCTCTTGTTCCAATCCTCACGGATGGCTCTTGTTCGCAGCTCCCGGGAACGGACAGTTTGATAATATCACGAACCCCATTCTCCCCAATCTCTCCGATAAGCATTTCCCCATCTGTGTCACCCAAATACCCATATATGCTTCAATCTTCCATTCTAATTCACAATTATATGGTTACACCTCAATTTCACATTTGGAACTCTTTTTTCGGTGTCATTCCCTTTTCCCTTAAACTCTAGTGACCGCGACCTCGTTTTAACAGCGGTGCCACCCCCCCCCCCCCCCCACGGTGCCAGCGAGAAGAACTTAACATCCACAGTTTAGAACCTAAACTGTAAACTGTTAAATCTGAATCCTCAATTTTAGATATTTGGGCTTTGGCAGATGAACAGTGTAAGATATCTTGAACACTGGGTTTCAGAAGTCGTCGTTATTCATATCACCTGATCAAGGTGAAGGGTTGCCATCTATATCAAACACGGTATCCCTTTTCGCCACACACCTGACCTTGACACGATGGACACTTAGAGTCTATGAGTATGAGTATTTACAAATGGGCGTTGGTCCATTCTACTTGCGCTCACCCATCAATCATTCAGATACGTAGGATACCATATCAACTTCAACTGAAAAAGCCCGAGATACGTCAATTTCGTACTTTATTATTACAGGTGACTTCAGCGACAGTCAAATGGCCTCAATAAATGTTTTTCTTAAAACCATTTATTGAGGAGGCTATTTGACTGTCGTTGCTGTCAGTAAAGCAGTGAACGTGAACGAGTGTAAGGTCCTAGGCCCAATATTTCCAAATATGAATGCTATCTCTCTCCGATTTCTGTTATAACCGAATTTATAAAATCGTCCCCTCTTACTTCCCAGAGAGGCAAGTTGATGTACGCGCAGTGCAAACTACGAAGCATTTAATACAGCCGGCTGGTTTGATGAGTGTTCGCATAGTTTCTTCTATCTTTCCTACTCCAGCAGCATATGTTTTCGTCTAACGTCACTATGCGAAATATTGGAAATACATTGCCATCAAAAGGAGAAACTTTCAGTTACTTCATTTTACTATTTTTTTTCGCACCCGCAAAAGACGATGTTCCGGATGAAGTAATTGTTTCGATTACAAATTAGTTTACGATTTGAATAAAGATGGGATGACCTTGACCTTTATATTGATTATATGTCCAATGAAGTCGTAAAGAGTTGCATATTTCGTTTCACATGGTGTTTTTTCGGTATGAGTAGGGTCTTATAGGAACGGACAAGGTATTGTGATGAATTGACGGGGCTTCTCCCAGTACTAAGTGGTGGGAGCGAGCGTAATTCGCGAATCATTTGGACCAACGAAGAATTGGAGGAGTATTGTAAAGAACTTTTGTAGACAATTGGGGATCATTTGGGGGCAGAAAGGACCTATATGGAAGGGATGGTCTCCATCTTAGCCCAAGGGGTACAGAGGTTTTAGGAAGAAATATGTTGCAGGTGGTGGAGACTTTTTTGGTATAGGGAGGGAGGGGGGATCAGTGAAGGGGGGAATGAACACGGGAAATGTGTCACCAACCATAGTTGTAAAAAATGGGACAAGGGGGGTAAGAAAAAGGGACCAAAAATCCAAATCAATAGGAATAGCTCCCAAGGAAAGCACAGATACACAAAACAGGATATACAAACACACAGGGACTAGATAATAATGGGACCAGTAGGCGGATGCCAACGTACTTTGATACCCTGGAAGTGGGTTATAGCAACATCCAGGGTCTCCACCGGAAAGTAAGTGAAATTGCTACATTGATCGAGGCAGAGGAGTTGGACCTCATGGGCTTAAGCGACGAGGGTAAGGCACGAGGAACGGGTAGACCAGGTAAGGGGTACGTATGGGTAGGGTGTAGGGCGAACGGAAGGCCTGAAAAAAGGGGGAGGGGTAGGCATGTACATTAAAGAGGATTTAAAACCGTCGCTGATCACAGACCTGGAAAACATCAGCACCCCGGCTGAGGTATCGACAGAAATTGGATGGGTAAGGATCAGTCTGAAAAACAAATGTGTTGCCCTTGGGTTGTATATTCTGCGGTGGAGGGAAGCAAACCCGAATGGAATGATTCGATATACTCAACACTAAGATCCAATAATACCGAACTACAAAACAAGGGGCTGGGTATAATTCTGATGGGTGACTTTAATGGCCACATAGGTAAAAATGAAGAAAGCATAGAGGGTGGGGACAAAAATGTCAACAGGAATGGAAGGAAGTTGTTGAACTTCACAAACGAGGTCGGTCTGAAAATTCTGAACTGGGGCGCGAGGTGCAAGGGGAAATGGACCTGGGAGAGGAACGACAGAAAATCAATAATGACTACATTCTCACAGATATTAATTTATGGAGGGAGGTGATAGGAGTAGAAGTGGATGATGCGGGTAAAATGGAGGTGGATAGTGATCACAGCTTGATTACAGTGACGATCAGGGCCAAAAATCTAGTAAAAAGCAAAGGAAGCTTTAAGGAGATTTGGGAACTCAGAAAGGAAACTGACTGGGCGAAGTTCAATAAAAAGCTGAAACCAAAGCTTGCAACAGTACCCAAGAGGGGCAGTGTTCAGAAGATGACTGACGCCATTGTTGCGAGTCTGGTGCAGGCAGGGAAGGAAAGTGTAGGAAAGATCAGGGTGCCAACACGTGAACTTGGGTACAGAGTTAATGAAGAGCTGAAAATGGCCATAAGCTACTTTAGTAACGTACCATTCTCATCCCTGCTAGAACACCTTTGTTATTGAACTTTGTGCTATTTTTTAAAGTTTTTTTTATCTATAAGTGCTAAACGACATTGCAAGTACTGTTGATTTTCATGATTCAGTGTGTCCATATGTGGAAAGGAATTTACCCCCCCCCCCCCCTCCCCCACACACACACAAATCTCAAATCTCATAGAATCCACTTTGTAAAGTAGCGCTTAATATTTCATAAATTATAAGCTCAATGTTCAGATCTACAGCATTAAGGAAAATGTGTAAGTAACATTAAAATGTAGTTTCAAAAATATTACTGATCTAGGAAGCCATTTTACGGGCAATTCAGTTCTATAAATTCCTACTATTACTCCCTAGCCGTTACACTTTTGGCACTCCTTCACTGTCTGCACCAAAAATCTCTTTACGACAAATATAGAAATGTTGGAAAAATGTGGCAAAATAAAGGTACCTGATACCGGCGAAAACAAAACCTATTAATTAATTTAAGTAAACGTTATGACGAGTTTAGATTCAAAATTGTTTATTAATCTGCTTATTTGTTAATGACTGTTTGAGTCTTTGCATTGCATGATGTTGATATGTTTATTTTTTAAAAAGTGCTATAATCTGTATATAATCAAATTGTAAAAACTAACACTGTATATATGAATTCATAACTAGTATAGAAACTGTAAATAAATGATTTATACATAGAATTATTGTTCAGAATTTAATATAACCATATTTCTGATATGCGCGATCGATCTCTCCTGAGCACTTTTTTCTCAACATTACTCATACTACGTCCAAATTGAAGAAGAAAAATGGGTACTCTGGGAATTTGAGGTACACCAAACGATATTTTCAACGTCCAGACCATAGGCTTCACTTTACAAATATTAATTAATCTTATAACAAAACAGTTTGGCATGATGCTGATTTATCGCGACCCCAGGAGAGGGGTTATTCGTTAAGGCTGTGCCTCAAAATGGCCCTTATTCCAATCGTCACGGATGTGCTCTCTTCCCAGCTCCCGGGAACGGACTGTTTGATAATATCACGAACCCCATTCTCCCCAATCTTTCCGATAAGCATATTCCCCTCTGTGTCACTCAATACCCATATATGCTTCAGTCTTCCATTCTAATTCACAATTATATGGTTACACCTCAATTTCACATTTGGAACTCTTTTTTCGGTGTCATTCCCTTTTCCCATTAAACTCTAGCGACCGCGACCTCGTTTTAACAGCGGTGCCACCCCCCAACCCCCTCTTACCCCACGGTGCCACCGAGAAGAACTTGGCTTCTTGGCCACCTTAACATCCATAGTTTAGAACCTAAACTGTTAAATGTGAATCCTCAATTTTAGATATTTGGGCTTTTGCAGATGAACAGCATAGGATATCTTGATCCCTGGGTTTCAGAAGTCGTCGTTATTCATAGCGCCTGATCCGGGTGAAGGGTTGCCATCTATATCGAACACGATATCCCTTTTCGACACAGATCCGGCCTTGACACGATGAACACTGAGTGTCTATGAGTATGAGTATTTATAAATGGGCGTTGGTCCATTCTACTTGCGCTCACCCATCAAACCTTCAGAAATGTAGGATACCATATCAACTTCAATTCAACAAGGAGCCGACTGGAAGCAGTTTCGGGAAAAACTAAAACCAAGTCTTGAATGTATACCTTGGGATGCAAATGTCCAGAGTATTTCAGATGGCATAGTAAATAGCCTAACAGAGGCAGGGAAGGATTGTATAGGAAGGGTGAGGGTCCCAACGAGAGAGCTCGGATACAGGGTTAACGAGGGACTGAAAAAGGCTATAAAAGAAAGGAAGGTAAAATGCGCTGCTCACAGAAGAAGTAGGAAGCTTAAAGGGGTGGATAACAATGACACGAGACTAATGAAAGGAGAATATGAACTGGCACGGAAAAAGGTGAATGAGATAAAGAATAATAATAGGAAGGAGCGCAATTGCAGTCTTGCCAGAACAATAAAGAAAACGGGGGGTTCGAGCTCAAACGTATTTTGGAACTGGGTAAATAAACGGGGGAAAAGTAGTGTGCAGAGTATCAAAGTGGATGGGGAAAGTACAGAAGATAAAGGCCGTATCGCTTCAGAGTTAGTCAAGCACTGGGAAAAGATAAACGATAGGCGATGGAGCAGTGGGTCCCCACCAAAAAGAAATACACTGGTGGAGGAGAACCTATCCAATCGTGTATGTAGCGAAATAACGGCAGAAGAGGTGCGGAACGTGGTCTCGAAATTAAAAAATGGTAAAGCGGGAGGGACTGATGAAATTCCGAACGAATTCCTCAAAAATGGAGGGGAGGCACTTATTGAAGTCCTGACAACCTTTTCAACCTGGCTCTGCGAAAGCAAAAGGTCCCCAGAGAGTGGAGGGAAAGTAAGGTGTCGTTCATACACAAAAAGGGGGAAAGGAAGTTCTAGATAACTATAGGGGGATATCAGTTAGTAGTAACATCGGAAAAGTATTCTGTAAGGTCATATACGGTAGACTTGAGGAAGTTATTGAAGAGAAAGGTTTTTTAGGAGAAATTCAAAATGGTTTCAGGAAAGGTCGAAGAGTCACTGATCACCTATTTACACTCGCCCAACTGATAGAATCAACAAAGGCTGAAAAGAAAAAGATGTTTCTGGCATTTCTAGATGTGAAAAAAGCGTACGACCGAGTGTGGAGGGAAGGTATGTGGCGAAAGCTCGAGGGCATCGGATTGGGGGGTGACTTTGTGGGAATCATGAAAGCACTGTATACAGATGTGCAAATCCAACTCAGTCTAGGGAGTATCACTACAAAACGAGTCCCTATGGATATAGGCCTCAAGCAGGGGTGTATCTTTTCACCGATTTTGTTTGCATTGTATGTTAAAGATGTAGGGGACGAACTAATTCAGAGTGCGGAGGGGGTAAATGTTGGAGACATAAAGGTACCAGGCTTATTCTTTGCGGACGACATGGTGTTAATGTCTAGAACTGAACAGGGGCTAGAGAAATTGCTGGAAATTGTTGGTAGATATGGGAACACTTGGCGGCTCGAACTAAATGAAAATAAAAGCAAGGTAATTCCCGTTGGACGCAAGGTAGATATGACGAAGAGATGGAGAGTGGGGGAGTTCTCAATCCCCGAAGGGGAAAGCAAACAAATCACTGTAGGAGAAACGGGAGAGTATGAGTATGAGTATCTAGGGGTAAGCATAAATATAACGGGAAGAGGGGTGTACAGAAATTACTCAGCCAAACTGATTCTGAAGGGGAAAAGAATTCTGAACCAACTAAAACTTTTAGGGAAAAATAGTTTCAACAAGGTCTTTGTGGGGAAAACACTGTGGGAGAGGGTGGGCTTACCAAGTTGAACTATCCGACCACTCCAGTAATCTCCCAGGCCAACCGCTGTACTGACCGTTAATATTTGTCTAATACTCATACCAAACTGCCACCGAACTTGTGGCTAAATCATACCCTCCTTGATGTATATACATATTTTTCACATCTTTCTGTTTCTAACTGTAAATATCCTTCTTCCTCTAGAATTGCTTGTCTATTTTTCTCCAACTGATGATGACTCCAATTGTACTTGTGTGTTAACCATTGAAGTGTGTGCGCTCCGGGCAGGTGTGTTCTCGTCCAGACTGATGCTATCCCAGGCTCAAACGACCAACTCTTCTTATGCAATTCGAAGTAATGTTAAGCTACATGGCTGATATAAATACTTACAGAATGAGAGTTGGTCTTTTTGTGCCAAGAGCTAGATCAGGTAAGCCCCCAAAAAAGAGGCTAGACTACAATTGCTTAATATTGATAATGTTAGTGTACAACTTCGGCCCAAAGGGACTATCTCTAATGATCTCGTTGCTTGTAACTCAAAAATTGTCATCGCACTCGATCCTCCATAGTTTTCCTGAACAGAGGCCGACCAAACCAGCTCTTGACAGCCCCGTAATTACATCAATGCCACAATCTAACTTTTTGGATGCCCTAAAGACATCGGTAGTATACTTTTTCAAACTCTTATTGAAGTGTGGTGACATTGAAATCAACCCCGGTCCACCATCTGATAGTATGAAGAGTAGTCACAACTGTTTGAAAATAGTTCATCTCAATATTCAAAGTATCAAGCCCAAACTAGACATTGTGCAGTACGAATTTCTATCATTCGATATACTGGCATTAACCGAAACGTGGCTTTGTGACACAGTTGGCACCGGCGAAGTCTCATTACATGGCTTCCAGGAGCCTCTTCGTTTGGATCGCACTTCAAGAGGTGGTGGCGTGGCTATTTATGTCAAGTGTGGAATCCCATTTCGTCCCAGGCCAGATCTCCAACATCCCAATCTAGAATGCTTGTGGATAGAAATATTGAAATACAGAGGACATTCGCTCCTTCTAGGTGTATTTTACCGACCTCCAAATAGCCCAGTGGACCTTTGGGATTCAATATCCATGTCTATTGAAAAGGGTAGAGACACATCTATAGCTGACCTTATAGTCACCGGAGACTTTAATGACAATCAACTTGCCCCTTCCCGTAACGGTTTCTCTAAATTACTCCATTACTTTAACTTAAGACAGACCGTGAACGAAGCTACTTGCTTCACAGAGTCCTCATCGACATTGCTTGACGTCTTTGCCGTTAGCGATACAGTGAAAGTAAAAAGATGTGAAGTTCTTGATCCAATCATACCCGACCTTACTCGTTATCACTGTCCTATTTCAATAGAAGTTAACTACTCGAAACCAGCCCTTTCCTCTTTTAAGAGAACGGTATGGCAATACGACAAGGGTAATTATGAACTTTTAAATGAGACATTTTCTAACACGAACTGGGATGTTATTTTTGACACCCCATGCCCTGACGACATTGTCGAAACTTTCACAGATACCATACTCCACACCGCATCCCTTCACATTCCTAACAAAGTTGTCACCATTCGGACAGGGCAGCCCAAATGGATGCATAATGAAATTAGATTGCTGATCAGGCAGCGAAAACGACTCTATCACACCGCCAAACGCACAAAAAGACAGCAAGACTGGGCCAAATATAAAAAGAAGCGGAATGAGGTTGTTTCGGCTGTTAGAAAATCCAAAGCTTTGCATGCGTCCAAAATTCAAACTATTCTACAAAGCAAAACAACCTCTCCGTCTCATTGGTGGAAAACACTGAAATCTCTTTTTGGGAGTGTAAATGCACCAGGTATACCCTCGCTTCTCTATTCCAATACCGTGTACTCCGCCAATGCCGATAAAGCTGAAATATTTAACGAATATTTCAGCTCCATATCAACTGTCGACGACTCGAGAGCTTTGCTACCCGAAACCAAAATGAAGATTTCCAAAGTTCTTGACGATATTACTCTACTCTCCACTGATGTGTATGCTGCAATGAAAACCCTTAAAACGTCAAAAGCATCGGGTCCTGATTTGATTAACCCACGAGTTCTCAAAGAATGCAAATCCTCCTTGTGTGAGCCCCTTTCAATATTATTCAATATACTGTTGAACAACTCACATTTCCCGACCAAGTGGAAACAAGCAAATGTCACCCCCGTTTTGAAAAAACAACCCTCCAACATTGTTAGTAACTACCGTCCAATATCGCTTATCAGCTGTGTGGGAAAATTATTTGAAAAATGTATTTTTAAACGGCTATGGGAATTCCTGATCGAAAATAATATTCTCTCACAGTTTCAATCTGGATTTACACCTGGTGACTCGACTGTACTTCAGCTGACTGACATATACGACGAGTTCTGCCAAGCGCTTGACGAGGGCAAAGAGGTGAGGGTTGTATTTTGTGATGTCAGCAAGGCTTTCGATAAAGTCTGGCATAAGGGGCTCATCCACAAACTAGAAAACATTGGTATTTCTGGTAAACTTCTACTGTTTCTGAAATCGTATCTCTCAGAAAGATCCCAGAGAGTAGTGATTGGGTCAGAGGGATCCTCGTGGAGATCAATTAATGCGGGTGTACCACAGGGATCAATTTTAGGTCCCTTACTTTTTTTAATCTACATCAATGACATAACCGATGACATTCTCAGTAGTATACGTTTATTTGCTGATGATACATCCCTATACCTAATAATTGATGACCCAATACAAGCTTCGTCGATAATAAATCGCGACCTAACTTCTATTGACCAGTGGGCCAATTCATGGCTGGTAGAATTCAACCCAAATAAAACAGAAAGCCTTCTCATGTCTCGGAAAAGGGGCCCCAATCCTCACCCTACTCTACTTCTTGCCAACTCGCAAATCTTAGAAGTTTCCACCCACAAACATCTGGGAATCACATTTAATAACACATGTACGTGGAACGACCATATTGACCATATCTGTGTGAAAGCTTGGTCTAGGTTAGACCTTCTAAGAAAGTACAAATTCTTCCTAGACCGATCTGTCCTCGAGAAAATTTATTTTGCGTTTGTAAGACCCCTACGCGAATATGCAGATGTAGTATGGGACAACTGCTCCGCACTCAAAGCTGAGGAACTGGAGAGGGTCCAGATAGCAGCAGCAAGGCTTGTCACAGGGGCAACACTCAGTGCCAATAAGGCCTTGTTGTACACCGAAACAGGATGGGAACCACTTCGTGAAAGACGACGCAAACATAAATTAATCCAGTTTTTTAAAATGTATCACAATATCACACCACAATACCTGTCCTGTAAAGTTCCGCCAAAGATCTCGGAACTAACATCCACTTCCAATCTTAGAACAGCCGAAAACCATCGAATCCCAACCTGCAGGACCGAACTGTACAGGTCTTCTTTCATTCCTAACGTGACTGATCAGTGGAACAATATACCCCTCCCAATTCGTACGAACTCTTCGTTGAATAACTTCAAAGGTTTCTTAAACAAAGGCAATTTAAGACCACCAAATTTCTATTGTGCTGCCAAATCCCGCCTCGCCCAAATTGTTCACTGCAGACTTAGGCTGCACTGTAGTCATCTCAAAGCTCACCTGTTCAATAACCATCTGTCCAGCAGTCCCTTATGCGACTGTGGTGAATTTGAAACACCAGAGCACTACTTCTTACACTGTCCGCGATTTACAACTGCCCGAAATTGCACCATCAGCCAATTACCTATTGCATTGGACACATCAACCCTGCTGTACGGCTCTGAATTTCTGAGCAATGAGGAGAATCACAAGCTATTTGAGGTGGTTCACAATTTTATTCTACTCAGTAAGCGATTTTAACGAAATTCAATCCGCCTCCCTCCGGCCTTTTGGTGCGAAATTAAAATAACTCTGGCTTCTGTTCACCATGTCCGCTATCCTGCCGGAGGCCAACCAGTACGGCTTTCAGCCACTGATGGCCATGCCTTCCCTCCCTGATGGGATGTAAACGCCTTGCAACTTAGCTTAGTATCGTGGACTCTGTTGCCACTGACCTTATGTTCTAGCCAATTCTGCCAATTGTGACTGTCGTGTCGCCCTAACTTCGCGGGGTCCTTGCATTCTCTGCGAAGCACCCCTGTCCGTTGCGCCACACACTTAAAAGAAAATGTATACATTGTCTCACTGTCATCTCTCCGTGTTACTCTGTTTCTTTCTTTCTTTCCTTCTCTTCTCACTCTACATCGCTCTTATCCTATCTTACTGTTTCTCAGCCAAAGGTAAACATATCGAACATGAACGAACCAATCTGCCGCAGTGTTATAAATAGTTGATTTTGCCGTGGAAACAGCCTTCCATAAGCTATTTAGCTTTATGCTGAATCCACTTCCTTCAATTGCTGTATATTCTGTTATTTTTTAGTGTATATGTTTACTTTGGAAATAAATATTGTTTAAACTAAGTATAACGTATGGCACGGACGTGATTCCATTAAACCAAACCGTTATTAAGAAGTTGGAAAGTACTCAGAATGATGCCGGCAGATGGATAACAGGGTCGAGTAATGCTGCAGCTTTGGAAGCAGTAAGGGGGGAGCTTGGGTGGATGAAAATCAAGGACAGGGTAGATTCGGGAAAACGGTGTTACTTTAACTACTTGAGAAACCTGCTTGACTACCGGTGGTGTAAACTGATGCTCGATACCATTTGGAATTCTAATATAGATACGGGGTGGTCAAAACATGTGAGGGAACTAATGGACAATTACTCTATAGAGGTCACAAACATAGAAGTAGGAATGAAAGAAGGCAAAAGGTTTGTCAAAGAGAGAGTCATGGAAGATTGCAATCGAAACTGGCGAGCAGGGGTTAGTGTGAAAAGATCACTGCAGGGGTTACAATATAAAGAAAAGCCAGCTTTTGAGAACTACCTAGATGGCACCTTTGGAGGGTCACTGCTGTTCAAACTGAGATCAAGATCACTGGAGCTTCGGGGGAAAATTGGGAGAGATGGAGAAAAAGGATGCCAGATGTGCCACTCTGGAGTAGTGGAGACCCTGGAACATTTTCTCTTGGAATGCCCACAGTATATACCTCATAGAATAAAATTTACTGGAAGAATGATGCAGAAGTGGGGTGAAGAAACAAAGGATAGATGGCTGAAGGGGGACACGAGGGAGAGGGTAGGAATGCTTATTGAAGAAATTGAAAAAGAGGAAGTGAGGGACACTATTAAGCAGTTTATATCTGAATGCTGGGAGGAGAGGAGGGGAAGAGGGGGTGGGGTGCAGGGGGAATGATGGCCTTCTCTTATGAGGACCGCAACAAATCAGCGGCTGGCTGCACCCCACCCCCTCTTCCCCTCCTCTCCTCCCAGCATTCAGATATAAACTGCTTAATAGTGTCCCTCACTTCCTCTTTTTCAATTTCTTCAATAAGCATTCCTACCCTCTCCCTCGTGTCCCCCTTTATTGAGGAGGCTGTTTGACTGTCGTCCAATGGGAATTGGGAAACGCAGTGAAAAAATAGTGCCAGATGAGTAATTTGGGCGTGGTGGAGACTCTGAAACACTTTCTTCTAGAATACCCAAAATACCAGTCTAAAAGAATAAGATTCACTGGGAGTATAATGAGCAAGTGGGATGGGACAATAAAGGACATGTGGTTAGTGGAGACTTAAAGGAGAGAATTAATATGCTAATAGGAGAGATTGGGAAGAATGGGGCAAGGGATGTCATCAAACAGTTCGACTCCGAGTGTTGGGGGAGGGGAGACAGAGCGCAAGATGGCTAACTTGGTGACTGAAACAAATATAAAAATGAATAAATAAGCAACAAAATCCCAAATGATGCAACACAAAAAAAAGAAACTAATACAAAAAAGGAAAGGAAGGTACCTCTGAAAGTCTTATTCAAAGAACTTCGCCATTAAAAGCCAGTAAATGATTTAGTACAACATTTGCCCCGTAATGAATTTTCACGCACGATGAAGAATGAAAGGTTTTTTCACGCACATTTCGTATGATGTTTTCATATCACGCCATTAACTCCATGCAATGAAAACACTCTAGAATGGCACCATGCAATTAACACCAAGCAATGAAAACACTTTAGAACTGCACGTGGGAGAGCACGTGACGATGTGTTTATCTAGAAATGTTCACTCAATTATTACTGATATCTCTCAATGTCATAGATATTGTCATCCAAACAATGTAATGATATTCACGTCATTTCAAAATAAACTCATCGTGTTGTGATTTGTAATCAGTAGCATCACTGAACTGTTTCTCATCTTCCCTATAAAAAGGGGGAAGGCTATCCGAAAGTTCATTCGTTATTTTGATATTAGCATTACGAGTACAAACAAGAAAAACACAGTGTCAAAGAATCAAACATGGACCACTATCAAAATGAAAATCAGGTAAGAGCTATCAACATATACAGTAATGCTTCCATCAACTCTGGCTGGTTTAATTTATCATGGATTACAGCTTGGCAACTTCCACAACAAAGTTTATGTCCTCTCAACAGGAGCTCGTTTCCATGAGATATAATTCAGGCTTTGTTTTGGGCACTAGAATTATTTTAGTTATTTAATTTATTTATATATTAAAAGTGTCGTTTTGTGGTCGAGGTTCGTAGACTGAATGGTGTGTTTTGGCAGCTTCCAAAAATCGATAAAAAATGCGAAATTTATTTTACGGTGAAATTATGTTAACATAAATGTCTGTTTTCTCGAGTTAAACTGCGCTGTCGCAACATATCTGATATAACCTAACAAATTTTATTATTCATTAGACAGCAACCTTGTTAGCAACTTATATCAGATTTAATGATAAAACTGACTTTTTTTCGCAACAATGCGCAGTAAAATGGAACGCTGTAGCCACCATTGAAATCTTAGTCAGAAAATTTGGCCGAAAACAGTTTTGCATTACATCTTGTTTCGGTTTATTATGTAATTGAAGGCATTTTTAGTATTTTTGGGGTTGTGGTAAAAATTATAGATTCGACAAAATTTTTCATTTTGTATCAAGAGTAAATGATATGTTATGGAAATTATGACTGAATTACCCTATTCATTCTCCACCCCTTAATTCACCCACTCAAAGCATCACGTTGCAAATATTGATTGGTCTGCCCCACACTCTAACTCAGAAGCCATCCTATGTATTGAAAGTATGAGTATCATCTTCCTGTTCCGACAAAGCGGTCTCTCCTTTGAAAGGGCTAAGTATCATGAAAGTGCCGGAATAACCATATCACAATGGCCACAAGAAATGTCATAGTAAGCCTATAGGAACCAGTTTTAGGGATTTCCGACATGAATGTATATAAAGTTGACGATTTGCAGGAAAAAACAGGAGGGGGAGGAGGCCACCTCTATCGCACCCCTAACACTCATATAGATTCGGAAATAATAATATTGGTATATTTGCATCCTACTATATCCAAAATAAATAAAATATAATTTATTATCAAATTATGATAAGTTAATACGATTTCAAACTCATCTTTCTGAATGGTTTATTATTTTTTCTTCCGATTGTTTACCAGTCATGGAGGATTAACTTTCTGGTTCCACCCATTCCCTTACATAAAGTCTTCCCTGATTATCATTTAAAAGTGAGATTATTTATTTATCACCTTTCATAACTATTAACTATAAATAATTTTTATTGTTTCAGGATCAGTTCAGACAAAAGGCAATTTCTCTGAAGAATGATATCGCTATGGTTCGACTCCAGTTGAAAGGAATTCTTAATAGTCACGGTGTGGATGTTGCGTCCCCATTAAAATTAATCGGCTCCGAGAGTACAAAAAATACAAATATGGATTTTAATCTATTACAAGACAAGTGTGACGTAGCTAATAGGCAACAGTCATTCGCTATGGAAAGTTGTTTCTCGCCAGATCCTTCGTCAACCCGTTTACCTTCAAAGAGGCGTTATTTCAGAACACCTATAGCATCATCTACCGTACTTCAGCCAGGCAGATCGTGGGCATCATCAATGGGAAGCAAAACCCGTTCCTCGACATCCAACTTGGGGTTTGATACATTTTCAACTATTGCTTGCAGAACGAACATTACCGTCAGCGAATTAGAACCCACTTTAAGTTTAAGGGAAGACAGTTATGAATATTCAAACTGCGAAATCGTCGAACATCATAAGATTCATAACACACAAACGGTCAACATGGAGCAATCAAACAAAAACGAAGGTTCTATTAAAACAACAGAAGATATTTATGTGGATGGAAGTGTTCAGTTTTGGTCCATGTGTGATTCTCAACCAAAACAAATGAAACGTAGTAAAACAAGTAAACCAATTAAAACCAAACCTATATCATCTACGTCCTCGCGAAAGGCTAACGTTACAGCAATATCATGCAATAGTTCAGTTGGATGTAAAATCGGATGTTGTGGAACAAGTAAAGTCAACAAGAAAAATGTTCTGAAGAAACTGAAAATGTTTTATAAGAAAATTCACAGCAACGGTTCCAAAGAAGTGAAAACATTGGCTATTTTGTGAATATGGTAAACAGCAGGGATGGGATTTTTTTACAAAATTTCCTGATTTCAGTGGAATTCATATCCAAAATGCCGAACTTTTATTATTTTTATAAATTTGCAGAAAAATTGTCTTCATGCAAAGTTGTGGTTTTAAAGTATCTATCAACCAAAATATCATACGTACATTTATGGTTTTGAAAGCGCATAAAGTAACGTACCATTCTCATCCCTGCTAGAACACCCTTGTTTTAGAATTTTGTGCTATTTTTTTAAAGTTTGCTATCTATTAGTGCTAAATGACATTGCAAGTACTGTTGACTTTCATGCTTCAGTGTGCCCATATGTGGAAAATAATTTAAACCCCCCCCCCCCTCCCCACCACCACACACACACAAGTCCTCAAATCTCATAGAATCCACTTTGTAAAGTATCGCTTAATATTTCATAAATTATAAGCTCAATGTTCAGATCTGCAGCATTAAGGAAAATGTGTAAGTAACATTAAAATGCAGTTTCAAAAATATTGCTGATCTAAGTAAATATGCTCACTCTCAATGGAAGCCATTTTACGGGCTATTCAGTTCTTAAAATTCACACTATTACTCCCTAGCCGTTACACTGTTGACACTCCTTCACTGTCTGCACCAAAATCTCTTTAAGACAGATGTACAAATGTTGGAAAGTTGTGGTAAAATAATCCAGTCCTTATCAGTTCTGGCGAAAGGTACTTGATACCGACGAAAACAATACCTATTAATTAATTTAAGTAAACTTTATGACGAGTTTATATTTAAAATTGTTTATTAATCTGTTTATTTGTTAATGACTGTTTGAGTCTTTGCATTGTATGATGTTGTTATGTTTATTTTATAAAAAAAAGTGCTATAATCTGTATATAATCAAATTGTATAAACTAACATTGTATATATAAATTTATAACTAGTATAGAAACTGTAAATAAATGATTTATACATAGAATAATTGTTCAGAACTTAATATAACAATATTTCTGATATGCGCGATCGATCTCTCTTGAGCACTTCTTTTCTCAACAGGACTCATACTGCATCAAATTTGAAAAAGAAAAATGGGTACTCTGGGAATTTGAGGTACACCAAACGGTATTTTCAACGTTCAGACCATAGGCTTCACGTTAAAAATATTAATTAATTATTAATTAACAATACAGTTTGGAAGGATGCTGATTTATCGCGGCCCCCGGGAGAGGGGTTCTTCGTTAACCGTGTGCCACAAAATGGCTCTTGTTCCAGTCCTCACGGATGGCTCTTGTTCGCAGCTCCCGGGAACGGACTGTTTGATAATATCACGAACCCCATTCTCCCCAATCTCTCCGATAAGCATTTCCCCATCTGTGTCACCCAAATACCCATATATGCTTCAATCTTCCATTCTAATTCACAATTATATGGTTACACCTCAATTTCACATTTGGAACTCTTTTTTCGGTGTCATTCCCTTTTCCCTTAAACTCTAGTGACCGCGACCTCGTTTTAACAGCGGTGCCACCCCCCCCCCCCCCCCCACGGTGCCAGCGAGAAGAACTTAACATCCACAGTTTAGAACCTAAACTGTAAACTGTTAAATCTGAATCCTCAATTTTAGATATTTGGGCTTTGGCAGATGAACAGTGTAAGATATCTTGAACACTGGGTTTCAGAAGTCGTCGTTATTCATATCACCTGATCAAGGTGAAGGGTTGCCATCTATATCAAACACGGTATCCCTTTTCGCCACACACCTGGCCTTGACACGATGGACACTTAGAGTCTATGAGTATGAGTATTTACAAATGGGCGTTGGTCCATTCTACTTGCGCTCACCCATCAATCATTCAGATACGTAGGATACCATATCAACTTCAACTGAAAAAGCCCGAGATACGTCAATTTCGTACTTTATTATTACAGGTGACTTCAGCGACAGTCAAATGGCCTCAATAAATGTTTTTCTTAAAACCATTTATTGAGGAGGCTATTTGACTGTCGTTGCTGTCAGTAACACAGTGAACGTGAACGAGTGTAAGGTCCAAGGCCCAATATTTCCAAATATGAATGCTATCTCTCTCCGATTTCTGTTATAACCGAATTTATAAAATCGTCCCCTCTTACTTCCCAGAGAGGCAAGTTGATGTACGCGCAGTGCAAACTACGAAGCATTTAATACAGCCGGCTGGTTTGATGAGTGTTCGCATAGTTTCTTCTATCTTTCCTACTCCAGCAGCATATGTTTTCGTCTAACGTCACTATGCGAAATATTGGAAATACATTGCCATCAAAAGGAGAAACTTTCAGTTACTTCATTTTACTATTTTTTTTCGCACCCGCAAAAGACGATGTTCCGGATGAAGTAATTGTTTCGATTACAAATTAGTTTACGATTTGAATAAAGATGGGATGACCTTGACCTTTATATTGTTTATATGTCCAATGAAGTCGTAAAGAGTTGCATATTTCGTTTCACATGGTGTTTTTTCGGTATGAGTAGGGTCTTATAGGAACGGACAAGGTATTGTGATGAATTGACGGGGCTTCTCCCAGTACTAAGTGGTGGGAGCGAGCGTAATTCGCGAATCATTTGGACCAACGAAGAATTGGAGGAGTATTGTAAAGAACTTTTGTAGACAATTGGGGATCATTTGGGGGCAGAAAGGACCTATATGGAAGGGATGGTCTCCATCTTAGCCCAAGGGGTACAGAGGTTTTAGGAAGAAATATGTTGCAGGTGGTGGAGACTTTTTTGGTATAGGGAGGGAGGGGGGATCAGTGAAGGGGGGAATGAACACGGGAAATGTGTCACCAACCATAGTTGTAAAAAATGGGACAAGGGGGGTAAGAAAAAGGGACCAAAAATCCAAATCAATAGGAATAGCTCCCAAGGAAAGCACAGATACACAAAACAGGATATATAAACACACAGGGACTAGATAATAATGGGACCAGTAGGCGGATGCCAACGTACTTTGATACCCTGGAAGTGGGTTATAGCAACATCCAGGGTCTCCACCGGAAAGTAAGTGAAATTGCTACATTGATCGAGGCAGAGGAGTTGGACCTCATGGGCTTAAGCGAAACGAGGGTAAGGCACGAGGAACGGGTAGACCAAGTAAGGGGTACGTATGGGTAGGGTGTAGGGCGAACGGAAGGCCTGAAAAAAGGGGGAGGGGTAGGCATGTACATTAAAGAGGATTTAAAACCGTCGCTGATCACAGACCTGGAAAACATCAGCACCCCGGCTGAGGTATCGACAGAAATTGGATGGGTAAGGATCAGTCTGAAAAACAAATGTGTTGCCCTTGGGTTGTATATTCTGCGGTGGAGGGAAGCAAACCCGAATGGAATGATTCGATATACTCAACACTAAGATCCAATAATACCGAACTACAAAACAAGGGGCTGGGTATAATTCTGATGGGTGACTTTAATGGCCACATAGGTAAAAATGAAGAAAGCATAGAGGGTGGGGACAAAAATGTCAACAGGAATGGAAGGAAGTTGTTGAACTTCACAAACGAGGTCGGTCTGAAAATTCTGAACTGGGGCGCGAGGTGCAAGGGGAAATGGACCTGGGAGAGGAACGACAGAAAATCAATAATGACTACATTCTCACAGATATTAATTTATGGAGGGAGGTGATAGGAGTAGAAGTGGATGATGCGGGTAAAATGGAGGTGGATAGTGATCACAGCTTGATTACAGTGACGATCAGGGCCAAAAATCTAGTAAAAAGCAAAGGAAGCTTTAAGGAGATTTGGGAACTCAGAAAGGAAACTGACTGGGCGAAGTTCAATAAAAAGCTGAAACCAAAGCTTGCAACAGTACCCAAGAGGGGCAGTGTTCAGAAGATGACTGACGCCATTGTTGCGAGTCTGGTGCAGGCAGGGAAGGAAAGTGTAGGAAAGATCAGGGTGCCAACACGTGAACTTGGGTACAGAGTTAATGAAGAGCTGAAAATGGCCATAAGCTACTTTAGTAACGTACCATTCTCATCCCTGCTAGAACACCTTTGTTATTAGAATAGAGACAGAAATACCTTCAAGGAAGTTTGGGGACTAAAACAAGGAGTCGACTGGAAGCAGTTTCGGGAAAAACTAAAACCAAATCTTGAATGTATACCTAGGGATGCAAATGTCCAGAGTATTTCAGATGGCATAGTAAATAGCCTAACAGAGGCAGGGAAGGAGTGTATAGGAAGGGTGAGGGTCCCAACGAGAGAGCTTGGATACAGGGTTAACGAGGGACTGAAAAAGGCTATAAAAGAAAGGAAGGTAAAATGCGCTGCTTACAGAAGAAGTAGGAAGCTTAAAGGGGTGGATAACAATGACACGAGACTAATGAAAGGAGAATATGAACTGGCACGGAAAAAGGTGAATGAGATAAAGGATAATAATAGGAAGGAGCGCAATTGCAGTCTTGCCAGAACAATAAAGAAAACGGGGGGTTCGAGCTCAAACGTATTTTGGAACTGGGTAAATAAACGGGGGAAAAGTAGTGTGCAGAGTATCAAAGTGGATGGGGAAAGTACAGAAGATAAAGGCCGTATCGCTTCAGAGTTAGTCAAGCACTGGGAAAAGATAAACGATAGGCGATGGGGCAGTGGGTCCCCACCAAAAAGAAATACACTGGTGGAGGAGAACTTATCCAATCGTGTATGTAGCGAAATAACGGCAGAAGAAGTGCGGAACGTGGTCTCGAAATTAAAAAATGGTAAAGCGGGAGGGACTGATGAAATTCCGAACGAATTCCTCAAAAATGGAGGGGAGGCACTTATTGAAGTCCTGACAAACCTTTTCAACCTGGCTCTGCGAAAGCAAGAGGTCCCCAGAGAGTGGAGGGAAAGTAAGGTGTCGTTCATACACAAAAAGGGGGATAAGGAAGTTCTAGATAACTATAGGGGGATATCAGTTAGTAGTAACATCGGAAAAGTATTCTGTAAGGTCATATACGGTAGACTAGAGGAAGTTATAGAAGAGAAAGGTTTTTTAGGAGAAATTCAAAATGGTTTCAGGAAAGGACGAAGAGTCACTGATCACCTATTTACACTCACCCAACTGATAGAATCAACAAAGGCTGAAAAGAAAAAGATGTTTCTGGCATTTCTAGATGTGAAAAAAGCGTACGACCGAGTGTGGAGGGAAGGTATGTGGCGAAAGCTCGAGGGCATCGGACTGGGGGGTGACTTTGTGGGAATCATGAAAGCACTGTATACAGATGTGCAAAGCCAACTCAGTCTAGGGAGTATCACTACAAAACGAGTCCCTATGGATATAGGCCTCAAGCAGGGGTGTATCTTTTCACCGACTTTGTTTGCATTGTATGTTAAAGATTTAGGGGACGAACTATTTCAGAGTGCGGAGGGGGTAAATGTTGGAGACATAAAGATACCAGGCTTATTCTTTGCGGACGACATGGTGTTAATGTCTAGAACTGAACAGGGGCTAGAGAAACTGCTGGAAATTGTTGGTAGATATGGGAACACTTGGCGGCTCGAACTAAATGAAAATAAAAGCAAGGTAATACCCGTTGGACGCAAGGTAGATATGACGAAGAGATGGAGAGTGGGGGAGTTCTCAATCCCCGAAGGGGAAAGCAAACAAATCACTGTAGGAGAAACGGGAGAGTATGAGTATCTAGGGGTAAGCATAAATATAACGGGAAGAGGGGTGTACAGAAATTACTCAGCCAAACTGATTCTGAAGGGGAAAAGAATTCTGAACCAACTATAACTTTTAGGGAAAAATAGTTTCAATAAGGTCTTTGTGGGGAAAACACTGTGGGAGAGGGTGGGTTTACCAAGTATAACGTATGGCACGGACGTGATTCCATTAAACCAAACCGTTATTAAGAAGTTGGAAAGTACTCAGAATGATGCCGGCAGATGGATAACAGGGTCGAGTAATGCTGCAGCTTTGGAAGCAGTAAGGGGGGAGCTTGGGTGGATGAAAATCAAGGACAGGGTAGATTTGGGAAAACTGTGTTACTTTAACTACTTGAGAAACCTGCCTGACAACCGGTGGTGTAAATTGATGCTCGATACCATTTGGAATTCTAATATAGAAACGGGGTGGTCAAAACATGTGAGGGAACTAATGGACAATTACTCTATAGAGGTCACAAACATAGAAGTAGGAATGAAAGAAGGCAAAAGGTTTGTCAAAGAGAGAGTCATGGAAGACTGCAATCGAAACTGGCGAGCAGGGGTTAGCGTGAAAAGATCACTGCAGGGGTTACAATATAAAGAAAAGCCAGCTTTTGAGAAGTACCTAGATGGCACCTTTGGAGGGTCACTGCTGTTCAAACTGAGATCAAGATCACTGGAGCTTCGGGGAAAAAATGGGAGAGATGGGGAAAAGGGATGCCAAATGTGCCACTCTGGAGTAGTGGAGACCCTGGAACATTTTCTCTTGGAATGCCCACAGTATATACCTCATAGAATAAAATTTACTGGAAGAATAATGCAGAAGTGGGGTGAAGAAACAAAGGATAGATGGCTGAAGGGGGACACGAGGGAGAGGGTAGGAATGCTTATTGAAGAAGTTGAAAAAGAGGAAGTGAGGGACACTATTAAGCAGTTTATATCTGAATGCTGGGAGGAGAGGAGGGGAAGAGGGGGTGGGGTGCAGGGGGAATGATGGCCTTCTCTTATGAGGACCGCGACGAATCAGCGGCTGGCCAAAGAGTTATTATTATTATTATTGAATTTTCTGCTATTTTTTAAAGTTTTTTTTATCTATAAGTGCTAAACGACATTGCAAGTACTGTTGATTTTCATGATTCAGTGTGTCCATATGTGGAAAAGAATTTACCCCCCACCCCCCTCCCCCACACACACACAAATCTCAAATCTCATAGAATCCACTTTGTAAAGTAGCGCTTAATATTTCATAAATTATAGGCTCAATGTTCAGATCTACAGCATTAAGGAAAATGTGTAAGTAACATTAAAATGTAGTTTCAAAAATATTACTGATCTAGGAAGCCATTTTACGTGCAATTCAGTTCTATAAATTCCTACTATTACTCCCTAGCCGTTACACTTTTGGCACTCCTTCACTGTCTGCACCAAAAATCTCTTTACGACAAATATAGAAATGTTGGAAAATTGTGGCAAAATAAAGGTACCTGATACCGGCGAAAACAAAACCTATTAATTAATTTAAGTAAACGTTATGACGAGTTTAGATTCAAAATTGTTTATTAATCTGCTTATTTGTTAATGACTGTTTGAGTCTTTGCATTGCATGATGTTGATATGTTTATTTTTTAAAAAGTGCTATAATCTGTATATAATCAAATTGTAAAAACTAACACTGTATATATGAATTCATAACTAGTATAGAAACTGTAAATAAATGATTTATACATAGAATTATTGTTCAGAATTTAATATAATCAATTAAAATATGGCAATGGCGGCGAGTTGAGCTTTTTATACTGGGAGCGTTTTTTGAAACATAATGGAGAATATCAGTGAAAGTTTGGGTCAAACGAAATCTTGAGAATCGGCTTGACATAAGAAGTTTGTTGATTTGATTGATTGCGTTCTCAATGGATCTTTGATGACAATTCTGAGGCCACCAACATACAGATAATACTGAGGTTTCGTAATTTCGTGACAAAAATGCGAAATACCCAAATGTAGATGGAAGTGGGAGATAAACAAATATCCGACAGGCGTACACGGGCCCGTGATTCCAGTGGAAACACCTCAGTTGAACAACTTTCAAAAAAACTTAAAGAAAGTGATTCTCTAAGTGAATCATTCACTGAATTTGACTCAAGTTTATTTATTATGGCATCATCAACACCTCAAACCCAAACACAAACTCAGACGCAGACGCCAGCTGTAGGCAACATCATCTCTGCTTTCATGGATTCAACAGTCCAGGGTGTCTTTAAAAGTATTATTTCTACAGCAATCAGTGAGCATATAGGACACCTTGAGAGACGAATTGAGAATCTTGAGCTCGCTATTGAGGCTAAAGATGCCAAGATTATCGAATTGGAAAATGATCTCGATGATCTCAAGCAATATGGTATGAGGAACTCCTTAAGAATATCTGGTATTCCAGAGAAGGCAGCAGGTGAAGAGAACACAGATGATGTCATTCTTGATGTGGCGAACAAGTTGGGCGTCTCGGTTGATCTGGTAGACATTGAGAGGAGTCATCGTTCTGGGCGTCGTGTTGAGGGAGCCCGTTTTCCACGGTCTATTCTCGTGAAGTTCGTCAGTTATCGAACCAGGAACTTGTTTTATAGGGCTAAACGTAAACTGAAAGGTATTCGTTCTCTTGAAAGAGTGTACATAAATGAACATCTGACAACGACTAGATCCAGCATGGCCAAGCGATGTCGGGAATATGTTAAAGATAAGAAGTTGAGAGAAACTTGGACTCATGATGGAGTGATTTTTGTTAAGTTAACAAATGAATCTATTCTTAGAATCACTACTCCACAGGATCTCCTAAAGGTGGAAAATTCCTTCAGCTAGGATTGGTATACATTATTTTCTATAATAGTTCTACATAATTCCAAATCCGTTCTGTCCCCATCTTGACTAAGATGATACTTTAGTGTTTTTTGTAATTCAACCTAAATATGGGTCAATTGTATATACCTGGTAAGCCCCTGGCCTTTACAGCAAAGTAAAGTAATGTGAGGATTAGTAATATGACAATATTAGTAAATATTAGTAAATTGATTGCACCCTGAGCTACCCCTCCCCAGGACTAATGCCCAAATATGGGTTATTGTTTATACCCAGTAAGCCCCGGATCTTTACAGTAGAGTAAGTAATGTGAGGATTAGTAATATGAAAATATTAGTAAACATTAGCAAATTGATTGCCACCCTGAGTTACCCCTCCCCCAGGCTGATGCCTAAATATGGGTTAATTGTATATACCTGGTAAGCCCCTGGCCTTTACAGCAGAGTAAAGTAATGCGAAGACTAGTAACATGACAATATTAGTAAATATCAGTAATTGTAGGAACATTAAACAGCTCTTTAAGAGTAAAGTAATGTGAGGATTAGTAACATGACAATATTAGTAAATATTTAGTTACCCCTCCCATAGGCTGATGCCTAAATATGGTGAATTGTACACATCTGATCAATTATACACTAATCCTAACATTGCCTTACTCTGCTGGTAAGCCATGGGGCTTTACAGCAGAGTAAAGTAATGTGAGGATTAGTAACATGACAATATTAGTAAATATTAGTACATTGATTGCCACCCTGAGTTACCCTTCCCCTAGGCTGATGCCTAAATATGGGTTAATTGTATATACCTAGTAAGCCCCGGATCTTTATAGCAGAGTAAAGTAATGTGAGGATTGGTAACATGATAATATTAGTATATATTAGTCAATTGATTGCCACAGTGAGTTACCCCTCCTTTAGGCTGATGCCTAAATATGGGTTAATTGTATATACCTGGTAAGCCCCTGGCCTTTACAGCAGAGTAAAGTAATGTGAGGATTGGTGACATGACAATATTAGTAAATATTAGTACATTGATTGCCACCCTGAGTTACCCTTCCCCCAGGCTGATGCCTAAATATGGGTTAATTGGATATACCTGGTAAGCCCCTGGCCTTTACAGCAGAGTAAAGTAATGTGAGGATTAGTAACATGACAATATTAGTAAATATTAGTACATTGATTGCCACGTTGAGTTACCCCTCCCCTAGGATGATGCCTAAATATGGATTAATTGTATATACCTGGTAAGCCCCTGGGCCTTACAGCAGAGTAAAGTAATGCGAAGACTAGTAACATGACAATATTAGTAAATGTTAGTAATTGTAGGAACATTAAACAGCTCTTTAAGAGTAAAGTAATGTGAGGATTAGTAACATGACAATATTAGTAAATATTTAGTTACCCCTTCCATAGGCTGATGCCTAAATATGGATTAATTGTATATACCTGGTAAGCCCCTGGGCCTTACAGCAGAGTAAAGTAATGCGAAGACTAGTAACATGACAATATTAGTAAATGTTAGTAATTGTAGGAACATTAAACAGCTCTTTAAGAGTAAAGTAATGTGAGGATTAGTAACATGACAATATTAGTAAATATTTAGTTACCCCTTCAATAGGCTGATGCCTAAATATGGGTTAATTGTACACATCTGGTCAATTATATACTAATCCTAACATTGCTCTACTCTGCTGGTAAGCCCTGTGGCTTTACAGCAGAGTAAAGTAATGTGAGGATTGGTAACATGACAATATTAGTAAATATTAGTACATTGATTGCCACCCTGAGTTACCCTTCCCCTAGGCTGATGCCTAAATATGGGTTAATTGTATATACCTAGTAAGCCCCGGATCTTTATAGCAGAGTAAAGTAATGTGAGGATTAGTAACATGATAATATTAGTATATATTAGTCAATTGATTGCCACAGTGAGCTACCCCTCCCTTAGGTTGATGCCTAAATATGGGTTAATTGTATATACTTGGTAAGCCCCTGGCCTTTACAGCAGAGTAAAGTAATGTGAGGATTAGTAACATGACAATATTAGTAAATATTAGTACATTGATTGCCACCCCGAGTTACCCTTCCCCTAGGCTGATGCCTAAATATGGGTTAATTGTATATACCTGGTAAGCCCCTGGCCTTTACAGCAGAGTAAAGTAATGTGAGGATTGGTAACATGACAATATTAGTAAATATTAGTACATTGATTGCCACCCTGAGTTACCCTTCCCCTAGGCTGACGCCTAAATATGGGTTAATTGTATATACCTGGTAAGCCCCTGGCCCTTACAGCAGAGTAAAGTAATGTGAGGATTAGTAACATGACAATATTAGTAAATATTAGTACATTGATTGCCACCCTGAGTTACCCTTCCCCTAGGCTGATGCCTAAATATGGGTTAATTGTATATACCTAGTAAGCCCCGGATCTTTATAGCAGAGTTAAGTAATGTGAGGATTAGTAACATGATAATATTAGTACATATTAGTCAATTGATTGCCATAGTGAGTTACCCCTCCCTTAGGCTGATGCCTAAATATGGGTTAATTGTATATACCTGGTAAGCCCCTGGCCTTTACGGCGGAGTGGAGTAATGTGAGGATTGGTAACATGACAATATTAGTAAATATTAGTACATTGATTGCCACCCTGAGTTACGCTTCAATAGGCTGATGCCTAAATATGGGTTAATTGTACACATCTGGTCAATTATATACTAATCCTAACATTGCTCTACTCTGCTGGTAAGCCCTGGGGCTTTACAGCAGAGTAAAGTAATGTGAGGATTGGTAACATGACAATATTAGTAAACATTAGTAAATTGATTGCCACCCCGAGTTTCCCCTCCCCTAGGCTGATGCCTAAATATGGGTTAATTGTATGCACACGATAAGCCCTGGACCTTTGCAGCAGAGTAAAGCAATGTGAGGATTAGTAACATGACAATATTAGTAAATATTAGTAAATGGATTGCCACCCTGAGTTATCCCTCCCTTAGGCTGATGCCTAAACATGGGTTAATTGTGTATACCTGGTAAGCCCCTGACCCTTACAGTAGAGTAAAGTAATGTGAGGACTAGTAACATGACAATATTAATAAACAATAGTAATTGTAGGAACATTAAACAGCTCTTTAGGAGTAAAGTAATGTGAGGATTAGTGACATGACAATATTAGTAAATATTAGTAAATTGATTGCTTCCCGGAGTTACCCCTCCACTAGGCTGATGCCTAAATATGGGTTAATTGTATACATCTGGTCAATTATATACTAATCCTAACATTGCTTTACCTTGCTGGTAAGCCCTAGGGCTTCACAGCAGATTAAAGTAAAGGGAAGATTGGTAACATGACAATATTAGTGAATATTAACACATTGATTGCCACCCTGAGTTACCCTTCCCCTAGGCTGACGCTTAAATATGGGTGAATTGTATATACCTAGTAAGCCCCGGATCCTTACAGTAGAGTAAGTAATGTGAGGATTAGTAATTTGACAATATTAGTAAATATTAGTATATTGATTGCCACCCTGAGTTACCCCTCCCTAGGCTGATGCCTAAATATGGGTCATTTGTATATACCTGGTAAGCCCCTGGCCTTTACAGCAGAGTAAAGTAATGTGAGGATTAGTAACATGACAATATTAGTAAATATTAGTAAATTGATTGCTTCCCAGAGTTACCCCTTCCCTAGGCTGAAAATATGGGTCAATTGTATATACCTGGTAAGCCCCTGGCCTTCATAGCAGAGTAAAGTAATGTGAGGATTAGTAACATGATAATATTAGTAAATATTAGTCAATTGATTGCCACCCTGAGTTACCCCTTCCCTAGGCTGAAAATATGGGTTAATTGTATATACCTGGTAAGCCCCTGGCCTTTACAGCAGAGTAGAGTAATGTGAGGATTGGTAACATGACAATATTAGTAAATATTAGTAAACTGATTGCTTCCCTGAGTTACCCCTCCCTTAGGCTGATGCCTAAATATGGGTTAATTGTATACGTCTGGTCAATTATATACTAATCCTAACATTGCTCTGGTCTGCTGGTAAGCCCTGGGGCTATACGGCAGAGTAAAGTAATGTGAGGATTGGTAACATGACAACATTAGTAAATATTAGTACATTGATTGCCAACCTGAGTTACCCCTCCCCTAGGCTGATGCCTAAACATGGGTTAATTGTATACATCTGGTCAATTATATAGTAATCCTAGCATTGCTTTGCTCTGCCGGTAAGCCCTGGGGCTTTACGGCGGAGTAAAGTAATGTGGGGATTAGTAACATGACAATATTGGTAAATATTAGTACATTGATTGCCACCGTGAGTTACCCCTCCCCTAGGCTGATGCCTAAATATGGGTTAATTGTATATACCTGGTAAGCCCATGGCCTTTACAGCAGAGTAAAGTAATGCGATGACTAGTAACATGACAATATTATGTAAATATTAGTATATTGATTGCACCCTCAGTTACCCCTCCCCTAGGCTGATGCCTAAATATGGGTTAATTGTATATACCCGGTAAGCCCCTGGCCTTTACAGTAAAGTAAATTAATGTGAGGACTAGTAACATGACCATATTAGTAAATATTAGTAAATTGATTGCCACACTGAGTTACCCCTCCCCTAGGCTGATGCCTAAATATGGGTTAATTGTATATACCTGGTAAGCCCCTGACCTTTACAGCAGAGTGAAGTAATGTGAGGACTGGTAACATGACAATATTAATAAACATTATTAATTGTAGGAACATTAAACAGCTCTTTAAGAGTAAAGTAATGTGAGGATTAGTAATATGACAATATTAGTAAGTATTAGTAAATTGATTGCTTCCTTGAGTTACCCCTCAACTAGGCTGATGCCTAAATGTGGGTTAATTGTATACATCTGGTCAATTATATACTAATCCTAACGTTGCTTTACTTTGCTGGTAAGCCCTGGGGCTTTACAGCAGAGTAAAGTAACGTGGGGATTGGTAACATGACAATATTAGTGAATATTAATACATTGATTGCTCTGAGTTACCCTTCCCCTAGGCTGATGCCTAAATATGGGTTAATTGTATATACCTAGAAAGCCCCGGATCTTTACAGTAGAGAGAGTAATGTGAGGATTAGTAATTTGACAATATTAGTAAATATTAGAATATAGATTGCCACCCTGAGTTACACCTCCCTAGGCTGATGCCTAAACATGGGTTAATTGGATATACCTGGTAAGTCCCTGGCCCTTACGGCAGAGTGAAGTAATGTGAGGACCAGTAATATGACAATATTAGTAAACATTAGTAAATTGATTGCTTCCCTTAGTTACCCCTTCCCTAGGCTGATGCCTAAATATGGGTTAATTGTATACATCTGGTCAATTATATACTAGTCCTAGCATTGCTCTGCTCTGCTGGTAATCCCTGGGGCTTTACCGTACAGTAGAGTGAAGTAATGTTGGGATTAGTAACATGACAATATTAGTAAATATTAGTACATTGATTGCCACCCTGCGTTACCCCCCCCCCCCCCCCCCTACGCTGATGCCTAAATATGGGTTAATTGTATACATCTGGTCAATTATATGCTAATCCGAACAGTGCTTTGCTCTGCTGGTAAGCCCTGGGGCTTTACAGCAGAGTAAAGTAATGTGAGGATTGGTAACATGACAATATTAGTAAATATTAGTCAATTGATTGCCACCGTGAGTTACCCCTCCCTTGGGCTGATGCCTAAATATGGGTTAATTGTATATACCTGGTAAGCCCCTGGCCTTTACGGCAGAGTGAATTAATGTGAGGATTAGTAACATGACAATATTAGTAAATATTAGTACATTGATTGCCACGCTGAGTTACCCCTCCCCTAGGCTGATGCCTAAATATGGGTTAATTGTATACATCTGGTCAATTATATACTAATCCTAACAGTGCTTTGCTCTGCTGGTAAGCCCTGGGGCTTTACAGCAGAGTAGAGTAATGCGAGGATTGGTAATAGGACAATATTAGTAAATATTAGTCAATTGATTGCCACTGTGAGTTACCCCTCCCTTAGGCTGATGCCTAAATATGGGTCAATTGTATATACCTGGTAAGCCCATGGCCTTTACAGCAGAGTAAAGTAATGTGATGACTAGTAACATGACACATTATGTAAATGTTAGTAAATTGATTGCCACCGTGAGTTACCCCTCGCCTAGGCTGATGCCTAAATATGGGTTAATTGTATATACCTGGTAAGCCCAGGATCCTTGCAGCAGAGCAAATTAATGTGAGGATTAGTAATATGACAATATTAGTAAATATTAGTATATTGATTGCACCCTGAGTTACCCCTCCCCTAGGCTGATGCCTAAATATGGGTTAATTGTACATACCTGGTAAGCCCCTGACCTTTACAGCAGAGTAAATTAATGTGAGGATTAGTAACATGACAATATTAGTAAATATTAGTAAAATAAGTAAATTGATCGCCACCCTGAGTTACCCCTCCCCTAGGCTGATGCCTAAATATGGGTTAATTGTATATACCTGGTAAGCCCCTGGCCTTTACAGCAGAGTAAAGTAATGTGAGGACTAGTAACATGACAATATTATTCCTCACTTGTAAGTACACGACGATATTATCTGGCATTGAACGATATTATCTGGCATTGAATGAACCACTTAGCTATATCAAGGTCAATCCTCTTAAGAAAGTTACACGGACACAAATTTTGTCTTCTGGGCTATTGACACAGTTGTGTGGTCCCATTTAATCAATATGTTACTGACATAATTATGTCACACAGTATCAATTCACTCACTTATGTTGGATAAAGGTGCTATCAATCAGATTCCTCGTTTCACCCATTGTTGGAGTAGCTGTATCTGTTGGAATTGAAAAGAAATCGTGAACCACGCGTCACGAGCTACTATTGTTGTATAACAATTTAGTTCTTATTAAGGACTATGTCACTTTTCTTGCGAATATTCTGCTTCAAGTTAATGAACAAGTGTTCGGGCATTATCGTGTATTGAAGAATAATAAAAAAATTATTATTCTTCGATTCAAAATTCGCTCATTTTGCTGCGTAAGTTCTGACATATCACCTGTCCTTGAATACTTGGATTACATAGTTTTTAAACACCGTGCTCCATTTTAGACATAACTATAGTAAGTAAACACTCCATCAGCGACATACTGCCATATCCGTGTGCATGTCGCGACCTGAGTTCCATACTGTGTCCAGGTACTAAGGAATTCCATTGCTTGTAGAGCAATGGAGTTCCTTAGTGCTTGGACGCGGTGTTGACCTCAGGTCGCGATATGTCTTCTTTGTCGTGTTTTCGTGTTCTGCAATACAATAGAGACATTATTATTATCTGATGATTACTGAAACTCCTACTCCTCGTGTTGACATCGTCATCGAAATTTGCACTAAAGACTGTCTGTATCAAAAATAGTATTTGTACTAATTATCGATTGATCTACCCAAACACGATTAGTGATGTTCTGCTATTAGCTCCCAGTTTCCACTTTATCCAAAATATTTACATTTTTTCATTTCTCCGTCTCAGCTTGATACGTTTATGTTCTTTTATCCTCGACAGACAGTGACAATCAATCCATTTTGGATATTCATCAAATCAACTGTATTTTTTAATATACAATCTTAACTATTTGCCTGCTTGAGCTTACTTTTGCTTATCGTCCCAACTGTGCCATCAGGTTACAAACAGATCAATATGTGTTCCCTTGAATCTTATAGAGCTCGGATTGGAAGTTTCAACTTGAATGTTCTTTGTAGGAGTACAAAATGTAAACTATCAAAAATGAGTTTCACTCGTAGCTCGATCTACCACCTTTTGTACCTCCTAGGTGTCGGATTGAATCAAAGCCTTAACGCTGCGTTCACCTTGCTCATCGCAGTGCTCAGCAATTTGGGGTTGTCTCGCTCAAAGTTCCACAGCATCGACACTCTCAACATTGCACCCTCAAAGAGAATGCACTTATTGGTATCTTTTATCCTTGTTACCATGTTGTTCAGTGTGCCTGTGATTCTTCTACAATCTGGTGACATTGAAACCAATCCCGGCCCAAGCTCTGCCAACTCGGATCTCATCCACAATACCCTGAAAATTATGCATTTGAACATTCATAGCCTAAAACCCAAAGTAGACATAATCCAATACGAATTCGCGTCATCGATATTGTGGCCTTATCTGAGACATGGCTGGACGAGAATGATGCAACATCCGTCATTATGGTACCCGGATTCCAGGAGCCACAGCGACATGACCGTTCTACAAGAGGAGGTGGGGTAGCGATATACATAAAAGATGGAATACCGTTTCGACCACGGCCTGACCTACATAATCTAAACACAGAGTGTCTTTGGGTGGAAGTGTTCACACAGCGAACTAAATCATTTTTGGTAGGGGTATTTTATCGTCCACCGAACAGTCCGAATGAGACATGGGAGGCCATATCTGAATCCATTCAAAAAGCTCGGGATACGTCAATTGCTGACCTCATTATAACAGGCGACTTTAATGACAACCAGATGTCGTCATCAAGAGGTGGCGTTTTTGAAATCCTATGTTATTTCAATCTTAGACAAGTCGTGAGCGAACCGACCTGTTTTTCGGAGACTTCGGCATCACTACTGGATTTATTTGTTCTCAGTGATTCCTTATGTATGAAAAACTGTGAGGTCCTTGAACCGATCATTCCAGATATGAAACGATATCATTGTCCAATCTCGCTTGAATTGGAGTTCCTGAAACCACCGCCCTTATCATTCAAGAGGCGTGTCTGGGATTATTCGCAGGGTAATTATGAAGCATTGAATGAGGCACTCTCCGAAGTCTACTGGGAGTCCATCTTCGACGACCAAGTTCTTGACAATATCGTTTCTAAGTTCAACGATAAATTACTCGATCTGGCATCCAAACATATACCAAACAAAATTGCCACTGTTCGTACAAATCAGCCCAAATGGATGCATAATGAAATACGGTTGCTTCTCAGACAGCGCAAACGTTTGTATCGCATTGCCAAACGTTCAAATACTCAGAATGCCTGGGCAAATTATAAACACAAAAGGAACCAAGTTGTCTCGGAAATAAGGAAAGCCAAAGCCTTTTACTTGTCCAAACTTCAAACCACTCTAATGAGTAGAGAAACACCGCCGTCACAATGGTGGAAAACACTTAAATCAGTCATCGGGAATGCTAAAACTGAGATTCCTACCCTTGCCCATTCCGACCAGATATACTCGTCCAATGTGGAAAAAGCTGAAGTGCTCAATGATCACTTCAGCTCAATTTCAACGGTTGATGATTCAAATGCTTCTCTGCCTAATAAGTCTTCACATGCTCGTCCGACCATCAGTTCTATCACCCTGCAAAGTAACGAAGTATACGCTGCAATGAGATCAATTAAAATCTCTAAGGCATCTGGTCCAGACTTGGTTAGCCCGCGTCTTATAAAAGAATGCAAATCATCCCTTTGTGAGCCACTCACTGTTTTATTCAATATATTACTGAACAAATCATATTTTCCATTGTTGTGGAAAAGGGCGAATGTCACACCGATTCTAAAAAAACAACCGTCCAATTCTGTTACTAACTATAGGCCAATTTCCTTGATTAGTTGCGTTGGAAAACTACTTGAGAAATGTGTTTTTAAACGGTTATGGGAATTCCTTACTGACAACAACGTTCTCAGTCAATTTCAGTCTGGTTTTACACCAGGTGATTCGACGGTTCTTCAACTCACAGATATTTATGATGAATTTTGTCGTGCTCTGGACGAAGGCAAAGAGGTTAGAGTTGTATTTTGCGATATCAGTAAGGCCTTCGACAAAGTATGGCATGCTGGTTTAATACACAAGCTAGAAAATATCGGGGTCTCTGGTGAACTTCTGCTATTTCTTCAATCGTACCTTACAGACAGATTACAGCGAGTTGTTGTAGCGTCTGCGACATCGTCCTGGAGAAGTATAAATGCCGGTGTTCCACAAGGATCTATACTTGGTCCTTTGCTGTTCCTCATATACATTAATGACTTAACTAGTGATATTATGAGCAGCATACGCTTATTTGCGGACGATACTTCGTTATATTTAATCATTGAAAATCCAGAACAAGCCTCGAGAGTAATCAATCATGATCTGGTCTCAATTGAAAATTGGGCAAGACTATGGTTGGTTGAGTTTAATCCCAGTAAAACCGAAAGCATGTTAATATCTCGCAAAAGTAATTCTGCTATCCACCCTCCCTTGCAGTTCGTCGGTTCTACGATATCTGAGGTCCCTGATCATAAACATCTTGGAGTAATACTTAACAGCACATGTACATGGAATGATCACATCGATCATATCTGCACCAAAGCCTGGTCCAGGATAGACTTACTAAGGAAGCAGAAATTCTACTTGGATCGTAGCGTCTTAGAAAAAATATATTTTGCCTTTGTCAGGCCTCTTCTTGAATATGCTGACACTGTCTGGGACAACTGTTCCTTGACTAATGTTCAGGAAATGGAGAAAATACAAATAGCAGCGGCAAGGATTGTCACTGGAGCGACCGTCAGTGCCAGTAAGTCCTCACTTTACACGGAAACGGGTTGGGAGCCCCTCGTAGATAGGCGGCGAAAACATAAATTAATACAATTTTTCAAAATGTACCATCATATGGTTCCTCCCTATTTATCTAGTAAAATCCCGCCTCTTGTTTCTTCGATTAATCCTTCATTAAATCTTCGGTCAAGTCAAAATCACCGCATTCCACTTTGTAGAACCGAACTGTATAGGTCTTCTTTTATACCTAATGCAACTGAACAATGGAATAATTTACCTGTTGTGGTCCGTGAAAACCCATCACTGACAAATTTTAAGATTTTTCTCAATGCCGGTAATAGACGACTACCAAATTTTTACCTTAAATCGAAATCCCGTATAGCCCAAATATACCACTGTAGATTACGACTTCGGTGTAGCAATTTAAAGTCCCATTTGTACCTTAACCACCTATCACCAACTGACTTATGTCAGTGTGGTGAGCAAGAGACATCTGATCATTTTTTCTTGAATTGTCCAGTCTTCGCAGTTGCTCGCTCTGCTACAATTAATCTTCTCCCATTCGACGTGGACACCTCTATACTTCTTTATGGTTCGGAATACCTAAGTGACGATGAGAACCGCCTCATTTTTGAAGCGGTACACGACTTTATACTGACTAGTAAAAGATTCACTGTTGATACCAATGTAGCATCGGGTCACTTCGTATAAAAAATAAGATGTATTAGGAATGTGCTACATTTAGTTAGTCATTGAAGTTGACGACACACACAATATCCACTCCACGCAATACGTTGTCAACCTACAAGTAATCGACTCCAATCCGACTTAACCTGACTTGTAAATTCTTGTGGGAAGTTATGCTCAAGCAGGCTCATATATTTCGTTAACGTACGGCGGCTATGCCCGCATTTCGGTTCACAAGGGGACTTGTGAACTGACGGGCGGACGTGGCCGTTGTACGTTGAAGTAATTCATGATCAACATTGACTTGTACTGTCTGTATAAACTTCTCTTATCTGCCATTGTCATTGTGCTTGTAATTTCGTATTGTGGAGACGGCCTTGTATAAGCTCAAAGCTTACTGCCGAATCCACGCCGATGTTTATACCATCTTTGTGTATACTGTTATTGACATTTATTGACATTTTTTTTGAATAAATACTGTTTAAACTAAATTGTAAAAACTAACACTGTATATATGAATTCATAACTAGTATAGAAACTGTAAATAAATGATTTATACATAGAATTATTGTTCAGAATTTAATATAACCATATTTCTGATATGCGCGATCGATCTCTCCTGAGCACTTTTTTCTCAACATTACTCATACTACGTCCAAATTGAAGAAGAAAAATGGGTACTCTGGGAATTTGAGGTACACCAAACGATATTTTCAACGTCCAGACCATAGGCTTCACTTTACAAATATTAATTAATCTTATAACAAAACAGTTTGGCATGATGCTGATTTATCGCGACCCCAGGAGAGGGGTTATTCGTTAAGGCTGTGCCTCAAAATGGCCCTTATTCCAATCGTCACGGATGTGCCCTCTTCCCAGCTCCCGGGAACGGACTGTTTGATAATATCACGAACCCCATTCTCCCCAATCTTTCCGATAAGCATATTCCCCTCTGTGTCACTCAATACCCATATATGCTTCAGTATTCCATTCTAATTCACAATTATATGGTTACACCTCAATTTCACATTTGGAACTCTTTTTTCGGTGTCATTCCCTTTTCCCATTAAACTCTAGCGACCGCGACCTCGTTTTAACAGCGGTGCCACCCCCCAACCCCCTCTTACTCCACGGTGCCACCGAGAAGAACTTGGCTTCTTGGCCACCTTAACATCCATAGTTTAGAACCTAAACTGTTAAATGTGAATCCTCAATTTTAGATATTTGGGCTTTTGCAGATGAACAGCATAAGATATCTTGATCCCTGGGTTTCAGAAGTCGTCGTTATTCATAGCGCCTGATCCGGGTGAAGGGTTGCCATCTATATCAAACACGATATCCCTTTTCGACACAGATCCGGCCTTGACACGATGAACACTGAGTGTCTATGAGTATGAGTATTTATAAATGGGCGTTGGTCCATTCTACTTGCGCTCACCCATCAAACCTTCAGAAATGTAGGATACCATATCAACTTCAATTCAACAAGGAGCCGACTGGAAGCAGTTTCGGGAAAAACTAAAACCAAGTCTTGAATGTATACCTTGGGATGCAAATGTCCAGAGTATTTCAGATGGCATAGTAAATAGCCTAACAGAGGCAGGGAAGGATTGTATAGGAAGGGTGAGGGTCCCAACGAGAGAGCTCGGATACAGGGTTAACGAGGGACTGAAAAAGGCTATAAAAGAAAGGAAGGTAAAATGCGCTGCTCACAGAAGAAGTAGGAAGCTTAAAGGGGTGGATAACAATGACACGAGACTAATGAAAGGAGAATATGAACTGGCACGGAAAAAGGTGAATGAGATAAAGAATAATAATAGGAAGGAGCGCAATTGCAGTCTTGCCAGAACAATAAAGAAAACGGGGGGTTCGAGCTCAAACGTATTTTGGAACTGGGTAAATAAACGGGGGAAAAGTAGTGTGCAGAGTATCAAAGTGGATGGGGAAAGTACAGAAGATAAAGGCCGTATCGCTTCAGAGTTAGTCAAGCACTGGGAAAAGATAAACGATAGGCGATGGAGCAGTGGGTCCCCACCAAAAAGAAATACACTGGTGGAGGAGAACCTATCCAATCGTGTATGTAGCGAAATAACGGCAGAAGAGGTGCGGAACGTGGTCTCGAAATTAAAAAATGGTAAAGCGGGAGGGACTGATGAAATTCCGAACGAATTCCTCAAAAATGGAGGGGAGGCACTTATTGAAGTCCTGACAAACCTTTTCAACCTGGCTCTGCGAAAGCAAAAGGTCCCCAGAGAGTGGAGGGAAAGTAAGGTGTCGTTCATACACAAAAAGGGGGAAAGGAAGTTCTAGATAACTATAGGGGGATATCAGTTAGTAGTAACATCGGAAAAGTATTCTGTAAGGTCATATACGGTAGACTTGAGGAAGTTATTGAAGAGAAAGGTTTTTTAGGAGAAATTCAAAATGGTTTCAGGAAAGGTCGAAGAGTCACTGATCACCTATTTACACTCACCCAACTGATAGAATCAACAAAGGCTGAAAAGAAAAAGATGTTTCTGGCATTTCTAGATGTGAAAAAAGCGTACGACCGAGTGTGGAGGGAAGGTATGTGGCGAAAGCTCGAGGGCATCGGATTGGGGGGTGACTTTGTGGGAATCATGAAAGCACTGTATACAGATGTGCAAAGCCAACTCAGTCTAGGGAGTATCACTACAAAACGAGTCCCTATGGATATAGGCCTCAAGCAGGGGTGTATCTTTTCACCGATTTTGTTTGCATTGTATGTTAAAGATTTAGGGGACGAACTAATTCAGAGTGCGGAGGGGGTAAATGTTGGAGACATAAAGGTACCAGGCTTATTCTTTGCGGACGACATGGTGTTAATGTCTAGAACTGAACAGGGGCTAGAGAAATTGCTGGAAATTGTTGGTAGATATGGGAACACTTGGCGGCTCGAACTAAATGAAAATAAAAGCAAGGTAATTCCCGTTGGACGCAAGGTAGATATGACGAAGAGATGGAGAGTGGGGGAGTTCTCAATCCCCGAAGGGGAAAGCAAACAAATCACTGTAGGAGAAACGGGAGAGTATGAGTATCTAGGGGTAAGCATAAATATAACGGGAAGAGGGGTGTACAGAAATTACTCAGCCAAACTGATTCTGAAGGGGAAAAGAATTCTGAACCAACTAAAACTTTTAGGGAAAAATAGTTTCAACAAGGTCTTTGTGGGGAAAACACTGTGGGAGAGGGTGGGCTTACCAAGTATAACGTATGGCACGGACGTGATTCCATTAAACCAAACCGTTATTAAGAAGTTGGAAAGTACTCAGAATGATGCCGGCAGATGGATAACAGGGTCGAGTAATGCTGCAGCTTTGGAAGCAGTAAGGGGGGAGCTTGGGTGGATGAAAATCAAGGACAGGGTAGATTCGGGAAAACGGTGTTACTTTAACTACTTGAGAAACCTGCTTGACTACCGGTGGTGTAAACTGATGCTCGATACCATTTGGAATTCTAATATAGATACGGGGTGGTCAAAACATGTGAGGGAACTAATGGACAATTACTCTATAGAGGTCACAAACATAGAAGTAGGAATGAAAGAAGGCAAAAGGTTTGTCAAAGAGAGAGTCATGGAAGATTGCAATCGAAACTGGCGAGCAGGGGTTAGCGTGAAAAGATCACTGCAGGGGTTACAATATAAAGAAAAGCCAGCTTTTGAGAACTACCTAGATGGCACCTTTGGAGGGTCACTGCTGTTCAAACTGAGATCAAGATCACTGGAGCTTCGGGGGAAAATTGGGAGAGATGGAGAAAAAGGATGCCAGATGTGCCACTCTGGAGTAGTGGAGACCCTGGAACATTTTCTCTTGGAATGCCCACAGTATATACCTCATAGAATAAAATTTACTGGAAGAATGATGCAGAAGTGGGGTGAAGAAACAAAGGATAGATGGCTGAAGGGGGACACGAGGGAGAGGGTAGGAATGCTTATTGAAGAAATTGAAAAAGAGGAAGTGAGGGACACTATTAAGCAGTTTATATCTGAATGCTGGGAGGAGAGGAGGGGAAGAGGGGGTGGGGTGCAGGGGGAATGATGGCCTTCTCTTATGAGGACCGCAACAAATCAGCGGCTGGCCAAAGAGTTATTATTATTATTATTAATTGAAAAAGCCCGAGATACGTCAATTTCGTACTTTATTATTACAGGCGACTTCAGCGACAGTCAAATGGCCTCAAATGCTTTTCTTAAAAGCATTTATTGAGGAGGCTGTTTGACTGTCGTCCAATGGGAATTGGGAAACGCAGTGAAAAATAGTGCCAGATGAGTAATTTGGGCGTGGTGGAGACTCTGAAACACTTTCTTCTAGAATACCCAAAATACCAGTCTAAAAGAATAAGATTCACTGGGAGTATAATGAGCAAGTGGGATGGGACAATAAAGGACATGTGGTTAGTGGAGACTTAAAGGAGAGAATTAATATGCTAATAGGAGAGATTGGGAAGAATGGGGCAAGGGATGTCATCAAACAGTTCGACTCCGAGTGTTGGGGGAGGGGAGACAGAGCGCAAGATGGCTAACTTGGTGACTGAAACAAATATAAAAATGAATAAATAAGCAACAAAATCCCAAATGATGCAACACAAAAAAAGAAACTAATACAAAAAAGGAAAGGAAGGTACCTCTGAAAGTCTTATTCAAAGAACTTCGCCATTAAAAGCCAGTAAATGATTTAGTACAACATTTGCCCCGTAATGAATTTTCACGCACGATGAAGAATGAAAGGTTTTTTCACGCACATTTCGTATGATGTTTTCATATCACGCCATTAACTCCATGCAATGAAAACACTCTAGAATGGCACCATGCAATTAACACCAAGCAATGAAAACACTTTAGAACTGCACGTGGGAGAGCACGTGACGATGTGTTTATCTAGAAATGTTCACTCAATTATTACTGATATCTCTCAATGTCATAGATATTGTCATCCAAACAATGTAATGATATTCACGTCATTTCAAAATAAACTCATCGTGTTGTGATTTGTAATCAGTAGCATCACTGAACTGTTTCTCATCTTCCCTATAAAAAGGGGGAAGGCTATCCGAAAGTTCATTCGTTATTTTGATATTAGCATTACGAGTACAAACAAGAAAAACACAGTGTCAAAGAATCAAACATGGACCACTATCAAAATGAAAATCAGGTAAGAGCTATCAACATATACAGTAATGCTTCCATCAACTCTGGCTGGTTTAATTTATCATGGATTACAGCTTGGCAACTTCCACAACAAAGTTTATGTCCTCTCAACAGGAGCTCGTTTCCATGAGATATAATTCAGGCTTTGTTTTGGGCACTAGAATTATTTTAGTTATTTAATTTATTTATATATTAAAAGTGTCGTTTTGTGGTCGAGGTTCGTAGACTGAATGGTGTGTTTTGGCAGCTTCCAAAAATCGATAAAAAATGCGAAATTTATTTTACGGTGAAATTATGTTAACATAAATGTCTGTTTTCTCGAGTTAAACTGCGCTGTCGCAACATATCTGATATAACCTAACAAATTTTATTATTCATTAGACAGCAACCTTGTTAGCAACTTATATCAGATTTAATGATAAAACTGACTTTTTTTCGCAACAATGCGCAGTAAAATGGAACGCTGTAGCCACCATTGAAATCTTAGTCAGAAAATTTGGCCGAAAACAGTTTTGCATTACATCTTGTTTCGGTTTATTATGTAATTGAAGGCATTTTTAGTATTTTTGGGGTTGTGGTAAAAATTATAGATTCGACAAAATTTTTCATTTTGTATCAAGAGTAAATGATATGTTATGGAAATTATGACTGAATTACCCTATTCATTCTCCACCCCTTAATTCACCCACTCAAAGCATCACGTTGCAAATATTGATTGGTCTGCCCCACACTCTAACTCAGAAGCCATCCTATGTATTGAAAGTATGAGTATCATCTTCCTGTTCCGACAAAGCGGTCTCTCCTTTGAAAGGGCTAAGTATCATGAAAGTGCCGGAATAACCATATCACAATGGCCACAAGAAATGTCATAGTAAGCCTATAGGAACCAGTTTTAGGGATTTCCGACATGAATGTATATAAAGTTGACGATTTGCAGGAAAAAACAGGAGGGGGAGGAGGCCACCTCTATCGCACCCCTAACACTCATATAGATTCGGAAATAATAATATTGGTATATTTGCATCCTACTATATCCAAAATAAATAAAATATAATTTATTATCAAATTAAGATAAGTTAATACGATTTCAAACTCATCTTTCTGAATGGTTTATTATTTTTTCTTCCGATTGTTTACCAGTCATGGAGGATTAACTTTCTGGTTCCACCCATTCCCTTACATAAAGTCTTCCCTGATTATCATTTAAAAGTGAGATTATTTATTTATCACCTTTCATAACTATTAACTATAAATAATTTTTATTGTTTCAGGATCAGTTCAGACAAAAGGCAATTTCTCTGAAGAATGATATCGCTATGGTTCGACTCCAGTTGAAAGGAATTCTTAATAGTCACGGTGTGGATGTTGCGTCCCCATTAAAATTAATCGGCTCCGAGAGTACAAAAAATACAAATATGGATTTTATCCTATTACAAGACAAGTGTGACGTAGCTAATAGGCAACAGTCATTCGCTATGGAAAGTTGTTTCTCGCCAGATCCTTCGTCAACCCGTTTACCTTCAAAGAGGCGTTATTTCAGAACACCTATAGCATCATCTACCGTACTTCAGCCAGGCAGATCGTGGGCATCATCAATGGGAAGCAAAACCCGTTCCTCGACATCCAACTTGGGGTTTGATACATTTTCAACTATTGCTTGCAGAACGAACATTACCGTCAGCGAATTAGAACCCACTTTAAGTTTAAGGGAAGACAGTTATGAATATTCAAACTGCGAAATCGTCGAACATCATAAGATTCATAACACACAAACGGTCAACATGGAGCAATCAAACAAAAACGAAGGTTCTATTAAAACAACAGAAGATATTTATGTGGATGGAAGTGTTCAGTTTTGGTCCATGTGTGATTCTCAACCAAAACAAATGAAACGTAGTAAAACAATTAAAACCAAACCTATATCATCTACGTCCTCGCGAAAGGCTAACGTTACAGCAATATCATGCAATAGTTCAGTTGGATGTAAAATCGGATGTTGTGGAACAAGTAAAGTCAACAAGAAAAATGTTCTGAAGAAACTGAAAATGTTTTATAAGAAAATTCACAGCAACGGTTCAAAAGAAGTGAAAACATTGGCTATTTTGTGAATATGGTAAACAGCAGGGATGGGATTTTTTTACAAAATTTCCTGATTTCAGTGGAATTCATATCCAAAATGCCGAACTTTTATTATTTTTATAAATTTGCAGAAAAATTGTCTTCATGCAAAGTTGTGGTTTTAAAGTATCTATCAACCAAAATATCATACGTACATTTATGGTTTTGAAAGCGCATAAAGTAACGTACCATTCTCATCCCTGCTAGAACACCCTTGTTTTAGAATTTTGTGCTATTTTTTTAAAGTTTGCTATCTATTAGTGCTAAATGACATTGCAAGTACTGTTGACTTTCATGCTTCAGTGTGCCCATATGTGGAAAATAATTTAACCCCCCCCCCCCCTCCCCACCACCACACACACACAAGTCCTCAAATCTCATAGAATCCACTTTGTAAAGTATCGCTTAATATTTCATAAATTATAAGCTCAATGTTCAGATCTGCAGCATTAAGGAAAATGTGTAAGTAACATTAAAATGCAGTTTCAAAAATATTGCTGATCTAAGTAAATATGCTCACTCTCAATGGAAGCCATTTTACGGGCTATTCAGTTCTTAAAATTCACACTATTACTCCCTGGCCGTTACACTGTTGACACTCCTTCACTGTCTGCACCAAAATCTCTTTAAGACAAATGTACAAATGTTGGAAAGTTGTGGTAAAATAATCCAGTCCTTATCAGTTCTGGCGAAAGGTACTTGATACCGGCGAAAACAATACCTATTAATTAATTTAAGTAAACTTTATGACGAGTTTATATTTAAAATTGTTTATTAATCTGTTTATTTGTTAATGACTGTTTGAGTCTTTGCATTGTATGATGTTGTTATGTTTATTTTATAAAAAAAGTGCTATAATCTGTATATAATCAAATTGTATAAACTAACATTGTATATATAAATTTATAACTAGTATAGAAACTGTAAATAAATGATTTATACATAGAATAATTGTTCAGAACTTAATATAACAATATTTCTGATATGCGCGATCGATCTCTCTTGAGCACTTCTTTTCTCAACAGGACTCATACTGCATCAAATTTGAAAAAGAAAAATGGGTACTCTGGGAATTTGAGGTACACCAAACGGTATTTTCAACGTTCAGACCATAGGCTTCACGTTAAAAATATTAATTAATCTTATAACAATACAGTTTGGAAGGATGCTGATTTATCGCGGCCCCCGGGTGAGGGGTTCTTCGTTAACCGTGTGCCATAAAATGGCTCTTGTTCCAATCCTCACGGATGGCTCTTGTTCGCAGCTCCCGGGAACGGACTGTTTGATAATATCACGAACCCCATTCTCCCCAATCTCTCCGATAAGCATTTCCCCATCTGTGTCACCCAAATACCCATATATGCTTCAATCTTCCATTCTAATTCACAATTATATGGTTACACCTCAATTTCACATTTGGAACTCTTTTTTCGGTGTCATTCCCTTTTCCCTTAAACTCTAGTGACCGCGACCTCGTTTTAACAGCGGTGCCACCCCCCCCCCCCCCCCACGGTGCCAGCGAGAAGAACTTAACATCCATAGTTTAGAACCTAAACTGTTAAATGTGAATCCTCAATTTTAGATATTTGGGCTTTTGCAGATGAACAGCATAAGATATCTTGATCCCTGGGTTTCAGAAGTCGTCGTTATTCATAGCGCCTGATCCGGGTGAAGGGTTGCCATCTATATCAAACACGATATCCCTTTTCGACACAGATCCGGCCTTGACACGATGAACACTTAGTGTCTATGAGTATGAGTATTTATAAATGGGCGTTGGTCCATTCTACTTGCGCTCACCCATCAAACCTTCAGAAATGTAGGATACCATATCAACTTCAATTCAACAAGGAGCCGACTGGAAGCAGTTTCGGGAAAAACTAAAACCAAGTCTTGAATGTATACCTTCGGATGCAAATGTCCAGAGTATTTCAGATGGCATAGTAAATAGCCTAACAGAGGCAGGGAAGGATTGTATAGGAAGGGTGAGGGTCCCAACGAGAGAGCTCGGATACAGGGTTAACGAGGGACTGAAAAAGGCTATAAAAGAAAGGAAGGTAAAATGCGCTGCTCACAGAAGAAGTAGGAAGCTTAAAGGGGTGGATAACAATGACACGAGACTAATGAAAGGAGAATATGAACTGGCACGGAAAAAGGTGAATGAGATAAAGAATAATAATAGGAAGGAGCGCAATTGCAGTCTTGCCAGAACAATAAAGAAAACGGGGGGTTCGAGCTCAAACGTATTTTGGAACTGGGTAAATAAACGGGGGAAAAGTAGTGTGCAGAGTATCAAAGTGGATGGGGAAAGTACAGAAGATAAAGGCCGTATCGCTTCAGAGTTAGTCAAGCACTGGGAAAAGATAAACGATAGGCGATGGAGCAGTGGGTCCCCACCAAAAAGAAATACACTGGTGGAGGAGAACCTATCCAATCGTGTATGTAGCGAAATAACGGCAGAAGAGGTGCGGAACGTGGTCTCGAAATTAAAAAATGGTAAAGCGGGAGGGACTGATGAAATTCCGAACGAATTCCTCAAAAATGGAGGGGAGGCACTTATTGAAGTCCTGACAAACCTTTTCAACCTGGCTCTGCGAAAGCAAAAGGTCCCCAGAGAGTGGAGGGAAAGTAAGGTGTCGTTCATACACAAAAAGGGGGAAAGGAAGTTCTAGATAACTATAGGGGGATATCAGTTAGTAGTAACATCGGAAAAGTATTCTGTAAGGTCATATACGGTAGACTTGAGGAAGTTATTGAAGAGAAAGGTTTTTTAGGAGAAATTCAAAATGGTTTCAGGAAAGGTCGAAGAGTCACTGATCACCTATTTACACTCACCCAACTGATAGAATCAACAAAGGCTGAAAAGAAAAAGATGTTTCTGGCATTTCTAGATGTGAAAAAAGCGTACGACCGAGTGTGGAGGGAAGGTATGTGGCGAAAGCTCGAGGGCATCGGATTGGGGGGTGACTTTGTGGGAATCATGAAAGCACTGTATACAGATGTGCAAAGCCAACTCAGTCTAGGGAGTATCACTACAAAACGAGTCCCTATGGATATAGGCCTCAAGCAGGGGTGTATCTTTTCACCGATTTTGTTTGCATTGTATGTTAAAGATTTAGGGGACGAACTAATTCAGAGTGCGGAGGGGGTAAATGTTGGAGACATAAAGGTACCAGGCTTATTCTTTGCGGACGACATGGTGTTAATGTCTAGAACTGAACAGGGGCTAGAGAAATTGCTGGAAATTGTTGGTAGATATGGGAACACTTGGCGGCTCGAACTAAATGAAAATAAAAGCAAGGTAATTCCCGTTGGACGCAAGGTAGATATGACGAAGAGATGGAGAGTGGGGGAGTTCTCAATCCCCGAAGGGGAAAGCAAACAAATCACTGTAGGAGAAACGGGAGAGTATGAGTATCTAGGGGTAAGCATAAATATAACGGGAAGAGGGGTGTACAGAAATTACTCAGCCAAACTGATTCTGAAGGGGAAAAGAATTCTGAACCAACTAAAACTTTTAGGGAAAAATAGTTTCAACAAGGTCTTTGTGGGGAAAACACTGTGGGAGAGGGTGGGCTTACCAAGTATAACGTATGGCACGGACGTGATTCCATTAAACCAAACCGTTATTAAGAAGTTGGAAAGTACTCAGAATGATGCCGGCAGATGGATAACAGGGTCGAGTAATGCTGCAGCTTTGGAAGCAGTAAGGGGGGAGCTTGGGTGGATGAAAATCAAGGACAGGGTAGATTCGGGAAAACGGTGTTACTTTAACTACTTGAGAAACCTGCTTGACTACCGGTGGTGTAAACTGATGCTCGATACCATTTGGAATTCTAATATAGATACGGGGTGGTCAAAACATGTGAGGGAACTAATGGACAATTACTCTATAGAGGTCACAAACATAGAAGTAGGAATGAAAGAAGGCAAAAGGTTTGTCAAAGAGAGAGTCATGGAAGATTGCAATCGAAACTGGCGAGCAGGGGTTAGCGTGAAAAGATCACTGCAGGGGTTACAATATAAAGAAAAGCCAGCTTTTGAGAACTACCTAGATGGCACCTTTGGAGGGTCACTGCTGTTCAAACTGAGATCAAGATCACTGGAGCTTCGGGGGAAAATTGGGAGAGATGGAGAAAAAGGATGCCAGATGTGCCACTCTGGAGTAGTGGAGACCCTGGAACATTTTCTCTTGGAATGCCCACAGTATATACCTCATAGAATAAAATTTACTGGAAGAATGATGCAGAAGAGGGGTGAAGAAACAAAGGATAGATGGCTGAAGGGGGACACGAGGGAGAGGGTAGGAATGCTTATTGAAGAAATTGAAAAAGAGGAAGTGAGGGACACTATTAAGCAGTTTATATCTGAATGCTGGGAGGAGAGGAGGGGAAGAGGGGGTGGGGTGCAGGGGGAATGATGGCCTTCTCTTATGAGGACCGCAACAAATCAGCGGCTGGCCAAAGAGTTATTATTATTATTATTAATTGAAAAAGCCCGAGATACGTCAATTTCGTACTTTATTATTACAGGCGACTTCGGCGACAGTCAAATGGCCTCAAATGCTTTTCTTAAAAGCATTTATTGAGGAGGCTGTTTGACTGTCGTCCAATGGGAATTGGGAAACGCAGTGAAAAATAGTGCCAGATGAGTAATTTGGGCGTGGTGGAGACTCTGAAACACTTTCTTCTAGAATACCCAAAATACCAGTCTAAAAGAATAAGATTCACTGGGAGTATAATGAGCAAGTGGGATGGGACAATAAAGGACATGTGGTTAGTGGAGACTTAAAGGAGAGAATTAATATGCTAATAGGAGAGATTGGGAAGAATGGGGCAAGGGATGTCATCAAACAGTTCGACTCCGAGTGTTGGGGGAGGGGAGACAGAGCGCAAGATGGCTAACTTGGTGACTGAAACAAATATAAAAATGAATAAATAAGCAACAAAATCCCAAATGATGCAACACAAAAAAAGAAACTAATACAAAAAAGGAAAGGAAGGTACCTCTGAAAGTCTTATTCAAAGAACTTCGCCATTAAAAGCCAGTAAATGATTTAGTACAACATTTGCCCCGTAATGAATTTTCACGCACGATGAAGAATGAAAGGTTTTTTCACGCACATTTCGTATGATGTTTTCATATCACGCCATTAACTCCATGCAATGAAAACACTCTAGAATGGCACCATGCAATTAACACCAAGCAATGAAAACACTTTAGAACTGCACGTGGGAGAGCACGTGACGATGTGTTTATCTAGAAATGTTCACTCAATTATTACTGATATCTCTCAATGTCATAGATATTGTCATCCAAACAATGTAATGATATTCACGTCATTTCAAAATAAACTCATCGTGTTGTGATTTGTAATCAGTAGCATCACTGAACTGTTTCTCATCTTCCCTATAAAAAGGGGGAAGGCTATCCGAAAGTTCATTCGTTATTTTGATATTAGCATTACGAGTACAAACAAGAAAAACACAGTGTCAAAGAATCAAACATGGACCACTATCAAAATGAAAATCAGGTAAGAGCTATCAACATATACAGTAATGCTTCCATCAACTCTGGCTGGTTTAATTTATCATGGATTACAGCTTGGCAACTTCCACAACAAAGTTTATGTCCTCTCAACAGGAGCTCGTTTCCATGAGATATAATTCAGGCTTTGTTTTGGGCACTAGAATTATTTTAGTTATTTAATTTATTTATATATTAAAAGTGTCGTTTTGTGGTCGAGGTTCGTAGACTGAATGGTGTGTTTTGGCAGCTTCCAAAAATCGATAAAAAATGCGAAATTTATTTTACGGTGAAATTATGTTAACATAAATGTCTGTTTTCTCGAGTTAAACTGCGCTGTCGCAACATATCTGATATAACCTAACAAATTTTATTATTCATTAGACAGCAACCTTGTTAGCAACTTATATCAGATTTAATGATAAAACTGACTTTTTTTCGCAACAATGCGCAGTAAAATGGAACGCTGTAGCCACCATTGAAATCTTAGTCAGAAAATTTGGCCGAAAACAGTTTTGCATTACATCTTGTTTCGGTTTATTATGTAATTGAAGGCATTTTTAGTATTTTTGGGGTTGTGGTAAAAATTATAGATTCGACAAAATTTTTCATTTTGTATCAAGAGTAAATGATATGTTATGGAAATTATGACTGAATTACCCTATTCATTCTCCACCCCTTAATTCACCCACTCAAAGCATCACGTTGCAAATATTGATTGGTCTGCCCCACACTCTAACTCAGAAGCCATCCTATGTATTGAAAGTATGAGTATCATCTTCCTGTTCCGACAAAGCGGTCTCTCCTTTGAAAGGGCTAAGTATCATGAAAGTGCCGGAATAACCATATCACAATGGCCACAAGAAATGTCATAGTAAGCCTATAGGAACCAGTTTTAGGGATTTCCGACATGAATGTATATAAAGTTGACGATTTGCAGGAAAAAACAGGAGGGGGAGGAGGCCACCTCTATCGCACCCCTAACACTCATATAGATTCGGAAATAATAATATTGGTATATTTGCATCCTACTATATCCAAAATAAATAAAATATAATTTATTATCAAATTAAGATAAGTTAATACGATTTCAAACTCATCTTTCTGAATGGTTTATTATTTTTTCTTCCGATTGTTTACCAGTCATGGAGGATTAACTTTCTGGTTCCACCCATTCCCTTACATAAAGTCTTCCCTGATTATCATTTAAAAGTGAGATTATTTATTTATCACCTTTCATAACTATTAACTATAAATAATTTTTATTGTTTCAGGATCAGTTCAGACAAAAGGCAATTTCTCTGAAGAATGATATCGCTATGGTTCGACTCCAGTTGAAAGGAATTCTTAATAGTCACGGTGTGGATGTTGCGTCCCCATTAAAATTAATCGGCTCCGAGAGTACAAAAAATACAAATATGGATTTTATCCTATTACAAGACAAGTGTGACGTAGCTAATAGGCAACAGTCATTCGCTATGGAAAGTTGTTTCTCGCCAGATCCTTCGTCAACCCGTTTACCTTCAAAGAGGCGTTATTTCAGAACACCTATAGCATCATCTACCGTACTTCAGCCAGGCAGATCGTGGGCATCATCAATGGGAAGCAAAACCCGTTCCTCGACATCCAACTTGGGGTTTGATACATTTTCAACTATTGCTTGCAGAACGAACATTACCGTCAGCGAATTAGAACCCACTTTAAGTTTAAGGGAAGACAGTTATGAATATTCAAACTGCGAAATCGTCGAACATCATAAGATTCATAACACACAAACGGTCAACATGGAGCAATCAAACAAAAACGAAGGTTCTATTAAAACAACAGAAGATATTTATGTGGATGGAAGTGTTCAGTTTTGGTCCATGTGTGATTCTCAACCAAAACAAATGAAACGTAGTAAAACAATTAAAACCAAACCTATATCATCTACGTCCTCGCGAAAGGCTAACGTTACAGCAATATCATGCAATAGTTCAGTTGGATGTAAAATCGGATGTTGTGGAACAAGTAAAGTCAACAAGAAAAATGTTCTGAAGAAACTGAAAATGTTTTATAAGAAAATTCACAGCAACGGTTCAAAAGAAGTGAAAACATTGGCTATTTTGTGAATATGGTAAACAGCAGGGATGGGATTTTTTTACAAAATTTCCTGATTTCAGTGGAATTCATATCCAAAATGCCGAACTTTTATTATTTTTATAAATTTGCAGAAAAATTGTCTTCATGCAAAGTTGTGGTTTTAAAGTATCTATCAACCAAAATATCATACGTACATTTATGGTTTTGAAAGCGCATAAAGTAACGTACCATTCTCATCCCTGCTAGAACACCCTTGTTTTAGAATTTTGTGCTATTTTTTTAAAGTTTGCTATCTATTAGTGCTAAATGACATTGCAAGTACTGTTGACTTTCATGCTTCAGTGTGCCCATATGTGGAAAATAATTTAACCCCCCCCCCCCCTCCCCACCACCACACACACACAAGTCCTCAAATCTCATAGAATCCACTTTGTAAAGTATCGCTTAATATTTCATAAATTATAAGCTCAATGTTCAGATCTGCAGCATTAAGGAAAATGTGTAAGTAACATTAAAATGCAGTTTCAAAAATATTGCTGATCTAAGTAAATATGCTCACTCTCAATGGAAGCCATTTTACGGGCTATTCAGTTCTTAAAATTCACACTATTACTCCCTGGCCGTTACACTGTTGACACTCCTTCACTGTCTGCACCAAAATCTCTTTAAGACAAATGTACAAATGTTGGAAAGTTGTGGTAAAATAATCCAGTCCTTATCAGTTCTGGCGAAAGGTACTTGATACCGGCGAAAACAATACCTATTAATTAATTTAAGTAAACTTTATGACGAGTTTATATTTAAAATTGTTTATTAATCTGTTTATTTGTTAATGACTGTTTGAGTCTTTGCATTGTATGATGTTGTTATGTTTATTTTATAAAAAAAGTGCTATAATCTGTATATAATCAAATTGTATAAACTAACATTGTATATATAAATTTATAACTAGTATAGAAACTGTAAATAAATGATTTATACATAGAATAATTGTTCAGAACTTAATATAACAATATTTCTGATATGCGCGATCGATCTCTCTTGAGCACTTCTTTTCTCAACAGGACTCATACTGCATCAAATTTGAAAAAGAAAAATGGGTACTCTGGGAATTTGAGGTACACCAAACGGTATTTTCAACGTTCAGACCATAGGCTTCACGTTAAAAATATTAATTAATCTTATAACAATACAGTTTGGAAGGATGCTGATTTATCGCGGCCCCCGGGTGAGGGGTTCTTCGTTAACCGTGTGCCATAAAATGGCTCTTGTTCCAATCCTCACGGATGGCTCTTGTTCGCAGCTCCCGGGAACGGACTGTTTGATAATATCACGAACCCCATTCTCCCCAATCTCTCCGATAAGCATTTCCCCATCTGTGTCACCCAAATACCCATATATGCTTCAATCTTCCATTCTAATTCACAATTATATGGTTACACCTCAATTTCACATTTGGAACTCTTTTTTCGGTGTCATTCCCTTTTCCCTTAAACTCTAGTGACCGCGACCTCGTTTTAACAGCGGTGCCACCCCCCCCCCCCCCCACGGTGCCAGCGAGAAGAACTTAACATCCATAGTTTAGAACCTAAACTGTTAAATGTGAATCCTCAATTTTAGATATTTGGGCTTTTGCAGATGAACAGCATAAGATATCTTGATCCCTGGGTTTCAGAAGTCGTCGTTATTCATAGCGCCTGATCCGGGTGAAGGGTTGCCATCTATATCAAACACGATATCCCTTTTCGACACAGATCCGGCCTTGACACGATGAACACTTAGTGTCTATGAGTATGAGTATTTATAAATGGGCGTTGGTCCATTCTACTTGCGCTCACCCATCAAACCTTCAGAAATGTAGGATACCATATCAACTTCAATTCAACAAGGAGCCGACTGGAAGCAGTTTCGGGAAAAACTAAAACCAAGTCTTGAATGTATACCTTCGGATGCAAATGTCCAGAGTATTTCAGATGGCATAGTAAATAGCCTAACAGAGGCAGGGAAGGATTGTATAGGAAGGGTGAGGGTCCCAACGAGAGAGCTCGGATACAGGGTTAACGAGGGACTGAAAAAGGCTATAAAAGAAAGGAAGGTAAAATGCGCTGCTCACAGAAGAAGTAGGAAGCTTAAAGGGGTGGATAACAATGACACGAGACTAATGAAAGGAGAATATGAACTGGCACGGAAAAAGGTGAATGAGATAAAGAATAATAATAGGAAGGAGCGCAATTGCAGTCTTGCCAGAACAATAAAGAAAACGGGGGGTTCGAGCTCAAACGTATTTTGGAACTGGGTAAATAAACGGGGGAAAAGTAGTGTGCAGAGTATCAAAGTGGATGGGGAAAGTACAGAAGATAAAGGCCGTATCGCTTCAGAGTTAGTCAAGCACTGGGAAAAGATAAACGATAGGCGATGGAGCAGTGGGTCCCCACCAAAAAGAAATACACTGGTGGAGGAGAACCTATCCAATCGTGTATGTAGCGAAATAACGGCAGAAGAGGTGCGGAACGTGGTCTCGAAATTAAAAAATGGTAAAGCGGGAGGGACTGATGAAATTCCGAACGAATTCCTCAAAAATGGAGGGGAGGCACTTATTGAAGTCCTGACAAACCTTTTCAACCTGGCTCTGCGAAAGCAAAAGGTCCCCAGAGAGTGGAGGGAAAGTAAGGTGTCGTTCATACACAAAAAGGGGGAAAGGAAGTTCTAGATAACTATAGGGGGATATCAGTTAGTAGTAACATCGGAAAAGTATTCTGTAAGGTCATATACGGTAGACTTGAGGAAGTTATTGAAGAGAAAGGTTTTTTAGGAGAAATTCAAAATGGTTTCAGGAAAGGTCGAAGAGTCACTGATCACCTATTTACACTCACCCAACTGATAGAATCAACAAAGGCTGAAAAGAAAAAGATGTTTCTGGCATTTCTAGATGTGAAAAAAGCGTACGACCGAGTGTGGAGGGAAGGTATGTGGCGAAAGCTCGAGGGCATCGGATTGGGGGGTGACTTTGTGGGAATCATGAAAGCACTGTATACAGATGTGCAAAGCCAACTCAGTCTAGGGAGTATCACTACAAAACGAGTCCCTATGGATATAGGCCTCAAGCAGGGGTGTATCTTTTCACCGATTTTGTTTGCATTGTATGTTAAAGATTTAGGGGACGAACTAATTCAGAGTGCGGAGGGGGTAAATGTTGGAGACATAAAGGTACCAGGCTTATTCTTTGCGGACGACATGGTGTTAATGTCTAGAACTGAACAGGGGCTAGAGAAATTGCTGGAAATTGTTGGTAGATATGGGAACACTTGGCGGCTCGAACTAAATGAAAATAAAAGCAAGGTAATTCCCGTTGGACGCAAGGTAGATATGACGAAGAGATGGAGAGTGGGGGAGTTCTCAATCCCCGAAGGGGAAAGCAAACAAATCACTGTAGGAGAAACGGGAGAGTATGAGTATCTAGGGGTAAGCATAAATATAACGGGAAGAGGGGTGTACAGAAATTACTCAGCCAAACTGATTCTGAAGGGGAAAAGAATTCTGAACCAACTAAAACTTTTAGGGAAAAATAGTTTCAACAAGGTCTTTGTGGGGAAAACACTGTGGGAGAGGGTGGGCTTACCAAGTATAACGTATGGCACGGACGTGATTCCATTAAACCAAACCGTTATTAAGAAGTTGGAAAGTACTCAGAATGATGCCGGCAGATGGATAACAGGGTCGAGTAATGCTGCAGCTTTGGAAGCAGTAAGGGGGGAGCTTGGGTGGATGAAAATCAAGGACAGGGTAGATTCGGGAAAACGGTGTTACTTTAACTACTTGAGAAACCTGCTTGACTACCGGTGGTGTAAACTGATGCTCGATACCATTTGGAATTCTAATATAGATACGGGGTGGTCAAAACATGTGAGGGAACTAATGGACAATTACTCTATAGAGGTCACAAACATAGAAGTAGGAATGAAAGAAGGCAAAAGGTTTGTCAAAGAGAGAGTCATGGAAGATTGCAATCGAAACTGGCGAGCAGGGGTTAGCGTGAAAAGATCACTGCAGGGGTTACAATATAAAGAAAAGCCAGCTTTTGAGAACTACCTAGATGGCACCTTTGGAGGGTCACTGCTGTTCAAACTGAGATCAAGATCACTGGAGCTTCGGGGGAAAATTGGGAGAGATGGAGAAAAAGGATGCCAGATGTGCCACTCTGGAGTAGTGGAGACCCTGGAACATTTTCTCTTGGAATGCCCACAGTATATACCTCATAGAATAAAATTTACTGGAAGAATGATGCAGAAGAGGGGTGAAGAAACAAAGGATAGATGGCTGAAGGGGGACACGAGGGAGAGGGTAGGAATGCTTATTGAAGAAATTGAAAAAGAGGAAGTGAGGGACACTATTAAGCAGTTTATATCTGAATGCTGGGAGGAGAGGAGGGGAAGAGGGGGTGGGGTGCAGGGGGAATGATGGCCTTCTCTTATGAGGACCGCAACAAATCAGCGGCTGGCCAAAGAGTTATTATTATTATTATTAATTGAAAAAGCCCGAGATACGTCAATTTCGTACTTTATTATTACAGGCGACTTCGGCGACAGTCAAATGGCCTCAAATGCTTTTCTTAAAAGCATTTATTGAGGAGGCTGTTTGACTGTCGTCCAATGGGAATTGGGAAACGCAGTGAAAAATAGTGCCAGATGAGTAATTTGGGCGTGGTGGAGACTCTGAAACACTTTCTTCTAGAATACCCAAAATACCAGTCTAAAAGAATAAGATTCACTGGGAGTATAATGAGCAAGTGGGATGGGACAATAAAGGACATGTGGTTAGTGGAGACTTAAAGGAGAGAATTAATATGCTAATAGGAGAGATTGGGAAGAATGGGGCAAGGGATGTCATCAAACAGTTCGACTCCGAGTGTTGGGGGAGGGGAGACAGAGCGCAAGATGGCTAACTTGGTGACTGAAACAAATATAAAAATGAATAAATAAGCAACAAAATCCCAAATGATGCAACACAAAAAAAGAAACTAATACAAAAAAGGAAAGGAAGGTACCTCTGAAAGTCTTATTCAAAGAACTTCGCCATTAAAAGCCAGTAAATGATTTAGTACAACATTTGCCCCGTAATGAATTTTCACGCACGATGAAGAATGAAAGGTTTTTTCACGCACATTTCGTATGATGTTTTCATATCACGCCATTAACTCCATGCAATGAAAACACTCTAGAATGGCACCATGCAATTAACACCAAGCAATGAAAACACTTTAGAACTGCACGTGGGAGAGCACGTGACGATGTGTTTATCTAGAAATGTTCACTCAATTATTACTGATATCTCTCAATGTCATAGATATTGTCATCCAAACAATGTAATGATATTCACGTCATTTCAAAATAAACTCATCGTGTTGTGATTTGTAATCAGTAGCATCACTGAACTGTTTCTCATCTTCCCTATAAAAAGGGGGAAGGCTATCCGAAAGTTCATTCGTTATTTTGACATTAGCATTACGAGTACAAACAAGAAAAACACAGTGTCAAAGAATCAAACATGGACCACTATCAAAATGAAAATCAGGTAAGAGCTATCAACATATACAGTAATGCTTCCATCAACTCTGGCTGGTTTAATTTATCATGGATTACAGCTTGGCAACTTCCACAACAAAGTTTATGTCCTCTCAACAGGAGCTCGTTTCCATGAGATATAATTCAGGCTTTGTTTTGGGCACTAGAATTATTTTAGTTATTTAATTTATTTATATATTAAAAGTGTCGTTTTGTGGTCGAGGTTCGTAGACTGAATGGTGTGTTTTGGCAGCTTCCAAAAATCGATAAAAAATGCGAAATTTATTTTACGGTGAAATTATGTTAACATAAATGTCTGTTTTCTCGAGTTAAACTGCGCTGTCGCAACATATCTGATATAACCTAACAAATTTTATTATTCATTAGACAGCAACCTTGTTAGCAACTTATATCAGATTTAATGATAAAACTGACTTTTTTTCGCAACAATGCGCAGTAAAATGGAACGCTGTAGCCACCATTGAAATCTTAGTCAGAAAATTTGGCCGAAAACAGTTTTGCATTACATCTTGTTTCGGTTTATTATGTAATTGAAGGCATTTTTAGTATTTTTGGGGTTGTGGTAAAAATTATAGATTCGACAAAATTTTTCATTTTGTATCAAGAGTAAATGATATGTTATGGAAATTATGACTGAATTACCCTATTCATTCTCCACCCCTTAATTCACCCACTCAAAGCATCACGTTGCAAATATTGATTGGTCTGCCCCACACTCTAACTCAGAAGCCATCCTATGTATTGAAAGTATGAGTATCATCTTCCTGTTCCGACAAAGCGGTCTCTCCTTTGAAAGGGCTAAGTATCATGAAAGTGCCGGAATAACCATATCACAATGGCCACAAGAAATGTCATAGTAAGCCTATAGGAACCAGTTTTAGGGATTTCCGACATGAATGTATATAAAGTTGACGATTTGCAGGAAAAAACAGGAGGGGGAGGAGGCCACCTCTATCGCACCCCTAACACTCATATAGATTCGGAAATAATAATATTGGTATATTTGCAGCCTACTATATCCAAAATAAATAAAATATAATTTATCATCAAATTATGATAAGTTAATACGATTTCAAACTTATCTTTCTGAATGGTTTATTATTTTTTCTTCCGATTGTTTACCAGTCATGGAGGATTAACTTTCTGGTTCCACCCATTCCCTTACATAAAGTCTTCCCTGATTATCATTTAAAAGTGAGATTATTTATTTATCACCTTTCATAACTATTAACTATAAATAATTTTTATTGTTTCAGGATCAGTTCAGACAAAAGGCAATTTCTCTGAAGAATGATATCGCTATGGTTCGACGCCAGTTGAAAGGAATTCTTAATAGTCACGGTGTGGATGTTGCGTCCCCATTAAAATTAATCGGCTCCGAGAGTACAAAAAATACAAATATGGATTTTAACCTATTACAAGACAAGTGTGACGTAGCTAAAAGGCAACAGTCATTCGCTATGGAAAGTTGTTTCTCGCCAGATCCTTCGTCAACCCGTTTACCTTCAAAGAGGCGTTATTTCAGAACACCTATAGCATCATCTACCGTACTTCAGCCAGGCAGATCGTGGGCATCATCAATGGGAAGCAAAACCCGTTCCTCGACATCCAACTTGGGGTTTGATACATTTTCAACTATTGCTTGCAGAACGAACATTACCGTCAGCGAATTAGAACCCACTTTAAGTTTAAGGGAAGACAGTTATGAATATTCAAACTGCGAAATCGTCGAACATCATAAGATTCATAACACACAAACGGTCAACATGGAGCAATCAAACAAAAACGAAGGTTCTATTAAAACAACAGAAGATATTTATGTGGATGGAAGTGTTCAGTTTTGGTCCATGTGTGATTCTCAACCAAAACAAATGAAACGTAGTAAAACAAGTAAACCAATTAAAACCAAACCTATATCATCTACGTCCTCGCGAAAGGCTAACGTTACAGCAATATCATGCAATAGTTCAGTTGGATGTAAAATCGGATGTTGTGGAACAAGTAAAGTCAACAAGAAAAATGTTCTGAAGAAACTGAAAATGTTTTATAAGAAAATTCACAGCAACGGTTCCAAAGAAGTGAAAACATTGGCTATTTTGTGAATATGGTAAACAGCAGGGATGGGATTTTTTTACAAAATTTCCTGATTTCAGTGGAATTCATATCCAAAATGCCGAACTTTTATTATTTTTATAAATTTGCAGAAAAATTGTCTTCATGCAAAGTTGTGGTTTTAAAGTATCTATCAACCAAAATATCATACGTACATTTATGGTTTTGAAGGCGCATAAAGTAACGTACCATTCTCATCCCTGCTAGAACACCCTTGTTTTAGAATTTTGTGCTATTTTTTTAAAGTTTGCTATCTATTAGTGCTAAATGACATTGCAAGTACTGTTGACTTTCATGCTTCAGTGTGCCCATATGTGGAAAATAATTTAACCCCCCCCCCCCCTCCCCACCACCACACACACACAAGTCCTCAAATCTCATAGAATCCACTTTGTAAAGTATCGCTTAATATTTCATAAATTATAAGCTCAATGTTCAGATCTGCAGCATTAAGGAAAATGTGTAAGTAACATTAAAATGCAGTTTCAAAAATATTGCTGGTCTAAGTAAATATGCTCACTCTCAATGGAAGCCATTTTACGGGCTATTCAGTTCTTAAAATTCACACTATTACTCCCTAGCCGTTACACTGTTGACACTCCTTCACTGTCTGCACCAAAATCTCTTTAAGACAAATGTACAAATGTTGGAAAGTTGTGGTAAAATAATCCAGTCCTTATCAGTTCTGGCGAAAGGTACTTGATACCGGCGAAAACAATACCTATTAATTAATTTAAGTAAACTTTATGACGAGTTTATATTTAAAATTGTTTATTAATCTGTTTATTTGTTAATGACTGTTTGAGTCTTTGCATTGTATGATGTTGTTATGTTTATTTTATAAAAAAAGTGCTATAATCTGTATATAATCAAATTGTATAAACTAACATTGTATATATAAATTTATAACTAGTATAGAAACTGTAAATAAATGATTTATACATAGAATAATTGTTCAGAACTTAATATAACAATATTTCTGATATGCGCGATCGATCTCTCTTGAGCACTTCTTTTCTCAACAGGACTCATACTGCATCAAATTTGAAAAAGAAAAATGGGTACTCTGGGAATTTGAGGTACACCAAACGGTATTTTCAACGTTCAGACCATAGGCTTCACGTTAAAAATATTAATTAATCTTATAACAATACAGTTTGGAAGGATGCTGATTTATCGCGGCCCCCGGGAGAGGGGTTCTTCGTTAACCGTGTGCCATAAAATGGCTCTTGTTCCAATCCTCACGGATGGCTCTTGTTCGCAGCTCCCGGGAACGGACTGTTTGATAATATCACGAACCCCATTCTCCCCAATCTCTCCGATAAGCATTTCCCCATCTGTGTCACCCAAATACCCATATATGCTTCAATCTTCCATTCTAATTCACAATTATATGGTTACACCTCAATTTCACATTTGGAACTCTTTTTTCGGTGTCATTCCCTTTTCCCTTAAACTCTAGTGACCGCGACCTCGTTTTAACAGCGGTGCCCCCCCCCCCCCCCCCCCCCCCACGGTGCCAGCGAGAAGAACTTAACATCCACAGTTTAGAACCTAAACTGTAAACTGTTAAATCTGAATCCTCAATTTTAGATATTTGGGCTTTTGCAGATGAACAGCATAAGATATCTTGATCCCTGGGTTTCAGAAGTCGTCGTTATTCATAGCGCCTGATCCGGGTGAAGGGTTGCCATCTATATCAAACACGATATCCCTTTTCGACACAGATCCGGCCTTGACACGATGAACACTTAGTGTCTATGAGTATGAGTATTTATAAATGGGCGTTGGTCCATTCTACTTGCGCTCACCCATCAAACCTTCAGAAATGTAGGATACCATATCAACTTCAATTCAACAAGGAGCCGACTGGAAGCAGTTTCGGGAAAAACTAAAACCAAGTCTTGAATGTATACCTTCGGATGCAAATGTCCAGAGTATTTCAGATGGCATAGTAAATAGCCTAACAGAGGCAGGGAAGGATTGTATAGGAAGGGTGAGGGTCCCAACGAGAGAGCTCGGATACAGGGTTAACGAGGGACTGAAAAAGGCTATAAAAGAAAGGAAGGTAAAATGCGCTGCTCACAGAAGAAGTAGGAAGCTTAAAGGGGTGGATAACAATGACACGAGACTAATGAAAGGAGAATATGAACTGGCACGGAAAAAGGTGAATGAGATAAAGAATAATAATAGGAAGGAGCGCAATTGCAGTCTTGCCAGAACAATAAAGAAAACGGGGGGTTCGAGCTCAAACGTATTTTGGAACTGGGTAAATAAACGGGGGAAAAGTAGTGTGCAGAGTATCAAAGTGGATGGGGAAAGTACAGAAGATAAAGGCCGTATCGCTTCAGAGTTAGTCAAGCACTGGGAAAAGATAAACGATAGGCGATGGAGCAGTGGGTCCCCACCAAAAAGAAATACACTGGTGGAGGAGAACCTATCCAATCGTGTATGTAGCGAAATAACGGCAGAAGAGGTGCGGAACGTGGTCTCGAAATTAAAAAATGGTAAAGCGGGAGGGATTGATGAAATTCCGAACGAATTCCTCAAAAATGGAGGGGAGGCACTTATTGAAGTCCTGACAAACCTTTTCAACCTGGCTCTGCGAAAGCAAAAGGTCCCCAGAGAGTGGAGGGAAAGTAAGGTGTCGTTCATACACAAAAAGGGGGAAAGGAAGTTCTAGATAACTATAGGGGGATATCAGTTAGTAGTAACATCGGAAAAGTATTCTGTAAGGTCATATACGGTAGACTTGAGGAAGTTATTGAAGAGAAAGGTTTTTTAGGAGAAATTCAAAATGGTTTCAGGAAAGGTCGAAGAGTCACTGATCACCTATTTACACTCACCCAACTGATAGAATCAACAAAGGCTGAAAAGAAAAAGATGTTTCTGGCATTTCTAGATGTGAAAAAAGCGTACGACCGAGTGTGGAGGGAAGGTATGTGGCGAAAGCTCGAGGGCATCGGATTGGGGGGTGACTTTGTGGGAATCATGAAAGCACTGTATACAGATGTGCAAAGCCAACTCAGTCTAGGGAGTATCACTACAAAACGAGTCCCTATGGATATAGGCCTCAAGCAGGGGTGTATCTTTTCACCGATTTTATTTGCATTGTATGTTAAAGATTTAGGGGACGAACTAATTCAGAGTGCGGAGGGGGTAAATGTTGGAGACATAAAGGTACCAGGCTTATTCTTTGCGGACGACATGGTGTTAATGTCTAGAACTGAACAGGGGCTAGAGAAATTGCTGGAAATTGTTGGTAGATATGGGAACACTTGGCGGCTCGAACTAAATGAAAATAAAAGCAAGGTAATTCCCGTTGGACGCAAGGTAGATATGACGAAGAGATGGAGAGTGGGGGAGTTCTCAATCCCCGAAGGGGAAAGCAAACAAATCACTGTAGGAGAAACGGGAGAGTATGAGTATCTAGGGGTAAGCATAAATATAACGGGAAGAGGGGTGTACAGAAATTACTCAGCCAAACTGATTCTGAAGGGGAAAAGAATTCTGAACCAACTAAAACTTTTAGGGAAAAATAGTTTCAACAAGGTCTTTGTGGGGAAAACACTGGTGGAGAGGGTGGGCTTACCAAGTATAACGTATGGCACGGACGTGATTCCATTAAACCAAACCGTTATTAAGAAGTTGGAAAGTACTCAGAATGATGCCGGCAGATGGATAACAGGGTCGAGTAATGCTGCAGCTTTGGAAGCAGTAAGGGGGGAGCTTGGGTGGATGAAAATCAAGGACAGGGTAGATTCGGGAAAACGGTGTTACTTTAACTACTTGAGAAACCTGCCTGACTACCGGTGGTGCAAACTGATGCTCGATACCATTTGGAATTCTAATATAGATACGGGGTGGTCAAAACATGTGAGGGAACTAATGGACAATTACTCTATAAAGGTCACAAACATAGAAGTAGGAATGAAAGAAGGCAAAAGGTTTGTCAAAGAGAGAGTCATGGAAGATTGCAATCGAAACTGGCGAGCAGGGGTTAGCGTGAAAAGATCACCGCAGGGGTTACAATATAAAGAAAAGCCAGCTTTTGAGAACTACCTAGATGGCACCTTTGGAGGGTCACTGCTGTTCAAACTGAGATCAAGATCACTGGAGCTTCGGGGGAAAATTGGGAGAGATGGAGAAAAAGGATGCCAGATGTGCCACTCTGGAGTAGTGGAGACCCTGGAACATTTTCTCTTGGAATGCCCACAGTATATACCTCATAGAATAAAATTTACTGGAAGAATGATGCAGAAGTGGGGTGAAGAAACAAAGGATAGATGGCTGAAGGGGGACACGAGGGAGAGGGTAGGAATGCTTATTGAAGAAATTGAAAAAGAGGAAGTGAGGGACACTATTAAGCAGTTTATATCTGAATGCTGGGAGGAGAGGAGGGGAAGAGGGGGTGGGGTGCAGGGGGAATGATGGCCTTCTCTTATGAGGACCGCAACAAATCAGCGGCTGGCCAAAGAGTTATTATTATTATTATTAATTGAAAAAGCCCGAGATACGTCAATTTCGTACTTTATTATTACAGGCGACTTCAGCGACAGTCAAATGGTCTCAAATGCTTTTCTTAAAAGCATTTATTGAGGAGGCTGTTTGACTGTCGTCCAATGGGAATTGGGAAACGCAGTGAAAAATAGTGCCAGATGAGTAACTTGGGCGTGGTGGAGACTCTGAAACACTTTCTTCTAGAATACCCAAAATACCAGTCTAAAAGAATAAGATTCACTGGGAGTATAATGAGCAAGTGGGATGGGACAATAAAGGACATGTGGTTAGTGGAGACTTAAAGGAGAGAATTAATATGCTAATAGGAGAGATTGGGAAGAATGGGGCAAGGGATGTCATCAAACAGTTCGACTCCGAGTGTTGGGGGAGGGGAGACAGAGCGCAAGATGGCTAACTTGGTGACTGAAACAAATATAAAAATGAATAAATAAGCAACAAAATCCCAAATGATGCAACACAAAAAAAAGAAACTAATACAAAAAAGGAAAGGAAGGTACCTCTGAAAGTCTTATTCAAAGAACTTCGCCATTAAAAGCCAGTAAATGATTTAGTACAACATTTGCCCCGTAATGAATTTTCACGCACGATGAAGAATGAAAGGTTTTTTCACGCACATTTCGTATGATGTTTTCATATCACGCCATTAACTCCATGCAATGAAAACACTCTAGAATGGCACCATGCAATTAACACCAAGCAATGAAAACACTTTAGAACTGCACGTGGGAGAGCACGTGACGATGTGTTTATCTAGAAATGTTCACTCAATTATTACTGATATCTCTCAATGTCATAGATATTGTCATCCAAACAATGTAATGATATTCACGTCATTTCAAAATAAACTCATCGTGTTGTGATTTGTAATCAGTAGCATCACTGAACTGTTTCTCATCTTCCCTATAAAAAGGGGGAAGGCTATCCGAAAGTTCATTCGTTATTTTGATATTAGCATTACGAGTACAAACAAGAAAAACACAGTGTCAAAGAATCAAACATGGACCACTATCAAAATGAAAATCAGGTAAGAGCTATCAACATATACAGTAATGCTTCCATCAACTCTGGCTGGTTTAACTTATCATGGATTACAGCTTGGCAACTTCCACAACAAAGTTTATGTCCTCTCAACAGGAGCTCGTTTCCATGAGATATAATTCAGGCTTTGTTTTGGGCACTAGAATTATTTTAGTTATTTAATTTATTTATATATTAAAAGTGTCGTTTTGTGGTCGAGGTTCGTAGACTGAATGGTGTGTTTTGGCAGCTTCCACAAATCGATAAAAAATGCGAAATTTATTTTACGGTGAAATTATGTTAACATAAATGTCTGTTTTCTCGAGTTAAACTGCGCTGTCGCAACATATCTGATATAACCTAACAAATTTTATTATTCATTAGACAGCAACCTTGTTAGCAACTTATATCAGATTTAATGATAAAACTGACTTTTTTTCGCAACAATGCGCAGTAAAATGGAACGCTGTAGCCACCATTGAAATCTTAGTCAGAAAATTTGGCCGAAAACAGTTTTGCATTACATCTTGTTTCGGTTTATTATGTAATTGAAGGCATTTTTAGTATTTTTGGGGTTGTGGTAAAAATTATAGATTCGACAAAATTTTTCATTTTGTATCAAGAGTAAATGATATGTTATGGAAATTATGACTGAATTACCCTATTCATTCTCCACCCCTTAATTCACCCACTCAAAGCATCACGTTGCAAATATTGATTGGTCTGCCCCACACTCTAACTCAGAAGCCATCCTATGTATTGAAAGTATGAGTATCATCTTCCTGTTCCGACAAAGCGGTCTCTCCTTTGAAAGGGCTAAGTATCATGAAAGTGCCGGAATAACCATATCACAATGGCCACAAGAAATGTCATAGTAAGCCTATAGGAACCAGTTTTAGGGATTTCCGACATGAATGTATATAAAGTTGACGATTTGCAGGAAAAAACAGGAGGGGGAGGAGGCCACCTCTATCGCACCCCTAACACTCATATAGATTCGGAAATAATAATATTGGTATATTTGCATCCTACTATATCCAAAATAAATAAAATATAATTTATCATCAAATTATGATAAGTTAATACGATTTCAAACTTATCTTTCTGAATGGTTTATTATTTTTTCTTCCAATTGTTTACCAGTCATGGAGGATTAACTTTCTGGTTCCACCCATTCCCTTACATAAAGTCTTCCCTGATTATCATTTAAAAGTGAGATTATTTAATTATCACCTTTCATAACTATTAACTATAAATAATTTTTATTGTTTCAGGATCAGTTCAGACAAAAGGCAATTTCTCTGAAGAATGATATCGCTATGGTTCGACTCCAGTTGAAAGGAATTCTTAATAGTCACGGTGTGGATGTTGCGTCCCCATTAAAATTAATCGGCTCCGAGAGTACAAAAAATACAAATATGGATTTTAACCTATTACAAGACAAGTGTGACGTAGCTAATAGGCAACAGTCATTCGCTATGGAAAGTTGTTTCTCGCCAGATCCTTCGTCAACCCGTTTACCTTCAAAGAGGCGTTATTTCAGAACACCTATAGCATCATCTACCGTACTTCAGCCAGGCAGATCGTGGGCATCATCAATGGGAAGCAAAACCCGTTCCTCGACATCCAACTTGGGGTTTGATACATTTTCAACTATTGCTTGCAGAACGAACATTACGGTCAGCGAATTAGAACCCACTTTAAGTTTAAGGGAAGACAGTTATGAATATTCAAACTGCGAAATCGTCGAACATCATAAGATTCATAACACACAAACGGTCAATATGGAGCAATCAAACAAAAACGAAGGTTCTATTAAAACAACAGAAGATATTTATGTGGATGGAAGTGTTCAGTTTTGGTCCATGTGTGATTCTCAACCAAAACAAATGAAACGTAGTAAAACAAGTAAACCAATTAAAAACAAACCTATATCATCTACGTCCTCGCGAAAGGCTAACGTTACAGCAATATCATGCAATAGTTCAGTTGGATGTAAAATCGGATGTTGTGGAACAAGTAAAGTCAACAAGAAAAATGTTCTGAAGAAACTGAAAATGTTTTATAAGAAAATTCACAGCAACGGTTCCAAAGAAGTGAAAACATTGGCTATTTTGTGAATATGGTAAACAGCAGGGATGGGATTTTTTTACAAAATTTCCTGATTTCAGTGGAATTCATATCCAAAATGCCGAACTTTTATTATTTTTATAAATTTGCAGAAAAATTGTCTTCATGCAAAGTTGTGGTTCTAAAGTATCTATCAACCAAAATATCATACGTACATTTATGGTTTTGAAGGCGCATAAAGTAACGTACCATTCTCATCCCTGCTAGAACACCTTTGTTTTAGAATTTTGTGCTATTTTTTTAAAGTTTGCTATCTATTAGTGCTAAATGACATTGCAAGTACTGTTGACTTTCATGCTTCAGTGTGCCCATATGTGGAAAATAATTTAACTTCCCCCCCTCCCCACCACCACACACACACAAGTCCTCAAATCTCATAGAATCCACTTTGTAAAGTATCGCTTAATATTTCATAAATTATAAGCTCAATGTTCAGATCTGCAGCATTAAGGAAAATGTGTAAGTAACATTAAAATGCAGTTTCAAAAATATTGCTGATCTAAGTAAATATGCTCACTCTCAATGGAAGCCATTTTACGGGCTATTCAGTTCTTAAAATTCACACTATTACTCCCTAGCCGTTACACTGTTGACACTCCTTCACTGTCTGCACCAACATCTCTTTAAGACAAATGTACAAATGTTGGAAAGTTGTGGTAAAATAATCCAGTCCTTATCAGTTCTGGCGAAAGGTACTTGATACCTGCGAAAACAATACCTATTAATTAATTTAAGTAAACTTTATGACGAGTTTATATTTAAAATTGTTTATTAATCTGTTTATTTGTTAATGACTGTTTGAGTCTTTGCATTGTATGATGTTGTTATGTTTATTTTATAAAAAAAAGTGCTATAATCTGTATATAATCAAATTGTATAAACTAACATTGTATATATAAATTTATAACTAGTATAGAAACTGTAAATAAATGATTTATACATAGAATAATTGTTCAGAACTTAATATAACAATATTTCTGATATGCGCGATCGATCTCTCTTGAGCACTTCTTTTCTCAACAGGACTCATACTGCATCAAATTTGAAAAAGAAAAATGGGTACTCTGGGAATTTGAGGTACACCAAACGGTATTTTCAACGTTCAGACCATAGGCTTCACGTTAAAAATATTAATTAATCTTATAACAATACAGTTTGGAAGGATGCTGATTTATCGCGGCCCCCGGGAGAGCGGTTCTTCGTTAACCGTGTGCCACAAAATGGCTCTTGTTCCAATCCTCACGGATGGCTCTTGTTCGCAGCTCCCGGGAACGGACTGTTTGATAATATCACGAACCCCATTCTCCCCAATCTCTCCGATAAGCATTTCCCCATCTGTGTCACCCAAATACCCATATATGCTTCAATCTTCCATTCTAATTCACAATTATATGGTTACACCTCAATATCACATTTGGAACTCTTTTTTCGGTGTCATTCCCTTTTCCCTTAAACTCTAGTGACCGCAACCTCGTTTTAACAGCGGTGCCACCCCCCCCCCCCCCCCCACGGTGCCAGCGAGAAGAACTTAACATCCACAGTTTAGAACCTAAACTGTAAACTGTTAAATCTGAATCCTCAATTTTAGATATTTGGGCTTTGGCAGATGAACAGTGTAAGATATCTTGAACACTGGGTTTCAGAAGTCGTCGTTATTCATATCACCTGATCAAGGTGAAGGGTTGCCATCTATATCAAACACGGTATCCCTTTTCGCCACACACCTGGCCTTGACACGATGGACACTTAGAGTCTATGAGTATGAGTATTTACAAATGGGCGTTGGTCCATTCTACTTGCGCTCACCCATCAATCATTCAGATACGTAGGATACCATATCAACTTCAACTGAAAAAGCCCGAGATACGTCAATTTCGTACTTTATTATTACAGGTGACTTCAGCGACAGTCAAATGGCCTCAATAAATGTTTTTCTTAAAACCATTTATTGAGGAGGCTATTTGACTGTCGTTGCTGTCAGTAACACAGTGAACGTGAACGAGTGTAAGGTCCTAGGCCCAATATTTCCAAATATGAATGCTATCTCTCTCCGATTTCTGTTATAACCGAATTTATAAAATCGTCCCCTCTTACTTCCCAGAGAGGCAAGTTGATGTACGCGCAGTGCAAACTACGAAGCATTTAATACAGCCGGCTGGTTTGATGAGTGTTTGCATAGTTTCTTCTATCTTTCCTACTCCAGCAGCATATGTTTTCGTCTAACGTCACTATGCGAAATATTGGAAATACATTGCCATCAAAAGGAGAAACTTTCAGTTACTTCATTTTACTATTTTTTTCGCACCCGCAAAAGACGATGTTCCGGATGGAGTAATTGTTTCGATTACAAATTAGTTTACGATTTGAATAAAGATGGGATGACCTTGACCTTTATATTGTTTATATGTCCAATGAAGTCGAAAAGAGTTGCATATTTCGTTTCACATGGTGTTTTTTCGGTATGAGTAGGGTCTTATAGGAACGGACAAGGTATTGTGATGAATTGACGGGGCTTCTCCCAGTACTAAGTGGTGGGAGCGAGCGTAATTCGCGAATCATTTGGACCAACGAAGAATTGGAGGAGTATTGTAAAGAACTTTTGTAGACAATTGGGGATCATTTGGGGGCAGAAAGGACCTATATGGAAGGGATGGTCTCCATCTTAGCCCAAGGGTTACAGAGGTTTTAGGAAGAAATATGTTGCAGGTGGTGGAGACTTTTTTGGTATAGGGAGGGAGGGGGGATCAGTGAAGGGGGGAATGAACACGGGAAATGTGTCACCAACCATAGTTGTAAAAAATGGGACAAGGGGGGTAAGAAAAAGGGACCAAAAATCCAAATCAATAGGAATAGCTCCCAAGGAAAGCACAGATACACAAAACAGGATATACAAACACACAGGGACTAGATAATAATGGGACCAGTAGGCGGATGCCAACGTACTTTGATACCCTGGAAGTGGGTTATAGCAACATCCAGGGTCTCCACCGGAAAGTAAGTGAAATTGCTACATTGATCGAGGCAGAGGAGTTGGACCTCATGGGCTTAAGCGAAACGAGGGTAAGGCACGAGGAACGGGTAGACCAAGTAAGGGGTACGTATGGGTAGGGTGTAGGGCGAACGGAAGGCCTGAAAAAAGGGGGAGGGGTAGGCATGTACATTAAAGAGGATTTAAAACCGTCGCTGATCACAGACCTGGAAAACATCAGCACCCCGGCTGAGGTATCGACAGAAATTGGATGGGTAAGGATCAGTCTGAAAAACAAATGTGTTGCCCTTGGGTTGTATATTCTGCGGTGGAGGGAAGCAAACCCGAATGGAATGATTCGATATACTCAACACTAAGATCCAATAATACCGAACTACAAAACAAGGGGCTGGGTATAATTCTGATGGGTGACTTTAATGGCCACATAGGTAAAAATGAAGAAAGCATAGAGGGTGGGGACAAAAATGTCAACAGGAATGGAAGGAAGTTGTTGAACTTCACAAACGAGGTCGGTCTGAAAATTCTGAACTGGGGCGCGAGGTGCAAGGGGAAATGGACCTGGGAGAGGAACGACAGAAAATCAATAATGACTACATTCTCACAGATATTAATTTATGGAGGGAGGTGATAGGAGTAGAAGTGGATGATGCGGGTAAAATGGAGGTGGATAGTGATCACAGCTTGATTACAGTGACGATCAGGGCCAAAAATCTAGTAAAAAGCAAAGGAAGCTTTAAGGAGATTTGGGAACTCAAAAAGGAAGCTGACTGGGCGAAGTTCAATAAAAAGCTGAAACCAAAGCTTGCAACAGTACCCAAGAGGGGCAGTGTTCAGAAGATGACTGACGCCATTGTTGCGAGTCTGGTGCAGGCAGGGAAGGAAAGTGTAGGAAAGATCAGGGTGCCAACACGTGAACTTGGGTACAGAGTTAATGAAGAGCTGAAAATGGCCATAAGCTACTTTAGTAACGTACCATTCTCATCCCTGCTAGAACACCTTTGTTATTGAATTTTGTGCTATTTTTTAAAGTTTTTTTTATCTATAAGTGCTAAACGACATTGCAAGTACTGTTGACTTTCATGATTCAGTGTGTCCATATGTGGAAAAGAATTTACCCCCCCCCCCCCCTCCCCCACACACACACAAATCTCAAATCTCATAGAATCCACTTTGTAAAGTAGCGCTTAATATTTCATAAATTATAAGCTCAATGTTCAGATCTACAGCATTAAGGAAAATGTGTAAGTAACATTAAAATGTAGTTTCAAAAATATTACTGATCTAGGAAGCCATTTTACGGGCAATTCAGTTCTATAAATTCCTACTATTACTCCCTAGCCGTTACACTTTTGGCACTCCTTCACTGTCTGCACCAAAAATCTCTTTACGACAAATATAGAAATGTTGGAAAATTGTGGCAAAATAAAGGTACCTGATACCGGCGAAAACAAAACCTATTAATTAATTTAAGTAAACGTTATGACGAGTTTAGATTCAAAATTGTTTATTAATCTGCTTATTTGTTAATGACTGTTTGAGTCTTTGCATTGCATGATGTTGATATGTTTATTTTTTAAAAAGTGCTATAATCTGTATATAATCAAATTGTAAAAACTAACACTGTATATATGAATTCATAACTAGTATAGAAACTGTAAATAAATGATTTATACATAGAATTATTGTTCAGAATTTAATATAACCATATTTCTGATATGCGCGATCGATCTCTCCTGAGCACTTTTTTCTCAACATTACTCATACTACGTCCAAATTGAAGAAGAAAAATGGGTACTCTGGGAATTTGAGGTACACCAAACGATATTTTCAACGTCCAGACCATAGGCTTCACTTTACAAATATTAATTAATCTTATAACAAAACAGTTTGGCATGATTCTGATTTATCGCGACCCCAGGAGAGGGGTTATTCGTTAAGGCTGTGCCTCAAAATGGCCCTTATTCCAATCGTCACGGATGTGCTCTCTTCCCAGCTCCCGGGAACGGACTGTTTGATAATATCACGAACCCCATTCTCCCCAATCTTTCCGATAAGCATATTCCCCTCTGTGTCACTCAATACCCATATATGCTTCAGTCTTCCATTCTAATTCACAATTATATGGTTACACCTCAATTTCACATTTGGAACTCTTTTTTCGGTGTCATTCCCTTTTCCCATTAAACTCTAGCGACCGCGACCTCGTTTTAACAGCGGTGCCACCCCCCAACCCCCTCTTACCCCACGGTGCCACCGAGAAGAACTTGGCTTCTTGGCCACCTTAACATCCATAGTTTAGAACCTAAACTGTTAAATGTGAATCCTCAATTTTAGATATTTGGGCTTTTGCAGATGAACAGCATAAGATATCTTTATCCCTGGGTTTCAGAAGTCGTCGTTATTCATAGCGCCTGATCCGGGTGAAGGGTTGCCATCTATATCAAACACGATATCCCTTTTCGACACAGATCCGGCCTTGACACGATGAACACTGAGTGTCTATGAGTATGAGTATTTATAAATGGGCGTTGGTCCATTCTACTTGCGCTCACCCATCAAACCTTCAGAAATGTAGGATACCATATCAACTTCAATTCAACAAGGAGCCGACTGGAAGCAGTTTCGGGAAAAACTAAAACCAAGTCTTGAATGTATACCTTGGGATGCAAATGTCCAGAGTATTTCAGATGGCATAGTAAATAGCCTAACAGAGGCAGGGAAGGATTGTATAGGAAGGGTGAGGGTCCCAACGAGAGAGCTCGGATACAGGGTTAACGAGGGACTGAAAAAGGCTATAAAAGAAAGGAAGGTAAAATGCGCTGCTTACAGAAGAAGTAGGAAGCTTAAAGGGGTGGATAACAATGACACGAGACTAATGAAAGGAGAATATGAACTGGCACGGAAAAAGGTGAATGAGATAAAGAATAATAATAGGAAGGAGCACAATTGCAGACCTGCCAGAACAATAAAGAAAACGGGGGGTTCGAGCTCAAACGTATTTTGGAACTGGGTAAATAAACGGGGGAAAAGTAGTGTGCAGAGTATCAAAGTGGATGGGGAAAGTACAGAAGATAAAGGCCGTATCGCTTCAGAGTTAGTCAAGCACTGGGAAAAGATAAACGATAGGCGATGGAGCAGTGGGTCCCCACCAAAAAGAAATACACTGGTGGAGGAGAACCTATCCAATCGTGTATGTAGCGAAATAACGGCAGAAGATGTGCGGAACGTGGTCTCGAAATTAAAAAATGGTAAAGCGGGAGGGACTGATGAAATTCCGAACGAATTCCTCAAAAATGGAGGGGAGACACTTATTGAAGTCCTGACAAACCTTTTCAACCTGGCTCTGCGAAAGCAAAAGGTCCCCAGAGAGTGGAGGGAAAGTAAGGTGTCGTTCATACACAAAAAGGGGGATAAGGAAGTTCTAGATAACTATAGGGGGATATCAGTTAGTAGTAACATCGGAAAAGTATTCTGTAAGGTCATATACGGTAGACTTGAGGAAGTTATTGAAGAGAAAGGTTTTTTAGGAGAAATTCAAAATGGTTTCAGGAAAGGTCGAAGAGTCACTGATCACCTATTTACACTCACCCAACTGATAGAATCAACAAAGGCTGAAAAGAAAAAGATGTTTCTGGCATTTCTAGATGTGAAAAAAGCGTACGACCGAGTGTGGAGGGAAGGTATGTGGCGAAAGCTCGAGGGCATCGGATTAGGGGTGACTTTGTGGGAATCATGAAAGCACTGTATACAGATGTGCAAAGCCAACTCAGTCTAGGGAGTATCACTACAAAACGAGTCCCTATGGATATAGGCCTCAAACAGGGGTGTATCTTTTCACCGATTTTGTTTGCATTGTATGTTAAAGATTTAGGGGACGAACTAATTCAGAGTGCGGAGGGGGTAAATGTTGGAGACATAAAGGTACCAGGCTTATTCTTTGCGGACGACATGGTGTTAATGTCTAGAACTGAACAGGGGCTAGAGAAATTGCTGGAAATTGTTGGTAGATATGGGAACACTTGGCGGCTCGAACTAAATGAAAATAAAAGCAAGGTAATACCCGTTGGACGCAAGGTAGATATGACGAAGAGATGGAGAGTGGGGGAGTTCTCAATCCCCGAGGGGGAAAGCAAACAAATCACTATAGGAGAAACGGGAGAGTATGAGTATCTAGGGGTAAGAATAAATATAACGGGAAGAGGGGTGTACAGAAATTACTCAGCCAAACTGATTCTGAAGGGGAAAAGAATTCTGAACCAACTAAAACTTTTAGGGAAAAATAGTTTCAACAAGGTCTTTGTGGGGAAAACACTGTGGGAGAAGGTGGGCTTACCAAGTATAACGTATGGCACGGACGTGATTCCATTAAACCAAATCGCTATTATGAAGTTAGAAAGTACTCAGAATGATGCCGGCAGATGGATAACAGGGTCGAGTAATGCTGCAGCTTTGGAAGCAGTAAGGGGGGAGCTTGGGTGGATGAAAATCAAGGACAGGGTAGATTCGGGAAAACGGTGTTACTTTAACTACTTGAGAAACCTGCCTGACTACCGGTGGTGCAAACTGATGCTCGATACCATTTGGAATTCTAATATAGATACGGGGTGGTCAAAACATGTGAGGGAACTAATGGACAATTACTCTATAGAGGTCACAAACATAGAAGTAGGAATGAAAGAAGGCAAAAGGTTTGTCAAAGAGAGAGTCATGGAAGATTGCAATCGAAACTGGCGAGCAGGGGTTAGCGTGAAAAGATCACTGCAGGGGTTACAATATAAAGAAAAGCCAGCTTTTGAGAACTACCTAGATGGCACCTTTGGAGGGTCACTGCTGTTCAAACTGAGATCAAGATCACTGGAGCTTCGGGGGAAAATTGGGAGAGATGGAGAAAAAGGATGCCAATGTGCCACTCTGGAGTAGTGGAGACCCTGGAACATTTTCTCTTGGAATGCCCACAGTATATACCTCATAGAATAAAATTTACTGGAAGAATAATGCAGAAGTGGGGTGAAGAAACAAAGGATAGATGGCTGAAGGGGGACACGAGGGAGAGGGTAGGAATGCTTATTGAAGAAATTGAAACAGAGGAAGTGAGGGACACTATTAAGCAGTTTATATCTGAATGCTGGGAGGAGAGGAGGGGAAGAGGGGGTGGGGTGCAGGGGGAATGATGGCCTTCTCTTCTGAGGACCGCAACAAATCAGCGGCTGGCCAAAGAGTTATTATTATTATTATTAATTGAAAAAGCCCGAGATACGTCAATTTCGTACTTTATTATTACAGGCGACTTCAGCGACAGTCAAATGGCCTCAAATGCTTTTCTTAAAAGCATTTATTGAGGAGGCTGTTTGACTGTCGTCCAATGGGGATTGGGAAACGCAGTGAAAAATAGTGTCAGATGAGTAATTTGGGCGTGGTGGAGACTCTGAAACACTTTCTTCTAGAATACCCAAAATACCAGTCTAAAAGAATAAGATTCACTGGGAGTATAATGAGCAAGTGGGATGGGACAATAAAGGACATGTGGTTAGTGGAGACTTAAAGGAGAGAATTAATATGCTAATAGGAGAGATTGGGAAGAATGGGGCAAGGGATGTCATCAAACAGTTCGACTCCGAGTGTTGGGGGAGGGGAGAAAGAGCGCAAGATGGCTAACTTGGTGACTGAAACAAATATAAAAATGAATAAATAAGCAACAAAATCCCAAATGATGCAACACAAAAAAAAGAAACCAATACAAAAAAGGAAAGGAAGGTACCTCTGAAAGTCTTATTCAAAGAACTTCGCCATTAAAAGCCAGTAAATGATTTAGTACAACATTTGCCCCGTAATGAATTTTCACGCACGATGAAGAATGAAAGGTTTTTTCACGCACATTTCGTATGATGTTTTCATATCACGCCATTAACTCCATGCAATGAAAACACTCTAGAATGGCACCATGCAATTAACACCAAGCAATGAAAACACTTTAGAACTGCACGTGGGAGAGCACGTGACGATGTGTTTATCTAGAAATGTTCACTCAATTATTACTGATATCTCTCAATGTCATAGATATTGTCATCCAAACAATGTAATGATATTCACGTCATTTCAAAATAAACTCATCGTGTTGTGATTTGTAATCAGTAGCATCACTGAACTGTTTCTCATCTTCCCTATAAAAAGGGGGAAGGCTATCCGAAAGTTCATTCGTTATTTTGATATTAGCATTACGAGTACAAACAAGAAAAACACAGTGTCAAAGAATCAAACATGGACCACTATCAAAATGAAAATCAGGTAAGAGCTATCAACATATACAGTAATGCTTCCATCAACTCTGGCTGGTTTAACTTATCATGGATTACAGCTTGGCAACTTCCACAACAAAGTTTATGTCCTCTCAACAGGAGCTCGTTTCCATGAGATATAATTCAGGCTTTGTTTTGGGCACTAGAATTATTTTAGTTATTTAATTTATTTATATATTAAAAGTGTCGTTTTGTGGTCGAGGTTCGTAGACTGAATGGTGTGTTTTGGCAGCTTCCACAAATCGATAAAAAATGCGAAATTTATTTTACGGTGAAATTATGTTAACATAAATGTCTGTTTTCTCGAGTTAAACTGCGCTGTCGCAACATATCTGATATAACCTAACAAATTTTATTATTCATTAGACAGCAACCTTGTTAGCAACTTATATCAGATTTAATGATAAAACTGACTTTTTTTCGCAACAATGCGCAGTAAAATGGAACGCTGTAGCCACCATTGAAATCTTAGTCAGAAAATTTGGCCGAAAACAGTTTTGCATTACATCTTGTTTCGGTTTATTATGTAATTGAAGGCATTTTTAGTATTTTTGGGGTTGTGGTAAAAATTATAGATTCGACAAAATTTTTCATTTTGTATCAAGAGTAAATGATATGTTATGGAAATTATGACTGAATTACCCTATTCATTCTCCACCCCTTAATTCACCCACTCAAAGCATCACGTTGCAAATATTGATTGGTCTGCCCCACACTCTAACTCAGAAGCCATCCTATGTATTGAAAGTATGAGTATCATCTTCCTGTTCCGACAAAGCGGTCTCTCCTTTGAAAGGGCTAAGTATCATGAAAGTGCCGGAATAACCATATCACAATGGCCACAAGAAATGTCAGAGTAAGCCTATAGGAACCAGTTTTAGGGATTTCCGACATGAATGTATATAAAGTTGACGATTTGCAGGAAAAAACAGGAGGGGGAGGAGGCCACCTCTATCGCACCCCTAACACTCATATAGATTCGGAAATAATAATATTGGTATATTTGCATCCTACTATATCCAAAATAAATAAAATATAATTTATCATCAAATTATGATAAGTTAATACGATTTCAAACTTATCTTTCTGAATGGTTTATTATTTTTTCTTCCAATTGTTTACCAGTCATGGAGGATTAACTTTCTGGTTCCACCCATTCCCTTACATAAAGTCTTCCCTGATTATCATTTAAAAGTGAGATTATTTAATTATCACCTTTCATAACTATTAACTATAAATAATTTTTATTGTTTCAGGATCAGTTCAGACAAAAGGCAATTTCTCTGAAGAATGATATCGCTATGGTTCGACTCCAGTTGAAAGGAATTCTTAATAGTCACGGTGTGGATGTTGCGTCCCCATTAAAATTAATCGGCTCCGAGAGTACAAAAAATACAAATATGGATTTTAACCTATTACAAGACAAGTGTGACGTAGCTAATAGGCAACAGTCATTCGCTATGGAAAGTTGTTTCTCGCCAGATCCTTCGTCAACCCGTTTACCTTCAAAGAGGCGTTATTTCAGAACACCTATAGCATCATCTACCGTACTTCAGCCAGGCAGATCGTGGGCATCATCAATGGGAAGCAAAACCCGTTCCTCGACATCCAACTTGGGGTTTGATACATTTTCAACTATTGCTTGCAGAACGAACATTACGGTCAGCGAATTAGAACCCACTTTAAGTTTAAGGGAAGACAGTTATGAATATTCAAACTGCGAAATCGTCGAACATCATAAGATTCATAACACACAAACGGTCAATATGGAGCAATCAAACAAAAACGAAGGTTCTATTAAAACAACAGAAGATATTTATGTGGATGGAAGTGTTCAGTTTTGGTCCATGTGTGATTCTCAACCAAAACAAATGAAACGTAGTAAAACAAGTAAACCAATTAAAAACAAACCTATATCATCTACGTCCTCGCGAAAGGCTAACGTTACAGCAATATCATGCAATAGTTCAGTTGGATGTAAAATCGGATGTTGTGGAACAAGTAAAGTCAACAAGAAAAATGTTCTGAAGAAACTGAAAATGTTTTATAAGAAAATTCACAGCAACGGTTCCAAAGAAGTGAAAACATTGGCTATTTTGTGAATATGGTAAACAGCAGGGATGGGATTTTTTTACAAAATTTCCTGATTTCAGTGGAATTCATATCCAAAATGCCGAACTTTTATTATTTTTATAAATTTGCAGAAAAATTGTCTTCATGCAAAGTTGTGGTTCTAAAGTATCTATCAACCAAAATATCATACGTACATTTATGGTTTTGAAGGCGCATAAAGTAACGTACCATTCTCATCCCTGCTAGAACACCTTTGTTTTAGAATTTTGTGCTATTTTTTTAAAGTTTGCTATCTATTAGTGCTAAATGACATTGCAAGTACTGTTGACTTTCATGCTTCAGTGTGCCCATATGTGGAAAATAATTTAACTTCCCCCCCTCCCCACCACCACACACACACAAGTCCTCAAATCTCATAGAATCCACTTTGTAAAGTATCGCTTAATATTTCATAAATTATAAGCTCAATGTTCAGATCTGCAGCATTAAGGAAAATGTGTAAGTAACATTAAAATGCAGTTTCAAAAATATTGCTGATCTAAGTAAATATGCTCACTCTCAATGGAAGCCATTTTACGGGCTATTCAGTTCTTAAAATTCACACTATTACTCCCTAGCCGTTACACTGTTGACACTCCTTCACTGTCTGCACCAACATCTCTTTAAGACAAATGTACAAATGTTGGAAAGTTGTGGTAAAATAATCCAGTCCTTATCAGTTCTGGCGAAAGGTACTTGATACCTGCGAAAACAATACCTATTAATTAATTTAAGTAAACTTTATGACGAGTTTATATTTAAAATTGTTTATTAATCTGTTTATTTGTTAATGACTGTTTGAGTCTTTGCATTGTATGATGTTGTTATGTTTATTTTATAAAAAAAAGTGCTATAATCTGTATATAATCAAATTGTATAAACTAACATTGTATATATAAATTTATAACTAGTATAGAAACTGTAAATAAATGATTTATACATAGAATAATTGTTCAGAACTTAATATAACAATATTTCTGATATGCGCGATCGATCTCTCTTGAGCACTTCTTTTCTCAACAGGACTCATACTGCATCAAATTTGAAAAAGAAAAATGGGTACTCTGGGAATTTGAGGTACACCAAACGGTATTTTCAACGTTCAGACCATAGGCTTCACGTTAAAAATATTAATTAATCTTATAACAATACAGTTTGGAAGGATGCTGATTTATCGCGGCCCCCGGGAGAGCGGTTCTTCGTTAACCGTGTGCCACAAAATGGCTCTTGTTCCAATCCTCACGGATGGCTCTTGTTCGCAGCTCCCGGGAACGGACTGTTTGATAATATCACGAACCCCATTCTCCCCAATCTCTCCGATAAGCATTTCCCCATCTGTGTCACCCAAATACCCATATATGCTTCAATCTTCCATTCTAATTCACAATTATATGGTTACACCTCAATATCACATTTGGAACTCTTTTTTCGGTGTCATTCCCTTTTCCCTTAAACTCTAGTGACCGCAACCTCGTTTTAACAGCGGTGCCACCCCCCCCCCCCCCCCCCCACGGTGCCAGCGAGAAGAACTTAACATCCACAGTTTAGAACCTAAACTGTAAACTGTTAAATCTGAATCCTCAATTTTAGATATTTGGGCTTTGGCAGATGAACAGTGTAAGATATCTTGAACACTGGGTTTCAGAAGTCGTCGTTATTCATATCACCTGATCAAGGTGAAGGGTTGCCATCTATATCAAACACGGTATCCCTTTTCGCCACACACCTGGCCTTGACACGATGGACACTTAGAGTCTATGAGTATGAGTATTTACAAATGGGCGTTGGTCCATTCTACTTGCGCTCACCCATCAATCATTCAGATACGTAGGATACCATATCAACTTCAACTGAAAAAGCCCGAGATACGTCAATTTCGTACTTTATTATTACAGGTGACTTCAGCGACAGTCAAATGGCCTCAATAAATGTTTTTCTTAAAACCATTTATTGAGGAGGCTATTTGACTGTCGTTGCTGTCAGTAACACAGTGAACGTGAACGAGTGTAAGGTCCTAGGCCCAATATTTCCAAATATGAATGCTATCTCTCTCCGATTTCTGTTATAACCGAATTTATAAAATCGTCCCCTCTTACTTCCCAGAGAGGCAAGTTGATGTACGCGCAGTGCAAACTACGAAGCATTTAATACAGCCGGCTGGTTTGATGAGTGTTTGCATAGTTTCTTCTATCTTTCCTACTCCAGCAGCATATGTTTTCGTCTAACGTCACTATGCGAAATATTGGAAATACATTGCCATCAAAAGGAGAAACTTTCAGTTACTTCATTTTACTATTTTTTTCGCACCCGCAAAAGACGATGTTCCGGATGGAGTAATTGTTTCGATTACAAATTAGTTTACGATTTGAATAAAGATGGGATGACCTTGACCTTTATATTGTTTATATGTCCAATGAAGTCGAAAAGAGTTGCATATTTCGTTTCACATGGTGTTTTTTCGGTATGAGTAGGGTCTTATAGGAACGGACAAGGTATTGTGATGAATTGACGGGGCTTCTCCCAGTACTAAGTGGTGGGAGCGAGCGTAATTCGCGAATCATTTGGACCAACGAAGAATTGGAGGAGTATTGTAAAGAACTTTTGTAGACAATTGGGGATCATTTGGGGGCAGAAAGGACCTATATGGAAGGGATGGTCTCCATCTTAGCCCAAGGGTTACAGAGGTTTTAGGAAGAAATATGTTGCAGGTGGTGGAGACTTTTTTGGTATAGGGAGGGAGGGGGGATCAGTGAAGGGGGGAATGAACACGGGAAATGTGTCACCAACCATAGTTGTAAAAAATGGGACAAGGGGGGTAAGAAAAAGGGACCAAAAATCCAAATCAATAGGAATAGCTCCCAAGGAAAGCACAGATACACAAAACAGGATATACAAACACACAGGGACTAGATAATAATGGGACCAGTAGGCGGATGCCAACGTACTTTGATACCCTGGAAGTGGGTTATAGCAACATCCAGGGTCTCCACCGGAAAGTAAGTGAAATTGCTACATTGATCGAGGCAGAGGAGTTGGACCTCATGGGCTTAAGCGAAACGAGGGTAAGGCACGAGGAACGGGTAGACCAAGTAAGGGGTACGTATGGGTAGGGTGTAGGGCGAACGGAAGGCCTGAAAAAAGGGGGAGGGGTAGGCATGTACATTAAAGAGGATTTAAAACCGTCGCTGATCACAGACCTGGAAAACATCAGCACCCCGGCTGAGGTATCGACAGAAATTGGATGGGTAAGGATCAGTCTGAAAAACAAATGTGTTGCCCTTGGGTTGTATATTCTGCGGTGGAGGGAAGCAAACCCGAATGGAATGATTCGATATACTCAACACTAAGATCCAATAATACCGAACTACAAAACAAGGGGCTGGGTATAATTCTGATGGGTGACTTTAATGGCCACATAGGTAAAAATGAAGAAAGCATAGAGGGTGGGGACAAAAATGTCAACAGGAATGGAAGGAAGTTGTTGAACTTCACAAACGAGGTCGGTCTGAAAATTCTGAACTGGGGCGCGAGGTGCAAGGGGAAATGGACCTGGGAGAGGAACGACAGAAAATCAATAATGACTACATTCTCACAGATATTAATTTATGGAGGGAGGTGATAGGAGTAGAAGTGGATGATGCGGGTAAAATGGAGGTGGATAGTGATCACAGCTTGATTACAGTGACGATCAGGGCCAAAAATCTAGTAAAAAGCAAAGGAAGCTTTAAGGAGATTTGGGAACTCAAAAAGGAAGCTGACTGGGCGAAGTTCAATAAAAAGCTGAAACCAAAGCTTGCAACAGTACCCAAGAGGGGCAGTGTTCAGAAGATGACTGACGCCATTGTTGCGAGTCTGGTGCAGGCAGGGAAGGAAAGTGTAGGAAAGATCAGGGTGCCAACACGTGAACTTGGGTACAGAGTTAATGAAGAGCTGAAAATGGCCATAAGCTACTTTAGTAACGTACCATTCTCATCCCTGCTAGAACACCTTTGTTATTGAATTTTGTGCTATTTTTTAAAGTTTTTTTTATCTATAAGTGCTAAACGACATTGCAAGTACTGTTGACTTTCATGATTCAGTGTGTCCATATGTGGAAAAGAATTTACCCCCCCCCCCCCCTCCCCCACACACACACAAATCTCAAATCTCATAGAATCCACTTTGTAAAGTAGCGCTTAATATTTCATAAATTATAAGCTCAATGTTCAGATCTACAGCATTAAGGAAAATGTGTAAGTAACATTAAAATGTAGTTTCAAAAATATTACTGATCTAGGAAGCCATTTTACGGGCAATTCAGTTCTATAAATTCCTACTATTACTCCCTAGCCGTTACACTTTTGGCACTCCTTCACTGTCTGCACCAAAAATCTCTTTACGACAAATATAGAAATGTTGGAAAATTGTGGCAAAATAAAGGTACCTGATACCGGCGAAAACAAAACCTATTAATTAATTTAAGTAAACGTTATGACGAGTTTAGATTCAAAATTGTTTATTAATCTGCTTATTTGTTAATGACTGTTTGAGTCTTTGCATTGCATGATGTTGATATGTTTATTTTTTAAAAAGTGCTATAATCTGTATATAATCAAATTGTAAAAACTAACACTGTATATATGAATTCATAACTAGTATAGAAACTGTAAATAAATGATTTATACATAGAATTATTGTTCAGAATTTAATATAACCATATTTCTGATATGCGCGATCGATCTCTCCTGAGCACTTTTTTCTCAACATTACTCATACTACGTCCAAATTGAAGAAGAAAAATGGGTACTCTGGGAATTTGAGGTACACCAAACGATATTTTCAACGTCCAGACCATAGGCTTCACTTTACAAATATTAATTAATCTTATAACAAAACAGTTTGGCATGATTCTGATTTATCGCGACCCCAGGAGAGGGGTTATTCGTTAAGGCTGTGCCTCAAAATGGCCCTTATTCCAATCGTCACGGATGTGCTCTCTTCCCAGCTCCCGGGAACGGACTGTTTGATAATATCACGAACCCCATTCTCCCCAATCTTTCCGATAAGCATATTCCCCTCTGTGTCACTCAATACCCATATATGCTTCAGTCTTCCATTCTAATTCACAATTATATGGTTACACCTCAATTTCACATTTGGAACTCTTTTTTCGGTGTCATTCCCTTTTCCCATTAAACTCTAGCGACCGCGACCTCGTTTTAACAGCGGTGCCACCCCCCAACCCCCTCTTACCCCACGGTGCCACCGAGAAGAACTTGGCTTCTTGGCCACCTTAACATCCATAGTTTAGAACCTAAACTGTTAAATGTGAATCCTCAATTTTAGATATTTGGGCTTTTGCAGATGAACAGCATAAGATATCTTTATCCCTGGGTTTCAGAAGTCGTCGTTATTCATAGCGCCTGATCCGGGTGAAGGGTTGCCATCTATATCAAACACGATATCCCTTTTCGACACAGATCCGGCCTTGACACGATGAACACTGAGTGTCTATGAGTATGAGTATTTATAAATGGGCGTTGGTCCATTCTACTTGCGCTCACCCATCAAACCTTCAGAAATGTAGGATACCATATCAACTTCAATTCAACAAGGAGCCGACTGGAAGCAGTTTCGGGAAAAACTAAAACCAAGTCTTGAATGTATACCTTGGGATGCAAATGTCCAGAGTATTTCAGATGGCATAGTAAATAGCCTAACAGAGGCAGGGAAGGATTGTATAGGAAGGGTGAGGGTCCCAACGAGAGAGCTCGGATACAGGGTTAACGAGGGACTGAAAAAGGCTATAAAAGAAAGGAAGGTAAAATGCGCTGCTTACAGAAGAAGTAGGAAGCTTAAAGGGGTGGATAACAATGACACGAGACTAATGAAAGGAGAATATGAACTGGCACGGAAAAAGGTGAATGAGATAAAGAATAATAATAGGAAGGAGCACAATTGCAGACCTGCCAGAACAATAAAGAAAACGGGGGGTTCGAGCTCAAACGTATTTTGGAACTGGGTAAATAAACGGGGGAAAAGTAGTGTGCAGAGTATCAAAGTGGATGGGGAAAGTACAGAAGATAAAGGCCGTATCGCTTCAGAGTTAGTCAAGCACTGGGAAAAGATAAACGATAGGCGATGGAGCAGTGGGTCCCCACCAAAAAGAAATACACTGGTGGAGGAGAACCTATCCAATCGTGTATGTAGCGAAATAACGGCAGAAGATGTGCGGAACGTGGTCTCGAAATTAAAAAATGGTAAAGCGGGAGGGACTGATGAAATTCCGAACGAATTCCTCAAAAATGGAGGGGAGACACTTATTGAAGTCCTGACAAACCTTTTCAACCTGGCTCTGCGAAAGCAAAAGGTCCCCAGAGAGTGGAGGGAAAGTAAGGTGTCGTTCATACACAAAAAGGGGGATAAGGAAGTTCTAGATAACTATAGGGGGATATCAGTTAGTAGTAACATCGGAAAAGTATTCTGTAAGGTCATATACGGTAGACTTGAGGAAGTTATTGAAGAGAAAGGTTTTTTAGGAGAAATTCAAAATGGTTTCAGGAAAGGTCGAAGAGTCACTGATCACCTATTTACACTCACCCAACTGATAGAATCAACAAAGGCTGAAAAGAAAAAGATGTTTCTGGCATTTCTAGATGTGAAAAAAGCGTACGACCGAGTGTGGAGGGAAGGTATGTGGCGAAAGCTCGAGGGCATCGGATTAGGGGTGACTTTGTGGGAATCATGAAAGCACTGTATACAGATGTGCAAAGCCAACTCAGTCTAGGGAGTATCACTACAAAACGAGTCCCTATGGATATAGGCCTCAAACAGGGGTGTATCTTTTCACCGATTTTGTTTGCATTGTATGTTAAAGATTTAGGGGACGAACTAATTCAGAGTGCGGAGGGGGTAAATGTTGGAGACATAAAGGTACCAGGCTTATTCTTTGCGGACGACATGGTGTTAATGTCTAGAACTGAACAGGGGCTAGAGAAATTGCTGGAAATTGTTGGTAGATATGGGAACACTTGGCGGCTCGAACTAAATGAAAATAAAAGCAAGGTAATACCCGTTGGACGCAAGGTAGATATGACGAAGAGATGGAGAGTGGGGGAGTTCTCAATCCCCGAGGGGGAAAGCAAACAAATCACTATAGGAGAAACGGGAGAGTATGAGTATCTAGGGGTAAGAATAAATATAACGGGAAGAGGGGTGTACAGAAATTACTCAGCCAAACTGATTCTGAAGGGGAAAAGAATTCTGAACCAACTAAAACTTTTAGGGAAAAATAGTTTCAACAAGGTCTTTGTGGGGAAAACACTGTGGGAGAAGGTGGGCTTACCAAGTATAACGTATGGCACGGACGTGATTCCATTAAACCAAATCGCTATTATGAAGTTAGAAAGTACTCAGAATGATGCCGGCAGATGGATAACAGGGTCGAGTAATGCTGCAGCTTTGGAAGCAGTAAGGGGGGAGCTTGGGTGGATGAAAATCAAGGACAGGGTAGATTCGGGAAAACGGTGTTACTTTAACTACTTGAGAAACCTGCCTGACTACCGGTGGTGCAAACTGATGCTCGATACCATTTGGAATTCTAATATAGATACGGGGTGGTCAAAACATGTGAGGGAACTAATGGACAATTACTCTATAGAGGTCACAAACATAGAAGTAGGAATGAAAGAAGGCAAAAGGTTTGTCAAAGAGAGAGTCATGGAAGATTGCAATCGAAACTGGCGAGCAGGGGTTAGCGTGAAAAGATCACTGCAGGGGTTACAATATAAAGAAAAGCCAGCTTTTGAGAACTACCTAGATGGCACCTTTGGAGGGTCACTGCTGTTCAAACTGAGATCAAGATCACTGGAGCTTCGGGGGAAAATTGGGAGAGATGGAGAAAAAGGATGCCAATGTGCCACTCTGGAGTAGTGGAGACCCTGGAACATTTTCTCTTGGAATGCCCACAGTATATACCTCATAGAATAAAATTTACTGGAAGAATAATGCAGAAGTGGGGTGAAGAAACAAAGGATAGATGGCTGAAGGGGGACACGAGGGAGAGGGTAGGAATGCTTATTGAAGAAATTGAAACAGAGGAAGTGAGGGACACTATTAAGCAGTTTATATCTGAATGCTGGGAGGAGAGGAGGGGAAGAGGGGGTGGGGTGCAGGGGGAATGATGGCCTTCTCTTCTGAGGACCGCAACAAATCAGCGGCTGGCCAAAGAGTTATTATTATTATTATTAATTGAAAAAGCCCGAGATACGTCAATTTCGTACTTTATTATTACAGGCGACTTCAGCGACAGTCAAATGGCCTCAAATGCTTTTCTTAAAAGCATTTATTGAGGAGGCTGTTTGACTGTCGTCCAATGGGGATTGGGAAACGCAGTGAAAAATAGTGTCAGATGAGTAATTTGGGCGTGGTGGAGACTCTGAAACACTTTCTTCTAGAATACCCAAAATACCAGTCTAAAAGAATAAGATTCACTGGGAGTATAATGAGCAAGTGGGATGGGACAATAAAGGACATGTGGTTAGTGGAGACTTAAAGGAGAGAATTAATATGCTAATAGGAGAGATTGGGAAGAATGGGGCAAGGGATGTCATCAAACAGTTCGACTCCGAGTGTTGGGGGAGGGGAGAAAGAGCGCAAGATGGCTAACTTGGTGACTGAAACAAATATAAAAATGAATAAATAAGCAACAAAATCCCAAATGATGCAACACAAAAAAAAGAAACCAATACAAAAAAGGAAAGGAAGGTACCTCTGAAAGTCTTATTCAAAGAACTTCGCCATTAAAAGCCAGTAAATGATTTAGTACAACATTTGCCCCGTAATGAATTTTCACGCACGATGAAGAATGAAAGGTTTTTTCACGCACATTTCGTATGATGTTTTCATATCACGCCATTAACTCCATGCAATGAAAACACTCTAGAATGGCACCATGCAATTAACACCAAGCAATGAAAACACTTTAGAACTGCACGTGGGAGAGCACGTGACGATGTGTTTATCTAGAAATGTTCACTCAATTATTACTGATATCTCTCAATGTCATAGATATTGTCATCCAAACAATGTAATGATATTCACGTCATTTCAAAATAAACTCATCGTGTTGTGATTTGTAATCAGTAGCATCACTGAACTGTTTCTCATCTTCCCTATAAAAAGGGGGAAGGCTATCCGAAAGTTCATTCGTTATTTTGATATTAGCATTACGAGTACAAACAAGAAAAACACAGTGTCAAAGAATCAAACATGGACCACTATCAAAATGAAAATCAGGTAAGAGCTATCAACATATACAGTAATGCTTCCATCAACTCTGGCTGGTTTAACTTATCATGGATTACAGCTTGGCAACTTCCACAACAAAGTTTATGTCCTCTCAACAGGAGCTCGTTTCCATGAGATATAATTCAGGCTTTGTTTTGGGCACTAGAATTATTTTAGTTATTTAATTTATTTATATATTAAAAGTGTCGTTTTGTGGTCGAGGTTCGTAGACTGAATGGTGTGTTTTGGCAGCTTCCAAAAATCGATAAAAAATGCGAAATTTATTTTACGGTGAAATTATGTTAACATAAATGTCTGTTTTCTCGAGTTAAACTGCGCTGTCGCAACATATCTGATATAACCTAACAAATTTTATTATTCATTAGACAGCAACCTTGTTAGCAACTTATATCAGATTTAATGATAAAACTGACTTTTTTTCGCAACAATGCGCAGTAAAATGGAACGCTGTAGCCACCATTGAAATCTTAGTCAGAAAATTTGGCCGAAAACAGTTTTGCATTACATCTTGTTTCGGTTTATTATGTAATTGAAGGCATTTTTAGTATTTTTGGGGTTGTGGTAAAAATTATAGATTCGACAAAATTTTTCATTTTGTATCAAGAGTAAATGATATGTTATGGAAATTATGACTGAATTACCCTATTCATTCTCCACCCCTTAATTCACCCACTCAAAGCATCACGTTGCAAATATTGATTGGTCTGCCCCACACTCTAACTCAGAAGCCATCCTATGTATTGAAAGTATGAGTATCATCTTCCTGTTCCGACAAAGCGGTCTCTCCTTTGAAAGGGCTAAGTATCATGAAAGTGCCGGAATAACCATATCACAATGGCCACAAGAAATGTCAGAGTAAGCCTATAGGAACCAGTTTTAGGGATTTCCGACATGAATGTATATAAAGTTGACGATTTGCAGGAAAAAACAGGAGGGGGAGGAGGCCACCTCTATCGCACCCCTAACACTCATATAGATTCGGAAATAATAATATTGGTATATTTGCATCCTACTATATCCAAAATAAATAAAATATAATTTATCATCAAATTATGATAAGTTAATACGATTTCAAACTTATCTTTCTGAATGGTTTATTATTTTTTCTTCCGATTGTTTACCAGTCATGGAGGATTAACTTTCTGGTTCCACCCATTCCCTTACATAAAGTCTTCCCTGATTATCATTTAAAAGTGAGATTATTTATTTATCACCTTTCATAACTATTAACTATAAATAATTTTTATTGTTTCAGGATCAGTTCAGACAAAAGGCAATTTCTCTGAAGAATGATATCGCTATGGTTCGACTCCAGTTGAAAGGAATTCTTAATAGTCACGGTGTGGATGTTGCGTCCCCATTAAAATTAATCGGCTCCGAGAGTACAAAAAATACAAATATGGATTTTAACCTATTACAAGACAAGTGTGACGTAGCTAATAGGCAACAGTCATTCGCTATGGAAAGTTGTTTCTCGCCAGATCCTTCGTCAACCCGTTTACCTTCAAAGAGGCGTTATTTCAGAACACCTATAGCATCATCTACCGTACTTCAGCCAGGCAGATCGTGGGCATCATCAATGGGAAGCAAAACCCGTTCCTCGACATCCAACTTGGGGTTTGATACATTTTCAACTATTGCTTGCAGAACGAACATTACCGTCAGCGAATTAGAACCCACTTTAAGTTTAAGGGAAGACAGTTATGAATATTCAAACTGCGAAATCGTCGAACATCATAAGATTCATAACACACAAACGGTCAACATGGAGCAATCAAACAAAAACGAAGGTTCTATTAAAACAACAGAACATATTTATGTGGATGGAAGTGTTCAGTTTTGGTCCATGTGTGATTCTCAACCAAAACAAATGAAACGCAGTAAAACAAGTAAACCAATTAAAACCAAACCTATATCATCTACGTCCTCGCGAAAGGCTAACGTTACAGCAATATCATGCAATAGTTCAGTTGGATGTAAAATCGGATGTTGTGGAACAAGTAAAGTCAACAAGAAAAATGTTCTGAAGAAACTGAAAATGTTTTATAAGAAAATTCACAGCAACGGTTCCAAAGAAGTGAAAACATTGGCTATTTTGTGAATATGGTAAACAGCAGGGATGGGATTTTTTTACAAAATTTCCTGATTTCAGTGGAATTCATATCCAAAATGCCGAACTTTTATTATTTTTATAAATTTGCAGAAAAATTGTCTTCATGCAAAGTTGTGGTTTTAAAGTATCTATCAACCAAAATATCATACGTACATTTATGGTTTTGAAGGCGCATAAAGTAACGTACCATTCTCATCCCTGCTAGAACACCCTTGTTTTAGAATTTTGTGCTATTTTTTTAAAGTTTGCTATCTATTAGTGCTAAATGACATTGCAAGTACTGTTGACTTTCATGCTTCAGTGTGCCCATATGTGGAAAATAATTTAACCCCCCCCCCCACTCCCCACCATAACACACACAAGTCATCAAATCTCATAGAATCCACTTTGTAAAGTATCGCTTAATATTTCATAAATTATAAGCTCAATGTTCAGATCTGCAGCATTAAGGAAAATGTGTAAGTAACATTAAAATGCAGTTTCAAAAATATTGCTGATCTAAGTAAATATGCTCACTCTCAATGGAAGCCATTTTACGGGCTATTCAGTTCTTAAAATTCACACTATTACTCCCTAGCCGTTACACTGCTGGCACTCCTTCACTGTCTGCACCAAAAACTCCTTAAGACAATTGTACAAATGTTGGAAAGTTGTGGCAAAATAATCCAGTCCTTATCAGTTCTGGTGAAAGGTACTTGATACCGGCGAAAACAATACCTACTAATTAATTTAAGTAGACTATATGACGAGTTTATATACAAAATTGTTAATTAATCTGTTTATTTGTTAATGACTGTTTGAGTCTTTGCATTGTATGATGTTGTTATGTTATTTTATAAAAAAAAAGTGCTATAATCTGTATATAATCAAATTGTATAAACTAACATTGTATATATAAATTTATAACTAGTATAGAAACTGTAAATAAATAATTGTCAATAAATAAATAGAATAATTGTTCAGAACTTAATATTACCATATTTCTGATATGCGCGATCGATCTCTCCTGAGCACTTTTTTTCTCAACAGGACTCATACAGCATCCAATTTGAAAAAGAAAAATGGGAATTTGAGGTACACCAAACGATATTTTCAACGTCCGGAACATAGGCTCCACGTTAAAAATATTAATTAATCTTATAACAAAACAGTTTGGAAGGATGCAGATTTATCGTGGCCACCAGGAGAGGGGTTCTTCGTTAACCCTGTGCCACAAAATGGCTCTTGTTCCAATCCTAACGGATGGCTCTTGTTCGCAGCTCCAGGGAACGGACTGTTTGATAATATCTCGAACCCCATTCTCCCCAATCTCCCCGATAAGCATTTCCCCATCTGTGTCACTCAATACCCATATATGCTTCAATCTTCTATTCTAATTCACAATTATATGGTTACACCTCAATTTCACATTTGGAACTCTTTTTTCGGTGTCATTCCCTTTTCCCCTTAAACTCTAGTGACCGCGACCTCGTTTTAACAGTGGTGGCACGCCCCACCCCCTCTTACCCCACGGTGCCACCGAGAAGAACTTCGCTACTTGGCCACTTTAACATCCACAGTTTAGAACCTAAACTGTAAACTGTTAAATGTGAATCCTCAATTTTAGATATTTGGGCTTTTGCTGATGAACAGTGTAAGATATCTTGATCCCAGTGTTTCAGAAGTCGTCGTTATTCATATCGCCTGTTCAGAGTGAAGGGTTGCCATCTATATCAAACACGGTGTCCCTTTTCGCCACACACCCGGCCTTGACACGATGGACACTTAGTGTCTATGAGTATGAGTATTTACAAATGGGCGTTGGTCCATTCTACTTGCGCTCACCCATCAATCATTCAGATACGTAGGATACCATATCAACTTCAACTGAAAAAGCCCGAGATACGTCGATTTCGTACTTTATTATTACAGGCGACTTCAGCGACAGTCAAATGGCCTCAATAAATGCTTTTCTTAAAAACATTTATTGAGGAGGCTATTTGACTGTCGTTGCTGTCAGTAACACAGTGAACGTGAACAAGTGTAAGGTCCTAGGCCCAATATTTCCAAATATGATTGCCATCTCTGTCCGATTTCTGTTAAAACCGAAATTATAAAATCGTCCCTCTTACTTCCCAGACAGGCAAGTTGATGTACGCGCAGTGCAAACTACGAGGCATTTAATGCAGCCCTCTGGTTCGATGAGTGTTCGCTTAGTTTCTTCTATCTTTCCTACTCCAGCAGCATATGTTGTCGTCTAACGTCACTATGCGAAATATTGGAAATACGTTGCCATCAAAAGGAGAAACTTTCAATCACTTCATTTTCCTATTTTTTTTCGCACCCGCAAAAGACGATGTTCCGGATGAAGTAATTGTTTAGATTACAAATTAGTTTACGATTTGAATAAAGATGGAATGACCTTGACCTTTATATTGTTTATATGTCCAATGAAGTCGTTAATAGTTGCATATTTCATTTCACATTGTGTTTTTTCAGTATGAGTAGGTTCTTATAGGAACGGACAAGTTATTGTGATGAATTGACGGGGCTTCTCCCAGTACTAGGTGGTGGGAGCGAGCGTAATTCGCGGATCATTTGGACCAACGAAGAATTGGAGGAGTATTGTAAGGAACTTTTGTAGACAATTGGGGATCATTTTGGGGCAGAAAGGACCTATATGGAAGGGATGGTCTCCATCTTAGCCCAAGGGGTACAGAGGTTTTAGGAAGAAATATGTTGCAGGTGGTGGAGACTTTTTGGTATAGGGAGGGGAGGGGGGATCAGTGAAGAGGGGAATGAACACGGGAAATGTGTCACCAACCATAGTTGTAAAAATTGGGACAAGGGGGATAAGGAAAAGGGACCAAAAATCCAAATCAATAGGAATAGCTACCAAGGAAAGCACAGACACACAAAACAGGATATACAAACATACAGGGACTAGATAATAATGGGACCAGTAGGCGGAAGCCAACGTACTTTGATACCCTGGAAGTGGGTTATAGCAACATCCAGGGTCTCCACCGGAAAGTAAGTGAAATTGCTACATTGATCGAGGCAGAGGAGTTGGACCTCATGGGCTTAAGCGAAACGAGGGTAAGATACGAGAAACGTGTAGACCAAGTAATGGGGTACGTATGGGTAGGTGTAGGGCGAACGGAATGCCAGAAAAAAGGGGGAGGGGTAGGCATGTACATTAAAGAGGATTTAAAACCGTCGCTGATCACAGACCTGGAAAACATCAGCAGCCCGGTTGAGGTATCGAAAGAAATTGGATGGGTAAGGATCAGTGGGTTGTGTATTGTGCGGTGGAGGGAAGCAAACCCGAATGGAATGATTCGATATACTCAACACTAAGATCCAATAATACCGAACTACAAAACAAGGGGCTGGGTATAATTCTGATGGGTGACTTTAATGGCCACATAGGTAAAAATGAAGTAAGCATAGAGGATGGGGACAAAAATGTCAACAGGAATGGAAGGAAGCTGTTGAACTTAACAAACGAGTTCGGTCTGAAGATTCTGAACAGGGACGCGAGGTGAAAGGGGAAATGGACCTGGGAGAGGAACGACAGAAAATCAATAATGACTACATTCTCACAGATATTAATTTATGGAGGGAGGTGATAGGAGTAGAAGTGGATGATGCGGGTAAAATGGAGGTGGATAGTGATCACAACTTGATTACAGTGACGATCAGGGCCAAAAATCTAGTAAAAAGCAGAGGAAGCTTTAAGGAGATTTGGGAACTCAAAAAGGATGCTGACTGGGCGAAGTTCAATAAAAAACTGAAACCAAAGCTTGCAACCGTACCCAAGAGGGGCAGTGTTCAGAAGATGACAGACGCCATTGTTGCGAGTCTGGTGGAGGCAGGGAAGGAATGTGTAGGAAAGATCAGGGTGCCAACACGTGAACTTGGGTACAGAGTGAATGAAGAGCTGAAAATGGCCATAAACTACTTTAGTAACGTAACATTCTCATCCCTGCTAGAACACCTTTGTTATTGAATTTTGTGCTATTTTTTAAAGTTTTTTTTATCTATAAGTGCTAAACGACATTGCAAGTACTGTTGACTTTCATGATTCAGTGTGTCCAAATGTGGAAAAGAATTTACCCCCCCCCCCCCCCCCACACACACACACAAATCTCATAGAATCCACTTTGTAAAGTAGCGCTTAATATTTGATAAATTATAAGCTCAATGTTCAGATCTACAGCATTAAGGAAAATGTGTAAGTAACATTAAAATGTAGTTTCAAAAATATTACTGATCTAGAAGCCATTTTACGGGCAATTCAGTTCTATAAATTCCTACTATTACTCCCTAGCCGTTTCACTTTTGGCACTCCTTCACTGTCTGCACCAAAAATCTCTTTACGACAAATGTAGAAATGTTGGAAAATTGTGGCAAAATAAAGGTACTTGATACCGGCGAAAACAAAACCTATTAATTAATTTAAGTAAACGTTATGACGAGTTTAGATTCAAAATTGTTTATTAATCTGCTTATTTGTTAATGACTTTTTGAGTCTTTGCATTGCATGATGTTGTTATGTTTATTTTTTAAAAAGTGCTATAATCTGTATATAATCAAACTGTAAAAACTAACATTGTATATATGAATTTATAACTAGTATAGAAACTGTAAATAAATGATTTATACATAGAATTATTGTTCAGAATTTAATATAACCATATTTCTGATATGCGCGATCGATCTCTCCTGAGCACTTTTTTCTCAACATTACTCATACTACGTCCAAATTGAAGAAGAAAAATGGGTACTCTGGGAATTTGAGGTACACCAAACGATATTTTCAACGTCCAGACCATAGGCTTCACGTTAAAAATATTAATTAATCTTATAACAAAACAGGTTGGAAGGATGCTGATTTATCGCGACCCCCAGGAGAGGGGTTATTCGTTAAGGCTGTGCCTCAAAATGGCCCTTATTCCAATCGTCACGGATGTGCTCTCTTCCCAGCTCCCGGGAACGGACTGTTTGATAATATCACGAACCCCATTCTCCCCAATCTTTCCGATAAGCATATTCCCCTCTGTGTCACTCAATACCCATATATGCTTCAGTCTTCCATTCTAATTCACAATTATATGGTTACACCTCAATTTCACATTTGGAACTCTTTTTTCGGTGTCATTCCCTTTTCCCATTAAACTCTAGCGACCGCGACCTCGTTTTAACAGCGGTGCCACCCCCCCCCCCCCCAACCCCCTCTTACGCCACGGTGCCACCGAGAAGAACTTGGCTTCTTGGCCACCTTAACATCCATAGTTTAGAACCTAAACTCTAAACTGTTAAATGTGAATCCTCAATTTTAGATATTTGGGCTTTTGCAGATGAACAGCATAAGATATCTTGATCCCTGGGTTTCAGAAGTCGTCGTTATTCATAGCACCTGATCCGGGTGAAGGGTTGCCATCTATATCAAACACGATATCCCTTTTCGACACAGACCCGGCCTCGACACGATGAACACTGAGTGTCTATGAGTATGAGTATTTATAAATGGGCATTGGTCCATTCTACTTGCGCTCACCCATCAAACCTTCAGATACGTAGGATAACATATCAACTTCAATTGAAAAAGCCCGAGATACGTCAATTTCGTACTTTATTATTACAGGCGACTTCAGCGACAGTCAAATGGTCTCAAATGCTTTTCTTAAAAACATTTATTGAGGGGGCTATTTGACTGTCGTTGCTGTCAGTAACACAGTGAACGTGAACAAGTGTAAGGTCCTAGGCCCAATATTTCCAAATATGATTGCTATCTCTGTCCGATTTCTGTTAAAACCGAAATTATAAAATCGTCCCTCTTACTTCCCAGACAGGCAAGTTGATGTACGCGCAGTGCAAACTACGAGGCATTTAATGCAGCCCTCTGGTTCGATGAGTGTTCGCATAGTTTCTTCTATCTTTCCTACTCCAGCAGCATATGTTGTCGTCTAACGTCACTATGCGAAATATTGGAAATACGTTGCCATCAAAAGGAGAAACTTTCAGTCACTTCATTTTCCTATTTTTTTTTCGCACCCGCAAAAGACGATGTTCCGGATGAAGTAATTGTTTAGATTACAAATTAGTTTACGATTTGAATAAAGATGGAATGACCTTGACCTTTATATTGTTTATATGTCCAATGAAGTCGTTAATAGTTGCATATTTCATTTCACGTTGTGTTTTTTCGGTATGAGTAGGTTCTTATAGGAACGGACAAGTTATTGTGATGAATTGACGGGGCTTCTCCCAGTACTAGGTGGTGGGAGCGAGCGTAATTCGCGGATCATTTGGACCAACGAAGAATTGGAGGAGTATTGTAAGGAACTTGGGATACCCTTTGTAGACAATTGGGGATCATTTTGGGGCAGAAAGGACCTATATGGAAGGGATGGTCTCCATCTTAGCCCAAGGGGTACAGAGGTTTTAGGAAGAAATATGTTGCAGGTGGTGAAGACTTTTTTGGTATATGGAGGGGAGGGGGATCAGTGAAGGGGGGAATGAACACAGGAAATGTGTAACTAACCATAGTTGTAAAAAATGGGACAAGGGGGATAAGGAAAAGGGACCAAAAATCCAAATCAATAGGAATAGCTACCAAGGAAAGCACAGACACACAAAACAGGATATACAACATACAGGGACTAGATAATAATGGGACCAGTAGGCGGAAGCCAACGTACCTTGATACCCTCGAAGTGGATTATAGCAACATCCAGGGTCTCCACCGGAAAGTAAGTGAAATTGCTACATTGATCGAGGCAGAGGAGTTGGACCTCATGGGCTTAAGCGAAACGAGGGTAAGATACGAGGAACGTGTAGACCAACTAATGGGGTACGTATGGGTAGGTGTAGGGCGAACGGAAGGCCAGAAAAAAGGGGGAGGGGTAGGCATGTACATTAAAGAGGATTTAAAACCGTCGCTGATCACAGACCTGGAAAACATCAGCAGCCCGGTTGAGGTATCGAAAGAAATTGGATGGGTAAGGATCAGTGGGTTGTGTATTGTGCGGTGGAGGGAAGCAAACCCGAATGGAATGATTCGATATACTCAACACTAAGATCCAATAATACCGAACTACAAAACAAGGGGCTGGGTATAATTCTGATGGGTGATTTTAATGGCCACATAGGTAAAAATGAAGTGAGCATAGAGGATGGGGACAAAAATGTCAACAGGAATGGAAGGAAGCTGTTGAACTTAACAAACGAGTTCGGTCTGAAGATTCTGAACAGGGACGCGAGGTGAAAGGGGAAATGGACCTGGGAGAGGAACGACAGAAAATCAATAATGACTACATTCTCACAGATATTAATTTATGGAGGGAGGTGATAGGAGTAGAAGTGGATGATGCGGGTAAAATGGAGGTGGATAGTGATCACAACTTGATTACAGTGACGATCAGGGCCAAAAATCTAGTAAAAAGCAGAGGAAGCTTTAAGGAGATTTGGGAACTCAAAAAGGATGCTGACTGGGCGAAGTTCGATAAAAAACTGAAACCAAAGCTTGCAACCGTACCCAAGAGGGGCAGTGTTCAGAAGATGACAGACGCCATTGTTGCGAGTCTGATGGAGGCAGGGAAGGAATGTGTAGGAAAGATCAGGGCGCCAACACGTGAACTTGGGTACAGAGTGAATGAAGAGCTGAAAATGGCCATAAACTACTTTAGTAACGTAACATTCTCATCCCTGCTAGAACACCTTTGTTATTGAATTTTGTGCTATTTTTTAAAGTTTTTTTTATCTATAAGTGCTAAACGACATTGCAAGTACTGTTGACTTTCATGATTCAGTGTGTCCAAATGTGGAAAAGAATTTACCCCCCCCCCCCCCCCCCCCCCCCACACACACACACACAAATCTCATAGAATCCACTTTGTAAAGTAGCGCTTAATATTTGATAAATTATAAGCTCAATGTTCAGATCTACAGCATTAAGGAAAATGTGTAAGTAACATTAAAATGTAGTTTCAAAAATATTACTGATCTAGAAGCCATTTTACGGGCAATTCAGTTCTATAAATTCCTACTATTACTCCCTAGCCGTTTCACTTTTGGCACTCCTTCACTGTCTGCACCAAAAATCTCTTTACGACAAATGTAGAAATGTTGGAAAATTGTGGCAAAATAAAGGTACTTGATACCGGCGAAAACAAAACCTATTAATTAATTTAAGTAAACGTTATGACGAGTTTAGATTCAAAATTGTTTATTAATCTGCTTATTTGTTAATGACTTTTTGAGTCTTTGCATTGCATGATGTTGTTATGTTTATTTTTTAAAAAGTGCTATAATCTGTATATAATCAAACTGTAAAAACTAACATTGTATATATGAATTTATAACTAGTATAGAAACTGTAAATAAATGATTTATACATAGAATTATTGTTCAGAATTTAATATAACCATATTTCTGATATGCGCGATCGATCTCTCCTGAGCACTTTTTTCTCAACATTACTCATACTACGTCCAAATTGAAGAAGAAAAATGGGTACTCTGGGAATTTGAGGTACACCAAACGATATTTTCAACGTCCAGACCATAGGCTTCACGTTAAAAATATTAATTAATCTTATAACAAAACAGGTTGGAAGGATGCTGATTTATCGCGACCCCCAGGAGAGGGGTTATTCGTTAAGGCTGTGCCTCAAAATGGCCCTTATTCCAATCGTCACGGATGTGCTCTCTTCCCAGCTCCCGGGAACGGACTGTTTGATAATATCACGAACCCCATTCTCCCCAATCTTTCCGATAAGCATATTCCCCTCTGTGTCACTCAATACCCATATATGCTTCAGTCTTCCATTCTAATTCACAATTATATGGTTACACCTCAATTTCACATTTGGAACTCTTTTTTCGGTGTCATTCCCTTTTCCCATTAAACTCTAGCGACCGCGACCTCGTTTTAACAGCGGTGCCACCCCCCCCCCCCCAACCCCCTCTTACGCCACGGTGCCACCGAGAAGAACTTGGCTTCTTGGCCACCTTAACATCCATAGTTTAGAACCTAAACTCTAAACTGTTAAATGTGAATCCTCAATTTTAGATATTTGGGCTTTTGCAGATGAACAGCATAAGATATCTTGATCCCTGGGTTTCAGAAGTCGTCGTTATTCATAGCGCCTGATCCGGGTGAAGGGTTGCCATCTATATCAAACACGATATCCCTTTTCGACACAGACCCGGCCTTGACACGATGAACACTGAGTGTCTATGAGTATGAGTATTTATAAATGGGCGTTGGTCCATTCTACTTGCGCTCACCCATCAAACCTTCAGATACGTAGGATACCATATCAACTTCAATTGAAAAAGCCCGAGATACGTCAATTTCGTACTTTATTATTACAGGCGACTTCAGCGACAGTCAAATGGTCTCAAATGCTTTTCTTAAAAACATTTATTGAGGGGGCTATTTGACTGTCGTTGCTGTCAGTAACACAGTGAACGTGAACAAGTGTAAGGTCCTAGGCCCAATATTTCCAAATATGATTGCTATCTCTGTCCGATTTCTGTTAAAACCGAAATTATAAAATCGTCCCTCTTACTTCCCAGACAGGCAAGTTGATGTACGCGCAGTGCAAACTACGAGGCATTTAATGCAGCCCTCTGGTTCGATGAGTGTTCGCATAGTTTCTTCTATCTTTCCTACTCCAGCAGCATATGTTGTCGTCTAACGTCACTATGCGAAATATTGGAAATACGTTGCCATCAAAAGGAGAAACTTTCAGTCACTTCATTTTCCTATTTTTTTTTCGCACCCGCAAAAGACGATGTTCCGGATGAAGTAATTGTTTAGATTACAAATTAGTTTACGATTTGAATAAAGAAGGAATGACCTTGACCTTTATATTGTTTATATGTCCAATGAAGTCGTTAATAGTTGCATATTTCATTTCACGTTGTGTTTTTTCGGTATGAGTAGGTTCTTATAGGAACGGAAAAGTTATTGTGATGAATTGACGGGGCTTCTCCCAGTACTAGGTGGTGGGAGCGAGCGTAATTCGCGGATCATTTGGACCAACGAAGAATTGGAGGAGTATTGTAAGGAACTTGGGATACCCTTTGTAGACAATTGGGGATCATTTTGGGGCAGAAAGGACCTATATGGAAGGGATGGTCTCCATCTTAGCCCAAGGGGTACAGAGGTTTTAGGAAGAAATATGTTGCAGGTGGTGAAGACTTTTTTGGTATATGGAGGGGAGGGGGGATCAGTGAAGGGGGGAATGAACACAGGAAATGTGTCACTAACCATAGTTGTAAAAAATGGGACAAGGGGGATAAGGAAAAGGGACCAAAAATCCAAATCAATAGGAATAGCTACCAAGGAAAGCAAAGACACACAAAACAGGATATACAAACATACAGGGACTAGATAATAATGGGACCAGTAGGCGGAAGCCAACGTACCTTGATACCCTCGAAGTGGATTATAGCAACATCCAGGGTCTCCACCGGAAAGTAAGTGAAATTGCTACATTGATCGAGGCAGAGGAGTTGGACCTCATGGGCTTAAGCGAAACGAGGGTAAGATACGAGGAACGTGTAGACCAAGTAATGGGGTACGTATGGGTAGGTGTAGGGCGAACGGAAGGCCAGAAAAAAGGGGGAGGGGTAGGCATGTACATTAAAGAGGATTTAAAACCGTCGCTGATCACAGACCTGGAAAACATCAGCAGCCCGGTTGAGGTATCGAAAGAAATTGGATGAGTAAGGATCAGTGGGTTGTGTATTGTGCGGTGGAGGGAAGCAAACCCGAATGGAATGATTCGATATACTCAACACTAAGATCCAATAATACCGAACTACAAAACAAGGGGCTGGGTATAATTCTGATGGGTGACTTTAATGGCCACATAGGTAAAAATGAAGTGAGCATAGAGGATGGGGACAAAAATGTCAACAGGAATGGAAGGAAGCTGTTGAACTTAACAAACGAGTTCGGTCTGAAGATTCTGAACAGGGACGCGAGGTGAAAGGGGAAATGGACCTGGGAGAGGAACGACAGAAAATCAATAATGACTACATTCTCACAGATATTAATTTATGGAGGGAGGTGATAGGAGTAGAAGTGGATGATGCGGGTAAAATGGAGGTGGATAGTGATCACAACTTGATTACAGTGACGATCAGGGCCAAAAATCTAGTAAAAAGCAGAGGAAGCTTTAAGGAGATTTGGGAACTCAAAAAGGATGCTGACTGGGCGAAGTTCAATAAAAAACTGAAACCAAAGCTTGCAACCGTACCCAAGAGGGGCAGTGTTCAGAAGATGACAGACGCCATTGTTGCGAGTCTGGTGGAGGCAGGGAAGGAATGTGTAGGAAAGATCAGGGTGCCAACACGTGAACTTGGGTACAGAGTGAATGAAGAGCTGAAAATGGCCATAAACTACTTTAGTAACGTAACATTCTCATCCCTGCTAGAAGACCTTTGTTATTGAATTTTGTGCTATTTTTTAAAGTTTTTTTTATCTATAAGTGCTAAACGACATTGCAAGTACTGTTGACTTTCATGATTCAGTGTGTCCAAATGTGGAAAAGAATTTACCCCCCCCCCCCCCCACCCCCACCACCACACACACACACACAAATCTCATTGAATCCACTTTGTAAAGTAGCGCTTAATATTTGATAAATTATAAGCTCAATGTTCAGATCTACAGCATTAAGGAAAATGTGTAAGTAACATTAAAATGTAGTTTCAAAAATATTACTGATCTAGAAGCCATTTTACGGGCAATTCTGTTCTATAAATTCCTACTATTACTCCCTAGCCGTTTCACTTTTGGCACTCCTTCACTGTCTGCACCAAAAATCTCTTTACGACAAATGTAGAAATGTTGGAAAATTGTGGCAAAATAAAGGTACTTGATACCGGCGAAAACAAAACCTATTAATTAATTTAAGTAAACGTTATTACGAGTTTAGATTCAAAATTGTTTATTAATCTGCTTATTTGTTAATGACTTTTTGAGTCTTTGCATTGCATGATGTTGTTATGTTTATTTTTTAAAAAGTGCTATAATCTGTATATAATCAAATTGTAAAAACTAACATTGTATATATGAATTTATAACTAGTATAGAAACTGTAAATAAATGATTTATACATAGAATTATTGTTCAGAATTTAATATAACCATATTTCTGATATGCGCGATCGATCTCTCCTGAGCACTTTTTTCTCAACATTACTCATACTACGTCCAAATTGAAGAAGAAAAATGGGTACTCTGGGAATTTGAGGTACACCAAACGATATTTTCAACGTCCAGACCATAGGCTTCACGTTAAAAATATTAATTAATCTTATAACAAAACAGGTTGGAAGGATGCTGATTTATCGCGACCCCCAGGAGAGGGGTTATTCGTTAAGGCTGTGCCTCAAAATGGCCCTTATTCCAATCGTCACGGATGTGCTCTCTTCCCAGCTCCCGGGAACGGACTGTTTGATAATATCACGAACCCCATTCTCCCCAATCTTTCCGATAAGCATATTCCCCTCTGTGTCACTCAATACCCATATATGCTTCAGTCTTCCATTCTAATTCACAATTATATGGTTACACCTCAATTTCACATTTGGAACTCTTTTTTCGGTGTCATTCCCTTTTCCCATTAAACTCTAGCGACCGCGACCTCGTTTTAACAGCGGTGCCACCCCCCCCCAACCCCCTCTTACGCCACGGTGCCACCGAGAAGAACTTGGCTTCTTGGCCACCTTAACATCCATAGTTTAGAACCTAAACTCTAAACTGTTAAATGTGAATCCTCAATTTTAGATATTTGGGCTTTTGCAGATGAACAGCATAAGATATCTTGATCCCTGGGTTTCAGAAGTCGTCGTTATTCATAGCGCCTGATCCGGGTGAAGGGTTGCCATCTATATCAAACACGATATCCCTTTTCGACACAGACCCGGCCTTGACACGATGAACACTGCGTGTCTATGAGTATGAGTATTTATAAATGGGCGTTGGTCCATTCTACTTGCGCTCACCCATCAAACCTTCAGATACGTAGGATACCATATCAACTTCAATTGAAAAAGCCCGAGATACGTCAATTTCGTACTTTATTATTACAGGCGACTTCAGCGACAGTCAAATGGTCTCAAATGCTTTTCTTAAAAACATTTATTGAGGGGGCTATTTGACTGTCGTTGCTGTCAGTAACACAGTGAACGTGAACAAGTGTAAGGTCCTAGGCCCAATATTTCCAAATATGATTGCTATCTCTGTCCGATTTCTGTTAATACCGAAATTATAAAATCGTCCCTCTTACTTCCCAGACAGGCAAGTTGATGTACGCGCAGTGCAAACTACGAGGCATTTAATGCAGCCCTCTGGTTCGATGAGTGTTCGCATAGTTTCTTCTATCTTTCCTACTCCAGCAGCATATGTTGTCGTCTAACGTCACTATGCGAAATATTGGAAATACGTTGCCATCAAAAGGAGAAACTTTCAGTCACTTCATTTTCCTATTTTTTTTTCGCACCCGCAAAAGACGATGTTCCGGATGAAGTAATTGTTTAGATTACAAATTAGTTTACGATTTGAATAAAGATGGAATGACCTTGACCTTTATATTGTTTATATGTCCAATGAAGTCGTTAATAGTTGCATATTTCATTTCACGTTGTGTTTTTTCGGTATGAGTAGGTTCTTATAGGAACGGACAAGTTATTGTGATGAATTGACGGGTCTTCTCCCAGTACTAGGTGGTGGGAGCGAGCGTAATTCGCGGATCATTTGGACCAACGAAGAATTGGAGGAGTATTGTAAGGAACTTGGGATACCCTTTGTAGACAATTGGGGATCATTTTGGGGCAGAAAGGACCTATATGGAAGGGATGGTCTCCATCTTAGCCCAAGGGGTACAGAGGTTTTAGGAAGAAATATGTTGCAGGTGGTGAAGACTTTTTTGGTATATGGAGGGGAGGGGGGATCAGTGAAGGGGGGAATGAACACAGGAAATGTGTCACTAACCATAGTTGTAAAAAATGGGACAAGGGGGACAAGGAAAAGGGACCAAAAATCCAAATCAATAGGAATAGCTACCAAGGAAAGCACAGACACACAAAACAGGATATACAAACATACATGGACTAGATAATAATGGGACCAGTAGGCGGAAGCCAACGTACCTTGATACCCTCGAAGTGGATTATAGCAACATCCAGGGTCTCCACCGGAAAGTAAGTGAAATTGCTACATTGATCGAGGCAGAGGAGTTGGACCTCATGGGCTTAAGCGAAACGAGGGTAAGATACGAGGAACGTGTAGACCAAGTAATGGGGTACGTATGGGTAGGTGTAGGGCGAACGGAAGGCCAGAAAAAAGGGGGAGGGGTAGGCATGTACATTAAAGAGGATTTAAAACCGTCGCTGATCACAGACCTGGAAAACATCAGCAGCCCGGTTGAGGTATCGAAAGAAATTGGATGGGTAAGGATCAGTGGGTTGTGTATTGTGCGGTGGAGGGAAGCAAACCCGAATGGAATGATTCGATATACTCAACACTAAGATCCAATAATACCGAACTACAAAACAAGGGGCTGGGTATAATTCTGATGGGTGACTTTAATGGCCACATAGGTTAAAATGAAGTGAGCATAGAGGATGGGGACAAAAATGTCAACAGGAATGGAAGGAAGCTGTTGAACTTAACAAACGAGCTCGGTCTGAAGATTGTGAACAGGGACGCGAGGTGAAAGGGGAAATGGACCTGGGAGAGGAACGACAGAAAATCAATAATGACTACATTCTCACAGATATTAATTTATGGAGGGAGGTGATAGGAGTAGAAGTGGATGATGAGGGTAAAATGGAGGTGGATAGTGATCACAACTTGATTACAGTGACGATCAGGGCCAAAAATCTAGTAAAAAGCAAAGGAAGCTTTAAGGAGATTTGGGAACTCAAAAAGGAAGCTGACTGGTCGAAGTTCAATAAAAAACTGAAACCAAAGCTTGCAACCGTACCCAAGAGGGGCAGTGTTCAGAAGATGACAGACGCCATTGTTGCGTGTCTGGTGGAGGCAGGGAAGGAATGTGTAGGAAAGATCAGGGTGCCAACACGTGAACTTGGGTACAGAGTGAATGAAGAGCTGAAAATGGCCATAAACTACTTTAGTAACGTAACATTCTCATCCCTGCTAGAACACCTTTGATATTGAATTTTGTGCTATTTTTTAAAGTTTTTTTTTTATCTATAAGTGCTAAACGACATTGCAAGTACTGTTGACTTTCATGATTCAGTGTGTTCAAATGTGGAAAAGAATTTACCCCCCCCCCCCCCCCCCCAAAACACACACACACACAAAAATCTCATAGAATCCACTTTGTAAAGTAGCGCTTAATATTTGATAAATTATAAGCTCAATGTTCAGATCTACAGCATTAAGGAAAATGTGTAAGTAACATTAAAATGTAGTTTCAAAAATATTACTGATCTAGAAGCCATTTTACGGGCAATTCAGTTCTATAAATTCCTACTATTACTCCCTAGCCGTTTCACTTTTGGCGCTCCTTCACTGTCTGCACCAAAAATCTCTTGACGACAAATGTAGAAATGTTGGAAAATTGTGGCAAAATAAAGGTACTTTATACCGGCGAAAACAAAACCTATTAATTAATTTAAGTAAACGTTATGACGAGTTTAGATTCAAAATTGTTTATTAATCTGCTTATTTGTTAATGACTGTTTGAGTCTTTGCATTGCATGATGACGCCATTAAGACTATTGGGGAGTGGGCTCTATTCGGTTCCAGCTTGGCGATGGTAGAGGTTTGAGTCCCACCATGTTGGCGAGCCAGAATATAATGTTGTGCGATGGCAATTTTAAGGGAAAAGGAAAAAAGAAAACCAAACAGCAACGCCGGTTTGGTAGCGGCCCCGGTATATGACCATGACCATAGCGGTTACAAAAATGGAATGGAGAAAGCTCCAACAGTTTAGTTTGAAAAAACCGGGAGTCATCCATCAAGCCTTCTGGGAGATAGGATGCCGTATGTGTTTTTGAGGTATCTGGTTATCCTTCGGGAATTCCAAATGACCTCCACCCCCCCCCCCCCCAAAAAAAAAAAAAAAAAAAAGCCCTTAAAAGGGCTGTTTCCTGGCAAGATTGTTTAAATCCTTGCCTTGGTCTTGTTAGGTTTTCTGCACATCTTTGCTTGAGGATTGTTTCAATCCCTCATAGTATGTCATTTAGTTTGGTCGTGTGTCTGATGAGATAGAGGAGGGAGAAAAGATAGAGAGCTGGAAATTAGAGCAATTCGGTTTTTAATTTACACCTTTTCCGTCCTTTTGGATGGGGAAGCCAGCATTTTTTCCCCGAGATTTATATCTCAAGGAGGGGAGACCCGGCAGCAGGTGGAGATTTCCCTCGCTGTTTGCAACTCCCACTGGTAACAGAGGCAAGCTTTCGTGCGTATCGTGTCACCCGCAGCCAGTTCTAAATTTAGGTCACAGAATAACTGGCTCACCCCATCACAATGATGTAATCTTTAACCCTTTCGATAGACATGCCCCAGATTATTTAGTTTTCCTATTGAGGACGCGATGCGCATTGAGTTCTATTATTAATTCGCTGTCTCGAAGTCTATTTAGAGTTTTGCTTTGAAGATCTTTTAAGCGCATTGCTATAGTGTCTATTTTTGCTATCTCGTGAAGTTGTTTTATCGATGTCCACGTGGGCTTGCGCAGAGCCACGCGCAAGGCATGATTTTGGACCCGTTGTAGTTTTTCAATGTTGGTTTTATTCAGGTCACTTGTTATTATGGCCCCATACTCTAGTACTGGGCGTATATATGATTTGTAAAGATTGAGGAGAATTTCTTAATTGGCTCCCCAATTTTTACCTCTGATCATTTTCAGGAAATTGATGCGTTTAGTGGCTTTGACGGTGACTGAGTTTATGTGATTGTTTAGATTGAGACTGCTATCCAGGTTGAATCCCAGAAACTTTGCCTCATTACTAGCTTCAAGTTTATGATCGTAAAGCTTAAGCTCAATATTAGGGACAGGCTTTTTCCTTTGTTTTTTATAGAATGTGATTCTTTGTGTTTTCGTGGCATTTAGCTTGATGCGCCACAGAGCGCACCAGTCTTGCAGGTCGCGGATGGTATCCTGCAGGCGGTTTTGTATTATGTTTCCAGACTTACTGGCCGTCCACATTCCTTTGTCGTCTGAGAATTGAGATAGCTCAACATGGTTCTTCCCTAGTTTGTTAATGTCATTCACATATATTATAAAAAGAAGCGGGCTGAGGACCGAACCCTGTGGAGTGCCCGCTTCGAGTTTTACCTCGGCTGACACTTCGCGGTTGACTCTCACTTTGATTTTTCGATCAGATAAAAATGATGATATGATCCTTAGAATTTTGGTAGGTAGCCCCATTTTAGCTAGTTTGTATCTCATGCCATTGTGCCAGACAGAGTCAAACGCTTTTTCTACGTCGAGTAATAGCGCGGTTCCTATTTCATTTTGACTGAACGCCGTTTTCATATAATCTACCAGTCTATAAACATGCTCGATTCCCTCTCTTTGGCCCCTGTATGCCCTTTGCCACTTGTTGAAAAAGCTGATTGATTCGAGATGGCTGCGGAGTCTAGTCGTGAGAATCCGTTCGAAATTTTTTCCAATGCAGCTGAGTAGGCTGATTGGGCGGTAATTAGCTGGGTTGCTCAAATCCTTGTCGGGTTTGGGTATCATGACTCCAGTAGCTACTTTCCAACATTTTGGGAAGTATCCACTAGAGAGACAGCAGTTTAGGAGGTTAGTGAGTCTACCGAAAAAAGTGTTGGGACATTGTTTCAGGATTTTGTATGAGACCTCGTCTCCTCCTGGGGAAGAAGAAGACTTACATTTTTTAATTGTGTTAGCCACTTCTTCTTTGCTTATCGGTTCCGTGAGTACAAGGCCATCCCCGTCCTCGGGCGTTTGGCTGAAGTTGGCATCGTTAAACGTTGTCTTGTTGTCTTGAACAAATTTGTTTACTTTCTCTTTGAACTCGTCATCAAACCTATCGCCCTCACGTGGACGATGATATTTCTTAAGGAGCTCAGCAAAGGCGCTAGCCTTCGCCTTGTCATCCAGGGCCATAGTTCCATCGTTGATCTTTAGTGCCTTACTGTTGGCGTCTTTATGTTTTTGTCCAGTAAGGGTTTTAAAAGTATCCCAAAACTTTTTAGTCTCCCTGAGTCCATTTAGATTTTCCGTTGCTTTTTTCCATCTCACGCGATTGTCGTTTGCTATTGCTTTTTTAACTTCGCCGTGGAGGCGATTATACACGGCTTTAAGTTCGACCTTTTTAGTTGGAAGTTTTTCTGATTTGTATGCACGGAAGGCCTTTCTTTTTTGTTTTATTATTTGGAGTGTGGTTTCAGTTATTCTGTTGGCCCGCGGTTTAACTGTCTGTTTGGGACAAATCTCATCAAGAGTGTTGTTAATGACTTCACTGAGATTGGTACATGCTTGCTCGAGCTCGCAGGTATTCATTGGGTCGTTTTTGTTTATTTTAACCTGAATTATTTTTCTGAAGAGGTCCCAGTCAATTTTGGATAGATTCCTCCTCCTCATTGTGGGGTATCTTGCGGGTCCGCTGCAACCGTGTAATGAAGCATGAACAGGCAGGTGGTCGCTACCTAAATCATCGTCCCCCACATATATGTCTTGCATTTGATTAGTTAGTGATTTACTGGTTATAATTAGGTCAAGGATGTCGGATTGGTGGAGGGTGTTGTTACTGACGTGAGTAATGTCGTGGTCGTTATTTAATACGAAAAGATCAAATTGTTCGATGATATTGAAGACAGCGTCGCCATTGGGCTCCGTTTTATTGCATCCGAAAACCTGATGTTTGGCATTGAAATCACCTAAGAAAATACAGTGTTTGTGATTTTTCACAAAGAATTCAAAGACTTTGCTGTCAACTGTTTTTTTCGGTTCATTATAATATGAGATTACGGCAACTTTTTTATGATCTAGTTCAATCTCAGCGGCAATCACCTCTGCGTTGAGATGATCGCTTGATATCGTTTTATATTTTAAGTCCTGCCTTATGAGTAGAGCGACTCCGCCTCCACGTTGTGTCGGACGGTCTCGTCTAATGATGTTGAATCCACTTAGCAAAAATGTCTTACTTGGCTTTAACCATGTTTCGCTGATACCAATTACATCTACGTTGGTGAAGTAATCGGACATCTGTGAGCTTTTGCAGTTAACGCTTCGAGCGTTCCACTGAATTATTTTCAACTTATCCATAGGTGTTCAGTACCTGACGTAATTTTACTAGTTAACGTGTTGTGGGTGTGATTTATATTTTATTTATGGCGGCTTCTATTAGCGAGGAAGAAATTTGAGTTCGATATAATTTGGATGCTGTTTTCCCAACTTCTTTACATATGTCGGAAAGACTGACGTCGAAGTGTTTGTTCATTATATTAAAAATTGAACCAGCCATTAGGCTGGCATAATTACTCGATCCGCAAGTACACAGAAGAAGTCTCCTTGGTTACGAATCGAAATTAAGTATTTTTATTGTTTACTAATCATATATATTTCATTTTCAGGTTATTTTATTCAAATTTGTGGGGAGTTAGTTTAGTATAGTAGCTGGGACAAAGTTAGGAGGTCTTAAATAAAACCGTGAGCGCTAAGTTGTCGAACGGTTCGTCGTGTTGCCTTTTGTCGCGTGTGTACAGTTTTCCCTGTCCGATCACGTAATTTTGTCTTGATGATGGCGAGCAAGTCTGTTCAGACGGAGGTAAGTATGGAGGTTAATTCGTGTAATATCGCGGTCCAGGTCAACGGTGCCAACGGGGTAAGTATTGGTGTGCAGACAGAGGTCACTGGGGGTGTCGGTCGGAGCCGGGTTGGTGGGGCCATCGATGGCGATATTGGGCTTGAAGTTTGTAAACAGTGTTCTATGATGTATGGGGACTGTCGCTCGGTGGGATGTGGAGAGGTATGTGCAAACTGTCAGGAAATCCTCCGCCTACTTGAGACAATTGTTAAGTTTGAGGGGGAGATTGCTGAGCTGAAGGGAAAACTTGGTAGGGCGGGGCTGTCTGGAGTTACGCCTGTGAAAGTGGCTTTCCGAGAAGGATGGAAGGTTGTCGGTGGTTCCAAGAGGAAACATGGGGGTAGAACCTTTGATGTGAATGAGGTAGGTGATGAGGTGGGGGCTGCTAGAAAAGTACGTAGGACAGATGAGGGGGGCCCAGGCCGGAGCAATGCTGTAAAGCGTTTGGCGTGGACTATCAAAAGTGGTAGGAAAGGGGGGCCAGAGAAGCAGGTAGATAGGGGTGTAAAGTCCAAAGGCGGTGGGGAGTGCAGCACCAGAAACAGATTTGATGTGCTCGATTCGGAAGAGACAGAGGGGGAGATGGAGGTAGTTGCAACAGATAGTAGCTTGGGGTCTAGGCCAGGAAAAAGGAGGAGGGATCCGGGGGAAGACCAGGGGAGTAGTCCAGGTAGCTCAGGGCCTGGAAAGAGACGGAGGGACAAGGATAGGAGTAATCCTAGGTCAAAGATACCGATACCGATATTGATTCCGAGTGGGGCTGTTGGAGAGGAAGAGGACGCTGTAAACAATAGGAGACTAGAGGAGATAAATAGGGCGAGGTCCAAAAGTAAGTTGGTGGTTGCGGGAAGTAGCATAGTTCGGGGGATCGACAAGGTTGTCTGTGGTCCGGACAGTAAAAATAGAACAGTTCTGTGCTTTCCGGGGGCTAAAGTGGAGGACCTGAGGGATAGAGTGGACGGTATTGTAGCTGGGTCGGGGCCTGATCCGGTAGTGGTATTACATGTGGGGTCCAATAACATCAGGGAGAGGAAATCAGTTCGTTTGGTGGACACATACAAGGACCTAATTAGTAAGCTACTTAGCAGGAATGCTCGGATCATCGTTTCAGGGGTGCTCCCCGTTATGGGTGGTGGGAATGAGAGGAACTCGCGGATTATGGCACTAAACGAGGAGCTGGGAGAGCACTGCAAAAACTTGGGAGTACATTTCATTGACCACTGGGATTCATTCTGGGGACAAGGAGAGTTGTATGGGCGAGACGGATTGCATTTAAGTAGGATGGGTACAGACCTGTTGGGCCAAAAAATCTTACAGGTGGCTGGGCCTTTTTTGGAGAAAAGGGGGGTAGGGGACCACAGCCGGTAACCCAGAGTGGCACAAATGCTGGGAACATAGGAAGAACAACAAACATGCACAATACAGGGACATACCAGGGTTATAATAATGTGCCAGTGATGACAAAAAAACAAAGATTCATTAAGTTTGGGTACTGCAACATCCAGGGTCTGCACAAGAAAGTAAGCGAAATATCAACAATGATGGACGAAGGAGACTTTGATATAATGGGTCTAAGTGAGACGTGGATACGACGGGATGAGCGGGTTGATCAGATGAAGGGTTGCGTGTGGATAGGAGCTGGGCGAACTGAGGGTCAGAAACGGGGTGGGGGTGTTGGCATCTACGCTAAAGAGGAATTACAGCCCTCATTGATTACAGATCTCACAGAAGCAAGGACTCAGATTCCAGTATCCAACGAAATAGTCTGGGCAAAAATCAAGTTAGGAAGCAGGAGTGTTGCCGTTGGTGTTGTATACTTAGCAGTGGAGGGAAGTAAGCCCGAGTGGAATGATTCAATATATACAACTCTTAGATCGAATATCACAGAGCTTGGGAGCAGAGGGTTCAGTATTGTCCTAATGGGGGACTTCAATGGGCACATCGGGGATAATGAGGAGGGCATACAGGGAGGTGATGGGAAAATTAACACGAATGGGAGGAAGATGTTGGACCTATCAAAAGAGCTTGGTTTAAAGATCCTGAACAGGGATGCGAAATGTAAGGGTAAATGGACCTGGGAGAGGAACGATAAGAAAACAGTAATTGATTATATACTCACTGACATTAGCATATGGAGGGAGGTTATAGATGTAGAAATAGATGACGAGGGAAAAAATGACTTGGGTAGTGATCACAACCTGATAACAGTTAAGATTATGGGCAAAAAGACGAATAGAGACAGAAATACCTTCAAGGAAGTTTGGGGACTAAAACAAGGAGTCGACTGGAAGCAGTTTCGGGAAAAACTAAAACCAAATCTTGAATGTATACCTAGGGATGCAAATGTCCAGAGTATTTCAGATGGCATAGTAAATAGCCTAACAGAGGCAGGGAAGGAGTGTATAGGAAGGGTGAGGGTCCCAACGAGAGAGCTTGGATACAGGGTTAACGAGGGACTGAAAAAGGCTATAAAAGAAAGGAAGGTAAAATGCGCTGCTTACAGAAGAAGTAGGAAGCTTAAAGGGGTGGATAACAATGACACGAGACTAATGAAAGGAGAATATGAACTGGCACGGAAAAAGGTGAATGAGATAAAGGATAATAATAGGAAGGAGCGCAATTGCAGTCTTGCCAGAACAATAAAGAAAACGGGGGGTTCGAGCTCAAACGTATTTTGGAACTGGGTAAATAAACGGGGGAAAAGTAGTGTGCAGAGTATCAAAGTGGATGGGGAAAGTACAGAAGATAAAGGCCGTATCGCTTCAGAGTTAGTCAAGCACTGGGAAAAGATAAACGATAGGCGATGGGGCAGTGGGTCCCCACCAAAAAGAAATACACTGGTGGAGGAGAACCTATCCAATCGTGTATGTAGCGAAATAACGGCAGAAGAAGTGCGGAACGTGGTCTCGAAATTAAAAAATGGTAAAGCGGGAGGGACTGATGAAATTCCGAACGAATTCCTCAAAAATGGAGGGGAGGCACTTATTGAAGTCCTGACAAACCTTTTCAACCTGGCTCTGCGAAAGCAAGAGGTCCCCAGAGAGTGGAGGGAAAGTAAGGTGTCGTTCATACACAAAAAGGGGGATAAGGAAGTTCTAGATAACTATAGGGGGATATCAGTTAGTAGTAACATCGGAAAAGTATTCTGTAAGGTCATATACGGTAGACTAGAGGAAGTTATAGAAGAGAAAGGTTTTTTAGGAGAAATTCAAAATGGTTTCAGGAAAGGACGAAGAGTCACTGATCACCTATTTACACTCACCCAACTGATAGAATCAACAAAGGCTGAAAAGAAAAAGATGTTTCTGGCATTTCTAGATGTGAAAAAAGCGTACGACCGAGTGTGGAGGGAAGGTATGTGGCGAAAGCTCGAGGGCATCGGACTGGGGGGTGACTTTGTGGGAATCATGAAAGCACTGTATACAGATGTGCAAAGCCAACTCAGTCTAGGAAGTATCACTACAAAACGAGTCCCTATGGATATAGGCCTCAAGCAGGGGTGTATCTTTTCACCGATTTTGTTTGCATTGTATGTTAAAGATTTAGGGGACGAACTATTTCAGAGTGCGGAGGGGGTAAATGTTGGAGACATAAAGATACCAGGCTTATTCTTTGCGGACGACATGGTGTTAATGTCTAGAACTGAACAGGGGCTAGAGAAACTGCTGGAAATTGTTGGTAGATATGGGAACACTTGGCGGCTCGAACTAAATGAAAATAAAAGCAAGGTAATACCCGTTGGACGCAAGGTAGATATGACGAAGAGATGGAGAGTGGGGGAGTTCTCAATCCCCGAAGGGGAAAGCAAACAAATCACTGTAGGAGAAACGGGAGAGTATGAGTATCTAGGGGTAAGCATAAATATAACGGGAAGAGGGGTGTACAGAAATTACTCAGCCAAACTGATTCTGAAGGGGAAAAGAATTCTGAACCAACTAAAACTTTTAGGGAAAAATAGTTTCAATAAGGTCTTTGTGGGGAAAACACTGTGGGAGAGGGTGGGTTTACCAAGTATAACGTATGGCACGGACGTGATTCCATTAAACCAAACCGTTATTAAGAAGTTGGAAAGTACTCAGAATGATGCCGGCAGATGGATAACAGGGTCGAGTAATGCTGCAGCTTTGGAAGCAGTAAGGGGGGAGCTTGGGTGGATGAAAATCAAGGACAGGGTAGATTTGGGAAAACTGTGTTACTTTAACTACTTGAGAAACCTGCCTGACAACCGGTGGTGTAAATTGATGCTCGATACCATTTGGAATTCTAATATAGAAACGGGGTGGTCAAAACATGTGAGGGAACTAATGGACAATTACTCTATAGAGGTCACAAACATAGAAGTAGGAATGAAAGAAGGCAAAAGGTTTGTCAAAGAGAGAGTCATGGAAGACTGCAATCGAAACTGGCGAGCAGGGGTTAGCGTGAAAAGATCACTGCAGGGGTTACAATATAAAGAAAAGCCAGCTTTTGAGAAGTACCTAGATGGCACCTTTGGAGGGTCACTGCTGTTCAAACTGAGATCAAGATCACTGGAGCTTCGGGGAAAAATTGGGAGAGATGGGGAAAAGGGATGCCAAATGTGCCACTCTGGAGTAGTGGAGACCCTGGAACATTTTCTCTTGGAATGCCCACAGTATATACCTCATAGAATAAAATTTACTGGAAGAATAATGCAGAAGTGGGGTGAAGAAACAAAGGATAGATGGCTGAAGGGGGACACGAGGGAGAGGGTAGGAATGCTTATTGAAGAAATTGAAAAAGAGGAAGTGAGGGACACTATTAAGCAGTTTATATCTGAATGCTGGGAGGAGAGAAGGGGAAGAGGGGGTGGGGTGCAGGGGGAATGATGGCCTTCTCTTATGAGGACCGCGACGAATCAGCGGCTGGCCAAAGAGTTATTATTATTATTATTACATCGAATGTGGAGAGGCTGAGTTTTCTACGCTGTTGACATTAATAGCTTTGAGTTCTATGTCGGTTTTAACTTTTTTGTAGTGGGGACACCCCCGATAATTGCTTGGGTGTTGCCCGTTACATTTTGGGCATTTCAGTGTTGAAACCTTGCACGACTTTGTTATATGTTTTTCGCCGCATTTCATGCAACGCAACTCTCCTTTGCATCTGTTCGACATATGGCCAAATTTCGGGCATTTATGACATTGTGTGGGCTGAGGCAAAACACGATACTCCTCAGTCTCATATTTTTGTCCGTTTATACAAACACCTTTGTTAATGAAGTTAAGTTTTATGGCTCTATTGGGGCATTTTACTTTAATTTTCCACGTAGGGTTGCCTGTAGTCTTAGATATTAGTCTCCCCCGCGAGTATCCCGACAGGGCTTCATCAATATCCCCATCATTGATCTTTGTGGGAACCCTTGTGACGACTACGCAGGGGTTTTGCAGCGGCTGATGTGGTTGTTTATTCGTCCGGTGTTTGGCCGTATTATCCTTTTGAGGTTGTTTAGAAAGGGCTCTTACCTTGTCGGAAAAAGATACACAACCGTCAGTGGTGAATGTTGGCGTCGCCGATATCGTTTCCGTTGCGTGACTGTCTGCCGATTTCCCACCATTGTGGATCTCCGCACTGGTTGTTACTACTGTAACATCCATGGTGTCTGAGGTCTCAACGACAACAACACCCGGGTTATCGGTGTGTGTCGACGCTTTCCGGGTTTTCTTAGCCACCGTTTCTATTTCCAGGGACTCGCCATTTTCCTGGAAGTCTGTATCCACTCTGAAAGTCTTATTCAAAGAACTTCGCCATTAAAAGCCAGTAAATGATTTAGTACAACATTTGCCCCGTAAAGAATTTTCACGCACGATGAAGAACGAAAGGTTTTTTCACGCACATTTCGTATCATGTTTTCATATCACGCCATTAACTCCATGCAATGAAAACCCTCTAGAATGGCACCATGCAATTAACACCAAGCAATGAAAACACTTTAGAACTGCACGTGGGAGAGCACGTGACGATGTGTTTATCTAGAAATGTTCACTCAATTATTACTGATATCTCTCAATGTCATAGATATTGTCATCCAAACAATGTAATGATATTCACGTCGTTTCAAAATAAACTCATCGTGTTGTGATTTGTAATCAGTAGCATCACTGAACTGTTTCTCATCTTCCCTATAAAAAGGGGGAAGGCTATCCGAAAGTTCATTCGTTATTTTGATATTAGCATTACGAGTACAAACAAGAAAAACACAGTGTCAAAGAATCAAACATGGACCACTATCAAAATGAAAATCAGGTAAGAGCTATCAACATATACAGTAATGCTTCCATCAACTCTGGCTGGTTTAACTTATCATGGATTACAGCTTGGCAACTTCCACAACAAAGTTTATGTCCTCTCAACAGGAGCTCGTTTCCATGAGATATAATTCAGGCTTTGTTTCGGGCACTAGAATTATTTTGGTTATTTAATTTATTTATATATTAAAAGTGTCGTTTTGTGGTCGAGGTTCGTAAACTGAATGGTGTGTTTTGGCAGCTTCCAAAAATCGATAAAAAATGCGAAATTTATTTTACGGTGAAATTATGTTAACATAAATGTCTATTTTGTCGAGTTAAACTGCGCTGTCGCAACATATCTGATATAACCTAACAAATGTTATTACTCATTAGACAGCAACCTTGTTAGCAACTTATATCAGATTTAATGATAAAACTGACTTTTTATCGCAACAATCCGCAGTAAAATGGAACACTGTAGCCACCACTGAAATCTTATTCAGAAAATTTGGCCGAAAACAGTTTTGCATTACATCTTGTTTCGGTTGATTATGTAATTGAAGACATTTTCAGTATTTTTGGGGTTGTGGTAAAAATTATAGATTCGACAAAATTTTTCATTTTGTGTCAAGAGTAAATGATCTGTTATGGAAATTATGACTGAATTACCCTATTCATTCTCAAACCCCTTAATTCACCCACTCAAAGCATCACGCTGCAAATATTGATTGGTCTACCCCACACTCTAGCTCAGAAGCCATCCTATATACTGAAAGTATGAGTATCATCTTCCTGTTCCGACAAAGCGGTCTCTCCTTTGAAAGGGCTACGTATCATGAAAGTGCCGGAATAACCATATCACAATGGCCACAAGAAATGTCATAGTAAGCCTATAGGAACCAGTTTTAGGGATTTCCGACATGAATGTATATAAAGTTGACGATTTGCAGGAAAAAACTGGAGAGGGAGGAGGCCACCTCTAACGCACCCCTAACACTCATATATCTTGGGAAATAATAATATTGGTATATTTGCATCCTACTATATCCAAAATAAATAAAATATAATTTATCATCAAATTATGATAAGTTAATACGATTTCAAACTTATCTTTCTGAATGGTTTATTATTTTTTCTTCCGATTGTTTACCAGTCATGGAGGATTAACTTTCTGGTTCCACCCATTCCCTTACATAACGTCTTCCCTGATTATAATTTAAAAGTGAGATTATTTATTTATCACCTTTCATAACTATTAACTATAAATAATTTTTATTGTTTCAGGATCAGTTCAGACAAAAGGCAATTTCTCTGAAGAATGATATCGCTATGGTTCGACTCCAGTTGAAAGGAATTCTTAATAGTCACGGTGTGGATGTTGCGTCCCCATTAAAATTAATCGGCTCCGAGAGTACAAAAATTACAAATATGGATTTTAACCTATTACAAGACAAGTGTGACGTAGCTAATAGGCAACAGTCATTCGCTATAGAAAGTTGTGTCTCGCCAGATCCTTCGTCAACCCGCTTACCTTCAAAGAGGCGTTATTTCAGAACACCTATAGCATCATCTACCGTACTTCAGCCAGGCAGATCGTGGGCATCATCAATGGGAAGCAAAACCCGTTCCTCGGCATCCAACTTGGGGTTTGATACATTTTCAACTATTGCTTGCAGAACGAACATTACCGTCAGCGAATTAGAACCCACTTTAAGTTTAAGGGAAGACAGTTATGAATATTCAAACTGCGAAATCGTCGAACATCATAAGATTCATAACACACAAACGGTCAATATGGAGCAATCAAACAAAAACGAAGGTTCTATTAAAACAACAGAACATATTTATGTGGATGGAAGTGTTCAGTTTTGGTCCATGTGTGATTCTCAACCAAAACAAATGAAACGTAGCAAAACAAGTAAAGCAATTAAAACCAAACCTATATCATCTACGTCCTCGCGAAAGGCTAACGTTACAGCAATATCATGCAATAGTTCAGTTGGATGTAAAATCGGATGTTGTGGAACAAGTAAAGTCAACAAGAAAAATGTTCTGAAGAAACTGAAAATGTTTTATAAGAAAATTCACAGCAACGGTTCCAAAGAAGTGAAAACATTGGCTATTTTGTGAATATGGTAAACAGCAGGGATGGGATTTTTTTACCAAATTTCCTGATTTCAGTGGAATTGATATCCAAAATGCCGAACTTTTATTATTTTTATAAATTTGCAGAAAAACTGTCTTCATGCAAAGTTGTGGTTTTAAAGTATCTATCAACCAAAATATCATACGTACATTTATGGTTTTGAAGGCGCATAAAGTAACGTGCCATTCTCATCCCTGCTAGAACACCCTTGTTTTAGAATTTTGTGCTATTTTTTTAAAGTTTGCTATCTATTAGTGCTAAATGACATTGCAAGTACTGTTGACTTTCATGCTTCAGTGTGCCCATATGTGGAAAATAATTTAACCCCCCCCCCCCCCCCCCCCTCCCCACCACAACACACACAAGTCATCAAATCTCATAGAATCCACTTTGTAAAGTATCGCTTAATATTTCATAAATTATAAGCTCAATGTTCAGATCTGCAGCATTAAGGAAAATGTGTAAGTAACATTAAAATGCAGTTTCAAAAATATTGCTGATCTAAGTAAATATGGTCACACTCAATGGAAGCCATTTTACGGGCTATTCAGTTCCTAAAATTCACACTATTACTCCCTAGCCGTTACACTGTTGGCACTCCTTCACTGTCTGCACCAAAAACTCCTTAAGACAATTGTACAAATGTTGGAAAGTTGTGGCAAAATAATCCAGTCCTTATCAGTTATTGTGAAAGGTACTTGATACCGGCGAAAACAATACCTATTAATTAATTTAAGTAGACTATATGACGAGTTTATATACAAAATTGTTAATTAATCTGTTTATTTGTTAATGGCTGTTTGAGTCTTTGCATTGTATGATGTTGTTATGTTATTTTATAAAAAAAAAAGTGCTATAATCTGTATATAATCAAATTGTATAAACTAACATTGTATATATAAATTTATAACTAGTATAGAAACTGTAAATAAATAATTGTCAATAAATAAATAGAATAATTGTTCAGAACATAATATTACCATATTTCTGATATGCGCGATCGATCTCTCCTGAGCACTTTTTTTCTCAACAGGACTCATACAGCATCCAATTTGAAAAAGAAAAATGGGAATTTGAGGTACACCAAACGATATTTTCAACGTCCAGACCATAGGCTCCACGTTAAAAATATTAATTAATCTTATAACAAAACAGTTTGGAAGGATGCAGATTTATCGTGGCCACCAGGAGAGGGGTTCTTCGTTAACCCTGTGCCACAAAATGGCCCTTGTTCCAATCCTAACGGATGGCTCTTGTTCGCAGCTCCAGGGAACGGACTGTTTGATAATATTTCGAACCCCATTCTCCCCAATCTCTCCGATAAGCATTTCCCCATCTGTGTCACTCAATACCCATATATGCTTCAATCTTCCATTCTAATTCACAATTATATGGTTACACCTCAATTTCACATTTTGAACTCTTTTTTCGGTGTCATTCCCTTTTCCCCTTAAACTCTAGTGACCGCGACCTCGTTTTAACAGTGGTGGCACGCCCTACCGCCTCTTACCCCACGGTGCCACCGAGAGGAACTTCGCTACTTCGCCACCTTAACATCCACAGTTTAGAACCTAAACTGTAAACTGTTAAATGTGAATCCTCAATTTTAGATATTTGGGCTTTTGCTGATGAACAGCGTAAGATATCTTGATCCCAGGGTTTCAGAAGTCGTCGTTATTCATATCGCCTGTTCAGAGTGAAGGGTTGCCATCTATATCAAACACGGTGTCCCTTTTCGCCACACACCCGGCCTTGACACGATGGACACTTAGTGTCTATGAGTATGAGTATTTACAAATGGGCGTTGGTCCATTCTACTTGCGCTCACCCATCAATCGTTCAGATACGTAGGATACCATATCAACTTCAACTGAAAAAGCCCGAGATACGTCAATTTCATACTTTATTATTACAGGCGACTTCAGCGACAGTCAAATGGCCTCAATAAATGCTTTTCTTAAAAACATTTATTGAGGGGGCTATTTGACTGTCGTTGCTGTCAGTAACACAGTGAACGTGAACAAGTGTAAGGTCCTAGGCCCAATATTTCCAAATATGATTGCTATCTCTGTCCGATTTCTGTTAAAACCGAAATTATAAAATCGTCCCTCTTACTTCCCAGACAGGCAAGTTGATGTACGCGCAGTGCAAACTACGAGACATTTAATGCAGCCCTCTGGTTCGATGAGTGTTCGCATAGTTTCTTCTATCTTTCCTACTCCAGCAGCATATGTTGTCGTCTAACGTCACTATGCGAAATATTGGAAATACGTTGCCATCAAAAGGAGAAACTTTCAGTCACTTCATTTTCCTATTTTTTTTTCGCACCCGCAAAAGACGATGTTCCGGGTGAAGTAATTGTTTAGATTGCAAATTAGTTTACGATTTGAATAAAGATGGAATGACCTTGACCTTTATATTGTTTATATGTCCAATGAAGTCGTTAATAGTTGCATATTTCATTTCACGTTGTGTTTTTTCGGTATGAGTAGGTTCTTATAGGAACGGACAAGTTATTGTGATGAATTGACGGGGCTTCTCCCAGTACTAGGTGGTGGGAGCGAGCGTAATTCGCGGATCATTTGGACCAACGAAGAATTGGAGGAGTATTGTAAGGAACTTGGGATACCCTTTGTAGACAATTGGGGATCATTTTGGGGCAGAAAGGACCTATATGGAAGGGATGGTCTCCATCTTAGCCCAAGGGGTACAGAGGTTTTAGGGAGAAATATGTTGCAGGTGGTGAAGACTTTTTTGGTATATGGAGGGGAGGGGGGATCAGTGAAGGGGGGAATGAACACAGGAAATGTGTCACTAACCATAGTTGTAAACAATGGGACAAGGGGGATAAGGAAAAGGGACCAAAAATCCAAATCAATAGGAATAGCTACCAAGGAAAGCACAGACACACAAAACAGGATATACAAACATACAGGGACTAGATAATAATGGGACCAGTAGGCGGAAGCCAACGTACCTTGATACCCTCGAAGTGGATTATAGCAACATCCAGGGTCTCCACCGGAAAGTAAGTGAAATTGCTACATTGATCGAGGCAGAGGAGTTGGACCTCATGGGCTTAAGCGAAACGAGGGTAAGATACGAGGAACGTGTAGACCAAGTAATGGGGTACGTATGGGTAGGTGTAGGGCGAACGGAAGGCCAGAAAAAAGGAGGAGGGGTAGGCATGTACATTAAAGAGGATTTAAAACCGTCGCTGATCACAGACCTGGAAAACATCAGCAGTCCGGTTGAGGTATCGAAAGAAATTGGATGGGTAAGGATCAATGGGTTGTGTATTGTGCGGTGGAGGGAAGCAAACTCGAATGGAATGATTCGATATACTCAACACTAAGATCCAATAATACCGAACTACAAAACAAGGGGCTGGGTATAATTCTGATGGGTGACTTTAATGGCCACATAGGTAAAAATGAAGTAAGCATAGAGGATGGGGACAAAAATGTCAACAGGAATGGAAGGAAGCTGTTGAACTTAACAAAGGAGCTCGGTCTGAAGATTCTGAACAGGGACGCGAGGTGAAAGGGGAAATGGACCTGGGAGAGGAACGACAGAAAATCAATAATGACTACATTCTCACAGATATTAATTTATGGAGGGAGGTGATAGGAGTAGAAGTGGATGATGAGGGTAAAATGGAGGTGGATAGTGATCACAACTTGATTACAGTGACGATCAGGGCCAAAAATCTAGTAAAAAGCAAAGGAAGCTTTAAGGAGATTTGGGAACTCAAAAAGGATGCTGACTGGTCGAAGTTCAATAAAAAACTGAAACCAAAGCTTGCAACCGTACCCAAGAGGGGCAGTGTTCAGAAGATGACAGACGCCATTGTTGCGAGTCTGGTGGAGGCAGGGAAGGAATGTGTAGGAAAGATCAGGGTGCCAACACGTGAACTTGGGTACAGAGTGAATGAAGAGCTGAAAATGGCCATAAACTACTTTAGTAACGTAACATTCTCATCCCTGCTAGAACACCTTTGATATTGAATTTTGTGCTATTTTTTAATTTTTTTTTTTATCTATAGGTGCTAAACGACATTGCAAGTACTGTTGACTTTCATGATTCAGTGTGTCCAAATGTGGAAAAGAATTTACCCCCCCCCCCCCCCAAACACACACACACACAAAAATCTCATAGAATCCACTTTGTAAAGTAGAGCTTAATATTTGATAAATTATAAGCTCAATGTTCAGATCTACAGCATTAAGGAAAATGTGTAAGTAACATTAAAATGTAGTTTCAAAAATATTACTGATCTAGAAGCCATTTTACGGGCAATTCAGTTCTATAAATTCCTACTATTACTCCCTAGCCGTTTCACTTTTGGCGCTCCTTCACTGTCTGCACCAAAAATCTCTTGACGATAAATGTAGAAATGTTGGAAAATTGTGGCAAAATAAAGGTACTTGATACCGGCGAAAACAAAACCTATTAATTAATTTAAGTAAACGTTATGACGAGTTTAGATTCAAAATTGTTTATTAATCTGCTTATTTGTTAATGACTGTTTGAGTCTTTGCATTGCATGATGTTGTTATGTTTATTTTTTAAAAAGTGCTATAATCTGTATATAATCAAACTGTAAAAACTAACATTGTATATATGAATTTATAACTAGTATAGAAACTGTAAATAAATGATTTATACATAGAATTATTGTTCAGAATTTAATATAACCATATTTCTGATATGCGCGATCGATCTCTCCTGAGCACTTTTTTCTCAACATTACTCATACTACGTCCAAATTGAAAAAGAAAAATGGGTACTCTGGGAATTTGAGGTACACCAAACGATATTTTCAACGTCCAGACCATAGGCTTCACGTTAAAAATATTAATTAATCTTATAACAAAACAGTTTGGAAGGATGCTGATTTATCGCGACCCCCAGGAGAGGGGTTATTCGTTAAGGCTGTGCCTCAAAATGGCCCTTATTCCAATCGTCACGGATGAGCTCTCTTCCCAGCTCCCGGGAACGGACTGTTTGATAATATCACGAACCCCATTCTCCCCAATCTTTCCGATAAGCATATTCCCCTCTGTGTCACTCAATACCCATATATGCTTCAGTCTTCCATTCTAATTCACAATTATATGGTTACACCTCAATTTCACATTTGGAACTCTTTTTTTGGTGTCATTCCCTTTTCCCATTAAACTCTAGCGACCGCGACCTCGTTTTAACACCGGTGCCACCCCCCAACCCCCTCTTACGCCACGGTGCCACCGAGAAGAACTTGGCTTCTTGGCCACCTTAACATCCATAGTTTAGAACCTAAACTGTAAACTGTTAAATGTGAATCCTCAATTTTAGATATTTGGGCTTTTGCAGATGAACAGCATAAGATATCTTGATCCCTGGGTTTCAGAAGTCGTCGTTATTCATAGCGCCTGATCCGGGTGAAGGGTTGCCATCTATATCAAACACGATATCCCTTTTCGACACAGACCCGGCCTTGACACGATGAACACTGAGTGTCTATGAGTATATGAGTATGAGTATTTATAAATGGGCGTTGGTCCATTCTACTTGCGCTCACCCATCAAACCTTCAGATACGTAGGATACCATATCAACTTCAATTGAAAAAGCGCGAGATACGTCAATTTCGTACTTTATTATTACAGGCGACTTCAGCGACAGTCAAATGGTCCCAAATGCTTTTCTTAAGAGCATTTATTGAGGAGGCTGTTTGACTGTCGTCCAATGGGAATTGGGAAACGCAGTGAAAAATAGTGCCAGATGTGTAATTTGGGCGTGGTGGAGACTCTGAAACACTTTCTTCTAGAATACCCAAAATACCAGTCTAAAAGAAAAAGATTCACTGGGAGTATAATGAGCATGTTGGATGGGACAATAAAGGACATGTGGTTAGTGTGAGACTTAAAGGAGAGAATTAATATGCTAATGTGAATCCTCAATTTTAGATATTTGGGCTTTTGCAGATGAACAGCATAAGATATCTTGATCCCTGGGTTTCAGAAGTCGTCGTTATTCATAGCGCCTGATCCGGGTGAAGGGTTGCCATCTATATCAAACACGATATCCCTTTTCGACACAGACCCGGCCTTGACACGATGAACACTGAGTGTCTATGAGTATGAGTATTTATAAATGGGCGTTGGTCAATTCTATTTGCGCTCACCCATCAAACCTTCAGATACGTAGGATACCATATCAACTTCAATTGAAAAAGCCCGAGATACGTCCATTTCGTACTTTATTATTACAGGCGACTTCAGCGACAGTCAAATGGCCTCAAATGCTTTTCTTAAGAGCATTTATTGAGGAGGCTGTTTGACTGTCACACAGGCCTAGCTTTCCTGTTGCCTTAAATGGCGTCTGAAGGGGTATGCACGCGGTTAGAATTCCTGGCAGTTTGCATTGGAGTGATAGATTGTCAAAGACCAAACCCTCAACGCCATTAAGACTATTGGAGAGTGGGCTCTATTCGGTTCCAGCTTGGCGATGGTAGAGGTTTGAGTCCCACCATGGTGGCGAGCCAGAATATAATGTTGTGCGATAGCAATTTTAAGGGAAAAGGAAAAAAGAAAACCAAACAGCAACGCCGGTTTGGTAGCGGCCCCGGTATATGACCATAGCGGTTACAAAAATGGAATGGAGAAAGCTCCAACAGTTTAGTTTGAAAAAACCGGGAGTCATCCATCAAGCCTTCTGGGAGATAGGATGCCGTATGTGTTTTTGAGGTATCTGGTTATCCTTCGGGAATTTCAAATGACCTCCACCCCCCCCCCCCCAAAAAAAAAAAAAAAGAAAAAAAAAAGCCCTTTAAAGGGCTGTTTCATGGCAAGATTGTTTCAATCCTTGCCTTGGTCTTGTTAGGTTTTCTGCACATGTTTGCTTGAGGATTGTTTCAATCCCTCATAGTATGTCATTTAGTTTGGTCGTGTGTCTGATGAGATAGAGGAGGGAGAAAAGATAGAGAGCTGGAAATTAGAGCAATTCGGTTTTTAATTTACACCTTTTCCGTCCTTTTGGATGGGGAAGCCAGCATTTTTTCCCCGAGATTTATATCTCAAGGAGGGGAGACCCGGCAGCAGGTGGAGATTTTCCTCGCTGTTTGCAACTCCCACTGGTAACAGAGGCAAGCTTTCGTGCGTATCGTGTCACCCGCAGCCAGTTCTAAATTTAGGTCACAGAATAACTGGTTCACCCCATCACAATGATGTAATCTTTAACCCTTTCGATAGACATGCCCCAGATTATTTAGTTTTCCTATTGAGGACGCGATGCGCATTGAGTTCTATTATTAATTCGCTGTCTTGAAGTCTATTTAGAGTTTTGCTTTGAAGATCTTTTAAGCGCATTGCTAAAGTGTCTATTTTTGCTATCTCGTGAAGTTGTTTTATCGATGTCCACGTGGGCTTGCGCAGAGCCACGCGCAAGGCATGATTTTGGACCCGTTGTAGTTTTTCAATGTTGGTTTTATTCAGGTCACTTGTTATTATGGCCCCATACTCTAGTACTGGGCGTATATATGATTTGTAAAGATTGAGGAGAATTTCTTTATTGGCTCCCCAATTTTTACCTCTGATCATTTTCAGGAAATTGATGCGTTTAGTGGCTTTGACGGTGACTGAGTTTATGTGATTGTTTAGATTGAGACTGCTATCCAGGTTGAATCCCAGAAACTTTGCCTCATTACTAGCTTCAAGTTTATGATCGTAAAGCTTAAGCTCAATATTAGGGACAGGCTTTTTCCTTTGTTTTTTATAGAATGTGATTCTTTGTGTTTTCGTGGTATTTAGCTTGATGCGCCACAGAGCGCACCAGTCTTGCAGGTCGCGGATGGTATCCTGCAGGCGGTTTTGTATTATGTTTCCAGACTTACTGGCCGTCCACATTCCTTTGTCGTCTGAGAATTGAGATAGCTCAACATGGTTCTTCCCTAGTTTGTCAATGTCATTCACATATATTATAAATAGAAGCGGGCTGAGGAACGAACCCTGTGGAGTGCCCGCTTCGAGTTTTACCTCGGCTGACACTTCGCGGTTGACTCTCACTTTGATTTTTCGATCAGATAAAAATGATGATATGATCCTTAGAATTTTGGTAGGTAGCCCCATTTTAGCTAGTTTGTATCTCATGCCATTGTGCCAGACAGAGTCAAACGCTTTTTCTACGTCGAGTAATAGCGCGGTTCCTATTTCATTTTGACTGAACGCCGTTTTCATATAATCTACCAGTCTATAAACATGCTCGATTCCCTCTCTTTGGCTCCTGTATGCCCTTTGCCACTTGTTGAAAAAGCTGATTGATTCGAGATGGCTGCGGAGTCTAGTCGTGAGAATCCGTTCGAAAATTTTTCCAGTACAGCTGAGTAGGCTGATTGGGCGGTAATTAGCTGGGTTGCTCAAATCCTTGTCGGGTTTGGGTATCATGACTCCAGTAGCTACTTTCCAACATTTTGGGAAGTATCCACTAGAGAGACAGCAGTTTAGGAGGTTAGTGAGTCTACCGAAAAAAGTGTTGGGACATTGTTTCAGGATTTTGTATGAGACCTCGTCCCCTCCTGGGGAAGAAGAAGACTTACATTTTTTAATTGTGTTAGCCACTTCTTCTTTGGTTATCGGTTCCGTGAGTTCATGGCCATCCCCGTCCTCGGGCGTTTGGCTGAAGTTGGCATCGTTAAACGTTGTCTTGTTGTCTTGAACAAATTTGTTTACTTTTTCTTTGAACTCGTCATCAAACCTATCGCCCTCATGTGGACGATGATATTTCTTAAGGAGCTCAGCAAAGGCGCTAGCCTTCGCCTTGTCATCCAGGGCCATTGTTCCATCGTTGATCTTTAGTGCCTTACTGTTGGCGTCTTTATGTTTTTGTCCAGTAAGGGTTTCAAAAGTATCCCAAAACTTTTTAGTCTCCCTGAGTCCATTTAGATTTTCCGTTGCTTTTTTCCATCTCACGCGATTGTCGTTTGCTATTGCTTTTTTACCTTCGCCGTGGAGGCGATTATACACGGCTTTAAGTTCGACCTTTTTAGTTGGAAGTTTTTCTGATTTGTATGCACGGAAGGCCTTTCTTTTTTGTTTTATTATTTGGAGTGTGGTTTCAGTTATTCTGTTGGCCCGCGGTTTAACTGTCTGTTTGGGACAAATCTCATCAAGAGTGTTGTTAATGACTTCACTGAGATTGGTACATGCTTGCTCGAGCTCGCAGGTATTCATTGGGTCGTTTTTGTTTATTTTAACCTGAATCATTTTTCTGAAGAGGTCCCAGTCAATTTTGGATAGATTCCTCCTCCTCATTGTGGGGTATCTTGCGGGTCCGCTGCAACCGTGTAATGAAGCATGAACAGGCAGGTGGTCGCTACCTAAATCATCGTCCCCCACATATATGTCTTGCATTTGATTAGTTAGTGATTTACTGGTTATAATTAGGTCAAGGATGTCGGATTGGTGGAGGGTGTTGTTACTGACGTGAGTAATGTCGTGGTCGTTATTTAATACAAAAAGATCAAATTGTTCGATGATATTGAAGAGAGCGTCGCCATTGGGCTCCGTTTTATTGCATCCGAAAACCTGATGTTTGGCATTGAAATCACCTAAGAAAATACAGTGTTTGTGATTTTTCACAAAGAATTCAAAGACTTTGCTGTCAACTGTTTTTTTCGGTTCATTATAATATGAGATTACGGCAACTTTTTTATGATCTAGTTCAATCTCAGCGGCAATCACCTCTGCGTTGAGATGATCGCTTGATATCGTTTTATATTTTAAGTCCTGCCTTATGAGTAGAGCGACTCCGCCTCCACGTTGTGTGGGACGGTCTCGTCTAATGATGTTGAATCCACTTAGCAAAAATGTCTTACTTGGCTTTAACCATGTTTCGCTGATACCAATTACATCTACGTTGGTGAAGTAATCGGACATCTGTGAGCTTTTGCAGTTAACGCTTCGAGCGTTCCACTGAATTATTTTCAACTTATCCATAGGTGTTCAGTACCTGACGTAATTTTACTAGTTAACGTGTTGTGGGTGTGATTTATATTTTATTTATGGCGGCTTCTATTAGCGAGGAAGAAATTTGAGTTCGATATAATTTGGATGCTGTTTTCCCAACTTCTTTACATATGTCGGAAAGACTGACGTCGAAGTGTTTGTTCATTATATTAAAAATTGAACCAGCCATTAGGCTGCACATCGAATGTGGAGAGGCTGAGTTTTCTCCGCTGTTGACATTAATAGCTTTGAGTTCTATGTCGGTTTTAACTTTTTTGTAGTGGGGACACCCCCGATAATTGCTTGGGTGTTGCCCGTTACAATTTGGGCATTTCAGTGTTGAAACCTTGCACGACTTTGTTATATGTTTTTCGCCGCATTTCATGCAACGCAACTCTCCTTTGCATCTGTTCGACATATGGCCAAATTTCGGGCATTTATGACATTGTGTGGGCTGAGGCAAAACACGATACTCCTCAGTCTCATATTTTTGTCCGTTTATACAAACACCTTTGTTAATGAAGTTAAGTTTTATGGCTCTATTGGGGCATTTTACTTTAATTTTCCACGTAGGGTTGCCTGTAGTCTTAGATATTAGTCTCCCCCACGAGTATCCCGACAGGGCTTCATCAATATCCCCATCATTGATCTTTGTGGGAACCCTTGTGACGACTACGCAGGCGTTTTGCAGCGGTTGATGTGGTTGTTTATTCGTCCGGTGTTTGGCCGTATTATCCTTTTGAGGTTGTTTAGAAAGGGCTCTTACCTTGTCGGCAAAAGATACACCACCATCAGTGGTGAATGTTGGCGTCGCCGGTATCGTTTCCGTTGCGTGACTGTCTGCCGATTTCCCACCATTGTGGATCTCCGCACTGGTTGTTACTACTGTAACATCCATGGTGTCTAAGGTCTCAACGACAACAACACCCGGGTTATCGGTGTGTGTCGACGCTTTCCGGGTTTTCTTAGCCACCGTTTTTATTTCCAGGGACTCGCCATTTTCCTGGAAGTCTGTATCCACTCTGAAAGTCTTATTCAAAGAACTTCGCCATTAAAAGCCAGTAAATGATTTAGTACAACATTTGCCCCGTAAAGAATTTTCACGCACGATGAAGAATGAAAGGTTTTTTCACGCACATTTCGTATCATGTTTTCATATCACGCCATTAACTCCATGCAATGAAAACCCTCTAGAATGGCACCATGCAATTAACACCAAGCAATGAAAACACTTTAGAACTGCACGTGGGAGAGCACGTGACGATGTGTTTATCTAGAAATGTTCACTCAATTATTACTGATATCTCTCAATGTCATAGATATTGTCATCCAAACAATGTAATGATATTCACGTCATTTCAAAATAAACTCATCGTGTTGTGATTTGTAATCAGTAGCATCACTGAACTGTTTCTCATCTTCCCTATAAAAAGAGGGAAGGCTATCCGAATGTTCTTCACAGAGCACCGCTACTGGAAAGGACTCGGTGGTCACACCAAGAAATGGGGACTCTGTTAACGCAACAGAGTCTACATCACCGGAAATAGTGAATGCGACAGCTAGCCCAACCGATAGAGCGACGTACGCCGATAAAGTAAAAGCCAAAACGCCCCCTAAGGTGACCAATAAAACCAACAAGACACAGGGCCACCCGCAACCAAACCCCTGTGTCGTAATCACACGCGTCCACCCCAAAACGGAAAAAAACTCGATTGATAAAGCCCTTCCAGGATGCTCGTGGGAGAGATTAATCTCCAAAGCCACGGGTAACCATACTTGGAAAATAAAAGTAAAATGCCCTAATAGAGCAACGAAATTAAATCTGATAAGCAAAGGGGTAATTATTAATGGCAAAAAATACGAAACCGAGGAATATCGTGTTCTTCCGCAACCCGTTCAGTGTCACAAGTGTCAGAAATTTGGGCACTTGTCACACAAATGCAACGGGGAGCAACGATGTATGAAATGCGGTGACAAACACATCGCGAAGGCATGTAGTGCTAAAACTCTGAAATGCCCGAATTGCGGTGGTCAACACCCCAGCAACTACCGGGGTTGTAGCCACTTCAAAAAAGTTAAAACAAACATCCAGCTTAAAGCTCTAAATGTAAGTAATGTCGAGAACTCATCTTCCCCTTATTCCACGTGTACTCTAATGGCTGGCTCTATTTTCAGCGTAATGAAGAAACACTTGGACACCAGTCTTTCGGACGTTTGCAAAGAGATTAGTAAAACAGCCTCTAAGTTATATAATACTCAAATATCTCACACGCTATTAGAAGCGGCCGTCAACAGAATATAATTATGTAACAATATTACAAATAGTAATTAAACTTAAATAAACTTAGTACAGTTATTCCTAAACCATTCATGGATACACTAAAAATAGTCCAGTGGAACGCTCGAAGCGTTAATCAGAAAAATTTGCAAATGTCACATTATTTAAAAAATACGGACGTAATTGGAATTAGCGAAACCTGGCTTAAACCAAACAATAATTCTCGTTATGTGGTTTTGATATTATTAGAAGAGATCGCCCCGCCCAAAAAGGCGGCGGTGTCGCTCTGTTAATAAGGCAGGAGATTAAATACAAATCAATACCATGCGACCACCTCAATGCTGAAGTGATTGCAGCTGAAATTGATCTTGACCACAAACATGTGGCCATCATATCATATTATAACAAGCCGCAAGCAACAGTAGACAGTAAAGTATTTGAATTTTTTACCAACAAGTACAAGCACTGCATATTCTTGGGTGATTTCAATTCCAAACGCCAGGTATTCGGTTGTCATAAGACTGAGCCTAATGGTGACGCCCTTTTCCATATCATTGAAGAACTCGATCTATTCGTGGTAAATAACGATCAAGACGTAACATACATAAGCAACAACCCACTCCATCAATCAGATATCCTAGACTTGATTATCACCAGCAAATCACTAACCAGCCAAATGCAAGACATATTTGTAGGAGATGATGATCTAGGCAGTGATCACCTGCCGGTTCACGCCACTCTGAAATGTAATACTGGTCCCGCAAGGTATCCTCCCGTGAATAGGAGGAACCTATCAAAAATTGACTGGAACCTCTTCAGAAACATTATCGAAGTAAAAATAAAGGCAAATGACCCCTCAAATGTTCATGAACTAGAAAAAGCCTGCACCCACCTTAACGAGGTTATCAACAGTACGCTAGATGAAATCTGTCCCAAGCAAACAGTAAAGACGCGGATAAACAGAATAACCCAAACAACTCTTCAAATAATCAAACAAAAAAGAAAAGCCTTCCGGGCTTACCAATCAGAGAATGATCAAATGAAAAGAGCAGAACTTAAAACCGCGTATAATCGCCTTCATGGGGAAGTAAAAAAGGCCATAGCTAACGACAATCGCGTGAGATGGGAAAAAGCAACCGAAAACCTAAATGGGCTGAGAGAACCTAAGAGGTTCTGGGATACATTTAAAACTCTTACTGGCCAAAAGAGCAAAATTGCCAATAATAATGCGCTAAAGACTAGCGACGGATCTATGGCCATAGACGACAAGGCAAAGGCCAGTGCTTTTGCCGAACTTCTAAAGAAGGCACTTCGTCCACAAGAAGGGAACAGATATGACAACGATTTTAAGGTACGAGTAAATAAATTTGTCCAAGATAACAACTCAATCTTCAATGAACCGAACTTCGACCAAAGGCATGAAGACGGGGACGACCATGAATTAACCGAACCAATAAGCGTAGAAGAGGTCATGGGTATAATCAGAAAATGCAGGTCATCTTCGTCCCCAGGAGAAGACGAAGTCTCTTACAAAATAATGAAACAGTGCCCCAACATCTTCTACTTCAGACTTACCAAACTCTTAAACTGCTGTCTCTCCTGTGGGTACTTCCCAAAATGCTGGAAAGTGGCCACGGGAGTCATGATACCTAAACCCGACAAAGACCTTACCAACCCTTCTAACTACCGCCCAATCAGCTTGCTTAGCTGTGTTGGGAAAATATTTGAGCGGATTCTCACTACGAGACTTCGCAGCTATCTCGAATCAATCAACTTTTTCAACAAATGGCAAAGAGCATATAGGAGTCAGAAAGAGGGAATCGAACACGTATATAGACTGGTCGATTATATGAAAACAGCATTTAGTCAAAACGAAATCGGAACCGCGCTTTTCTTGGATGTAGAAAAAGCGTTCGACTCGGTATGGCACAATGGCGTGAGATATAAACTAGCGAAAATGGGATTACCCACTAAAATTCTAAGGATCATATCATCATTTCTAACTGACCGAAAAATCAAGGTGAGGGTTAATCGCGAGGTGTCCGAGGAAGTAATACTCGAAGCGGGAACACCACAAGGGTCGGTTCTAAGTCCGCTTCTTTTCATAATATATGTGAATGATATAGAAAAAGTAGGGAAAAACTTTGTTGAACTATCGCAGTTCTCAGACGACAAAGGCATTTGGACAGCCAGCAAGTCCAGAAACATAATTAAAAATCGTCTACAGGATACCATTCGCGATCTTGAGAGCTGGTGTGCCCTGTGGCGCATCAAACTTAATGCCGCCAAAACTCAAAAAGTTACGTTCTTCAAAAAGCAAAGGAAAAAACCAGTCCCAAGTATCGATCTCCAGTTATACGATCACAAACTAGAAGCAAACAAAGAGGCCAAATTTTTGGGATTTATCCTAGATAGCAATCTCAGTCTAAACAGTCTCGTAAACTCCATTACGGTTAGAGCTACTAAACGTATCAATTTTCTGAAGATGATCAGAGGTAGAAATTGGGGAGCAAACAAAGATGTGCTTCTCAAGCTCTACAAAACATTTATACGTCCGGTACTAGAATACGGTGCCATAATAACAAGCGACCTAAGCAAAACCAACATTCAGAAGCTACAGAGGGTTCAAAATTATGCCCTGCGAGTGGCACTATGCAAACCGAAATGGACACCGATAAAGGAACTTCACCAGCTAGCAAAAATAGAAACTATTGATACGCGATTAAAAGACCTACAAACCAAAACCCTCAACAGACTCCAAGATAGTGAATTAATGGTTGAGCTGAACGAACACCGATCCCTTAACAGAAAAACAAAATAAGTTTCCAGAAAATAAAATAAAAAAAAAAAAAAAAAAAAAAAATAATAAAATAAAATAAAATAAAAATTATAAAATATAACTAAATCGCGTGGAGTCAGTGAGGATTGCCTCGCTACTCATTGGGAACTTTAGGATAGAGTCTGTGGAGTCTGCCTCGCAACTCTGCTGAAGCGCGATTGAAACGCGTTTAATAAGACCTATATAACAAAACCCTCCACATACTCCAGGATAGTGAATCAATGGTGAAGCTGAACGAACACCGAACCCTAAACAGAAAAACAAAATAATCCACAGTAAATTAAAATTACTCAATAGAATTAAACTGCGTGGAGTCAGTGAGGATTGCCTCGCTACTCATGGAGATCTTTAGGATTGAGTCTGTGAGGATTGCCTCGCAACTCTGCGTGTGGGCTCGAGTGGGCTCCGAAGAAACACACCCCTTACCCCATCCATAGCAACAATCACACAGCAGGCACAATATACAATAGCGGATACCTATCTTTCTCTCTACCTTTTACTTTTCTAACTGAACATTCTCAAATTTTCTTGCAACACTCTTATCAGGAAGACGCATGGAAATGGTAGACAAAGCGTAGGAGGAATTGGTGCAACCTACCTTTCTGCAACATATACAAGAAACCACCAAACGCTAGGCAAGGATTGAAACAAGCTTGTCTGGCTGGGAACGAGTGTACATTTGATATAAATAAACATTTGAATAAAGATTTAACAGCCCTTTTAAGGGCTTGAGGGTGTGTGTCAGTGAGTGTTTTTTTTTTTTTTTTTTTGCTTTTTTTTTGTTTTTGTTTTTTTTTTTGTTTTTTTTGTTTTTTTTTTTTTGGGGGGGGGGTGGGGTGGAGGAGGTCATTTGGAATTCCCGAAGGATAACCAGATACCTCAAAATCACATACGGCATCATATCTCCCAGAAGGCTTGATGGATGACTCCCGGTTTCCTAAAACTAAACTGTTGGAGCTTTCTCCACTTCTTTTTTGTAACCGCTATGGTCATATACCGGGGCCGCTACCAAACCGGCGTTGCTGTTTGGTTTTCTTTTCTCTTCTTCCTTTAAACTTGCCATAGCACAACAATACATTCTGGCTCGCCACCATGGTGGGACTCAAACCTCTACCATCGCCGAACTGGAACCGAATAGAGTTCGCTCTCTAATAGTTTTAAAGGCGTTGAGGGATTGAGTATTGACCATCTAACACTCCAGCGTAAACTGCCGGGTATTCTAACCGCGTGCAGAACCCCCTCAGACTCCATTCTGGGCAATAGGAAAGCTAGGCCTGTGTGATCCAAGGGAAAAAAAATAAGGTTAACCGGGTCGCAAGGGATTTGTAAATCCCACATCGTCCCTGCGCGCCTTCGGCGCGCTAAAACCTTTCATTCATTCATCAAAGTTCATTCGTTATTTTGATATTAGCATTACGAGTACAAACAAGAAAAACACAGTGTCAAAGAATCAAACATGGACCACTATCAAAATGAAAATCAGGTAAGAGCTATCAACATATACAGTAATGCTTCCATCAACTCTGGCTGGTTTAACTTATCATGGATTACAGCTTGGCAACTTCCACAACAAAGTTTATGTCCTCTCAACAGGAGCTCGTTTCCATGAGATATAATTCAGGCTTTGTTTTGGGCACTAGAATTATTTTGGTTATTTAATTTATTTATATATTAAAAGTGTCGTTTTGTGGTCGAGGTTCGTAAACAGAATGGTGTGTTTTGGCAGCTTCCAAAAATCGATAAAAAATGCGAAATTTATTTTACGGTGAAATTATGTTAACATAAATGTCTATTTTCTCGAGTTAAACTGCGCTGTCGCAACATATCTGATATAACCTAACAAATGTTATTACTCATTAGACAGCAACCTTGTTAGCAACTTATATCAGATTTAATGATAAAACTGACTTTTTATCGCAACAATCCGCAGTAAAATGGAACACTGTAGCCACCACTGAAATCTTATTCAGAAAATTTGGCCGAAAACAGTTTTGCATTACATCTTGTTTCGGTTTATTATGTAATTGAAGACATTTTCAGTATTTTTGGGGTTGTGGTAAAAATTATAGATTCGACAAAATTTTTCATTTTGTGTCAAGAGTAAATGATCTGTTATGGAAATTATGACTGAATTACCCTATTCATTCTCAAACCCCTTAATTCACCCACTCAAAGCATCACGCTGCAAATATTGATTGGTCTACCCCACACTCTAGCTCAGAAGCCATCCTATATACTGAAAGTATGAGTATCATCTTCCTGTTCCGACAAAGCGGTCTCTCCTTTGAAAGGGCTAAGTATCATGAAAGTGCCGGAATAACCATATCACAATGGCCACAAGAAATGTCATAGTAAGCCTATAGGAACCAGTTTTAGGGATTTCCGACATGAATGTATATAAAGTTGACGATTTGCAGGAAAAAACTGGAGAGGGAGGAGGCCACCTCTAACGCACCCCTAACACTCATATATCTTGGGAAATAATAATATTGGTATATTTGCATCCTACTATATCCAAAATAAATAAAATATAATTTATCATCAAATTATGATAAGTTAATACGATTTCAAACTTATCTTTCTGAATGGTTTATTATTTTTTCTTCCGATTGTTTACCAGTCATGGAGGATTAACTTTCTGGTTCCACCCATTCCCTTACATAACGTCTTCCCTGATTATCATTTAAAAGTGAGATTATTTATTTATCACCTTTCATAACTATTAACTATAAATAATTTTTACTGTTTCAGGATCAGTTCAGACAAAAGGCAATTTCTCTGAAGAATGATATCGCTATGGTTCGACTCCAGTTGAAAGGAATTCTTAATAGTCACGGTGTGGATGTTGCGTCCCCATTAAAATTAATCGGCTCCGAGAGTACAAAAATTACAAATATGGATTTTAACCTATTACAAGACAAGTGTGACGTAGCTAATAGGCAACAGTCATTCGCTATAGAAAGTTGTGTCTCGCCAGATCCTTCGTCAACCCGCTTACCTTCAAAGAGGCGTTATTTCAGAACACCTATAGCATCATCTACCGTACTTCAGCCAGGCAGATCGTGGGCATCATCAATGGGAAGCAAAACCCGTTCCTCGGCATCCAACTTGGGGTTTGATACATTTTCAACTATTGCTTGCAGAACGAACATTACCGTCAGCGAATTAGAACCCACTTTAAGTTTAAGGGAAGACAGTTATGAATATTCAAACTGCGAAATCGTCGAACATCATAAGATTCATAACACACAAACGGTCAATATGGAGCAATCAAACAAAAACGAAGGTTCTATTAAAACAACAGAACATATTTATGTGGATGGAAGTGTTCAGTTTTGGTCCATGTGTGATTCTCAACCAAAACAAATGAAACGTAGTAAAACAAGTAAAGCAATTAAAACCAAACCTATATCATCTACGTCCTCGCGAAAGGCTAACGTTACAGCAATATCATGCAATAGTTCAGTTGGATGTAAAATCGGATGTTGTGGAACAAGTAAAGTCAACAAGAAAAATGTTCTGAAGAAACTGAAAATGTTTTATAAGAAAATTCACAGCAACGGTTCCAAAGAAGTGAAAACATTGGCTATTTTGTGAATATGGTAAACAGCAGGGATGGGATTTTTTTACCAAATTTCCTGATTTCAGTGCAATTGATATCCAAAATGCCGAACTTTTATTATTTTTATAAATTTGCAGAAAAACTGTCTTCATGCAAAGTTGTGGTTTTAAAGTATCTATCAACCAAAATATCATACGTACATTTATGGTTTTGAAGGCGCATAAAGTAACGTACCATTCTCACCCCTGCTAGAACACCCTTGTTTTAGAATTTTGTGCTATTTTTTTAAAGTTTGCTATCTATTAGTGCTAAATGACATTGCAAGTACTGTTGACTTTCATGCTTCAGTGTGCCCATATGTGGAAAATAATTTAACCCCCCCCCCCCCCTCCCCACCACAACACACACAAGTCATCAAATCTCATAGAATCCACTTTGTAAAGTATCGCTTAATATTTCATAAATTATAAGCTCAATGTTCAGATCTGCAGCATTAAGGAAAATGTGTAAGTAACATTAAAATGCAGTTTCAAAAATATTGCTGATCTAAGTAAATATGGTCACTCTCAATGGAAGCCATTTTACGGGCTCTTCAGTTCCTAAAATTCACACTATTACTCCCTAGCCGTTACACTGTTGGCACTCCTTCACTGTCTGCACCAAAAACTCCTTAAGACAAATGTACAAATGTTGGAAAGTTGTGGCAAAATAATCCAGTCCTTATCAGTTATGGTGAAAGGTACTTGATACCGGCGAAAACAATACCTATTAATTAATTTAAGTAGACTATATGTCGAGTTTATATACAAAATTGTTAATTAATCTGTTTATTTGTTAATGACTGTTTGAGTCTTTGCATTGTATGATGTTGTTATGTTATTTTATAAAAAAAGTGCTATAATCTGTATATAATCAAATTGTATAAACTAACATTGTATATATAAATTTATAACTAGTATAGAAACTGTAAATAAATAATTGTCAATAAATAAATAGAATAATTGTTCAGAACTTAATATTACCATATTTCTGATATGCGTGATCGATCTCTCCTGAGCACTTTTTTTCTCAACAGGACTCATACAGCATCCAATTTGAAAAAGAAAAATGGGAATTTGAGGTACACCAAACGATATTTTCAACGTCCAGACCATAGGCTCCACGTTAAAAATATTTATTAATCTTATAACAAAACAGTTTGGAAGGATGCAGATTTATCGTGGCCACCAGGAGAGGGGTTCTTCGTTAACCCTGTGCCACAAAATGGCTCTTCTTCCAATCCTAACGGATGGCTCTTGTTCGCAGCTCCAGGGAACGGACTGTTTGATAATATCTCGAACCCCATTCTCCCCAATCTCTCCGATAAGCATTTCCCCATCTGTGTCACTCAATACCCATATATGCTTCAATCTTCCATTCTAATTCACAATTATATGGTTACACCTCAATTTCACATTTTGAACTCTTTTTTCGGTGTCATTCCCTTTTCCCCTTAAACTCTAGTGACCGCGACCTCGTTTTAACAGTGGTGGCACGCCCCACCCCGCTTACCCCACGGTGCCACCGAGAAGAACTTCGCTACATGGCCGCCTTAACATCCACAGTTTAGAACCTAAACTGTAAACTGTTAAATGTGAATCCTCAATTTTAGATATTTGGGCTTTTGCTGATGAACAGTGTAAGATATCTTGATCCCAGGGTTTCAGAAGTCGTGATTATTCATATCGCCTGTTCAGGGTGAAGGGTTGCCATCTATATCAAACACGGTATCCCTTTTCGCCACACACCCGGCCTTGACACGATGGACACTTAGTGTCTATGAGTATGAGTATTTACAAATGGGCGTTGGTCCATTCTACTTGCGCTCACCCATCAATCATTCAGATACGTAGGATGCCATATCAACTTCAACTGAAAAAGCCCGAGATACGTCAATTTCGTACTTTATTATTACAGGCGACTTCAGCGACAGTCAAATGGCCTCAATAAATGCTTTTCTTAAAAACATTTATTGAGGAGGCTATTTGACTGTCGTTGCTGTCAGTTACACAGTGAACGTGAACAACTGTAAGGTCCTAGGCCCAATATTTCCAAATATGATTGCTATCACTGTCCGATTTCTGTTAAAACCGAATTTATAAAATCGTCCCTTTTACTTCCCAGAGAGGCAAGTTGATGTACGCGCAGTGCAAACTACGAGGCATTTAATGCAGCCCTCTGGTTCGATGAGTGTTCGCATAGTTTCTTCTATCTTTCCTACTCCAGCAGCATATGTTGTCGTCTAACCTCACTATGCGAAATATTGGAAATACGTTGCCATCAAAAGGAGAAACTTTCAGTTACTTCATTTTCCTATTTTTTTTTCGCACCCGCAAAAGACGATGTTCCGGATGAAGTAATTGTTTAGATTACAAATTAGTTTACGATTTGAATAAAGATGGAATGACCTTGACCTTTATATTGTTTATATGTCCAATGAAGTCGTTAATAGTTGCATATTTCATTTCACATTGTGTTTTTTCGGTATGAGTAGGTTCTTATAGGAACGGACAAGTTATTGTGATGAATTGACGGGGCTTCTCCCAATACTAGGTGGTGGGAGCGAGCGTAATTCGCGGATCATTTGGACCAACGAAGAATTGGAGGAGTATTGTAAGGAACTTGGGATACCCTTTGTAGACAATTGGGGATCATTTTGGGGCAGAAACGACCTATATGGAAGGGATGGTCTCCATCTTAGCCCAAGGGGTACAGAGGTTTTAGGAAGAAATATGTCGCAGGTGGTGGAGACTTTTTTGGTATATGGAGGGGAGGGGGGATTAGTGAAGGGGGGAATGAACACAGGAAATGTGTCACCAACCATAGTTGTAAAAAATGGGACAAGGGGGATAAGGAAAAGGGACCAAAAATCCAAATCAATAGGAATAGCTACCAAGGAAAGAACAGATACACAAAACAGGATATACAAACATACAGGGACTAGATAATAATGGGACCAGTAGGCAGAAGCCAACGTACCTTGATACCCTGGAAGTGGGTTATAGCAACATCCAGGGTCTCCACCGGAAAGTAAGTGAAATTGCTACATTGATCGAGGCAGAGGAGTTGGACCTCATGGGCTTAAGCGAAACGAGGGTAAGATACGAGGAACGTGTAGACCAAGTAATGGGGTACGTATGGGTAGGTGTAGGGCGAACGGAAGGCCAGAAAAAAGGGGGAGGGGTAGGCATGTACATTAAAGAGGATTTAAAACCGTCGCTGATCACAGACCAGGAAAACATCAGCAGCCCGGTTGAGGTATCGAAAGAAATTGGATGGGTAAGGATCAGTCTGAAAAACAAATGTGTTGCCCTTGGGTTGTGTATTGTGCGGTGGAGGGAAGCAAACCCGAATGGAATGATTCGATATACTCAACACTAAGATCCAATAATACCGAACTACAAAACAAGGGGCTGGGTATAATTCTGATGGGTGACTTTAATGGCCACATAGGTAAAAATGAAGAAAGCATAGAGGATGGGGACAAAAATGTCAACAGGAATGGAAGGAAGCTGTTGAACTTAACAAACGAGCTCGGTCTGAAGATTCTGAACAGGGACGCGAGGTGTAAGGGGAAATGGACCTGGAAGAGGAACGACAGAAAATCAATAATCACTACATTCTCACAGATATTAATTTATGGAGGGAGGTGACAGGAGTAGAAGTGGATGATGCGGGTAAAATGGAGGTGGATAGTGATCACAACTTGATTACAGTGACGATCAGGGACAAAAATCTAGTAAAAAGCAAAGGAAGCTTTAAGGAGATTTGGGAACTCAAAAAGGATGCTGACTGGGCGAAGTTCAATAAAAAACTGAAACCAAAGCTTGCAACCGTACCCAAGAGGGGCAGTGTTCAGAAGATGACAGACGCCATTGTTGCGAGTCTGGTGGAGGCAGGGAAGGAAAGTCTAGGAAAGATCAGGGTGCCAACACGTGAACTTGGGTACAGAGTGAATGAAGAGCTGAAAATGGCCATAAACTACCTTAGTAACGTAACATTCTCATCCCTGCTAGAACACCTTTGTTATTGAATTTTGTGCTATTTTTTAAAGTTTTTTTTCTATGTATAAGTGTTAAACGACATTGCAAGTACTGTTGACTTTCATGATTCAGTGTGTCCATATGTGGAAAAGAATTTACCGCCCCCCCCCCCCCCCCCCCCCCCCCCCACACACACACACACACACAAATCTCAAATCTCATAGAATCCACTTTGTAAAGTAGCGCTTAGTATTTCATAAATTATAAGCTCAATGTTCAGATCTACAGCATTAAGGAAAATGTGTAAGTAACATTAAAATGTAGTTTCAAAAATATTACTGATCTAGGTAAATATGGTCACTCTCAATGGAAGCCATTTTACGGGCAATTCAGTTCTATAAATTCCTTCTATTACTCCCTAGCCGTTACACTTTTGGCACTCCTTCACTGCACCAAAAACCTCTTTACGACAAATGGAGAAATGTTGGAAAATTGTGGCAAAATAAAGGTACTTGATACCGGCGAAAACAAAACCTATTAATTAATTTAAGTAAACGTTATGACGAGTTTAGATTCAAAATTGTTTACTAATCTGCTTATTTGTTAATGACTGTTTGAGACTTTGCATTGCATGATGTTGTTATGTTTATTTTTTAAAAAGTGCTATTATCTGTATATAATCAAATTGTAAAAACTAACATTGTATATATGAATTTATAACTAGTATAGAAACTGTAAATAAATGATTTATACATAGAATTATTGTTCAGAATTTAAATATAACCATATTTCTGATATGCGCGATCGATCTCTCCTGAGCACTTTTTTTCTCAACATTACTCATACTACGTCCAAATTGAAAAAGAAAAATGGGTACTCTGGGAATTTGAGGTACACCAAACGATATTTTCAACGTCCAGACCATAGGCTCCACGTTACAAATATTAATTAATCTTATAACAAAACAGTTTGGCATGATGCTGATTTATCGCGACCCCAGGAGAGGGGTTATTCGTCAAGGCTGTGCCTCAAAATGGCCCTTATTCCAATCGTCACGGATGTGCTCTCTTCCCAGCTCCCGGGAACGGACTGTTTGATAATATCACGAACCCCATTCTCCCCAATCTTTCCGATAAGCATATTCCACTCTGTGTCACTCAATACCCATATATGCTTCAATCTTCCATTCTAATTCACAATTATATGGTTACACCTCAATTTCACATTTGGAACTCTTTTTTCGGTGTCATTCCCTTTTCCCATTAAACTCTAGCGAACGCGACCTCGTTTTAACAGCTGTGCCACCCCCCCCCCCCCCCCAACCCCCTCTTACCCCACGGTGCCACCGAGAAGAACTTGGCTTCTTGGCCACCTTAACATCTATAGTTTAGAACCTAAACTGTAAGCTGTTAAATGTGAAACCTCAATTTTAGATATTTGGGCTTTTGCAGATGAACAGCATAAGATATCTTGATCCCTGGGTTTCAGAAGTCGTCGTTATTCATAGCACCTGATCCGGGTGAAGGGTTGCCATCTATATCAAACACGATATCTCTTTTCGACACAGACCCGGCCTCGACACGATGAACACTGAGTGTCTATGAGTATGAGTATTTATAAATGGGCATTGGTCCATTCTACTTGCGCTCACCCATCAAACCTTCAGATACGTAGGATACCATATCAACTTCAATTGAAAAAGCCCGAGATACGTCAATTTCGTACTTTATTATTACAGGCGACTTCAGCGACAGTCAAATGGCCTCAAATGCTTTTCTTAAAAGCATTTATGGAGGAGGCTGTTTGACTGTCGTCCAATGGGAATTGGGAAAAGCAGTGAAAAATAGTGCCAGATGTGTAATTTGGGCGTTGTGAGTTATGTTTACCTGTCTGTGTTACATTAAGAGATCGTCCCAAACACCACTGTGTGTAACGACAGTTGAGTGTGTGTGATTTTGGACGGATCGTAATCGTATTTCTACCTCTTTGAAAGCATCCAGCCTAGAGGTACGTGAGGGTTTACTGTGGCTGGGTTACCCGTGGAGTGGGGTTATCATCAAAAGTATCACGTGTTTTGTGTGGTGAGTGGGTTGGGAGTTTCATCTAAAGTATCACATTCAAATTATGCACATATGGTAATTAAAAAACAGTAAATTTTTGACCCAGTGGACCTCCGGGTACAACCCGGAGGTCGACTGGCTGGAACTTTGCTTGTGATTGTTATGCTTTGCAATATGTTTACATTTCTTGCTCGAGTGGAATCTCCGCTCTGAGGAGAATTTAGTGATGGCATATATTAATATATGCTTTGCAACAGGTTTACGTTTAGTGCTCTGGTGGAATATCTTTTCTGCCGGGAATTTTGTTGGGCTCGTACATAATTCATTAACTGCTTCTGTTTGAAAGGTGATAGAAACGCCTCAGTCTACCAACATATAAGGTTTATAAATGAATAAGGTCTATAAAAATATGTAACACACTAACTATACGAAGTGCGTAGTGAGTGGGTTGTGGCCTGGTCGCCCTTGGGGTGGGGTTATCACCCAAAGTATCACTTTGGGTGATAGCCCCATCCTAAGGGCGACCAGAGATCGATTTTGTGATGGTTAACTCTCCACGTATTATTTCTATTGTCAGTGCTTTGCAACATATTTGCAATTATTGCTCGGATGGAATGTCCAACATGCGGAGATTGATTTTGTGTCGGTAAACACTTCACGTAGTATATAATATGTATATTATCTTGTACATATAATTTGGTGCTCAAGTATACATTTTTTCTCCCATCTCCTGTTTGGAATGTGAAAAGAAACGCCTCAGTCTACCATTACAGAATGTTTATAAATAAATAAGGTTTAGACATGTCTGCAACACAGCAGCCATATGCGGTGTGTGGAGTGTTGGTTGGGTCGTCCGTGGAATGAGGTCATCACTCAAAGGATCACTTCCAAATTCTGTACATATGTTTAAAAACACACGCAGTGTTCCAGCCAATGTACCTCCAAGTTGAACCCGAAGGTCCGTTGGCTGGAACTTTGCTTGTGATTGTTATGCAATGCTTTGTAATAAATTTTTAAATTATTGCTTGGGTGGAATCCTCATTCTGTTGGGAACTTTGCTGTGGTACACTCTCCATGTACTATATGTATATATATCATGGATTTTGTTAGGTTCCAACAACCCTCATATTGTGTACATACAATTGGTGTTTCAGTATATAATTTTTCTCCCATGTCGTGGTTGAATCTTTCCTATCTCCAGCTTACGAAGTTCTCAACCTGTCACGGCATAACTTTTAAGCCTTATCTGCCCCTTTTCAATTTAAGCTTGTCATAATATTGTCACGCTTCTCCAAGAAATATTTAGTTCGATACTCTATTACGGATTATCCACTTCCATAAATTGATAATTATGACTTCTATTGAGCAGAATATATCTATTTGCATATAGATGCTACACAGTTACCTTGTACATACTACTTTCTTTCACCTTTTCCTTGTATTTTATGTTTCCTTCATCTTCATGACTAATTATTCTACATTAACTATCTTCCACTACAACATTCTCTTCCAAGCCAGCTTGAATCCAATTTGCTTTCCAGACAATATCCTTCTGTTACCTGCAATCATGACAAGTACTTACATCCGTGCACCACGTTTACGCTATCGTCGATATTTTGCACAATATATTACATAATGTGTCATATTGAATTATACCGTGCTCGGATTGGTACTTTCAATACCACACTTTATGCTCGCATCCTACACCAGAAACTGTCGAAGCATCAATCAGTTTGCGTCTTAATTTACCTACTCTTGCGCCTTGGTGGGGTTGAACTCCATAGAAGCTTCACTGCCATTGCTGCTCTTTTCCAGAGAAACGTCATTGAATTAGCTGTCACTTGTGTGACCGAGTCTACTGAAGCAACCTCTCATCTTTACAAGCGAGTGCCTGTCTCAAAAAGTTTGTCCATCTCGAAATTACTAATCTCCATTTTCCTTGCACGTCGATTTTTCTTTACATGAGTACACTTTTATTGTTGTTGTCGGGTGACATTGAACCGAATCCCGGACCGAGCTCTATCAACTCAAACCCTAACCAGAATACTTTGAAGATTTTGCATCTTAATATTCAAAGCTTAAAACCCAAATTAGATACACTTCAATGTGAATCCTCGAACCATGATATTTTGGCTTTAACCGAGACATGGCTGCACAACAACGACCCAACATCTGATGTCTTACTCCATGGGTTACACTAACCATTGCGCTGTGACCGGCCGACAAGGGGAGGTGGGGTTGCCATCTACATTAAAGATAATATCTCTTTTCGACATCGACCCGACCTTGATGTGCTGAATACGGAGTGCGTATGGGTTGAAGTATTTACGAAACACAGTAAGTCCTTATTGCTAGGGGCTTTTTACCGCCCACCTAACAGTTCCCAGGATATATGGGATTCCATATCGGCATCCATTGAAAAAGCCAGGGACACGTCACTTGTCGATTTAATTGTTACGGGCGATTTTAATGACAACCAGCTGGTTCCCTCGAGGATCGGTTTTACTGCAGTATGCAATCTTTTTAATCTTAGGCAGCTTGTGGGTGAACCAACTTGTTTTACTGAGTCGTCAGCCACTCTACTATATCTTTTTGCTGTGAGTGACACAGTTAACGTGAATGCATGCGAGGTCCTAGAACCGATTATCCCGGACATGACTCGCTATCACTGTCCAGTTTCAATTGATGTTGAATTTTCAAAACCATCTCCTCTCTCCTTTAAGAGAAGGATATGGCTCTATTCACAGGGTAATTATGGAGCACTCAATGAGGCCCTCTCTAACGTTGACTGGAATTCTCTTTTTGATAACCTGTGTCTTGATACTATTGTCTCCAATTTCACCGACAAATTACTCGATACAGCATCTAAATATATTCCGAACAAAACTATTACTTTGCGATCGGGCCAGCCGAAATGGATGCACAATGAAATTAGACTACTAATGAGACAGAGGAAGCGTCTGTATCGCATAGCCAAACGTACCGGTCTTCCGAACGCTTGGGCAAAATATAAACGTAAACGGAACGAAGTTGTTACGGCAATAAGGAAGGCCAAAGCGTCGTATCTATCTAATGTCCAGACCACACTAAATAGCAATAACACCCCCTCTTCCTTGTGGTGGAAGACTCTAAAAACACTTATCAGTACTAGCAAAGTGGTAGGTATTCCAACAATTATCCATTTAAATAAAGTATATTCCTCAAGTGTTGAGAAAGCAGAGGTGTTCAATGAATACTTCTGTTCTATTTCAACAGTTGATGATTCGAAAGCCTCCCTTCCTGATTCAGTACCCCAGGCTTCACGAGTTATTGATAGTATCACTCTCCAATGTAGAGAAGTATATGAAGCAATGAAGTCGATAAAGGTGTCTAAAGCATCTGGTCCCGACCTTGTAAGTCCACGCCTTCTCAAGGAATGTAAATCCTCCTTGTGTGAGCCTCTTTTAATATTATTTAATGTGCTCTTGAACAACTCTTACTTTCCCTCACTCTGGAAACAAGCAAATGTCTCCCCAATTTTGAAAAAACAGCCCTCAAATTCAGTTACTACTTATCGCCCGATATCATTGATTAGTTGTGTAGGTAAAATATTTGAAAAATGTGTCTTCAAACGCTTGTGGCAATTTCTGACTGACAACAATGTCCTTACTCAATTCCAATCCGGTTTTACACCTGGTGATTCAACTGTCCTCCAGCTGACCGACATATATGATGAATTTTGTCGAGCTCTTGATGAAGGCAAAGAAGTTAGGGTGGTTTTCTGTGATGTCAGTAAGGCCTTCGACAAGGTTTGGCATGTTGGACTTATCCATAAGCTGATGAAAATTGGTGTCTCGGGTGAATTTTTGTTGTTCTTAAAATCGTACCTATCGGATAGGTCGCAACGAGTTGTGCTAGGGTCGGATACATCTACTTGGAGAACCATTAATGCTGGTGTACCACAAGGTTCTATACTTGGACCTTTACTGTTCCTTATATATATTAATGATATAACCTAAAACTTACTCAGCAGCATACGCTTCTTTGCAGATGATACTTCCCTGTATCTAATTGTAGAGAATCCAGAGCAAGCCTCGAGATTAATCAACCATGACCTTGCCACAATAGAACTTTGGGCTAAGACCTGGTTGGTTGAGTTTAATCCCAGTAAAACTGAGAGTATGCTCATATCACGTAAATGCAACCCTACTGCCCACCCACCTCTATTCCTAGGTGATTCGCGGATATCCGAAGTCAATAATCATAAACATTTAGGAGTTATATTAAATAGCACATGTTCATGGAACGATCACATTGATCATATCTGCTCTAAAGCCTGGTCCCGCTTAGACCAAATGAGGAAGCAGAAATTTAATCTCGATCGCAGCGTGCTTGAAAAAATATACTTTGCCTTCGTTAGGCCTATACTAGAATACGCTGATGCTGTCTGGGATAATTGTTCAGCAGCTCAAGGTGCCGAGGTGGAGAAAATACAGATCGCAGCCGCTCGGATCTTTACCGGGGCAACTGTCAGTTGTAGCAAGTCTCTGCTTTATTCCGAAACACGTTGGGACTCTCTACAACACAGACGCCGCAAACATAAGCTGTTGCAGTATTTCAAAATGTATCACCGCATGTCGCCTTTATATATTGCCAATAAAGTTCCCCCAATCATCTCATCTGCAAATTTATCGCTTAATCTCCGGTCATGTCATAACCACAGAGTTCCTTTTTGTCGGACTCAGTTGTATCAGTCGTCTTTTATTCCGAGTGTCACTGATCAATGGAACAAACTGCCTTTATCTGTCCGCGAGAACTCATCACTGATCAATTTCAAGACTTTCCTAAATGCTGGAAATCAGCGACCACCTGCGTTTTACAGTGGCGCGAAATCACGAGCAGCCCAAATATATCACTGCCGGTTACGATTGCATTGTAGTAACCTTAACTCTCATTTATATGACAATCATCTGTCACCTACCCCATCCTGTCAGTGCGGGATGTGCGAGACACCAGAGCATTTTTTGTTTCACTGTCCAATATACTCAGATGTCCGTAATAGTATTATCAACCTTCTGCCATTTACTGTAAACATATCGACACTTCTTTTTGGATCTGAATTTTTGAATAGTCGGGAAAATCATCTTGTTTTTGAAGTGGTGCATGATTTCATTTTGTCAAGTGGACGTTTCTAACTGCTAAGAATTAAACCACCAGGTACGACTATTACTATATGACGAATTTACCGCCAAACCTATAATCTTGCTTTCCTTTCCGTTTTCTTCGCATGGATCACCATCAAGGCTGCTTCCGTCTCACTTCTCACTAGCAGTGCTTCCGCTGCTAAATTGCGAGTGTCTTGAATGCGAAGGCAATGCATTGTGCTTTCAAGCTGGCATCCCCTGTTTTCTATTGCTCCTTTTCTTTATACCTTCTTTTCACCTTATCCTTCATTCACAAGCAAGGTTTAAACAATATCATGTGTCGCCGCCTGGTAATTTGACTTCATGTGCTTACCTTTCTTCGACTAGAATTACCACTAACTTTCTCACCGGTTTTGTTCAGGGCCGGGGTGTCGTGTCCTCGCACTCGAGGTTACCTGCTAGTGTCGACAACGATGCTGACAAATCGAATTTGAATGACCTCTCGGGTATTTGCTCCTAGGTCTACATTCAATGGGCCTACAGGCAGCTCTCGCTATGTGCATGGATGCTGTGCCCCGGCTTGGCACGTGGCTGATGATCATGGTTGCGACCGACTGCAGTCCATGGGTTCCATGCGGCGACATATGAGTCCATCTACTATATTATACCACCTTTTGTGTAAATTTCTGAATGACCCCGGGAGATGACTAACATAAGCTCCTAGCTTTCTGTCAGATCCCCCATTGCATAATAATATGGGTTTTTTTGTTAGTATATGTTATATTCTTCGTGTTCTCTATATGTATTGTCACTTTTATTGGTGTTTAATATTGTAACATATTGCATACTTATTGAATAAATATTGTTTAAAATAAATGTGAATCCTCAATTTTAGATATTTGGGCTTTTGCAGATGAACAGCATAAGATATCTTGATACCTGGGTTTCAGAAGTCGTCGTTATTCATAGCGCCTGATCCGGGTGAAGGGTTGCCATCTATATCAAACACGATATCCCTTTTCGACACAGACCCGGCCTTGACACGATGAACACTGAGTGTCTATGAGTATGAGTATTTATAAATGGGCGTTGGTCCATTCTCCTTGCGCTCACCCATCAAACATTCAGATACGTAGGATAGCATATCAACTTCAATTGAAAAAGCCCGAGATACGTCAATTTCGTACTTTATTATTACAGGCGACTTCAGCGACAGTCAAATGGCCTCAAATGCTTTTCTTAAAAGCATTTATTAAGGAGGCTGTTTGACTGTCGTCCAATGGGAATAGGGAAAATCAGTGAAAAATAGTGCCAGATGTGTAATTTAGGCGTGGTGGAGACTCTGAAACACTTTCTTCTAGAATACCCAAAATACCAGTCTAAAAGAATAAGATTCACTGGGAGTATAATGAGCAAGTGGGATGGGAGAATAAAGGACATGTGGTTAGTGGGAGACGTAAAGGAGAGGGTTAATATGCTAATAGGAGAGATCGGGAAGAATGGGGCAAGGGATGTCATCAAACAGTTCGACTCCGAGTGTTGGGGGAGGGGTGAAAGAGCGCAAGATGGCTAACTTGGTGACTGAAACAAATATAAAAATGAATGAATAAGCAACACAATCCCAAATGATGCAACACAAAAAAGAAACTAATACAAAAAAGGAAAGGAATGTACCTCTGAAAGTCTTATTCCTAGAACTTCGCCATTAAAAGCCAGTAAATGATTTAGTACAACATTTGCCCCGTAATGAATTTTCACGCACGATGATGAATGAAAGGTTTTTTTCACGCACATTTCGTATGATGTTTTCATATCACGCCATTAACTCCATGCAATGAAAACACTCTAGAATGGCACCATGCAATTAACACCAAGCAATGAAAACACTTTATAACTGCACGTGGGAGAGCACGTGACGATGTGTTTATCTAGAAATGTTCACCAGTTATTACTGATATCTCTCAATGTCATAGATATTGTCATCCAAACAATGTAATGATATTCACGTCATTGCAAAATAAACTCATCGTGTTGTGATTTGTAATCAGTAGCATCACTGAGCTGTTTCTCATCTTCCCTATAAAAAGGGGCAAGGATATCCGAAAGTGCATTCGTTATTTTGATATTAGCATTACGAGTACAAGCAAGAAAAACACAGTGTCAAAGAATCAAACATGGACCACTGTCAAAATGAAAATCAGGTAAGAGCTATCAACATATACAGTAATGCTTCCATCAACTCTGGCTGGTTTAACTTATCATGGATTACAGCTTGGCAACTTCCACAACAAAGTTTATGTCCTCTCAACAGGATCTCGTTTTCATGAGATATAATTCAGGCTTTGTTTTGGGCACTAGAATTATTTTAGTTATTTAATTTATTTATATATTAAAAGTGTCGTTTTGTGGTCGAGGTTCGTAGACTGAATGGTGTGCTTTGGCAGCTTCCAAAAATCGATAAAAAATGCGAAATTTGTTTTACGGTGAAATTATGTTAACATAAATGTCAGTTTTCTCGAGTTAAACTGCGCTGTCGCAACATATCTGATATAACCTAACAAATTTTATTACTCATTAGACAGCATCCTTCTTAGCAACTTATATCAGATTCAATGATAAAACTGACTTTTTATCGCAACAATCCGCAGTAAAATGGAACGCTGTAGACACCATTGAAATCTTAGAAACTTTGTCCGAAAACAGTTTTGCATTACATCTTGTTTCGGTTTATTATGTAATTGAAGGCATTTTCAGTATTTTTGCGGTTGTGGTAAAAATTATAGATTCGACAATTTTTTCATTTTGTGTCAAGAGTAAATGTCAAGAGTAAATGATATGTTATGGAAATTATGACTGAATTACCCTATTCATTCTCCACCCCTTAATTCACCCACTCAAAGCATCACGTTGCAAATATTGATTCGTCTACCCCATACTGATAATAATAACACTTTGGCCAGCCGCTGATTTGTCGCGGTTCTCGGACGAGAAGGCCTTGGTTACCCCTGAACTCCCAACTGCCTCCCTGTTCCCACGCTTCTCCTCTCCTCCCAACATTCGGAGACGAACTGCTTGATGACATCCCTTGCCCCATTCTTCCCAATCTCTCCGATTAGCACATTAACCCTCTCCTTTGAGTCTCCCCCTAACCAAATGTCCTTCATCCTCCCATCCCACTTCCCCATTATACTCCCAGTGAATCTCATTTTTTTTAGACTGATACTTTGGGCATTCTAGAAGGAAGTGTTCCAGGGTCTCCACCATGCCCAAGTTACACATCTGGCACTCCCTTTCACCGTCTTACTCTAACTCAGAAGCCATCCTATATACTGAAAGTATGAGTATCATGTTCCTGTTCCGACAAAAGGGTCTCCGATTGAAAGGGTTAAGTATCATGAAGGTGCCGGAATAACCATATCACAATGGCCGCAAGAAATGTCATAGTAAGCCTATAGGAACCAGTTTTAGGGATTTCCGACATGAATGTATATAAAGTTGACGATTTGCAGGAAAAAATTGGAGAGGGAGGAGGCCACCTCTATCGCACCCCTAACACTCATATATCTTCGGAAATAATAATATTGGTATATTTGCATCCTACTATATCCAAAATAAATAAAATATAATTTATCATCAAATTATGATAAAGTTAATGCGATTTCAATCTTATCTTTCTGAATGGTTTATTATTTTTCCTTCCGATTGTTTACCAGTCATGGAGGATTAACTTTCTGGTTCCACCCATTCCCTTACATAACGTCTTCCTTGATTATCATTTAAAAGTGAGATTATTTATTTCTCACCTTTCATAACTATTAACTATAAATAAATTTATTGTTTCAGGATCAGTTCAGACAAAAGGCAATTTCTCTGAAGAATGATATCGCTATGGTTCGACTCCAGTTGAAAGGAATTCTTAATAGTCACGGTGTGGATGTTGCATCCCCAATAAAATTAATCGGCTCCGAGAGTACAAAAATTACAAATATGGATTTCAACCTATTACAAGACAAGTGTGACGTTGCTAATAGGCAACAGTCATTCGCTATAGAAAGTTGTGTCTCGCCAGATCCTTCGTCAACCCGCTTACCTTCAAAGAGGCGTTATTTCAGAACACCTATAGCATCATCTACCGTACTTCAGCCAGGCAGATCGTGGGCATCATCAATGGGAAGCAAAACCCGTTCCTCGGCATCCAACTTGGGGTTTGATACATTTTCAACTATTGCTTGCAGAACGAACATTACCGTCAGCGAATTAGAACCCACTTTAAGTTTAAGGGAAGACAGTTATGAATATTCAAACTGCGAAATCGTCGAACATCATAAGATTCATAACACACAAACGGTCAATATGGAGCAATCAAACAAAAACGAAGGTTCTATTAAAACAACAGAAGATATTTATGTGGATGGAAGTGTTCAGTTTTGGTCCATGTGTGATTCTCAACCAAAACAAATGAAACGTAGTAAAACAAGAAAACCAGTTAAAACCAAACCTATATCATCTACGTCCTCGCGAAAGGCTAACGTTACAGCAATATCATGCAATAGTTCAGTTGGATGTAAAATCGGATGTTGTGGAACAAGTAAAGTCAACAAGAAAAATGTTCTGAAGAAACTGAAAATGTTTTATAAGAAAAATCACAGCAACGGTTCAAAAGAAGTGAAAACATTGGCTATTTTATGAATATGATAAACAGCCAGGATGGGATTTTTTTTAACAAATTTCCTTATTTCAGTGGAATTGATATCCAAAATGCCGAACTTTTATTTTTATAAATTTGCAGAAAAATTGTCTCCATGCAAAGTTGTGGTTTTAAAGTATCTATCAACCAAAATATCACATTACGTACATTTATGGTTTTGAAGGAGCATAAAGTTCATCCAATTTCAACTTCTCTAATAACGTACCATTCTCATCCCTGCTAGAACATCCTTGTTTTAGAATTTTGTGCTATTTTTTTAACGTTTGTTATCTATTAGTGCTAAATGACATTGCAAGTACTGTTGACTTTCATGTTTCAGTGTGCCCATATGTGGAAAATAATTTAAACCCCCTCCCCACCACCACACACACACAAGTCCTCAAATCTCATAGAATCCACTTTGTAAAGTAGCGCTTAATATTTCATAAATTATAAGCTCAATGTTCAGATCTGCAGCATTAAGAAAAATGTGTAAGTAACATTAAAATGCAGTTTCAAAAATATTGCTGATCTAAGTAAATATGCTCACTCTCATTGGAAGCCATTTTACGGGCTATTCAGTTCTTGAAATTCACACTATTACTCCCTAGCCGTTACACTGTTGACACTCCTTCACTGTCTGCACCAAAATCTCTTTAAGACAAATGTACAAATGTTGGAAAGTTGTGGTAAAATAATCCAGTCCTTATCAGTTCTGGCGAAAGGTACTTGATACCGGCGAAAACAATACCTATTAATTAATTTAAGTAAACTTTATGACGAGTTTATATTTAAAATTGTTTATTAATCTGTTTATTTGTTAATGACTGTTTGAGTCTTTGCATTGTATGATGTTATGTTTATTTTATGAAAAAAAGTGCTATAATCTGTATATAATCAAATTGTATAAACTAACATTGTATATATAAATTTATAACTAGTATAGAAACTGTAAATAAATGATTTATACATAGAATAATTGTTCAGAACTTAATATAACCATATTTCTGATATGCGCGATCGATCTCTCTTGAGCACTTCTTTTCTCAACAGGACTCATACTGCATCAAATTTGAAAAAGAAAAATGGGTACTCTGGGAATTTGAGGTACACCAAACGGTATTTTCAACGTTCAGACCATAGGCTTCACGTTAAAAATATTAATTAATCTTATAACAATACAGTTTGGAAGGATGCTGATTTATCGCGATCCCCGGGAGAGGGGTTCTTCGTTAAGCCTGTGCCTCAAAATGGCCCTTATTCCAAACGTCACGGATGTGCTCACTGAACAGCTTCCGGGAACGGACTGTTTGATAATATCACGAACCCCATTCTCCCCAATTTCTCCGATAAGCATACTCCCCTCTGTGTCACTCAATACCCATATATGCTTCAATCTCCCATTCTAATTCACAATTATATGGTTACACCTCAATTTCACATTTGGAACTCTTTTTTCATTCCCTTTTCCCCTTAAACTCTAGTGACCGCGACCTCGTTTTAACAGTGGTGCCCCTCCCCCCTCTTACCCTACGGTGCCACCGAGAAGACCTTAACATCCACAGTTTAGAACCTAAACTGTAAACTGTTAAATGTGAATCCTCAATTTTAGATATTTGGGCTTTTGCAGATGAACAGCATAAGATATCTTGATCCCTGGGTTTCAGAAGTCGTCCTTATTCATAGCACCTGATCCGGGTGAAGGGTTGCCATCTATATCAATCACGATATCCCTTTTCGACACAGACCCGGCCTTGACACGATGAACACTGAGTGTCTATGAGTATGAGTATTTATAAATGGGCATTGGTCCATTCTACTTGCGCTCACCCATCAAACCTTCAGATACTTTGGATACCATATCAACTTCAATTGAAAAAGCCCGAGATACGTCAATTTCGTACTTTATTATTACAGGCGACTTCAGCGACAGTCAAATGGCCTCAAATGCTTTTCTTAAAAGCATTTATTGAGGAGGCTGTTTGACTGTCGTCCAATGGGAATTGGGAAAAGCAGTGAAAAATAGTGCCAGATGTGTAATTTGGGCGTTGTGAGTTATGTTTACCTGTCTGTGTTACATTTAGAGATCGTCCCAAACACCACTGTGTGTAACGACAGTTGAGTGTGTGTGATTTTGGACGGATCGTAATCGCATAATAACTCTTTGACCAGCCGCTGATTTGTCGCGTATTTCTACCTCTTTGAAAGCATCCAGCCTAGAGGTACGTGAGGGTTTACTGTGGCTGGGTTACCCGTGGAGTGGGGTTATCATCAAAAGTATCACGTGTTTTGTGTGGTGAGTGGGTTGGGGGTTTCATCTAAAGTATCAAATTCAAATTATGCACATATGGTAATTAAAAAACAGTAAATTTTTGACCCAGTGGACCTCCGGGTACAACCCGGAGGTCGACTGGCTGGAACTTTGCTTGTGATTGTTATGCTTTGCAATATGTTTACATTTCTTGCTCGAGTGGAATCTCCGCTCTGAGGAGAATTTAGTGATGGCATATATTAATATATGCTTTGCAACAGGTTTACGTTTAGTGCTCTGTTGGAATATCTTTTCTGCCGGGAATTTTGTTGGGCTCGTACATAATTCATTAACTGCTTCTGCTTGAAAGGTGATAGAAACGCCTCAGTCTACCAACATATAAGGTTTATACATAAATAAGGTCTAGAAAAATATGTAACACATTAACTATACGCAGTGCGTAGTGAGTGGGTTGTGGCCTGGTCGCCCTTGGGGCGGGGTTATCACCCAAAGTATCACTTTGGGTGATAGCCCCACCCTAAGGGCGACCAGAGATCGATTTTGTGATGGTTAACTCTCCACGTATTATTTCTATTGTCAGTGCTTTGCAACATATTTGCAATTATTGCTCGGATGGAATGTCCATCATGCGGAGATTGATTTTGTGTCGGTAAACACTTCACGTAGTATATAATATGTATATTATCTTGTACATATAATTTGGTGCTCAAGTATACATTTTTTCTCCCATCTCCTGTTTGGAATGTGAAAAGAAACGCCTCAGTCTACCATTACAGAATGTTTATAAATAAGGTTTAGACATGTCTGCAACACAGCAGCCATATGCGGTGTGTGGAGTGTGGGCTGGGTCGTCCGTGGAATGAGGTCATCACTCAAAGGATCACTTCCAAATTCTGTACATATGTTTAAAAACACACGCAGTGTTCCAGCCAATGCACCTCCAAGTTGAACCCGAAGGTCCGTTGGCTGGAACTTTGCTTGTGATTGTTATGCAATGCTTTGTAATAAATTTTTAAATTATTGCTTGGGTGGAATCCTCACTCTGTTGGGGACTTTGCTATGGTACTCTCTCCATGTACTATATGTATATATATCATGGATTTTGTTAGGTTCCAACAACCCTCATATTGTGTACATACAATTGGTGTTTCAGTATATAATTTTTCTCCCATGTCCTGGTTGAATCTTTCCTATCACCAGCTTACGAAGTTTTCAACCTGTCACGACATAACTTTTAAGCCTTATCTGCCCCTTTTCAATTTAAGCTTGTCATAATATTGTCACGCTTCTCCAAGAACTGGTTAGTTCCATACTCTAATACGGATTATCCACTTCCATAAATTGATAATTATGACTTCTATTAAGCAGAATATATCTATTTGCATATAGATGCTACACAGTTACCTTGTACATACTACTTTCTTTCACCTTTTCCTTGTATTTTATGTTTCCTTCATCTTCATGACTAATTACTCTACATTAACTATCTCCCACTACAACATTCTCTTCCAAGCCAGCTTGAATCCAATTTGCTTTCCAGACAATATCCTTCTGTTACCTGCAATCATGACAAGTACTTACATCCGTGCACCACGTTTACGCTATCGTCGATATTTTGCACAATATATTACATAATGTGTCATATTGAATTATACCGTGCTCGGATTGGTACTTTCAATACCACACTTTATGCTCGCATCCTACACCAGAAACTGTCGAAGCATCAATCAGTTTGCGTCTTAATTTACCTACTCTTGCGCCTTGGTGGGGTTGAACTCCATAGAAGCTTCACTGCCATTGCTGCTCTTTTCCAGAGAAACGTCACTGAATTAGCTGTCACTTGTGTGACCGAGTCTACTGAAGCAACCTCTCATCTTTACAAGCGAGTGCCTGTCTCAAAAAGTTTGTCCATCTCGAAATTACTAATCTCCATTTTCCTTGCCACGTCGATTTTTCTTTACATGAGTACACTTTTATTGTTGTTGTCGGGTGACATTGAACCGAATCCCGGACCGAGCTCTATCAACTCAAACCCTAACCAGAATACTTTGAAGATTTTGCATCTTAATATTCAAAGCTTAAAACCCAAATTAGATACACTTCAATGTGAATCCTCGAACCATGATATTTTGGCTTTAACCGAGACATGGCTGCACAACAACGACCCAACATCTGATGTCTTACTCCATGGGTTACACTAACCATTGCGCTGTGACCGGCCGACAAGGGGAGGTGGGGTTGCCATCTACATTAAAGATAATATCTCTTTTCGACATCGACCCGACCTTGATGTGCTGAATACGGAGTGCGTATGGGTTGAAGTATTTACGAAACACAGTAAGTCCTTATTGCTAGGGGCTTTTTACCGCCCACCTAACAGTTCCCAGGATATATGGGATTCCATATCGGCATCCATTGAAAAAGCCAGGGACACGTCACTTGTCGATTTAATTGTTACGGGCGATTTTAATGACAACCAGCTGGTTCCCTCGAGGGTCGGTTTTACTGCAGTATGCAATCTTTTTAATCTGAGGCAGCTTGTGGGTGAAGCAACTTGTTTTACTGAGTCGTCAGCCACTGTACTATATCTTTTTGCTGTGAGTGACACAGTTAACATGAATGCATGCGAGGTCCTAGAACCGATTATCCCGGACATGACTCGCTATCACTGTCCAGTTTCAATTGATGTTGAATTTTCAAAACCATCCCCTCTCTCCTTTAAGAGAAGGATATGGCTCTATTCACAGGGTAATTATGGAGCACTCAATGAGGCCCTCTCTAACGTTGACTGGAATTCTCTTTTTGATAACCTGTGTCTTGATACTATTGTCTCCAATTTCACCGACAAATTACTCGATACAGCATCTAAATATATTCCGAACAAAACTATTACTTTGCGATCGGGCCAGCCGAAATGGATGCACAATGAAATTAGACTACTAATGAGACAGAGGAAGCGTCTGTACCGCATAGCCAAACGTACCGGTCTTCCGAACGCTTGGGCAAAATATAAACGTAAACGGAACGAAGTTGTTACGGCAATAAGGAAGGCCAAAGCGTCGTATCTATCTAATGTCCAGACCACACTAAATAGCAATAACACCCCCTCTTCCTTGTGGTGGAAGACTCTAAAAACACTTATCAGTACTAGCAAAGTGGTAGGTATTCCAACAATTATCCATTTAAATAAAGTATATTCCTCAAGTGTTGAGAAAGCAGAGGTGTTCAATGAATACTTCTGTTCTATTTCAACAGTTGATGATTCGAAAGCCTCCCTTCCTGATTCAGTACCCCAGGCTTCACGAGTTATTGATAGTATCACTCTCCAATGTAGAGAAGTATATGAAGCAATGAAGTCGATAAAGGTGTCTAAAGCATCTGGTCCCGACCTTGTAAGTCCACGCCTTCTCAAGGAATGTAAATCCTCTTGTGTGAGCCTCTTTTAATATTATTTAATGTGCTCTTGAACAACTCTTACTTTCCCTCACTCTGGAAACAAGCAAATGTCTCCCCAATTTTGAAAAAACAGCCCTCAAATTCAGTTACTACTTATCGCCCGATATCATTGATTAGTTGTGTAGGTAAAATATTTGAAAAATGTGTCTTCAAACGCTTGTGGCAATTTCTGATTGACAACAATGTCCTTACTCAATTCCAATCCGGTTTTACACCTGGTGATTCAACTGTCCTCCAGCTGACCGACATATACGATGAATTTTGTCGAGCTCTTGATGAAGGCAAAGAAGTTAGGGTGGTTTTCTGTGATGTCAGTAAGGCCTTCGACAAGGTTTGGCATGTTGGACTTATCCATAAGCTGATGAAAATTGGTGTCTCGGGTGAATTTTTGTTGTTCTTAAAATCGTACCTATCGGATAGGTCGCAACGAGTTGTGCTAGGGTCGGATACATCTACTTGGAGAACCATTAATGCTGGTGTACCACAAGGTTCGATACTTGGACCTTTACTGTTCCTTATATATATTAATGATATAACCTAAAACTTACTCAGCAGCATACGCCTCTTTGCAGATGATACTTCCCTGTATCTAATTGTAGAGAATCCAGAGCAAGCCTCGAGATTAATCAACCATGACCTTGCCACAATAGAACTTTGGGCTAAGACCTGGTTGGTTGAGTTTAATCCCAGTAAAACTGAGAGTATGCTCATATCACGTAAATGCAACCCTACTGCCCACCCACCTCTATTCCTAGGTGATTCGCGGATATCCGAAGTCAATAATCATAAACATTTAGGAGTTATATTAAATAGCACATGTTCATGGAACGATCACATTGATCATATCTGCTCTAAAGCCTGGTCCCGCTTAGACCAAATGAGGAAGCAGAAATTTAATCTCGATCGCAGCGTGCTTGAAAAAATATACTTTGCCTTCGTTAGGCATATACTAGAATACGCTGATGCTGTCTGGGATAATTGTTCAGCAGCTCAAGGTGCCGAGGTGGAGAAAATACAGATCGCAGCCGCTCGGATCTTTACCGGGGCAACTGTCAGTTGTAGCAAGTCTCTGCTTTATTCCGAAACACGTTGGGACTCTCTACAACACAGACGCCGCAAACATAAGCTGTTGCAGTATTTCAAAATGTATCACCGCATGTCGCCTTTATATATTGCCAATAAAGTTCCCCCAATCATCTCATCTGCAAATTTATCGCTTAATCTCCGGTCATGTCATAACCACAGAGTTCCTTTTTGTCGGACTCAGTTGTATCAGTCGTCTTTTATTCCGAGTGTCACTGATCAATGGAACAAACTGCCTTTATCTGTCCGCGAGAACTCATCACTGATCAATTTCAAGACTTTCCTAAATGCTGGAAATCAGCGACCACCTGCGTTTTACAGTGGCGCGAAATCACGAGCAGCCCAAATATATCACTGCCGGTTACGATTGCATTGTAGTAACCTTAACTCTCATTTATATGACAATCATCTGTCACCTACCCCATCCTGTCAGTGCGGGATGTGCGAGACACCAGAGCATTTTTTGTTTCACTGTCCAATATACTCAGATGTCCGTAATAGTATTATCAACCTTCTGCCATTTACTGTAAACATATCGACACTTCTTTTTGGATCTGAATTTTTGAATAGTCGGGAAAATCATCTTGTTTTTGAAGTGGTGCATGATTTCATTTTGTCAAGTGGACGTTTCTAACTGCTAAGAATTAAACCACCAGGTACGACTATTACTATATGACGAATTTACCGCCAAACCTATAATCTTGCTTTCCTTTCCGTTTTCTTCGCATGGATCACCATCAAGGCTGCTTCCGTCTCACTTCTCACTAGCAGTGCTTCCGCTGCTAAATTGCGAGTGTCTTGAATGCGAAGGCAATGCATTGTGCTTTCAAGCTGGCATCCCCTGTTTTCTATTGCTCCTTTTCTTTATACCTTCTTTTCACCTTATCCTTCATTCACAAGCAAGGTTTAAACAATATCATGTGTCGCCGCCTGGTAATTTGACTTCATGTGCTTACCTTTCTTCGACTAGAATTACCACTAACTTTCTCACCGGTTTTGTTCAGGGCCGGGGTGTCGTGTCCTCGCACTCGAGGTTACCTGCTAGTGTCGACAACGATGCTGACAAATCGAATTTGAATGACCTCTCGGGTATTTGCTCCTAGGTCTACATTCAATGGGCCTACAGGCAGCTCTCGCTATGTGCATGGATGCTGTGCCCCGGCTTGGCACGTGGCTGATGATCATGGTTGCGACCGACTGCAGTCCATGGGTTCCATGCGGCGACATATGAGTCCATCTACTATATTATACCACCTTTTGTGTAAATTTCTGAATGACCCCGGGAGATGACTAACATAAGCTCCTAGCTTTCTGTCAGATCCCCCATTACATAATAATATGGGGTTTTTTTTGTTAGTATATGTTATATTCTTCGTGTTCTCTATATGTATTGTCACTTTTATTGGTGTTTAATATTGTAACATATTGCATACTTATTGAATAAATATTGTTTAAAATAAATGTGAATCCTCAATTTTAGATATTTGGGCTTTTGCAGATGAACAGCATAAGATATCTTGATACCTGGGTTTCAGAAGTCGTCGTTATTCATAGCGCCTGATCCGGGTGAAGGGTTGCCATCTATATCAAACACGATATCCCTTTTCGACACAGACCCGGCCTTGACACGATGAACACTGAGTGTCTATGAGTATGAGTATTTATAAATGGGCGTTGGTCCATTCTCCTTGCGCTCACCCATCAAACATTCAGATACGTAGGATAGCATATCAACTTCAATTGAAAAAGCCCGAGATACGTCAATTTCGTACTTTATTATTACAGGCGACTTCAGCGACAGTCAAATGGCCTCAAATGCTTTTCTTAAAAGCATTTATTAAGGAGGCTGTTTGACTGTCGTCCAATGGGAATAGGGAAAATCAGTGAAAAATAGTGCCAGATGTGTAATTTAGGCGTGGTGGAGACTCTGAAACACTTTCTTCTAGAATACCCAAAATACCAGTCTAAAAGAATAAGATTCACTGGGAGTATAATGAGCAAGTGGGATGGGAGAATAAAGGACATGTGGTTAGTGGGAGACGTAAAGGAGAGGGTTAATATGCTAATAGGAGAGATCGGGAAGAATGGGGCAAGGGATGTCATCAAACAGTTCGACTCCGAGTGTTGGGGGAGGGGTGAAAGAGCGCAAGATGGCTAACTTGGTGACTGAAACAAATATAAAAATGAATGAATAAGCAACACAATCCCAAATGATGCAACACAAAAAAGAAACTAATACAAAAAAGGAAAGGAATGTACCTCTGAAAGTCTTATTCAAAGAACTTCGCCATTAAAAGCCAGTAAATGATTTAGTACAACATTTGCCCCGTAATGAATTTTCACGCACGATGATGAATGAAAGGTTTTTTTCACGCACATTTCGTATGATGTTTTCATATCACGCCATTAACTCCATGCAATGAAAACACTCTAGAATGGCACCATGCAATTAACACCAAGCAATGAAAACACTTTAGAACTGCACGTGGGAGAGCACGTGACGATGTGTTTATCTAGAAATGTTCACTCAGTTATTACTGATATCTCTCAATGTCATAGATATTGTCATCCAAACAATATAATGATATTCACGTCATTGCAAAATAAACTCATCGTGTTGTGATTTGTAATCAGTAGCATCACTGAGCTGTTTCTCATCTTCCCTATAAAAAGGGGCAAGGATATCCGAAAGTGCATTCGTTATTTTGATATTAGCATTACGAGTACAAACAAGAAAAACACAGTGTCAATGAATCAAACATGGACCACTGTCAAAATGAAAATCAGGTAAGAGCTATCAACATATACAGTAATGCTTCCATCAACTCTGGCTGGTTTAACTTATCATATAATAATAATAACTCTTTGGCCAGCCGCTGATTTGTCGCGGTCCTCATAAGAGAAGGCCATCATTCCCCCTGCACCCCACCCCCTCTTCCCCTCCTCTCCTCCCAGCATTCAGATATAAACTGCTTAATAGTGTTCCTCACTTCCTCTTTTTCTATTTCTTCAATAAGCATTCCTACCCTCTCCCTCGTGTCCCCCTTCAGCCATCTATCCTTTGTTTCTTCACCCCACTTCTGCATTATTCTTCCAGTAAATTTTATTCTATGAGGTATATACTGTGGGCATTCCAAGAGAAAATGTTCCAGGGTCTCCACTACTCCAGAGTGGCACATTAGGCATCCCTTTTCCCCATCTCTCCCAATTTTTCCCCGAAGCTCCAGTGATCTTGATCTCAGTTTGAACAGCAGTGACCCTCCAAAGGTGCCATCTAGGTACTTCTCAAAAGCTGGCTTTTCTTTATATTGTAACCCCTGCAGTGATCTTTTCACGCTAACCCCTGCTCGCCAGTTTCGATTGCAATCTTCCATGACTCTCTCTTTGACAAACCTTTTGCCTTCTTTCATTCCTACTTCTATGTTTGTGACCTCTATAGAGTAATTGTCCATTAGTTCCCTCACATGTTTTGACCACCCCGTTTCTATATTAGAATTCCAAATGGTATCGAGCATCAATTTGCACCACCGGTTGTCAGGCAGGTTTCTCAAGTAGTTAAAGTAACACAGTTTTCCCAAATCTACCCTGTCCTTGATTTTCATCCACCCAAGCTCCCCCCTTACTGCTTCCAAAGCTGCAGCATTACTCGACCCTGTTATCCATCTGCCGGCATCATTTTGAGTATTTTCCAACTTCTTAATAACGGTTTGGTTTAATGGAATCACGTCCGTGCCATACGTTATACTTGGTAAACCCACCCTCTCCCACAGTGTTTTCCCCACAAAGACCTTGTTGAAACTATTTTTCCCTAAAAGTTTTAGTTGGTTCAGAATTCTTTTCCCCTTCAGAATCAGTTTGGCTGAGTAATTTCTGTACACCCCTCTTCCCGTTATATTTATGCTTACCCCTAGATACTCATACTCTCCCGTTTCTCCTACAGTGATTTGTTTGCTTTCCCCTTCGGATTACAGCTTGGCAACTTCCACAACAAAGTTTATGTCCTCTCAACAGGATCTCGTTTCCATGAGATATAATTCAGGCTTTGTTTGGGGCACTAGAATTATTTTAGTTATTTAATTTATTTATATATTAAAAGTGTCGTTTTGTGGTCGAGGTTCGTAGACTGAATGGTGTGCTTTGCCAGCTTCCAAAAATCGATAAAAAATGCGAAATTTGTTTTACGGTGAAATTATGTTAACATAAATGTCAGTTTTCTCGAGTTAAACTGCGCTGTCGCAACATATCTGATATAACCTAACAAATTTTATTACTCATTAGACAGCATCCTTCTTAGCAACTTATATCAGATTCAATGATAAAACTGACTTTTTATCGCAACAATCCGCAGTAAAATGGAACGCTGTAGCCACCATTGAAATCTTAGAAACTTTGTCCGAAAACAGTTTTGCATTACATCTTGTTTCGGTTTATTATGTAATTGAAGGCATTTTCAGTATTTTTGCGGTTGTGGTAAAAATTATAGATTCGACAATTTTTTTCATTTTGTGTCAAGAGTAAATGTCAAGAGTAAATGATATGTTATGGAAATTATGACTGAATTACCCTATTCATTCTCCACCCCTTAATTCACCCACTCAAAGCATCACGTTGCAAATATTGATTCGTCTACCCCATACTGATAATAATAACACTTTGGCCAGCCGCTGATTTGTCGCGGTTCTCGGACGAGAAGGCCTTGGTTACCCCTGAACTCCCAACTGCCTCCCTGTTCCCACGCTTCTCCTCTCCTCCCAACATTCGGAGACGAACTGCTTGATGACATCCCTTGCCCCATTCTTCCCAATCTCTCCGATTAGCACATTAACCCTCTCCTTTGAGTCTCCCCCTAACCAAATGTCCTTCATCCTCCCATCCCACTTCCCCATTACACTCCCAGTGAATCTCATTTTTTTAGACTGATACTTTGGGCATTCTAGAAGGAAGTGTTCCAGGGTCTCCACCATGCCCAAGTTACACATCTGGCACTCCCTTTCACCGTCTTACTCTAACTCAGAAGCCATCCTATATACTGAAAGTATGAGTATCATGTTCCTGTTCCGACAAAGCGGTCTCTCCGATTGAAAGGGTTAAGTATCATGAAAGTGCCGGAATAACCATATCACAATGGCCGCAAGAAATGTCATAGTAAGCCTATAGGAACCAGTTTTAGGGATTTCCGACATGAATGTATATAAAGTTGACGATTTGCAGGAAAAAATTGGAGAGGGAGGAGGCCACATCTATCGCACCCCTAACACTCATATATCTTCGGAAATAATAATATTGGTATATTTGCATCCTACTATATCCAAAATAAATAAAATATAATTTATCATCAAATTATGATAAAGTTAATGCGATTTCAATCTTATCTTTCTGAATGGTTTATTATTTTTCCTTCCGATTGTTTACCAGTCATGGAGGATTAACTTTCTGGTTCCACCCATTCCCTTACATAACGTCTTTCCTGATTATCATTTAAAAGTGAGATTATTTATTTCTCACCTTTCATAACTATTAACTATAAATAAATTTATTGTTTCAGGATCAGTTCAGACAAAAGGCAATTTCTCTGAAGAATGATATCGCTATGGTTCGACTCCAGTTGAAAGGAATTCTTAATAGTCACGGTGTGGATGTTGCATCCCCAATAAAATTAATCGGCTCCGAGAGTACAAAAATTACAAATATGGATTTCAACCTATTACAAGACAAGGGTGACGTTGCTAATAGGCAACAGTCATTCGCTATAGAAAGTTGTGTCTCGCCAGATCCTTCGTCAACCCGCTTACCTTCAAAGAGGCGTTATTTCAGAACACCTATAGCATCATCTACCGTACTTCAGCCAGGCAGATCGTGGGCATCATCAATGGGAAGCAAAACCCGTTCCTCGGCATCCAACTTGGGGTTTGATACATTTTCAACTATTGCTTGCAGAACGAACATTACCGTCAGCGAATTAGAACCCACTTTAAGTTTAAGGGAAGACAGTTATGAATATTCAAACTGCGAAATCGTCGAACATCATAAGATTCATAACACACAAACGGTCAATATGGAGCAAGCAAACAAAAACGAAGGTTCTATTAAAACAACAGAAGATATTTATGTGGATGGAAGTGTTCAGTTTTGGTCCATGTGTGATTCTCAACCAAAACAAATGAAACGTAGTAAAACAAGAAAACCAGTTAAAACCAAACCTATATCATCTACGTCCTCGCGAAAGGCTAACGTTACAGCAATATCATGCAATAGTTCAGTTGGATGTAAAATCGGATGTTGTGGAACAAGTAAAGTCAACAAGAAAAATGTTCTGAAGAAACTTATAAGAAAATTCACAGCAACGGTTCAAAAGAAGTGAAAACATTGGCTATTTTATGAATATGATAAACAGCCAGGATGGGATTTTTTTTTACAAATTTCCTTATTTCAGTGGAATTGATATCCAAAATGCCGAACTTTTATTTTTATAAATTTGCAGAAAAATTGTCTCCATGCAAAGTTGTGGTTTTAAAGTATCTATCAACCAAAATATCACATTACGTACATTTATGGTTTTGAAGGAGCATAAAGTTCATCCAATTTCAACTTCTCTAATAACGTACCATTCTCATCCCTGCTAGAACATCCTTGTTTTAGAATTTTGTGCTATTTTTTTAACGTTTGTTATCTATTAGTGCTAAATGACATTGCAAGTACTGTTGACTTTCATGTTTCAGTGTGCCCATATGTGGAAAATAATTTAAACCCCCTCCCCACCACCACACACACACAAGTCCTCAAATCTCATAGAATCCACTTTGTAAAGTAGCGCTTAATATTTCATAAATTATAAGCTCAATGTTCAGATCTGCAGCATTAAGGAAAATGTGTAAGTAACATTAAAATGCAGTTTCAAAAATATTGCTGATCTAAGTAAATATGCTCACTCTCATTGGAAGCCATTTTACGGGCTATTCAGTTCTTAAAATTCACACTATTACTCCCTAGCCGTTACACTGTTGACACTCCTTCACTGTCTGCACCAAAATCTCTTTAAGACAAATGTACAAATGTTGGAAAGTTGTGGTAAAATAATCCAGTCCTTATCAGTTCTGGCGAAAGGTACTTGATACCGGCGAAAACAATACCTATTAATTAATTTAAGTAAACTTTATGACGAGTTTATATTTAAAATTGTTTATTAATCTGTTTATTTGTTAATGACTGTTTGAGTCTTTGCATTGTATGATGTTGTTATGTTTATTTTATGAAAAAAAGTGCTATAATCTGTATATAATCAAATTGTATAAACTAACATTGTATATATAAATTTATAACTAGTATAGAAACTGTAAATAAATGATTGATACATAGAATAATTGTTCAGAACTTAATATAACCATATTTCTGATATGCGCGATCGATCTCTCTTGAGCACTTCTTTTCTCAACAGGACTCATACTGCATCAAATTTGAAAAAGAAAAATGGGTACTCTGGGAATTTGAGGTACACCAAACGGTATTTTCAACGTTCAGACCATAGGCTTCACGTTAAAAATATTAATTAATCTTATAACAATACAGTTTGGAAGGATGCTGATTTATCGCGACCCCAGGAGAGGGGTTCTTCGTTAAGCCTGTGCCTCAAAATGGCCCTTATTCCAAACGTCACGGATGTGCTCACTGAACAGCTTCCGGGAACGGACTGTTTGATAATATCACGAACCCCATTCTCCCCAATTTCTCCGATAAGCATACTCCCCTCTGTGTCACTCAATACCCATATATGCTTCAATCTTCCATTCTAATTCACAATTATATGGTTACACCTCAATTTCACATTTGGAACTCTTTTTTCGGTGTCATTCCCTTTTCCCCTTAAACTCTAGTGACCGCGACCTCGTTTTAACAGTGGTGCCCCTCCCCCCTCTTACCCTACGGTGCCACCGAGAAGACCTTAACATCCACAGTTTAGAACCTAAACTGTAAACTGTTAAATGTGAATCCTCAATTTTAGATATTTGGGCTTTTGCAGATGAACAGTGTAAGATATCTAGAACCCTGGATTTCAGAAATCGTCGTTATTCATATCACCTGATCAGGGTGAAGGGTTGCCATCTATATCAAACACGGTATCCCTTTTCGCCACACACCCGGCCTTGACACGATGGACACTTAGAGTCTATGAGTATGAGTATTTACAAATGGGCGTTGGTCCATTCTACTTGCGCTCACCCATCAATCATTCAGATACGTAGGATACCATATCAACTTCAACTGAAAAAGCCCGAGATACGTCAATTTCGTACTTTATTATTACAGGTGTCTTCAGCGACAGTCAAATGGCCTCAATAAATGTTTTTCTTAAAACCATTTATTGAGGAGGCTATTTGACTGTCGTTGCTGTCAGTGACACAGTGAATGTGAACGAGTGTAAGGTCCTAGGCCCAATATTTCCAAATATGATTGCTATCTCTCTCCGATTTCTGTTAAAACCGAATTTATAAAATCGTCCCCTCTTACTTCCCAGAGAGGCAAGTTGATGTACGCGCAGTGCAAACTACGAGGCATTTAATGCAGCCGGCTGGTTCGATGAGTGTTCGCGTAGTTTCTTCTATCTTTCCTACTCCAGCAGCATATGTTGTCGTCAAACGTCGGAGAAGGAGAAACTTTCAGTTACTTCATTTTCCTATTTTTTTTCGCACCCGCAAAAGGCGATGTTCCGGATGAAGTAATTGTTTAGATTACAAATTAGTTTACGATTTGAATAAAGATGGAATGACCTTGACCTTTATATTGTTTATTTGTCCAATGAAGTCGTTAATAGTTGCATATTTCATTTCACATTGTGTTTTGTCGGTATGAGTAGGGTCTTATAGGAACGGACAAGTTATTGTGATGAATTGACGGGGCTTCTACCAGTACTAGGTGGTGGGAGCGAGCGTAATTCGCGGATCATTTGGACCAACGAAGAATTGGAGGAGTATTGTAAGGAACTTTTGTAGACAATTGGGGATCATTTTGGGGCAGAAAGGACCTATATGGAAGGGATGGTCTCCATCTTAGCCCAAGGGGTACAGAGGTTTTAGGAAGAAATATGTTGCAGGTGGTGGAGACTTTTTTGGTATTGGGAGGTGAGGGGGAATCAGTGAAGGGGGGGAATGAACACGGGAAATGTGTCACCAACCATAGCTGTAAAAAATGGGACAAGGGGGATAAGAAAAAGGGACCAAAAATCCAAATCAATAGGAATAGCTCCCAAGGAAAGCACAGATACACAAAACAGGATATACAAACATACAGGGACTAGATAATAATGGGACCAGTAGGCGGAAGCCAACGTACTTTGATACCCTGGAAGTGGGTTATAGCAACATCCAGGGTCTCCACCGGAAAGTAAGTGAAATTGCTACGTTGATCGAGGCAGAGGAGTTGGACCTCATGGCCTTAAGCGAAACGAGGGTAAGACACGAGGAATGGGTAGACCAAGTAAGGGGGTACTTATGGGTAGGGTGTAGGGCGAGCGGAAGGCCAGAAAAAAGGGGAGGGGTAGGCATGTACATTAAAGAGGATTTAAAACCGTCGCTGGTCACAGACCTGGAAAACATCAGCACCCCGGCTGAGGTATCGAAAGAAATTGGATGAGTAAGGATCAGTCTGAAAAACAAATGTGTTGCCATTGGGTTGTATATTGTGCGGTGGAGGGGAGCAAACCCGAATGGAATGATTCGATATACTCAACACTAAGATCCAATAATACCGAACTACAAAACAAGGGGCTGGGTATAATTCTGATGGGTGACTTTAATGGCCACATAGGAAAGAATGAAGAAAGCATAGAGGGTGGGGACAAAAATGTCAACAGGAATGGAAGGAAGCTGTTGAACTTCACAAACGAGCTCGGTCTGAAGATTCTGAACTGGGACGCGAGGTGTAAGGGGAAATGGACCTGGGAGAGGAACGACAGAAAATCAATAATGACTACATTCTCACAGATATTAATTTATGGAGGGAGGTGACAGGAGTAGAAGTGGATGATGCGGGTAAAATGGAGGTGGATAGTGATCACAACTTGATTACAGTGACGAAAAAAAATCTAGTAAAAAGCAGAGGAAGCTTTAAGGAGATTTGGGAACTCAAAAAGGAAGCTGACTGGGCGAAGTTCAATAAAAAAAACTGAAACCAAAACTTGCAACCGTACCCAAGAGGGGCAGTGTTCATAAGATGACAGACGCCATTGTTGCGAGTCTGGTGGAGGCAGGGAAGGAAAGTGTAGGAAAGATCAGGGTGCCAACACGTGAACTTGGGTACAGAGTGAATGAAGAGCTGAAAATGGCCATAAACTACTTTAGTAACGTACCATTCTCATCCCTGCTAGAACACCTTTGTTATTGAATTTTTGTGCTATTTTTATAAGTTTTTATCTATAATTGTTTAACGACATTGCAAGTACTGTTGACTTTCATGATTCAGTGTGTCCATATGTGGAAAAGAATTCCCCCCCCCCCCCACCCCACACACACACACACAAATCTCAAATCTCATAGAATGCACATTGTAAAGTAGCGCTTATTATTTCATAAATTATAAGCTCAGTGTTCAGATCTGTAGCATTAAGGAAAATGTGTAAGTAACATTAAAATGCAGTTTCAAAATATTACTGATCTAAGTAAATATGGTCACTCTCAATGCAAGCCATTTTACGGGCAATTCAGTTCTATAAATTCATACTATTACTCCCTAGCCGTTACACTTTTGGCACTCCTTCCCTGTCTGCACCAAAAATCTCTTTACGACAAATGTAGAAATGTTGGAAAATTGTGGCAAAATAAAGGTACTTGATACCGGCGAAAACAAAATCTATTAATTAATTTAAGTAAACGTTATGACGTGTTTAGATTCAAAATTGTTTATTAATCTGCTTATTTGTTAATGACTGTTTGAGTCTTTGCATTGCATGATGTTGTTATGTTTATTTTTTTAAAAGTGCTATAATCTGTATATATAATCAAATTGTAAAAACTAACATTGTATATATGAATTTATAACTAGTATAGAAACTGTAAATAAATGATTTATACATAGAATTATTGTTCAGAATTTAATATAACCATATTTCTGATATGCACGATCGATCTCTCCTGAGCACTTTTTTTTCTCAACATTACTCATACTACGTCCGAATTGAAAAAGAAAAATGGGTACTCTGGGAATTTGAGGTACACCAAACGATATTTTCAACGTCCAGACCATAGGCTCCACGTTACAAATATTAATTAATCTTATAACAAAACAGTTTGGCATGATGCTGATTGATCGCGACCCCAGGAGAGGGGTTATTCATTAAGCCTGTGCCTCAAAATGGCCCTTATTCCAATCGTCACGGATGTGCTCTCTTCCCAGCTCCCGGGAACGGACTGTTTGATAATATCACGAACCCCATTCTCCCCAATCTCTCCGATAAGCATATTCCCCTCTGTGTCACTCAATACCCATATATGCTTCAATCTTCCATTCTAATTCACAGTTATATGGTTACACCTCAATTTCACATTTGGAGCTCTTTTTCAGTGTCATTTCCTTTTTCCCTTAAACTCTAGCGACCGAGACCTCGTTTTAACAGCGGTGCCACCCCCCCAACCCCCTCTTACCCTACAGTGCCACCGAGAAGAACTTCTTGGCCACCTTAACATCCATAGTTTAGAACCTAAACTGTAAACTGTTAAATGTGAATCCTCAATTTTAGATATTTGGGCTTTTGCAGATGAACAGCATAAGATATCTTGATCCCTGGGTTTCAGAAGTCGTTTTATTCATAGCGCCTGGTCCAGGTGAAGGGTTGCCATCTATATCAAACACGATATCCCTTTTCGACACAGACCCGGCCTTGACACGATGAACACTGAGTGTCTATGTGTATGAGTATTTATAAATGGGCGTTGGTCCATTCTCCGTGCGCTCACCCATCAAACCTTCAGATACGTAGGATACCATATCAACTTCAATTGAAAAAGCCCGAGATACGTCAATTTCGTACTTTATTATAATAATAATAATAATAACTCTTTGGCCAGCCGCTGATTTGTCGCGGTCCTCATAAGAGAAGGCCATCGTTCCCCCTGCACCCCACCCCCTCTTCCCCTCCTCTCCTCCCAGCATTCAGATATAAACTGCTTAATAGTGTCCCTCACTTCCTCTTTTTCAATTTTTTCAATAAGCATTCCTACCCTCTCCCTCGTGTCCCCCTTCAGCCATCTGTCCTTTGTTTCTTCACCCCACTTCTGCATTATTCTTCCAGTAAATTTTATTCTATGAGGTATATACTGTGGGCATTCCAAGAGAAAATGTTCCAGGGTCTCCACTACTCCAGAGTGGCACATTTGGCATCCCTTTTCCCCATCTCTCCCAATTTTTCCCCGAAGCTCCAGTGATCTTGATCTCAGTTTGAACAGCAGTGACCCTCCAAAGGTGCCATCTAGGTACTTCTCAAAAGCTGGCTTTTCTTTATATTGTAACCCCTGCAGTGATCTTTTCACGCTAACCCCTGCTCGCCAGTTTCGATTGCAATCTTCCATGACTCTCTCTTTGACAAACCTTTTGCCTTCTTTCATTCCTACTTCTATGTTTGTGACCTCTATAGAGTAATTGTCCATTAGTTCCCTCACATGTTTTGACCACCCCGTTTCTATATTAGAATTCCAAATGGTATCGAGCATCAATTTGCACCACCGGTTGTCAGGCAGGTTTCTCAAGTAGTTAAAGTAACACAGTTTTCCCAAATCTACCCTGTCCTTGATTTTCATCCACCCAAGCTCCCCCCTTACTGCTTCCAAAGCTGCAGCATTACTCGACCCTGTTATCCATCTGCCGGCATCATTCTGAGTACTTTCCAACTTCTTAATAACGGTTTGGTTTAATGGAATCACGTCCGTGCCATACGTTATACTTGGTAAACCCACCCTCTCCCACAGTGTTTTCCCCACAAAGACCTTGTTGAAACTATTTTTCCCTAAAAGTTTTAGTTGGTTCAGAATTCTTTTCCCCTTCAGAATCAGTTTGGCTGAGTAATTTCTGTACACCCCTCTTCCCGTTATATTTATGCTTACCCCTAGATACTCATACTCTCCCGTTTCTCCTACAGTGATTTGTTTGCTTTCCCCTTCGGGGATTGAGAACTCCCCCACTCTCCATCTCTTCGTCACATCTACCTTGCGTCCAACGGGTATTACCTTGCTTTTATTTTCATTTAGTTCGAGCCGCCAAGTGTTCCCATATCTACCAACAATTTCCAGCAGTTTCTCTAGCCCCTGTTCAGTTCTAGACATTAACACCATGTCGTCCGCAAAGAATAAGCCTGGTATCTTTATGTCTCCAACATTTACCCCCTCCGCACTCTGAATTAGTTCGTCCCCTAAATCTTTAACATACAATGCAAACAAAATCGGTGAAAAGATACACCCCTGCTTGAGGCCTATATCCATAGGGACTCGTTTTGTAGTGATACTTCCTAGACTGAGTTGGCTTTGCACATCTGTATACAGTGCTTTCATGATTCCTCGACCTTTCGCCACATACCTTCCCTCCACACTCGGTCGTACGCTTTTTTCACATCTAGAAATGCCAGAAACATCTTTTTCTTTTCAGCCTTTGTTGATTCTATCAGTTGGGTGAGTGTAAATAGGTGATCAGTGACTCTTCGTCCTTTCCTGAAACCATTTTGAATTTCTCCTAAAAAACCTTTCTCTTCAATAACTTCCTCTAGTCTACCGTATATGACCTTACAGAATACTTTTCCGATGTTACTACTAACTGATATCCCCCTATAGTTATCTAGAACTTCCTTATCCCCCTTTTTGTGTATGAACGACACCTTACTTTCCCTCCACTCTCTGGGGACCTCTTGCTTTCGCAGAGCCGGGTTGAAAAGGTTTGTCAGGACTTCAATAAGTGCCTCCCCTCCATTTTTGAGGAATTCGTTCGGAATTTCATCAGTCCCTCCCGTTTTACCATTTTTTAATTTCGAGACCACGTTCCGCACTTCTTCTGCCGTTATTTCGCTACATACACGATTGGATAGGTTCTCCTCCACCAGTGTATTTCTTTTTGGTGGGGACCCACTGCCCCATCGCCTATCGTTTATCTTTTCCCAGTGCTTGACTAACTCTGAAGCGATACGGCCTTTATCTTCTGTACTTTCCCCATCCACTTTGATACTCTGCACACTACTTTTCCCCCGTTTATTTACCCAGTTCCAAAATACGTTTGAGCTCGAACCCCCCGTTTTCTTTATTGTTCTGGCAAGACTGCAATTGCGCTCCTTCCTATTATTATTCTTTATCTCATTCACCTTTTTCCGTGCCAGTTCATATTCTCCTTTCATTAGTCTCGTGTCATTGTTATCCACCCCTTTAAGCTTCCTACTTCTTCTGTAAGCAGCGCATTTTACCTTCCTTTCTTTTATAGCCTTTTTCAGTCCCTCGTTAACCCTGTATCCAAGCTCTCTCGTTGGGACCCTCACCCTTCCTATACACTCCTTCCCTGCCTCTGTTAGGCTATTTACTATGCCATCTGAAATACTCTGGACATTTGCATCCCTAGGTATACATTCAAGATTTGGTTTTAGTTTTTCCCGAAACTGCTTCCAGTCGGCTCCTTGTTTTAGTCCCCAAACTTCCTTGAAGGTATTTCTGTCTCTATTCGTCTTTTTGCCCATAATCTTAACTGTTATCAGGTTGTGATCACTACCCAAGTCATTTTTTCCCTCGTCATCTATTTCTACATCTATAACCTCCCTCCATACGCTAATGTCAGTGAGTATATAATCAATTATTGTTTTCTTATCGTTCCTCTCCCAGGTCCATTTACCTTTACATTTCGCATCCCTGTTCAGGATCTTTAAACCAAGCTCTTTTGATAGGTCCAACATCTTCCTCCCATTCGTGTTAATTTTCCTATCACCTCCCTGTATGCCCTCCTCCTTATCCCCGATGTGCCCATTGAAGTCCCCCATTAGGACAATACTGAACCCTCTGCTCCCAAGCTCTGTGATATTCGATCTAAGAGTTGTATATATTGAATCATTCCACTCGGGCTTACTTCCCTCCACTGCTAAGTATACAACACCAACGGCAACACTCCTGTTTCCTAACTTGATTTTTGCCCAGACTATTTCGTTGGATACTGGAATCTGAGTCCTTGCTTCTGTGAGATCTGTAATCAATGAGGGCTGTAATTCCTCTTTAGCGTAGATGCCAACACCCCCACCCCGTTTCTGACCCTCAGTTCGCCCAGCTCCTATCCACACGCAACCCTTCATCTGATCAACCCGCTCATCCCGTCGTATCCACGTCTCACTTAGACCCATTATATCGAAGTCTCCTTCGTCCATCATTGTTGATATTTCGCTTACTTTCTTGTGCAGACCCTGGATGTTGCAGTACCCAAACTTAATGAATCTTTGTTTTTTTTGTCATCACTGGCACATTATTATAACCCTGGTATGTCCCTGTATTGTGCATGTTTGTTGTTCTTCCCATGTTCCCAGCATTTGTGCCACTCTGGGTTACCGGCTGTGGTCCCCTACCCCCCTTTTCTCCAAAAAAGGCCCAGCCACCTGTAAGATTTTTTGGCCCAACAGATCTGTACCCATCCTACTTAAATGCAATCCGTCTCGCCCATACAACTCTCCTTGTCCCCAGAATGAATCCCAGTGGTCAATGAAATGTACTCCCAAGTCTTTGCAGTGCTCTTCCAGCTCCTCGTTTAGTGCCATAATCCGCGAGTTCCTCTCATTTCCACCACCCATAACGGGGAGCACCCCTGAAACGATGATCCGAGCATTCCTGCTAAGTAGCTTACTAATTAGGTCCTTGTATGTGTCCACCAAACGAACTGATTTCCTCTCCCTGATGTTATTGGACCCCACATGTAATACCACTACCGGATCAGGCCCCGACCCAGCTACAATACCGTCCACTCTATCCCTCAGGTCCTCCACTTTAGCCCCCGGAAAGCACAGAACTGTTCTATTTTTACTGTCCGGACCACAGACAACCTTGTCGATCCCCCGAACTATGCTACTTCCCGCAACCACCAACTTACTTTTGGACCTCGCCCTATTTATCTCCTCTAGTCTCCTATTGTTGCTAATAGGCAACAGTCATTCGCTATAGAAAGTTGTGTCTCGCCAGATCCTTCGTCAACCCGCTTACCTTCAAAGAGGCGTTATTTCAGAACACCTATAGCATCATCTACCGTACTTCAGCCAGGCAGATCGTGGGCATCATCAATGGGAAGCAAAACCCGTTCCTCGGCATCCAACTTGGGGTTTGATACATTTTCAACTATTGCTTGCAGAACGAACATTACCGTCAGCGAATTAGAACCCACTTTAAGTTTAAGGGAAGACAGTTATGAATATTCAAACTGCGAAATCGTCGAACATCATAAGATTCATAACACACAAACGGTCAACATGGAGCAAGCAAACAAAAACGAAGGTTCTATTAAAACAACAGAAGATATTTATGTGGATGGAAGTGTTCAGTTTTGGTCCATGTGTGATTCTCAACCAAAACAAATGAAACGTAGTAAAACAAGAAAACCAGTTAAAACCAAACCTATATCATCTACGTCCTCGCGAAAGGCTAACGTTACAGCAATATCATGCAATAGTTCAGTTGGATGTAAAATCGGATGTTGTGGAACAAGTAAAGTCAACAAGAAAAATGTTCTGAAGAAACTTATAAGAAAATTCACAGCAACGGTTCAAAAAAAGTGAAAACATTGGCTATTTTATGAATATGATAAACAGCCAGGATGGGATTTTTTTTTACAAATTTCCTAATTTCAGTGGAATTGATATCCAAAATGCCGAACTTTTATTTTTATAAATTTGCAGAAAAATTGTCTCCATGCAAAGTTGTGGTTTTAAAGTATCTATCAACCAAAATATCACATTACGTACATTTATGGTTTTGAAGGAGCATAAAGTTCATCCAATTTCAACTTCTCTAATAACGTACCATTCTCATCCCTGCTAGAACATCCTTGTTTTAGAATTTTGTGCTATTTTTTTAACGTTTGTTATCTATTAGTGCTAAATGACATTGCAAGTACTGTTGACTTTCATGTTTCAGTGTGCCCATATGTGGAAAATAATTTAAACCCCCTCCCCACCACCACACACACACAAGTCCTCAAATCTCATAGAATCCACTTTGTAAAGTAGCGCTTAATATTTCATAAATTATAAGCTCAATGTTCAGATCTGCAGCATTAAGGAAAATGTGTAAGTAACATTAAAATGCAGTTTCAAAAATATTGCTGATCTAAGTAAATATGCTCACTCTCATTGGAAGCCATTTTACGGGCTATTCAGTTCTTAAAATTCACACTATTACTCCCTAGCCGTTACACTGTTGACACTCCTTCACTGTCTGCACCAAAATCTCTTTAAGACAAATGTACAAATGTTGGAAAGTTGTGGTAAAATAATCCAGTCCTTATCAGTTCTGGCGAAAGGTACTTGATTCCGGCGAAAACAATACCTATTAATTAATTTAAGTAAACTTTATGACGAGTTTATATTTAAAATTGTTTATTAATCTGTTTATTTGTTAATGACTGTTTGAGTCTTTGCATTGTATGATGTTGTTATGTTTATTTTATGAAAAAAAGTGCTATAATCTGTATATAATCAAATTGTATAAACTAACATTGTATATATAAATTTATAACTAGTATAGAAACTGTAAATAAATGATTTATACATAGAATAATTGTTCAGAACTTAATATAACCATATTTCTGATATGCGCGATCGATCTCTCTTGAGCACTTCTTTTCTCAACAGGACTCATACTGCATCAAATTTGAAAAAGAAAAATGGGTACTCTGGGAATTTGAGGTACACCAAACGGTATTTTCAACGTTCAGACCATAGGCTTCACGTTAAAAATATTAATTAATCTTATAACAATACAGTTTGGAAGGATGCTGATTTATCGCGACCCCAGGAGAGGGGTTCTTCGTTAAGCCTGTGCCTCAAAATGGCCCTTATTCCAAACGTCACGGATGTGCTCACTGAACAGCTTCCGGGAACGGACTGTTTGATAATATCACGAACCCCATTCTCCCCAATTTCTCCGATAAGCATACTCCCCTCTGTGTCACTCAATACCCATATATGCTTCAATCTTCCATTCTAATTCACAATTATATGGTTACACCTCAATTTCACATTTGGAACTCTTTTTTCGGTGTCATTCCCTTTTCCCCTTAAAATCTAGTGACCGCGACCTCGTTTTAACAGTGGTGCCCCTCCCCCCTCTTACCCTACGGTGCCACCGAGAAGACCTTAACATCCACAGTTTAGAACCTAAACTGTAAACTGTTAAATGTGAATCCTCAATTTTAGATATTTGGGCTTTTGCAGATGAACAGTGTAAGATATCTAGAACCCTGGATTTCAGAAATCGTCGTTATTCATATCACCTGATCAGGGTGAAGGGTTGCCATCTATATCAAACACGGTATCCCTTTTCGCCACACACCCGGCCTTGACACGATGGACACTTAGAGTCTATGAGTATGAGTATTTACAAATGGGCGTTGGTCCATTCTACTTGCGCTCACCCATCAATCATTCAGATACGTAGGATACCATATCAACTTCAACTGAAAAAGCCCGAGATACGTCAATTTCGTACTTTATTATTACAGGTGTCTTCAGCGACAGTCAAATGGCCTCAATAAATGTTTTTCTTAAAACCATTTATTGAGGAGGCTATTTGACTGTCGTTGCTGTCAGTAACACAGTGAATGTGAACGAGTGTAAGGTCCTAGGCCCAATATTTCCAAATATGATTGCTATCTCTCTCCGATTTCTGTTAAAACCGAATTTATAAAATCGTCCCCTCTTACTTCCCAGAGAGGCAAGTTGATGTACGCGCAGTGCAAACTACGAGGCATTTAATGCAGCCGGCTGGTTCGATGAGTGTTCGCGTAGTTTCTTCTATCTTTCCTACTCCAGCAGCATATGTTGTCGTCAAACGTCGGAGAAGGAGAAACTTTCAGTTACTTCATTTTCCTATTTTTTTTCGCACCCGCAAAAGGCGATGTTCCGGATGAAGTAATTGTTTAGATTACAAATTAGTTTACGATTTGAATAAAGATGGAATGACCTTGACCTTTATATTGTTTATATGTCCAATGAAGTCGTTAATAGTTGCATATTTCATTTCACATTGTGTTTTGTCGGTATGAGTAGGGTCTTATAGGAACGGACAAGTTATTGTGATGAATTGACGGGGCTTCTACCAGTACTAGGTGGTGGGAGCGAGCGTAATTCGCGGATCATTTGGACCAACGAAGAATTGGAGGAGTATTGTAAGGAACTTTTGTAGACAATTGGGGATCATTTTGGGGCAGAAAGGACCTATATGGAAGGGATGGTCTCCATCTTAGCCCAAGGGGTACAGAGGTTTTAGGAAGAAATATGTTGCAGGTGGTGGAGACTTTTTTGGTATTGGGAGGTGAGGGGGAATCAGTGAAGGGGGGAATGAACACGGGAAATGTGTCACCAACCATAGCTGTAAAAAATGGGACAAGGGGGATAAGAAAAAGGGTCCAAAAATCCAAATCAATAGGAATAGCTCCCAAGGAAAGCACAGATACACAAAACAGGATATACAAACATACAGGGACTAGATAATAATGGGACCAGTAGGCGGAAGCCAACGTACTTTGATACCCTGGAAGTGGGTTATAGCAACATCCAGGGTCTCCACCGGAAAGTAAGTGAAATTGCTACGTTGATCGAGGCAGAGGAGTTGGACCTCATGGCCTTAAGCGAAACGAGGGTAAGACACGAGGAATGGGTAGACCAAGTAAGGGGGTACTTATGGGTAGGGTGTAGGGCGAGCGGAAGGCCAGAAAAAAGGGGAGGGGTAGGCATGTACATTAAAGAGGATTTAAAACCGTCGCTGGTCACAGACCTGGAAAACATCAGCACCCCGGCTGAGGTATCGAAAGAAATTGGATGAGTAAGGATCAGTCTGAAAAACAAATGTGTTGCCATTGGGTTGTATATTGTGCGGTGGAGGGGAGCAAACCCGAATGGAATGATTCGATATACTCAACACTAAGATCCAATAATACCGAACTACAAAACAAGGGGCTGGGTATAATTCTGATGGGTGACTTTAATGGCCACATAGGAAAAAATGAAGAAAGCATAGAGGCTGGGGACAAAAATGTCAACAGGAATGGAAGGAAGCTGTTGAACTTCACAAACGAGCTCGGTCTGAAGATTCTGAACTGGGACGCGAGGTGTAAGGGGAAATGGACCTGGAAGAGGAACGACAGAAAATCAATAATGACTACATTCTCACAGATATTAATTTATGGAGGGAGGTGACAGGAGTAGAAGTGGATGATGCGGGTAAAATGGAGGTGGATAGTGATCACAACTTGATTACAGTGACGAAAAAAAATCTAGTAAAAAGCAGAGGAAGCTTTAAGGAGATTTGGGAACTCAAAAAGGAAGCTGACTGGGCGAAGTTCAATAAAAAAAACTGAAACCAAAGCTTGCAACCGTACCCAAGAGGGGCAGTGTTGATAAGATGACAGACGCCATTGTTGCGAGTCTGGTGGAGGCAGGGAAGGAAAGTGTAGGAAAGATCAGGGTGCCAACACGTGAACTTGGGTACAGAGTGAATGAAGAGCTGAAAATGGCCATAAACTACTTTAGTAACGTACCATTCTCATCCCTGCTAGAACACCTTTGTTATTGAATTTTTGTGCTATTTTTATAAGTTTTTATCTATAATTGTTTAACGACATTGCAAGTACTGTTGACTTTCATGATTCAGTGTGTCCATATGTGGAAAAGAATTCCCCCCCCCCCCCACCCCACACACACACACACAAATCTCAAATCTCATAGAATGCACATTGTAAAGTAGCGCTTATTATTTCATAAATTATAAGCTCAGTGTTCAGATCTGTAGCATTAAGGAAAATGTGTAAGTAACATTAAAATGCAGTTTCAAAATATTACTGATCTAAGTAAATATGGTCACTCTCAATGCAAGCCATTTTACGGGCAATTCAGTTCTATAAATTCATACTATTACTCCCTAGCCGTTACACTTTTGGCACTCCTTCACTGTCTGCACCAAAAATCTCTTTACGACAAATGTAGAAATGTTGGAAAATTGTGGCAAAATAAAGGTACTTGATACCGGCGAAAACAAAATCTATTAATTAATTTAAGTAAACGTTATGACGTGTTTAGATTCAAAATTGTTTATTAATCTGCTTATTTGTTAATGACTGTTTGAGTCTTTGCATTGCATGATGTTGTTATGTTTATTTTTTTAAAAGTGCTATAATCTGTATATATAATCAAATTGTAAAAACTAACATTGTATATATGAATTTATAACTAGTATAGAAACTGTAAATAAATGATTTATACATAGAATTATTGTTCAGAATTTAATATAACCATATTTCTGATATGCACGATCGATCTCTCCTGAGCACTTTTTTTTCTCAACATTACTCATACTACGTCCGAATTGAAAAAGAAAAATGGGTACTCTGGGAATTTGAGGTACACCAAACGATATTTTCAACGTCCAGACCATAGGCTCCACGTTACAAATATTAATTAATCTTATAACAAAACAGTTTGGCATGATGCTGATTGATCGCGACCCCAGGAGAGGGGTTATTCATTAAGCCTGTGCCTCAAAATGGCCCTTATTCCAATCGTCACGGATGTGCTCTCTTCCCAGCTCCCGGGAACGGACTGTTTGATAATATCACGAACCCCATTCTCCCCAATCTCTCCGATAAGCATATTCCCCTCTGTGTCACTCAATACCCATATATGCTTCAATCTTCCATTCTAATTCACAGTTATATGGTTACACCTCAATTTCACATTTGGAGCTCTTTTTTCAGTGTCATTTCCTTTTTCCCTTAAACTCTAGCGACCGAGACCTCGTTTTAACAGCGGTGCCACCCCCCCAACCCCCTCTTACCCTACAGTGCCACCGAGAAGAACTTCTTGGCCACCTTAACATCCATAGTTTAGAACCTAAACTGTAAACTGTTAAATGTGAATCCTCAATTTTAGATATTTGGGCTTTTGCAGATGAACAGCATAAGATATCTTGATCCCTGGGTTTCAGAAGTCGTTTTATTCATAGCGCCTGGTCCAGGTGAAGGGTTGCCATCTATATCAAACACGATATCCCTTTTCGACACAGACCCGGCCTTGACACGATGAACACTGAGTGTCTATGTGTATGAGTATTTATAAATGGGCGTTGGTCCATTCTCCGTGCGCTCACCCATCAAACCTTCAGATACGTAGGATACCATATCAACTTCAATTGAAAAAGCCCGAGATACGTCAATTTCGTACTTTATTATAATAATAATAATAATAACTCTTTGGCCAGCCGCTGATTTGTCGCGGTCCTCATAAGAGAAGGCCATCGTTCCCCCTGCACCCCACCCCCTCTTCCCCTCCTCTCCTCCCAGCATTCAGATATAAACTGCTTAATAGTGTCCCTCACTTCCTCTTTTTCAATTTTTTCAATAAGCATTCCTACCCTCTCCCTCGTGTCCCCCTTCAGCCATCTGTCCTTTGTTTCTTCACCCCACTTCTGCATTATTCTTCCAGTAAATTTTATTCTATGAGGTATATACTGTGGGCATTCCAAGAGAAAATGTTCCAGGGTCTCCACTACTCCAGAGTGGCACATTTGGCATCCCTTTTCCCCATCTCTCCCAATTTTTCCCCGAAGCTCCAGTGATCTTGATCTCAGTTTGAACAGCAGTGACCCTCCAAAGGTGCCATCTAGGTACTTCTCAAAAGCTGGCTTTTCTTTATATTGTAACCCCTGCAGTGATCTTTTCACGCTAACCCCTGCTCGCCAGTTTCGATTGCAATCTTCCATGACTCTCTCTTTGACAAACCTTTTGCCTTCTTTCATTCCTACTTCTATGTTTGTGACCTCTATAGAGTAATTGTCCATTAGTTCCCTCACATGTTTTGACCACCCCGTTTCTATATTAGAATTCCAAATGGTATCGAGCATCAATTTGCACCACCGGTTGTCAGGCAGGTTTCTCAAGTAGTTAAAGTAACACAGTTTTCCCAAATCTACCCTGTCCTTGATTTTCATCCACCCAAGCTCCCCCCTTACTGCTTCCAAAGCTGCAGCATTACTCGACCCTGTTATCCATCTGCCGGCATCATTCTGAGTACTTTCCAACTTCTTAATAACGGTTTGGTTTAATGGAATCACGTCCGTGCCATACGTTATACTTGGTAAACCCACCCTCTCCCACAGTGTTTTCCCCACAAAGACCTTGTTGAAACTATTTTTCCCTAAAAGTTTTAGTTGGTTCAGAATTCTTTTCCCCTTCAGAATCAGTTTGGCTGAGTAATTTCTGTACACCCCTCTTCCCGTTATATTTATGCTTACCCCTAGATACTCATACTCTCCCGTTTCTCCTACAGTGATTTGTTTGCTTTCCCCTTCGGGGATTGAGAACTCCCCCACTCTCCATCTCTTCGTCACATCTACCTTGCGTCCAACGGGTATTACCTTGCTTTTATTTTCATTTAGTTCGAGCCGCCAAGTGTTCCCATATCTACCAACAATTTCCAGCAGTTTCTCTAGCCCCTGTTCAGTTCTAGACATTAACACCATGTCGTCCGCAAAGAATAAGCCTGGTATCTTTATGTCTCCAACATTTACCCCCTCCGCACTCTGAATTAGTTCGTCCCCTAAATCTTTAACATACAATGCAAACAAAATCGGTGAAAAGATACACCCCTGCTTGAGGCCTATATCCATAGGGACTCGTTTTGTAGTGATACTTCCTAGACTGAGTTGGCTTTGCACATCTGTATACAGTGCTTTCATGATTCCTCGACCTTTCGCCACATACCTTCCCTCCACACTCGGTCGTACGCTTTTTTCACATCTAGAAATGCCAGAAACATCTTTTTCTTTTCAGCCTTTGTTGATTCTATCAGTTGGGTGAGTGTAAATAGGTGATCAGTGACTCTTCGTCCTTTCCTGAAACCATTTTGAATTTCTCCTAAAAAACCTTTCTCTTCAATAACTTCCTCTAGTCTACCGTATATGACCTTACAGAATACTTTTCCGATGTTACTACTAACTGATATCCCCCTATAGTTATCTAGAACTTCCTTATCCCCCTTTTTGTGTATGAACGACACCTTACTTTCCCTCCACTCTCTGGGGACCTCTTGCTTTCGCAGAGCCGGGTTGAAAAGGTTTGTCAGGACTTCAATAAGTGCCTCCCCTCCATTTTTGAGGAATTCGTTCGGAATTTCATCAGTCCCTCCCGTTTTACCATTTTTTAATTTCGAGACCACGTTCCGCACTTCTTCTGCCGTTATTTCGCTACATACACGATTGGATAGGTTCTCCTCCACCAGTGTATTTCTTTTTGGTGGGGACCCACTGCCCCATCGCCTATCGTTTATCTTTTCCCAGTGCTTGACTAACTCTGAAGCGATACGGCCTTTATCTTCTGTACTTTCCCCATCCACTTTGATACTCTGCACACTACTTTTCCCCCGTTTATTTACCCAGTTCCAAAATACGTTTGAGCTCGAACCCCCCGTTTTCTTTATTGTTCTGGCAAGACTGCAATTGCGCTCCTTCCTATTATTATTCTTTATCTCATTCACCTTTTTCCGTGCCAGTTCATATTCTCCTTTCATTAGTCTCGTGTCATTGTTATCCACCCCTTTAAGCTTCCTACTTCTTCTGTAAGCAGCGCATTTTACCTTCCTTTCTTTTATAGCCTTTTTCAGTCCCTCGTTAACCCTGTATCCAAGCTCTCTCGTTGGGACCCTCACCCTTCCTATACACTCCTTCCCTGCCTCTGTTAGGCTATTTACTATGCCATCTGAAATACTCTGGACATTTGCATCCCTAGGTATACATTCAAGATTTGGTTTTAGTTTTTCCCGAAACTGCTTCCAGTCGGCTCCTTGTTTTAGTCCCCAAACTTCCTTGAAGGTATTTCTGTCTCTATTCGTCTTTTTGCCCATAATCTTAACTGTTATCAGGTTGTGATCACTACCCAAGTCATTTTTTCCCTCGTCATCTATTTCTACATCTATAACCTCCCTCCATACGCTAATGTCAGTGAGTATATAATCAATTATTGTTTTCTTATCGTTCCTCTCCCAGGTCCATTTACCTTTACATTTCGCATCCCTGTTCAGGATCTTTAAACCAAGCTCTTTTGATAGGTCCAACATCTTCCTCCCATTCGTGTTAATTTTCCTATCACCTCCCTGTATGCCCTCCTCCTTATCCCCGATGTGCCCATTGAAGTCCCCCATTAGGACAATACTGAACCCTCTGCTCCCAAGCTCTGTGATATTCGATCTAAGAGTTGTATATATTGAATCATTCCACTCGGGCTTACTTCCCTCCACTGCTAAGTATACAACACCAACGGCAACACTCCTGTTTCCTAACTTGATTTTTGCCCAGACTATTTCGTTGGATACTGGAATCTGAGTCCTTGCTTCTGTGAGATCTGTAATCAATGAGGGCTGTAATTCCTCTTTAGCGTAGATGCCAACACCCCCACCCCGTTTCTGACCCTCAGTTCGCCCAGCTCCTATCCACACGCAACCCTTCATCTGATCAACCCGCTCATCCCGTCGTATCCACGTCTCACTTAGACCCATTATATCGAAGTCTCCTTCGTCCATCATTGTTGATATTTCGCTTACTTTCTTGTGCAGACCCTGGATGTTGCAGTACCCAAACTTAATGAATCTTTGTTTTTTTTGTCATCACTGGCACATTATTATAACCCTGGTATGTCCCTGTATTGTGCATGTTTGTTGTTCTTCCCATGTTCCCAGCATTTGTGCCACTCTGGGTTACCGGCTGTGGTCCCCTACCCCCCTTTTCTCCAAAAAAGGCCCAGCCACCTGTAAGATTTTTTGGCCCAACAGATCTGTACCCATCCTACTTAAATGCAATCCGTCTCGCCCATACAACTCTCCTTGTCCCCAGAATGAATCCCAGTGGTCAATGAAATGTACTCCCAAGTCTTTGCAGTGCTCTTCCAGCTCCTCGTTTAGTGCCATAATCCGCGAGTTCCTCTCATTTCCACCACCCATAACGGGGAGCACCCCTGAAACGATGATCCGAGCATTCCTGCTAAGTAGCTTACTAATTAGGTCCTTGTATGTGTCCATCAAACGAACTGATTTCCTCTCCCTGATGTTATTGGACCCCACATGTAATACCACTACCGGATCAGGCCCCGACCCAGCTACAATACCGTCCACTCTATCCCTCAGGTCCTCCACTTTAGCCCCCGGAAAGCACAGAACTGTTCTATTTTTACTGTCCGGACCACAGACAACCTTGTCGATCCCCCGAACTATGCTACTTCCCGCAACCACCAACTTACTTTTGGACCTCGCCCTATTTATCTCCTCTAGTCTCCTATTGTTGCTAATAGGCAACAGTCATTCGCTATAGAAAGTTGTGTCTCGCCAGATCCTTCGTCAACCCGCTTACCTTCAAAGAGGCGTTATTTCAGAACACCTATAGCATCATCTACCGTACTTCAGCCAGGCAGATCGTGGGCATCATCAATGGGAAGCAAAACCCGTTCCTCGGCATCCAACTTGGGGTTTGATACATTTTCAACTATTGCTTGCAGAACGAACATTACCGTCAGCGAATTAGAACCCACTTTAAGTTTAAGGGAAGACAGTTATGAATATTCAAACTGCGAAATCGTCGAACATCATAAGATTCATAACACACAAACGGTCAACATGGAGCAAGCAAACAAAAACGAAGGTTCTATTAAAACAACAGAAGATATTTATGTGGATGGAAGTGTTCAGTTTTGGTCCATGTGTGATTCTCAACCAAAACAAATGAAACGTAGTAAAACAAGAAAACCAGTTAAAACCAAACCTATATCATCTACGTCCTCGCGAAAGGCTAACGTTACAGCAATATCATGCAATAGTTCAGTTGGATGTAAAATCGGATGTTGTGGAACAAGTAAAGTCAACAAGAAAAATGTTCTGAAGAAACTTATAAGAAAATTCACAGCAACGGTTCAAAAAAAGTGAAAACATTGGCTATTTTATGAATATGATAAACAGCCAGGATGGGATTTTTTTTTACAAATTTCCTAATTTCAGTGGAATTGATATCCAAAATGCCGAACTTTTATTTTTATAAATTTGCAGAAAAATTGTCTCCATGCAAAGTTGTGGTTTTAAAGTATCTATCAACCAAAATATCACATTACGTACATTTATGGTTTTGAAGGAGCATAAAGTTCATCCAATTTCAACTTCTCTAATAACGTACCATTCTCATCCCTGCTAGAACATCCTTGTTTTAGAATTTTGTGCTATTTTTTTAACGTTTGTTATCTATTAGTGCTAAATGACATTGCAAGTACTGTTGACTTTCATGTTTCAGTGTGCCCATATGTGGAAAATAATTTAAACCCCCTCCCCACCACCACACACACACAAGTCCTCAAATCTCATAGAATCCACTTTGTAAAGTAGCGCTTAATATTTCATAAATTATAAGCTCAATGTTCAGATCTGCAGCATTAAGGAAAATGTGTAAGTAACATTAAAATGCAGTTTCAAAAATATTGCTGATCTAAGTAAATATGCTCACTCTCATTGGAAGCCATTTTACGGGCTATTCAGTTCTTAAAATTCACACTATTACTCCCTAGCCGTTACACTGTTGACACTCCTTCACTGTCTGCACCAAAATCTCTTTAAGACAAATGTACAAATGTTGGAAAGTTGTGGTAAAATAATCCAGTCCTTATCAGTTCTGGCGAAAGGTACTTGATTCCGGCGAAAACAATACCTATTAATTAATTTAAGTAAACTTTATGACGAGTTTATATTTAAAATTGTTTATTAATCTGTTTATTTGTTAATGACTGTTTGAGTCTTTGCATTGTATGATGTTGTTATGTTTATTTTATGAAAAAAAGTGCTATAATCTGTATATAATCAAATTGTATAAACTAACATTGTATATATAAATTTATAACTAGTATAGAAACTGTAAATAAATGATTTATACATAGAATAATTGTTCAGAACTTAATATAACCATATTTCTGATATGCGCGATCGATCTCTCTTGAGCACTTCTTTTCTCAACAGGACTCATACTGCATCAAATTTGAAAAAGAAAAATGGGTACTCTGGGAATTTGAGGTACACCAAACGGTATTTTCAACGTTCAGACCATAGGCTTCACGTTAAAAATATTAATTAATCTTATAACAATACAGTTTGGAAGGATGCTGATTTATCGCGACCCCAGGAGAGGGGTTCTTCGTTAAGCCTGTGCCTCAAAATGGCCCTTATTCCAAACGTCACGGATGTGCTCACTGAACAGCTTCCGGGAACGGACTGTTTGATAATATCACGAACCCCATTCTCCCCAATTTCTCCGATAAGCATACTCCCCTCTGTGTCACTCAATACCCATATATGCTTCAATCTTCCATTCTAATTCACAATTATATGGTTACACCTCAATTTCACATTTGGAACTCTTTTTTCGGTGTCATTCCCTTTTCCCCTTAAAATCTAGTGACCGCGACCTCGTTTTAACAGTGGTGCCCCTCCCCCCTCTTACCCTACGGTGCCACCGAGAAGACCTTAACATCCACAGTTTAGAACCTAAACTGTAAACTGTTAAATGTGAATCCTCAATTTTAGATATTTGGGCTTTTGCAGATGAACAGTGTAAGATATCTAGAACCCTGGATTTCAGAAATCGTCGTTATTCATATCACCTGATCAGGGTGAAGGGTTGCCATCTATATCAAACACGGTATCCCTTTTCGCCACACACCCGGCCTTGACACGATGGACACTTAGAGTCTATGAGTATGAGTATTTACAAATGGGCGTTGGTCCATTCTACTTGCGCTCACCCATCAATCATTCAGATACGTAGGATACCATATCAACTTCAACTGAAAAAGCCCGAGATACGTCAATTTCGTACTTTATTATTACAGGTGTCTTCAGCGACAGTCAAATGGCCTCAATAAATGTTTTTCTTAAAACCATTTATTGAGGAGGCTATTTGACTGTCGTTGCTGTCAGTAACACAGTGAATGTGAACGAGTGTAAGGTCCTAGGCCCAATATTTCCAAATATGATTGCTATCTCTCTCCGATTTCTGTTAAAACCGAATTTATAAAATCGTCCCCTCTTACTTCCCAGAGAGGCAAGTTGATGTACGCGCAGTGCAAACTACGAGGCATTTAATGCAGCCGGCTGGTTCGATGAGTGTTCGCGTAGTTTCTTCTATCTTTCCTACTCCAGCAGCATATGTTGTCGTCAAACGTCGGAGAAGGAGAAACTTTCAGTTACTTCATTTTCCTATTTTTTTTCGCACCCGCAAAAGGCGATGTTCCGGATGAAGTAATTGTTTAGATTACAAATTAGTTTACGATTTGAATAAAGATGGAATGACCTTGACCTTTATATTGTTTATATGTCCAATGAAGTCGTTAATAGTTGCATATTTCATTTCACATTGTGTTTTGTCGGTATGAGTAGGGTCTTATAGGAACGGACAAGTTATTGTGATGAATTGACGGGGCTTCTACCAGTACTAGGTGGTGGGAGCGAGCGTAATTCGCGGATCATTTGGACCAACGAAGAATTGGAGGAGTATTGTAAGGAACTTTTGTAGACAATTGGGGATCATTTTGGGGCAGAAAGGACCTATATGGAAGGGATGGTCTCCATCTTAGCCCAAGGGGTACAGAGGTTTTAGGAAGAAATATGTTGCAGGTGGTGGAGACTTTTTTGGTATTGGGAGGTGAGGGGGAATCAGTGAAGGGGGGAATGAACACGGGAAATGTGTCACCAACCATAGCTGTAAAAAATGGGACAAGGGGGATAAGAAAAAGGGTCCAAAAATCCAAATCAATAGGAATAGCTCCCAAGGAAAGCACAGATACACAAAACAGGATATACAAACATACAGGGACTAGATAATAATGGGACCAGTAGGCGGAAGCCAACGTACTTTGATACCCTGGAAGTGGGTTATAGCAACATCCAGGGTCTCCACCGGAAAGTAAGTGAAATTGCTACGTTGATCGAGGCAGAGGAGTTGGACCTCATGGCCTTAAGCGAAACGAGGGTAAGACACGAGGAATGGGTAGACCAAGTAAGGGGGTACTTATGGGTAGGGTGTAGGGCGAGCGGAAGGCCAGAAAAAAGGGGAGGGGTAGGCATGTACATTAAAGAGGATTTAAAACCGTCGCTGGTCACAGACCTGGAAAACATCAGCACCCCGGCTGAGGTATCGAAAGAAATTGGATGAGTAAGGATCAGTCTGAAAAACAAATGTGTTGCCATTGGGTTGTATATTGTGCGGTGGAGGGGAGCAAACCCGAATGGAATGATTCGATATACTCAACACTAAGATCCAATAATACCGAACTACAAAACAAGGGGCTGGGTATAATTCTGATGGGTGACTTTAATGGCCACATAGGAAAAAATGAAGAAAGCATAGAGGCTGGGGACAAAAATGTCAACAGGAATGGAAGGAAGCTGTTGAACTTCACAAACGAGCTCGGTCTGAAGATTCTGAACTGGGACGCGAGGTGTAAGGGGAAATGGACCTGGAAGAGGAACGACAGAAAATCAATAATGACTACATTCTCACAGATATTAATTTATGGAGGGAGGTGACAGGAGTAGAAGTGGATGATGCGGGTAAAATGGAGGTGGATAGTGATCACAACTTGATTACAGTGACGAAAAAAAATCTAGTAAAAAGCAGAGGAAGCTTTAAGGAGATTTGGGAACTCAAAAAGGAAGCTGACTGGGCGAAGTTCAATAAAAAAAACTGAAACCAAAGCTTGCAACCGTACCCAAGAGGGGCAGTGTTGATAAGATGACAGACGCCATTGTTGCGAGTCTGGTGGAGGCAGGGAAGGAAAGTGTAGGAAAGATCAGGGTGCCAACACGTGAACTTGGGTACAGAGTGAATGAAGAGCTGAAAATGGCCATAAACTACTTTAGTAACGTACCATTCTCATCCCTGCAAGAACACCTTTGTTATTGAATTTTTGTGCTATTTTTATAAGTTTTTATCTATAATTGCTAAACGACATTGCAAGTACTGTTGACTTTCATGATTCAGTGTGTCCATATGTGGAAAAGAATTCCCCCACCCCCACCCCACACACACACACACAAATCTCAAATCTCATAGAATCCACATTGTAAAGTAGCGCTTATTATTTCATAAATTATAAGCTCAGTGTTCAGATCTGTAGCATTAAGGAAAATGTGTAAGTAACATTAAAATGCAGTTTCAAAATATTACTGATCTAAGTAAATATGGTCACTCTCAATGCAAGCCATTTTACGGGCAATTCAGTTCTATAAATTCATACTATTACTCCCTAGCCGTTACACTTTTGGCACTCCTTCACTGTCTGCACCAAAAATCTCTTTACGACAAATGTAGAAATGTTGGAAAATTGTGGCAAAATAAAGGTACTTGATACCGGCGAAAACAAAATCTATTAATTAATTTAAGTAAACGTTATGACGTGTTTAGATTCAAAATTGTTTATTAATCTGCTTATTTGTTAATGACTGTTTGAGTCTTTGCATTGCATGATGTTGTTATGTTTATTTTTTTAAAAGTGCTATAATCTGTATATATAATCAAATTGTAAAAACTAACATTGTATATATGAATTTATAACTAGTATAGAAACTGTAAATAAATGATTTATACATAGAATTATTGTTCAGAATTTAATATAACCATATTTCTGATATGCACGATCGATCTCTCCTGAGCACTTTTTTTCTCAACATTACTCATACTACGTCCGAATTGAAAAAGAAAAATGGGTACTCTGGGAATTTGAGGTACACCAAACGATATTTTCAACGTCCAGACCATAGGCTCCACGTTACAAATATTAATTAATCTTATAACAAAACAGTTTGGCATGATGCTGATTGATCGCGACCCCAGGAGAGGGGTTATTCGTTAAGCCTGTGCCTCAAAATGGCCCTTATTCCAATCGTCACGGATGTGCTCTCTTCCCAGCTCCCGGGAACGGACTGTTTGATAATATCACGAACCCCATTCTCCCCAATCTCTCCGATAAGCATATTCCCCTCTGTGTCACTCAATACCCATATATGCTTCAATCTTCCATTCTAATTCACAGTTATATGGTTACACCTCAATTTCACATTTGGAGCTCTTTTTTCAGTGTCATTTCCTTTTTCCCTTAAACTCTAGCGACCGAGACCTCGTTTTAACAGCGGTGCCACCCCCCCCCCCCAACCCCCTCTTACCCTACAGTGCCACCGAGAAGAACTTCTTGGCCACCTTAACATCCATAGTTTAGAACCTAAACTGTAAACTGTTAAATGTGAATCCTCAATTTTAGATATTTGGGCTTTTGCAGATGAACAGCATAAGATATCTTGATCCCTGGGTTTCAGAAGTCGTTTTATTCATAGCGCCTGGTCCAGGTGAAGGGTTGCCATCTATATCAAACACGATATCCCTTTTCGACACAGACCCGGCCTTGACACGATGAACACTGAGTGTCTATGTGTATGAGTATTTATAAATGGGCGTTGGTCCATTCTCCGTGCGCTCACCCATCAAACCTTCAGATACGTAGGATACCATATCAACTTCAATTGAAAAAGCCCGAGATACGTCAATTTCGTACTTTATTATTACAGGCGACTTCAGCGACAGTCAAATGGCCTCAAATTCTTTTCTTCAAAACATTTATTGAGGAGGCTGTTTGACTGTCGTCCAATGGGAATTGGGAAAAGCAGTGAAAAATAGTGCCAGATGTGTAATTTGGGCGTGGTGGAGACTCTAAAACACTTTCTTCTAGAATACCCAAAATACCAGTCTAAAAGAATAAGATTCACTGGGAGTATAATGAGCAAGTGGGATGGGACAATAAAGGACATGTGGTTAGTGGGAGACTTAAAGGAGAGGATTAATATGCTAATAGGAGAGATTGGGAAGAATGGGGCAAGGGATGTCATCAGTTCGACTCCGAGTGTTGGGGGAGGGGAGAAAGAGCGCAAAATGGCTAACTTGGTGACTGAAACAAGTATAAAAATGAATGAATAAGCAACAAAATCCCAAATGATGCAACACAAAAAAAGAAACTGCTTCAAGTTAATGAACAAATGTTCGGGCATTATCGTGTATAGAAGAATAATAAAAAAATTATTATTCTTCCATTCAAAATTCGCTCATTTTGCTGCGTAAGTTCTGACATATCACCTGTCCTTGAATACTTGGATTACATAGTTTTTAAACACCGTGCTCCATTTTAGACATAACTATAGTAAGTAAACACTCCATCAGCGACATACTGCCATATCCGTGTGCATGTCGCGACCTGAGTTCCATACTGTGTCCAGGTACTAAGGAATTCCATTGCTTGTAGAGCAATGGGGTTCCTTAGTGCTTGGACACGGTGTTGACCTCGGGTCGCGATATGTCTTCTTTGTCGTGTTTTCGTGTTCTGCAATACAATAGAGACATTATTATTATCTGATGATTACTGTAACTCCTACTCCTCGTGTTGACATCGTCATCGAAATTTGCACTAAAGACTGTCTGTATCAAGAATAGTATTTGTACTAATTATCGATTGATCTACCCAAACACGATTAGTGATGTTCTGTTATTAGCTCCCAGTTTCCACTTTATCCAAAATATTTACATTTTTTCATTTCTCCGTCTCAGCTTGATACGTTTATGTTCTTTTATCCTCGACAGACAGTGACAATCAATCCATTTTGGATATTCATCAAATCAACTGTATTTTTTAATATACAATCTTAACTATTTGCCTGCTTGAGCTTACTTTTGCTTATCGTCCCAACTGTGCCATCAGGTTACAAACAGATCAATATGTGTTCCCTTGAATCTTATAGAGCTCGGATTGGAAGTTTCAACTCGAATGTTCTTTGTAGGAGTACAAAATGTAAACTATCAAAAATGAGTTTCACTCGTAGCTCGATCTACCACCTTTTGTACCTCCTAGGTGTCGGATTGAATCAAAGCCTTAACGCTGCGTTCACCTTGCTCATCGCAGTGCTCAGCAATTTGGGGTTGTCTCGCTCAAAGTTCCACAGCATCGACACTCTCAACATTGCACCCTCAGAGAGAATGCACTTATTTTTGGTATCTTTTATCCTTGTTACCATGTTGTTCAGTGTGCCTGTGATTCTTCTACAATCTGGTGACATTGAAACCAATCCCGGCCCAAGCTCTGCCAATTCGGATCTCATCCACAATACCCTGAAAATTATGCATTTGAACATTCAGAGCCTAAAACCCAAAGTAGACATAATCCAATACGAATTCGCGTCACTCGATATTGTGGCCTTATCTGAGACATGGCTGGACGAGAATGACGCAAACTCCGTCATTATGGTACCCGGATTCCAGGAGCCACAGCGACATGACCGTTCTACAAGAGGAGGTGGGGTAGCGATATACATAAAAGATGGAATACCGTTTCGACCACGGCCTGACCTACATAATCTAAACACAGAGTGTCTTTGGGTGGAAGTGTTCACACAGCGAACTAAATCATTTTTGGTAGGGGTATTTTATCGTCCACCGAACAGTCCGAACGAGACATGGGAGGCCATATCTGAATCCATTCAAAAAGCTCGGGATACGTCAATTGCTGACCTCATTATAACAGGCGACTTTAATGACAACCAGATGTCGTCATCAAGAGGTGGCGTTTTTGAAATCCTATGTTATTTCAATCTTAGACAAGTCGTGAGCGAACCGACCTGTTTTTCGGAGACTTCGGCATCACTACTGGATTTATTTGTTCTCAGTGATTCCTTATGTATGAAAAACTGTGAGGTCCTTGAACCGATCATTCCAGATATGAAACGATATCATTGTCCAATCTCGCTTGAATTGGAGTTCCTGAAACCACCGCCCTTATCATTCAAGAGGCGTGTCTGGGATTATTCGCAGGGTAATTATGAAGCATTGAATGAGGCACTCTCCGAAGTCTACTGGGAGTCCATCTTCGACGACCAAGTTCTTGACAATATCGTTTCTAAGTTCACCGATAAATTACTCGATCTGGCATCCAAACATATACCAAACAAAATTGCCACTGTTCGTACAAATCAGCCCAAATGGATGCATAATGAAATACGGTTGCTTCTCAGACAGCGTAAACGTTTGTATCGCATTGCCAAACGTTCAAATACTCAGAATGCCTGGGCAAATTATAAACACAAAAGGAACCAAGTTGTTTCGGAAATAAGGAAAGCCAAAGCCTTTTACTTGTCCAAACTTCAAACCACTCTAATGAGTAGAGAAACACCGCCGTCACAATGGTGGAAAATACTTAAATCAGTCATCGGGAATGCTAAAACTGAGATTCCTACCCTTGCCCATTCCGACCAGATATACTCGTCTAATGTGGAAAAAGCTGAAGTGCTCAATGATCACTTCAGCTCAATTTCAACGGTTGATGATTCAAATGCTTCTCTGCCTAATAAGTCTTCACATGCTCGTCCGACCATCAGTTCTATCACCCTGCAAAGTAACGAAGTATACGCTGCAATGAGATCAATTAAAATCTCTAAGGCATCTGGTCCAGACTTGGTTAGCCCGCGTCTTATAAAAGAATGCAAATCATCCCTTTGTGAGCCACTCACTGTTTTATTCAATATATTACTGAACAAATCATATTTTCCATTGTTGTGGAAAAGGGCGAATGTCACACCGATTCTAAAAAAACAACCGTCCAATTCTGTTACTAACTATAGGCCAATTTCCTTGATTAGTTGCGTTGGAAAACTACTTGAGAAATGTGTTTTTAAACGGTTATGGGAATTCCTTATTAACAATAACGTTCTCAGTCACTTTCAGTCTGGTTTTACACCAGGTGATTCGACGGTTCTTCAACTCACAGATATTTATGATGAATTTTGTCGTGCTCTGGACGAAGGCAAAGAGGTTAGAGTTGTATTTTGCGATATCAGTAAGGCCTTCGACAAAGTATGGCATGCTGGTTTAATACACAAGCTAGAAAATATCGGGGTCTCTGGTGAACTTCTGCTATTTCTTCAATCGTACCTTACAGACAGATTACAGCGAGTTGTTGTAGCGTCTGCGACATCGTCCTGGAGAAGTATAAATGCCGGTGTTCCACAAGGATCTATACTTGGTCCTTTGCTGTTCCTCATATACATTAATGACTTAACTAGTGATATTATGAGCAGCATACGCTTATTTGCGGACGATACTTCGTTATATTTAATTATTGAAAATCCAGAACAAGCCTCGAGGGTAATCAATCATGATCTGGTCTCAATTGAAAATTGGGCAAGACTATGGTTGGTTGAGTTTAATCCCAGTAAAACCGAAAGCATGTTAATATCTCGCAAAAGTAATTCTGCTATCCACCCTCCCTTGCAGTTCGTCGGTTCTACGATATCTGAGGTCCCTGATCATAAACATCTTGGAGTAATACTTAACAGCACATGTACATGGAATGATCACATCGATCATATCTGCACCAAAGCCTGGCCCAGGATAGACTTACTAAGGAAGCAGAAATTCTACTTGGATCGTAGCGTCTTAGAAAAAATATATTTTGCCTTTGTCAGGCCTCTTCTTGAATATGCTGACACTGTCTGGGACAACTGTTCCTTGACTAATGTTCAGGAAATGGAGAAAATACAAATAGCAGCGGCAAGGATTGTCACTGGAGCGACCGTCAGTGCCAGTAAGTCCTCACTTTACACGGAAACGGGTTGGGAGCCCCTCGTAGATAGGCGGCGAAAACATAAATTAATACAATTTTTCAAAATGTACCATCATATGGTTCCTCCCTATTTATCTAGTAAAATCCCGCCTCTTGTTTCTTCGATTAATCCTTCATTAAATCTTCGGTCAAGTCAAAATCACCGCATTCCACTTTGTAGAACCGAACTGTATAGGTCTTCTTTTATACCTAATGCAACTGAACAATGGAATAATTTACCTGTTGTGGTCCGTGAAAACCCATCACTGACAAATTTTAAGATTTTTCTCAATGCCGGTAATAGACGACTACCAAATTTTTACCTTAAATCGAAATCCCGTATAGCCCAAATATACCACTGTAGATTACGACTTCGGTGTAGCAATTTAAAGTCCCATTTGCACCTTAACCACCTATCACCCACTGACTTATGTCAGTGTGGTGAGCAAGAGACATCTGATCATTTTTTCTTGAATTGTCCAGTCTTCGCAGTTGCTCGCTCTGCTACAATTAATCTTGTCCCATTCGACGTGGACACCTCTATACTTCTTTATGGTTCGGAATACCTAAGTGACGATGAGAACCGCCTCATTTTTGAAGCGGTACACGACTTTATACTGACTAGTAAAAGATTCACTGTTGATACCAATGTAGCATCGGGTCACTTCGTATAAAAAATAAGATGTATTAGGAATGTGCTACATTTAGTTAGTCATTGAAGTTGACGACACACACAATATCCACTCCACGCAATACGTTGTCAACCTACAAGTAATCGACTCCAATCCGACTTAACCTGACTTGTAAATTCTTGTGGGAAGTTATGCTCAAGCAGGCTCATATATTTCGTTAACGTACGGCGGCTATGCCCGCATTTCGGTTCACAAGGGGACTTGTGAACTGACGGGCGGACGTGGCCGTTGTACGTTGAAGTAATTCATGATCAACATTGACTTGTACTGTCTGTATAAACTTCTCTTATCTGCCATTGTCATTGTGCTTGTAATTTTGTATTGTGGAGACGGCCTTGTATAAGCTCAAAGCTTACTGCCGAATCCACGCCGATGTTTATACCATCTTTGTGTATACTGTTATTGACATTTATTGACATTTTTTTTTTTTTTTGAATAAATACTGTTTAAACTAAAAGAAACTAATACAAAAAAGGAAAGGAAGGTACCTCTGAAAGTCTTATTCAAAGAACTTCGCCACTAAAAGCCAGGAAATGATTTAGTACAACATTTGCCCCGTAATGAATTTTCACGCACGATGATGAATGAAAGGTTTTTTCACGCACATTTCGTATGATGTTTTCATATCACGCCATTAACTCCATGCAATGAAAACACTCTAGAATGGTACCATGCAATTAACACCAAGCAATGAAAACACTTTAGAACTGCACGTGGGAGAGCACGTGAGGATGTGTTTATCTAGAGATGTTCACTCAATTATTACTGATATCTCTCAATGTCATAGATATTGTCATCCAAACAATGTAATGATATTCACGTCATTGCAAAATAAACTCATCGTGTTGTGATTTATAATCAGTAGCATCACTGAACTGTTTCTCATCTTCCCAACGAAAAGGGGGAAGGCTATCCGAAAGTTCATTCGTTATTTTGATATTAGCATTACGAGTACAAACAAGAAAAACACAGTGTCAAAGAATCAAACATGGACCACTATCAAAATGAAAATCAGGTAAGAGCTATCAACATATACAGTAATGCTTCCATCAACTCTGGCTGGTTTAACTTATCATGGATTACAGCTTGGCAACTTCCACAACAAAGTTTATGTCCTCCCAAAAGGAGCTCGTTTCTATGAGATATAATTCAGGCTTTGTTTTGGGCACTAGAATTATTTTAGTTATTTAATTTATTTATATATTAAAAGTGTCGTTTTGTGGTCGAGGTTCGTAGACTGAATGGTGTGTTTTGGCAGCTTCCAAAAAATCGATAAAAAATGCGAAATTTGTTTTACGGTGAAATTATGTTAACATAAATGTCTATTTTCTCGAGTTAAACTGCGCTGTCACAGCATATCTGATATAACCTAACAAACTTTATTACTCATTAGTCAGCATCCTTGTTACCAACTTATATCAGATTTAATGATAAAACTGACTTTTTATCGCAACAATCCGCAGTAAAATGGAACGCTGTAGCCACCATTGAAATCTTAGTCAGAACATTTGGCCGAAAACAGTTTTGCATTACATCTTGTTTCGGTTTATTATGTTATTGAAGGCATTTTCAGTATTTTTGCGGTTGTGGTAAAAATTATAGATTCGACAAAATTTTTCATTTTGTGTCAAGAGTAAATGTCAAGAGTAAATGATATGTTATGGAAATTATGACTGAATTACCCTATTCATTCTCCACCCCTTAATTCACCCACTCAAAGTATCACGTTGCAAATATTGATTGGTCTACCCCATACTAATAATAATAACACGTTGGCCAGCCGCTGATTTGTCGCGGTTCTCGGACGAGAAGGCCTTGGTTACCCCTGAACTCCCAACTGCCTCCCTGTTTCCACGCTTCTCCTATCCTCCCAACATTCGGAGACGAACTGCTTGATGACATCCCTTGCCCCATTCTTCCCAATCTCTCCGATTAGCACATTAACCCTCTCCTTTGAGTCTCCCCCTAACCAAATGTCCTTCATTCTCCCATCCCACTTCCACATTATACTCCAAGTGAAGCTCATTCTTTTAGACTGATACTTTGGGCATTCTAGAAGGAAGTGTTCCAGGGTCTCCACCATGCCCAAGTTACACATCTGGCACTCCCTTTCACCGTCTTACTCAACTCAGAAGCCATCCTATATACAGAAAGTATGAGTATCATGTTCCTGTTGCGACAAAGCGGTCTCTCCGATTGAAAGGGTTAAGTATCATGTAAGTGTCGGAATAACCATATCACAATGGCCACAAGAAATGTCATAGTAAGACTACAGGAACCAGTTTTAGGGATTTCCGACATGAATGTATATAAAGTTGACGATTTGCAGGAAAAAATTGGAGAGGGAGGAGGCCACCTCTATCGCACCCCTAACACTCATATAGATTCGGAAATAATAATATTGGTATATTTGCATCCTACTATATCCAAAATAAATAAAATATAATTTATCATCAAATTATGATAAAGTTAATGCGATTTCAATCTTATCTTTCTGAATGGTTTATTATTTTTCCTTCCGATTGTTTACCAGTCATGGAGGATTAACTTTCTGGTTCCATCCATTCCCTTACATAACGTCTTTCCTGATTATCATTTAAAAGTGAGATTATTTATTTCTCACCTTTCATAACTATTAACTATAAATATTTTTTATTGTTTCAGGATCAGTTCAGACAAAAGGCAATTTCTCTGAAGAATGATATCGCTATGGATCGACTCCAGTTGAAAGGAATTCTTAATAGTCACGGTGTGGATGTTGCATCCCCAATAAAATTAATCGGCTCCGAGAGTACAAAAATTACAAATATGGATTTCAACCTATTACAAGACAAGTGTGACGTTGCTAATAGGCAACAGTCATTCGCTATAGAAAGTTGTGTCTCGCCAGATCCTTCGTCAACCCGCTTACCTTCAAAGAGGCGTTATTTCAGAACACCTATAGCATCATCTACCGTACTTCAGCCAGGCAGATCGTGGGCATCATCAATGGGAAGCAAAACCCGTTCCTCGGCATCCAACTTGGGGTTTGATACATTTTCAACTATTGCTTGCAGAACGAACATTACCGTCAGCGAATTAGAACCCACTTTAAGTTTAAGGGAAGACAGTTATGAATATTCAAACTGCGAAATCGTCGAACATCATAAGATTCATAACACACAAACGGTCAATATGGAGCAAGCAAACAAAAACGAAGGTTCTATTAAAACAACAGAAGATATTTATGTGGATGGAAGTGTTCAGTTTTGGTCCATGTGTGATTCTCAACCAAAACAAATGAAACGTAGTAAAACAAGAAAACCAGTTAAAACCAAACCTATATCATCTACGTCCTCGCGAAAGGCTAACGTTACAGCAATATCATGCAATAGTTCAGTTGGATGTAAAATCGGATGTTGTGGAACAAGTAAAGTCAACAAGAAAAATGTTCTGAAGAAACTGAAAATGTTTTATAAGAAAATTCACAGCAACGGTTCAAAAGAAGTGAAAACATTGGCTATTTTATGAATATGATAAACAGCCAGGATGGGATTTTTTTTAACAAATTTCCTTATTTCAGTGGAATTGATATCCAAAATGCCGAACTTTTATTTTTATAAATTTGCAGAAAAATTGTCTCCATGCAAAGTTGTGGTTTTAAAGTATCTATCAACCAAAATATCACATTACGTACATTTATGGTTTTGAAGGCGCATAAAGTTCATCCAATTGCAACTTCTCTAGTAACGTACCATTCTCATCCCTGCTAGAACATCCTTGTTTTAGAATTTTGTGCTATTTTTTTAACGTTTGTTATCTATTAGTGCTAAATGACATTGCAAGTACTGTTGACTTTCATGTTTCAGTGTGCCCATATGTGGAAAATAATTTAAACCCCCTCCCCACCACCACACACACACAAGTCCTCAAATCTCATAGAATCCACTTTGTAAAGTAGCGCTTAATATTTCATAAATTATAAGCTCAATGTTCAGATCTGCAGCATTAAGGAAAATGTGTAAGTAACATTAAAATGCAGTTTCAAAAATATTGCTGATCTTAGTAAATATGCTCACTCTCAATGGAAGCCATTTTACGGGCTATTCAGTTCTTAAAATTCACACTATTACTCCCTAGCCGTTACACTGTTGACACTCCTTCACTGTCTGGACCAAAATCTCTTTTAAACAAATGTACAAATGTTGGAAAGTTGTGGCAAAATAATCCAGTCCTTATCAGTTCTGGCGAAAGGTACTTGATACCGGCGAAAACAATACCTATTAATTAATTTAAGTAAACTTTATGACGAGTTTATATTTAAAATTGTTTATTAATCTGTTTATTTGTTAATGACTGTTTGAGTCTTTGCATTGTATGATGTTGTTATGTTTATTTTATGAAAAAAGTGCTATAATCTGTATATAATCAAATTGTATAAACTAACATTGTATATATAAATTTATAACTAGTATAGAAACTGTAAATAAATGATTTATACGTAGAATAATTGTTCAGAACTTAATATAACCATATTTCTGATATGCGCGATCGATCTCTCTTGAGCACTTCTTTTCTCAACAGGACTCATACTGCATCAAATTTGAAAAACAAAAATGGGTACTATGGGAATTTGAGGTACACCAAACAGTATTTTCAACGTTCAGACCATAGGCTTCACGTTAAAAATATTAATTAATCTTATAACAATACAGTTTGGAAGGATGCAGATTTATCGCGGCCCCCGGGAGAGGGGTTCTCCGTTTACCCTGTGCCACAAAATGGCTCTTGTTCCAATCCTCACGGATGGCTCTTGCTCGCAGCTCCCGGGAACGGACTGTTTGATAATATCACGAACCCCATTCTCCCCAATTTCTCCGATAAGCATACTCCCCTCTGTGTCACTCAATACCCATATATGCTTCAATCTTCCATTCTAATTCACAATTATATGGTTACACCTCAGTTTCACATTTGGAACTCTTTTTTCGGTGTCATTCCCTTTTCCCCTTAAACTCTAGTGACCGCGACCTCGTTTTAACAGTGGTGCCCCTCCCCCCTCTTACCCTACGGTGCCACCGAGAAGACCTTAACATCCACAGTTTAGAACCTAAACTGTAAACTGTTAAATGTGAATCCTCAATTTTAGATATTTGGGCTTTTGCAGATGAACAGTGTAAGATATCTAGAACCCTGGATTTCAGGAATCGTCGTTATTCATATCACCTGATCAGGGTGAAGGGTTGCCATCTATATCAAACACGGTATCCCTTTTCGCCACACACCTGGCCTTGACACGATGGACACTTAGAGTCTATGAGTATGAGTATTTACAAATGGGCGTTGGTCCATTCTACTTGCGCTCACCCATCAATCATTCAGATACGTAGGATACCATATCAATTTCAACTGAAAAAGCCCGAGATACGTCAATTTCGTACTTTATTATTACAAGTGACATCAGCGACAGTCAAATGGCCTCAATAAATGTTTTTCTTAAAACCATTTATTGAGGAGGCTATTTGACTGTCGTTGCTGTCAGTAACACAGTGAATGTGAACGAGTGTAAGGTCCTAGGCCCAATATTTCCAAATATGATTGCTATCTCTCTCCGATTTCTGTTAAAACCGAATTTATAAAATCGTCCCCTCTTACTTCCCAGAGAGGCAAGTTGATGTACGCGCAGTGCAAACTACGAGGCATTTAATGCAGCCGGCTGGTTCGATGAGTGTTCGCGTAGTTTCTTCTATCTTTCCTACTCCAGCAGCATATGTTGTCGTCAAACGTCGGAGAAGGAGAAACTTTCAGTTACTTCATTTTCCTATTTTTTTTCGCACCCGCAAAAGGCGATGTTCCGGATGAAGTAATTGTTTAGATTACAAATTAGTTTACGATTTGAATAAAGATGGAATGACCTTGACCTTTATATTGTTTATATGTCCAATGAAGTCGTTAATAGTTGCATATTTCATTTCACATTGTGTTTTGTCGGTATGAGTAGGGTCTTATAGGAACGGACAAGTTATTGTGATGAATTGACGGGGCTTCTACCAGTACTAGGTGGTGGGAGCGAGCGTAATTCGCGGATCATTTGGACCAACGAAGAATTGGAGGAGTATTGTAAGGAACTTTTGTAGACAATTGGGGATCATTTTGGGGCAGAAAGGACCTATATGGAAGGGATGGTCTCCATCTTAGCCCAAGGGGTACAGAGGTTTTAGGAAGAAATATGTTGCAGGTGGTGGAGACTTTTTTGGTATTGGGAGGTGAGGGGGAATCAGTGAAGGGGGGAATGAACACGGGAAATGTGTCACCAACCATAGCTGTAAAAAATGGGACAAGGGGGATAAGAAAAAGGGACCAAAAATCCAAATCAATAGGAATAGCTCCCAAGGAAAGCACAGATACACAAAACAGGATATACAAACATACAGGGACTAGATAATAATGGGACCAGTAGGCGGAAGCCAACGTACTTTGATACCCTGGAAGTGGGTTATAGCAACATCCAGGGTCTCCACCGGAAAGTAAGTGAAATTGCTACGTTGATCGAGGCAGAGGAGTTGGACCTCATGGCCTTAAGCGAAACGAGGGTAAGACACGAGGAATGGGTAGACCAAGTAAGGGGGTACTTATGGGTAGGGTGTAGGGCGAGCGGAAGGCCAGAAAAAAGGGGAGGGGTAGGCATGTACATTAAAGAGGATTTAAAACCGTCGCTGGTCACAGACCTGGAAAACATCAGCACCCCGGCTGAGGTATCGAAAGAAATTGGATGAGTAAGGATCAGTCTGAAAAACAAATGTGTTGCCATTGGGTTGTATATTGTGCGGTGGAGGGGAGCAAACCCGAATGGAATGATTCGATATACTCAACACTAAGATCCAATAATACCGAACTACAAAACAAGGGGCTGGGTATAATTCTGATGGGTGACTTTAATGGCCACATAGGAAAAAATGAAGAAAGAATAGAGGGTGGGGACAAAAATGTCAACAGGAATGGAAGGAAGCTGTTGAACTTCACAAACGAGCTCGGTCTGAAGATTCTGAACTGGGACGCGAGGTGTAAGGGGAAATGGACCTGGGAGAGGAACGACAGAAAATCAATAATGACTACATTCTCACAGATATTAATTTATGGAGGGAGGTGACAGGAGTAGAAGTGGATGATGCGGGTAAAATGGAGGTGGATAGTGATCACAACTTGATTACAGTGACGAAAAAAAATCTAGTAAAAAGCAGAGGAAGCTTTAAGGAGATTTGGGAACTCAAAAAGGAAGCTGACTGGGCGAAGTTCAATAAAAAAAACTGAAACCAAAGCTTGCAACCGTACCCAAGAGGGGCAGTGTTCATAAGATGACAGACGCCATTGTTGCGAGTCTGGTGGAGGCAGGGAAGGAAAGTGTAGGAAAGATCAGGGTGCCAACACGTGAACTTGGGTACAGAGTGAATGAAGAGCTGAAAATGGCCATAAACTACTTTAGTAACGTACCATTCTCATCCCTGCTAGAACACCTTTGTTATTGAATTTTTGTGCTATTTTTATAAGTTTTTATCTATAATTGCTAAACGACATTGCAAGTACTGTTGACTTTCATGATTCAGTGTGTCCATATGTGGAAAAGAATTTCCCCCCCCCCCCCCCCCACCCCACACACACACACACAAATCTCAAATCTCATAGAATCCACATTGTAAAGTAGCGCTTATTATTTCATAAATTATAAGCTCAGTGTTCAGATCTGTAGCATTAAGGAAAATGTGTAAGTAACATTAAAATGCAGTTTCAAAATATTACTGATCTAAGTAAATATGGTCACTCTCAATGCAAGCCATTTTACGGGCAATTCAGTTCTATAAATTCATACTATTACTCCCTAGCCGTTACACTTTTGGCACTCCTTTTTTTTTTTTTTAAACAATATTTTTATTTCCTCAATGAAATGGGGTTTGGCGAACAGGCAATGCCTATATTAACGCCGTACCCTACAAAGAAATACAATACAATACAATACAATGGTGCAGGTGCAACTGTACATAAAACAGAAACTGATCCAATGAAGTGGAAAGAAAGAGAAAGTACCATACTATATCCCACCATTTACTTTAAATAATTTACCTATCTATTGGGTGTGGAGGCAATCTACTTTCATTTATATGATAGGCCCACTAAAATCTCTCTCACCCAATACAGCAAAGGTCATTGTCAGGGTTCTTTTCCACTGGAAATAAACCAGTCACTGGAATCTCATCGTTTCCCTAATATATTCTTGAACCGCACTAAATATACTGGCGTTTTCCAAGGCAGTTTTCTCCGTATCCCCATATAGCATAAGAGTGATATTAGTGGCGTGGCCCAATTTTATTAGAAGCGAATTTCTTTGTTCTGCATATAGAGGACACATTAATAAATAGTGTTCAGTGTCTTCATATACATGACCGCAGCCACAAGATGCATTATCACTTATAAACCTATCAAATTCATGTCCGTTTAAATCACTACAATTTAACCGCAGCTTCGTGTGAACAATTTGTTCCTTTCTGCCACCCACATAATAAAACCCAGGGACGACATTGTCGTTAATTGCAAGTTTCTTCTTAAAATGATCTACGGAAGTACAGTTCTGCAGATCTGCGCTTAAGCCATTCCAAAGTTTTACCACTGATGGCAGAAACGAGTTAGAAAACCTGTTCGTGTTACATTTAATTTCCCTTAACAAGCTCGAAGATCTTAGCGAGTAATAAGTCAATTCTGATACAGGTTGCGGAATGAGCAGCCTAATGTAGTTTGGGACGCTTGTGAACATAATCTTATACAACGCTACTAATTTGTGGCGTCGCCTACGCTCTTTCAGTGGTATGAAACCAGATTCTCTATAGATAAGTTGATGACTTGTCCCCCTAGTGACCCCTATTATGGTTCGTAGAGCATCCAAGTGTAAATTTTCTAGGAGTGTTGATTTAGTCTCCGTGCAACCATCCCATATAACATCGGCATAATCAAACAGCGGGAGAATGAAGTATTGATATAGAGTTTCCAATGCTTGTCTGGACAATCTGTATTTTAGGCTTCTAAGACAGTTTATCATAGGGCTGACTTTACGTATAAGACTCTCTATGTGTGAATCCCATTGTCCTGTTTTTGAAAAGATCAACCCAAGATGTTTATGAGTGTCCGTCTCTTCTATTTGCTGACCTAGGAGGTAAAGATGGGGGCACTCCTTCACTGTCTGCACCAAAAATCTCTTTACGACAAATGTAGAAATGTTGGAAAATTGTGGCAAAATAAAGGTACTTGATACCGGCGAAAACAAAATCTATTAATTAATTTAAGTAAACGTTATGACGTGTTTAGATTCAAAATTGTTTATTAATCTGCTTATTTGTTAATGACTGTTTGAGTCTTTGCATTGCATGATGTTGTTATGTTTATTTTTTTAAAAGTGCTATAATCTGTATATATAATCAAATTGTAAAAACTAACATTGTATATATGAATTTATAACTAGTATAGAAACTGTAAATAAATGATTTATACATAGAATTATTGTTCAGAATTTAATATAACCATATTTCTGATATGCACGATCGATCTCTCCTGAGCACTTTTTTTTCTCAACATTACTCATACTACGTCCGAATTGAAAAAGAAAAATGGGTACTCTGGGAATTTGAGGTACACCAAACGATATTTTCAACGTCCAGACCATAGGCTCCACGTTACAAATATTAATTAATCTTATAACAAAACAGTTTGGCATGATGCTGATTGATCGCGACCCCAGGAGAGGGGTTATTCGTTAAGCCTGTGCCTCAAAATGGCCCTTATTCCAATCGTCACGGATGTGCTCTCTTCCCAGCTCCCGGGAACGGACTGTTTGATAATATCACGAACCCCATTCTCCCCAATCTCTCCGATAAGCATATTCCCCTCTGTGTCACTCAATACCCATATATGCTTCAATCTTCCATTCTAATTCACAGTTATATGGTTACACCTCAATTTCACATTTGGAGCTCTTTTTTCAGTGTCATTTCCTTTTTCCCTTAAACTCTAGCGACCGAGACCTCGTTTTAACAGCGGTGCCACCCCCCCCCCCCAACCCCCTCTTACCCTACAGTGCCACCGAGAAGAACTTCTTGGCCACCTTAACATCCATAGTTTAGAACCTAAACTGTAAACTGTTAAATGTGAATCCTCAATTTTAGATATTTGGGCTTTTGCAGATGAACAGCATAAGATATCTTGATCCCTGGGTTTCAGAAGTCGTTTTATTCATAGCGCCTGGTCCAGGTGAAGGGTTGCCATCTATATCAAACACGATATCCCTTTTCGACACAGACCCGGCCTTGACACGATGAACACTGAGTGTCTATGTGTATGAGTATTTATAAATGGGCGTTGGTCCATTCTCCGTGCGCTCACCCATCAAACCTTCAGATACGTAGGATACCATATCAACTTCAATTGAAAAAGCCCGAGATACGTCAATTTCGTACTTTATTATTACAGGCGACTTCAGCGACAGTCAAATGGCCTCAAATTCTTTTCTTCAAAACATTTATTGAGGAGGCTGTTTGACTGTCGTCCAATGGGAATTGGGAAAAGCAGTGAAAAATAGTGCCAGATGTGTAATTTGGGCGTGGTGGAAACTCTAAAACACTTTCTTCTAGAATACCCAAAATACCAGTCTAAAAGAATAAGATTCACTGGGAGTATAATGAGCAAGTGGGATGGGACAATAAAGGACATGTGGTTAGTGGGAGACTTAAAGGAGAGGATTAATATGCTAATAGGAGAGATTGGGAAGAATGGGGCAAGGGATGTCATCAGTTCGACTCCGAGTGTTGGGGGAGGGGAGAAAGAGCGCAAAATGGCTAACTTGGTGACTGAAACAAATATAAAAATGAATGAATAAGCAACAAAATCCCAAATGATGCAACACAAAAAAAGAAACTAATACAAAAAAGGAAAGGAAGGTACCTCTGAAAGTCTTATTCAAAGAACTTCGCCACTAAAAGCCAGGAAATGATTTAGTACAACATTTGCCCCGTAATGAATTTTCACGCACGATGATGAATGAAAGGTTTTTTCACGCACATTTCGTATGATGTTTTCATATCACGCCATTAACTCCATGCAATGGAAACACTCTAGAATGGCACCATGCAATTAACACCAAGCAATGAAAACACTTTAGAACTGCACGTGGGAGAGCACGTGAGGCTGTGTTTATCTAGAAATGTTCACTCAATTATTACTGATATCTCTCAATGTCATAGATATTGTCATCCAAACAATGTAATGATATTCACGTCATTGCAAAATAAACTCATCGTGTTGTGATTTGTAATCAGTAGCATCACTGAACTGTTTCTCATCTTCCCAACGAAAAGGGGGAAGGCTATCCGAAAGTTCATTCGTTATTTTGATATTAGCATTACGAGTACAAACAAGAAAAACACAGTGTCAAAGAATCAAACATGGACCACTATCAAAATGAAAATCAGGTAAGAGCTATCAACATATACAGTAATGCTTCCATCAACTCTGGCTGGTTTAACTTATCATGGATTACAGCTTGGCAACTTCCACAACAAAGTTTATGTCCTCTCAAAAGGAGCTCGTTTCTATGAGATATAATTCAGGCTTTGTTTTGGGCACTAGAATTATTTTAGTTATTTAATTTATTTATATATTAAAAGTGTCGTTTTGTGGTCGAGGTTCGTAGACTGAATGGTGTGTTTTGGCAGCTTCCAAAAATCGATAAAAAATGCGAAATTTGTTTTACGGTGAAATTATGTTAACATAAATGTCAGTTTTCTCGAGTTAAACTGCGCTGTCGCAACATATCTGATATAACCTAACAAATTTTATTACTCATTAGACAGCATCCTTCTTAGCAACTTATATCAGATTCAATGATAAAACTGACTTTTTATCGCAACAATCCGCAGTAAAATGGAACGCTGTAGCCACCATTGAAATCTTAGAAACTTTGTCCGAAAACAGTTTTGCATTACATCTTGTTTCGGTTTATTATGTAATTGAAGGCATTTTCAGTATTTTTGCGGTTGTGGTAAAAATTATAGATTCGACAATTTTTTTCATTTTGTGTCAAGAGTAAATGTCAAGAGTAAATGATATGTTATGGAAATTATGACTGAATTACCCTATTCATTCTCCACCCCTTAATTCACCCACTCAAAGCATCACGTTGCAAATATTGATTCGTCTACCCCATACTGATAATAATAACACTTTGGCCAGCCGCTGATTTGTCGCGGTTCTCGGACGAGAAGGCCTTGGTTACCCCTGAACTCCCAACTGCCTCCCTGTTCCCACGCTTCTCCTCTCCTCCCAACATTCGGAGACGAACTGCTTGATGACATCCCTTGCCCCATTCTTCCCAATCTCTCCGATTAGCACATTAACCCTCTCCTTTGAGTCTCCCCCTAACCAAATGTCCTTCATCCTCCCATCCCACTTCCCCATTATACTCCCAGTGAATCTCATTTTTTTAGACTGATACTTTGGGCATTCTAGAAGGAAGTGTTCCAGGGTCTCCACCATGCCCAAGTTACACATCTGGCACTCCCTTTCACCGTCTTACTCTAACTCAGAAGCCATCCTATATACTGAAAGTATGAGTATCATGTTCCTGTTCCGACAAAGCGGTCTCTCCGATTGAAAGGGTTAAGTATCATGAAAGTGCCGGAATAACCATATCACAATGGCCGCAAGAAATGTCATAGTAAGCCTATAGGAACCAGTTTTAGGGATTTCCGACATGAATGTATATAAAGTTGACGATTTGCAGGAAAAAATTGGAGAGGGAGGAGGCCACATCTATCGCACCCCTAACACTCATATATCTTCGGAAATAATAATATTGGTATATTTGCATCCTACTATATCCAAAATAAATAAAATATAATTTATCATCAAATTATGATAAAGTTAATGCGATTTCAATCTTATCTTTCTGAATGGTTTATTATTTTTCCTTCCGATTGTTTACCAGTCATGGAGGATTAACTTTCTGGTTCCACCCATTCCCTTACATAACGTCTTTCCTGATTATCATTTAAAAGTGAGATTATTTATTTCTCACCTTTCATAACTATTAACTATAAATAAATTTATTGTTTCAGGATCAGTTCAGACAAAAGGCAATTTCTCTGAAGAATGATATCGCTATGGTTCGACTCCAGTTGAAAGGAATTCTTAATAGTCACGGTGTGGATGTTGCATCCCCAATAAAATTAATCGGCTCCGAGAGTACAAAAATTACAAATATGGATTTCAACCTATTACAAGACAAGGGTGACGTTGCTAATAGGCAACAGTCATTCGCTATAGAAAGTTGTGTCTCGCAAGATCCTTCGTCAACCCGCTTACCTTCAAAGAGGCGTTATTTCAGAACACCTATAGCATCATCTACCGTACTTCAGCCAGGCAGATCGTGGGCATCATCAATGGGAAGCAAAACCCGTTCCTCGGCATCCAACTTGGGGTTTGATACATTTTCAACTATTGCTTGCAGAACGAACATTACCGTCAGCGAATTAGAACCCACTTTAAGTTTAAGGGAAGACAGTTATGAATATTCAAACTGCGAAATCGTCGAACATCATAAGATTCATAACACACAAACGGTCAATATGGAGCAAGCAAACAAAAACGAAGGTTCTATTAAAACAACAGAAGATATTTATGTGGATGGAAGTGTTCAGTTTTGGTCCATGTGTGATTCTCAACCAAAACAAATGAAACGTAGTAAAACAAGAAAACCAGTTAAAACCAAACCTATATCATCTACGTCCTCGCGAAAGGCTAACGTTACAGCAATATCATGCAATAGTTCAGTTGGATGTAAAATCGGATGTTGTGGAACAAGTAAAGTCAACAAGAAAAATGTTCTGAAGAAACTTATAAGAAAATTCACAGCAACGGTTCAAAAGAAGTGAAAACATTGGCTATTTTATGAATATGATAAACAGCCAGGATGGGATTTTTTTTAACAAATTTCCTTATTTCAGTGGAATTGATATCCAAAATGCCGAACTTTTATTTTTATAAATTTGCAGAAAAATTGTCTCCATGCAAAGTTGTGGTTTTAAAGTATCTATCAACCAAAATATCACATTACGTACATTTATGGTTTTGAAGGAGCATAAAGTTCATCCAATTTCAACTTCTCTAATAACGTACCATTCTCATCCCTGCTAGAACATCCTTGTTTTAGAATTTTGTGCTATTTTTTTAACGTTTGTTATCTATTAGTGCTAAATGACATTGCAAGTACTGTTGACTTTCATGTTTCAGTGTGCCCATATGTGGAAAATAATTTAAACCCCCTCCCCACCACCACACACACACAAGTCCTCAAATCTCATAGAATCCACTTTGTAAAGTAGCGCTTAATATTTCATAAATTATAAGCTCAATGTTCAGATCTGCAGCATTAAGGAAAATGTGTAAGTAACATTAAAATGCAGTTTCAAAAATATTGCTGATCTAAGTAAATATGCTCACTCTCATTGGAAGCCATTTTACGGGCTATTCAGTTCTTAAAATTCACACTATTACTCCCTAGCCGTTACACTGTTGACACTCCTTCACTGTCTGCACCAAAATCTCTTTAAGACAAATGTACAAATGTTGGAAAGTTGTGGTAAAATAATCCAGTCCTTATCAGTTCTGGCGAAAGGTACTTGATACCGGCGAAAACAATACCTATTAATTAATTTAAGTAAACTTTATGACGAGTTTATATTTAAAATTGTTTATTAATCTGTTTATTTGTTAATGACTGTTTGAGTCTTTGCATTGTATGATGTTGTTATGTTTATTTTATGAAAAAAAGTGCTATAATCTGTATATAATCAAATTGTATAAACTAACATTGTATATATAAATTTATAACTAGTATAGAAACTGTAAATAAATGATTTATACATAGAATAATTGTTCAGAACTTAATATAACCATATTTCTGATATGCGCGATCGATCTCTCTTGAGCACTTCTTTTCTCAACAGGACTCATACTGCATCAAATTTGAAAAAGAAAAATGGGTACTCTGGGAATTTGAGGTACACCAAACGGTATTTTCAACGTTCAGACCATAGGCTTCACGTTAAAAATATTAATTAATCTTATAACAATACAGTTTGGAAGGATGCAGATTTATCGCGGCCCCCGGGAGAGGGGTTCTCCGTTTACCCTGTGCCACAAAATGGCTCTTGTTCCAATCCTCACGGATGGCTCTTGCTCGCAGCTCCCGGGAACGGACTGTTTGATAATATCCCGAACCCCATTCTCCCCAATCTCTCCGATAAGCATTTCCCCATCTGTGTCACCCAAATACCCATATATGCTTCAATCTTCCATTCTAATTCACAATTATATGGTTACACCTCAGTTTCACATTTGGAACTCTTTTTTCGGTGTCATTCCCTTTTCCCTTAAACTCTAGTGACCGCGACCTCGTTTTAACAGCGGTGCCACCACCCCCCCCCCCCCCCCCCCCACGGTGCCAGCGAGAAGAACTTAACATCCACAGTTTAGAACCTAAACTGTAAACTGTTAAATGTGAATCCTCAATTTTAGATATTTGGGCTTTTGCAGATGAACAGTACTGGACAGTACATTGATCATATCTGCTCTAAAGCCTGGTCCCGCTTAGACCAAATGAGGAAGCAGAAATTTAGTTTAAACAGTATTTATTTCAAAAGAATTCCCATGGTAATACATAGCTTACATTATCATTGGGTGTGGATTCGACAGTAAGCTGTTAGCTTATCTGTGGTCGTTTCCACTCATAGTAAGTTTAACAGGTAGCAAACGAGAAGACAGTGAGACCAATTCCTTCTATCAAGAACGTGTACAATAAGATACCTGTTGACACAAATAATTCGTTAATAAAGAAAAATAGAAAATACTATAAAAAGATACAAATTGGTTAGATTTCCCAAACTGATATAGAGTAAGAAGATAGAAGTACAGTTCTTAGGAAGAGAAAGAGTAAGAGCGCCTAGTCCGAACCGAACCACCTCCATGTTTGTATCTTGATACTGTAACAAGCGAATTCTAAATTTTAACGTTATTGGACTATCATAAGAACATATACTCTAGTGAGGGAAATGACCGAGAGTTAGTTTATCGTGGTACAATAATTCTGAGCATATTTTGGTGGATTTTCACAGTTAAACAATAGTAGCATAAACAGATTTCGGCGCCCGGATACCAAAGCGTTCCATGTCCCAGTGGTACATACAACACTTTACTCTCCGGTGATGAATTATACTTTCATCGATCATTAGCGACAATCTTCGGGGACGGACCATGTATTATTCCCAGATGCGAGATGCACTTTATTGCTTTATGCTTGCAAGTGGGAGTACAAACATAGAGACGGTCAGATAATTCCAGTTAGCCCATGTCGGGCTTGCACTTGAGTTGTTGTTAGTTCAAGGCACAGTTGGAAGATAGGAAGTAATCTCCACCAGTCAACAGTGGCCTCCGCCCGGTCACGGTGATGTGGTATAGGTGTGATGTGTCCTAGCACCAAGACATTACATATATTCATAGGGTTATAATAGTAGCACCACACTAACTATTCACTATGATCTGAGGGTCACCCAAAGTGGTTAACTAAATCTCGCAGAACTAAGAATGTACTTATGAACTGTTTTAAAAACTAAATAGTTTTCGTCATGAGTATAAAATTCGGAACCATACAGTAATGTATCGCAGTCAGTTTGACTGGGAAGTATCCCTAGGGTCTCACTTCGTATACGGTCATAATTAGGGCATTTTAATAAAAAGTGTTCTGTTGTCTCTCGTTCACCGCATGAGCAATTCGGTGACTCTGCCAGGTGGTTAACAAAAAGATGCTCATTGAGATGACTACATCGAAGTCGTAACCTGCAGTGGTATACTTGAGCTTTACGGGACATTGATTTGACAAAGTAGGCTGGGGGACGAACAAGGTTATGGTTTAAGTATTTTCGAAATTCTGTGAGAGAGCAATTTTGTCTAACGTTAGGTGGAATTTCGTTCCATGAATTCGTTGTGGATGGGATAAAAGATCTTTGGTAGCACGCGGTCCGGCAATAAGGAACTCGTAGGTTAGTTGCGGTTCGAAGTTCGAAATTCTGGGTTATCGAAATAGGGGGTGGGACTAAACAGGAAATATATGGCGGGGAAATGTTATGGTACATTTTGAAGAACTGTATTAATTTGTGCTTCTGCCTTCTTGCTTGTAACGTCTCCCACCCAGTTTCGACATAGAGTGATGCCTTGCTCGCACTTAAAGTTGCACCCGTGACAATTCGAGCACTCGCAATTTGGATTCGTTCAAGAGTTGTCATATTTGTTTCGTTGCAGTTATCCCAAACCGTGTCTGCATATTCCAACAAAGGCCTAACAAAAGCAAAGTATATCTTCTCGAGAATTTTCCGGTCTAAGATAAATTTATTTCGTCTCATAAGATCCAGACGTGACCATGCTTTTGAAGAAATATGTTTTATGTGGTCATCCCACGAACAGTTTGAATTGAGAATGACACCCAAATGCTTGTGCTGCGTTACTTCTTTAATGGGAACATTTGCCATTACAAGGGGTGTCTGCTGTGCGGGATCTGTTCGGCGTGAAATTATCATAGTTTCGGTTTTAATGGGATTGAATTCTACCAACCACGTATGTGCCCAGTTTTCGATTGTAGTAAGATCATTGTTCAAAATAACAGCAGCCTGGTCAGGGTTTTCAATTATTAAATATAAGGTTGTGTCGTCTGCAAAAAGACGGATACTGCTGGTTAGACCTAGGGTTATATCGTTAATATAAATAAGAAACAACAGTGGGCCAAGAATAGATCCTTGGGGAACCCCCGACGTCACAGGTTTCCAAGAGGACTCCTCGGAGTTGACCACCACTCTTTGCATCCGATCACAAAGATATGATGCAAAGAAGTCGAGAAGTTCGCCGGTTACTCCAATTTGTTCAAGTTTGAAGATTAGACCTTTGTGCCAGACTTTGTCAAAAGCTTTACTGACGTCGCAAAATACCACCCTCACATCTTTACCTTCATCAAGTGCACGGCTAAATGTGTCATAGATATCCGTAAGCTGCAGTACAGTTGAGTCACATGGAGTAAACCCGGACTGAAATGGACTTAGTATTTTATTTTCGTCTAAAAAGGACCACAGTTTTTTGAAGATACACCGTTCGAACACTTTTCCGAGACAGCTCAGCAATGAGATCGGTCGATAGTTTGATAAAAGATTTGCAGGGTCTTTTTTAGGAACCGGTATCACGTTTGCCTTCTTCCACAGTTCAGGAAATTTGGGGTGGCTCAATGAGATATTGAAAAGGGTGGCGAGAGGCTGGGCTAGGGATGTGGAACACTCTTTAAGAAGACGCGGACTGATTAGGTCCGGACCTGTTGCCTTCGATACTTTCAGTAACTTCAGTGCGGAGCGCACATCATGTTGGTCAAGTTTTATAGTTCTGAGTTTTGGACTTTCTGGAAATGGCATCGATGGAAGGCACGCGTGACTATCGTCAATAGTTGATATGCTACAAAAATAATCGTTAAACGCTTCCGCCTTGTCTTTGTCAGAACAAATTATCCTATCTCGGTAATTAATATTCGGAATTTCGGTTTTCCTGTTCCCTAAAAACATCTTGAGGGTCTTCCACCACAGGGAAGAATTAGTATGAGGGCTATCTAGAGTGGCCTGCATTCTGTTATAGTAATTGTTTTTTGCATTTCTTATGGCTGAAACAACTTGATTTCTTTTGGAACGATATTTCTCCCAAGCCTCGGGTCGACCTTTCGACTTGGCAGTACGGTAAAGACGTTTTCGTTGGCGAATCAGATGCCGAACTTCGTTGTGCATCCACTTTGGGTCGTTTCTCCTAATTGTTGTGATTTTATTGGGAATAAACTTAGAAGCTAATTCAAGAACGGTGGAAGTAAACTTGTTAACCATATTATCTACGTTTGTATGTGAGAAAACGGTATCCCAGTCAGTGTTTACCAATGCATAATTCAACCCATTATAATCGCCCTCGTTATATAACCATACCCGACGTTTGAAACTCCTTACAGTCGTTTTCTTAAAGTCAACCGCGATACACACAGGACAGTGATACCTGGTTAAATCTGGTAAAAATGGATCAGCTATTTCAGTTGAAAGCACATTGATGGAATCGCTAACTGCAATCAGGTCGAGCAATGTCGCTGATGTCTCCGTGAAAAACGTTGGTTCAGATACAACCTGTTTAAGGTTAAAATAGTCAGCAACGTCACTAAATTTTCCCCTTCTCTGAGAGAGTAGATTATCGTTAAAATCACCAGTAATAATGAGGTCCGAGATTCCAGAGTCTTTCGCTTTCTCAATAGAGGCAGAGATCATTTCCCAGACTTCATTATCACTATTTGGAGGTCGGTAGAAGATACCAAGTAGAAACGAGCCACTGGGAGTGTATATTTCGACCCATAAGCATTCAAGCGCAGCCAGTCCGAGATCTGGTCTTTGTTTGAATGGTATGCCAATCTTAATGTAAACCGCAACACCGCCTCCCCTTGTTGGACGATCTTTCCGCAGTACCTCTTGAAACCCGTTTAGATGGATATCACTATTGTTATCGGAGGGTCCTAACCATGTTTCGGAAAAAGCACATATATCATATGCAGACATTTCACATTGCAATATATCGAGTTTAGGCCTTAGGCTTTGGATATTCAAGTGACAAATCCGCGTTCCTGTTGATGAAGTATTATCGATTGTACTAATCTCACTTGAAGGTCCAGGATTTACTTCAATATCACCGGAGAGAATTAACAACATTAAAGCACACGCAAACATAAGACATAATATTTGCAACATAGGGAGCGCAATCATAGTTAGACTGCGTAAGTAGTGTAATGACGCACCATCTGGTAAGGTCGCGTTTGGTGTATTAATTGTAATGTGGGACTTTAAGCCGGAATGTCGGGCCGAACACGCATATTTCAGGCGGCTATCAAGTCCATTATCCAAGTATTTTTGTGTTTTGGAGAGACCTTCTTTTAATGTTGATTCGACAAGCATCAGAGATAGCATTAGGGTTACTCCCATGCAACTGAACCGAAGTACAAGGTTAACAAGTATAAGGCATGACATATCTAGTCTGCGTTTTCCTGGTGCTCCGCTACGCGCACGAACAGTGAAGAGACCCACTCGCATTCTGTAAATATTTATGTCATCCATTACAGAAGACCGAAACTATAATAATCATCAATAGGAGTGGGTCACATGATACACTGTTGACATCAACCACATCACCCGACGGCCATGGTGACACCACTGTTTGCTTCGGTGCACATGAGGCTTCTGCAGACTTCTGTTGACAGTGAAAAGGCGCTATGTGAGAGAGACAGGAAGAAATAAAAGTGTATTGAGTGAGAACTGATAAAACTGAACATATTATAAAAACAAATAGAATGCTATTTATTGGCATCAATACTTTTGGGTGTAAGGCCCAGCAACCGTTTAGCATCAGTGCAGTAGACCTGTCGCTTATAGAATGCAAACACGGCCCAAACGGCGCATTTTGCATTATATTCGGTAGCATTAGCTCACTATGGACCCCAGCCACAACAGCAAATGATGGTGGTTCTTATCATTCATATTCGAAGGGGCATCTCAGGATTAGTCGAAGCAAGCTCACCTCCAAACTTACTTGTAACCCACATGCATGATGGGCTCAGGGGCACGAGTCATTAAGAGGTGGTAGGCCCTCTAGCAACCACGTATATATATATATACATAACACATATACATGCATACATATACATATATTTATTTGTACATATATGCATATACACACATACATACATACACACACATACACATATACACCCACATATGTATGTAAGCAGAAATTTAATCTCGATCGCAGCGTGCTTGAAAAAATATACTTTGCCTTCGTTAGGCCAATACTAGAATGAGTAAGGATCAGTCTGAAAAACAAATGTGTTGCCATTGGGTTGTATATTGTGCGGTGGAGGGGAGCAAACCCGAATGGAATGATTCGATATACTCAACACTAAGATCCAATAATACCGAACTACAAAACAAGGGGCTGGGTATAATTCTGATGGGTGACTTTAATGGCCACATAGGAAAAAATGAAGAAAGCATAGAGGGTGGGGACAAAAATGTCAACAGGAATGGAAGGAAGCTGTTGAACTTCACAAACGAGCTCGGTCTGAAGATTCTGAACTGGGACGCGAGGTGTAAGGGGAAATGGACCTGGGAGAGGAACGACAGAAAATCAATAATGACTACATTCTCACAGATATTAATTTATGGAGGGAGGTGACAGGAGTAGAAGTGGATGATGCGGGTAAAATGGAGGTGGATAGTGATCACAACTTGATTACAGTGACGAAAAAAAATCTAGTAAAAAGCAGAGGAAGCTTTAAGGAGATTTGGGAACTCAAAAAGGAAGCTGACTGGGCGAAGTTCAATAAAAAAAACTGAAACCAAAGCTTGCAACCGTACCCAAGAGGGGCAGTGTTCATAAGATGACAGACGCCATTGTTGCGAGTCTGGTGGAGGCAGGGAAGGAAAGTGTAAAGGAAAGTGTAGGAAAGATCAGGGTGCCAACACGTGAACTTGGGTACAGAGTGAATGAAGAGCTGAAATGGCCATAAACTACTTTAGTAACGTACCATTCTCATCCCTGCTAGAACACCTTTGTTATTGAATTTTTGTGCTATTTTTATAAGTTTTTATCTATAATTGCTAAACGACATTGCAAGTACTGTTGACTTTCATGATTCAGTGTGTCCATATGTGGAAAAGAATTCCCCCCCCCCCCCCCACCCCACACACACACACACAAATCTCAAATCTCATAGAATCCACATTGTAAAGTAGCGCTTATTATTTCATAAATTATAAGCTCAGTGTTCAGATCTGTAGCATTAAGGAAAATGTGTAAGTAACATTAAAATGCAGTTTCAAAATATTACTGATCTAAGTAAATATGGTCACTCTCAATGCAAGCCATTTTACGGGCAATTCAGTTCTATAAATTCATACTATTACTCCCTAGCCGTTACACTTTTGGCACTCCTTTTTTTTTTTTAAACAATATTTTTATTTCCTCAATGAAATGGGGTTTGGCGAACAGGCAATGCCTATATTAACGCCGTACCCTACAGAGAAATACAATACAATACAATACAATGGTGCAGGTGCAACTGTACATAAAACAGAAACTGATCCAATGAAGTGGAAAGAAAGAGAAAGTACCATACTATATCCCACCATTTACTTTAAATAATTTACCTATCTATTGGGTGTGGAGGCAATCTACTTTCATTTATATGATAGGCCCACTAAAATCTCTCTCACCCAATACAGCAAAGGTCATTGTCAGGGTTCTTTTCCACTGGAAATAAACCAGTCACTGGAATCTCATCGTTTCCCTAATATATTCTTGAACCGCACTAAATATACTGGCGTTTTCCAAGGCAGTTTTCTCCGTATCCCCATATAGCATAAGAGTGATATTAGTGGCGTGGCCCAATTTTATTAGAAGCGAATTTCTTTGTTCTGCATATAGAGGACACATTAATAAATAGTGTTCAGTGTCTTCATATACATGACCGCAGCCACAAGATGCATTATCACTTATAAACCTATCAAATTCATGTCCGTTTAAATCACTACAATTTAACCGCAGCTTCGTGTGAACAATTTGTTCCTTTCTGCCACCCACATAATAAAACCCAGGGACGACATTGTCGTTAATTGCAAGTTTCTTCTTAAAATGATCTACGGAAGTACAGTTCTGCAGATCTGCGCTTAAGCCATTCCAAAGTTTTACCACTGATGGCAGAAACGAGTTAGAAAACCTGTTCGTGTTACATTTAATTTCCCTTAACAAGCTCGAAGATCTTAGCGAGTAATAAGTCAATTCTGATACAGGTTGCGGAATGAGCAGCCTAATGTAGTTTGGGACGCTTGCGAACATAATCTTATACAACGCTACTAATTTGTGGCGTCGCCTACGCTCTTTCAGTGGTATGAAACCAGATTCTCTATAGATAAGTTGATGACTTGTCCCCCTAGTGACCCCTATTATGGTTCGTAGAGCATCCAAGTGTAAATTTTCTAGGAGTGTTGATTTAGTCTCCGTGCAACCATCCCATATAACATCGGCATAATCAAACAGCGGGAGAATGAAGTATTGATATAGAGTTTCCAATGCTTGTCTGGACAATCTGTATTTTAGGCTTCTAAGACAGTTTATCATAGGGCTGACTTTACTTATAAGACTCTCTATGTGTGAATCCCATTGTCCTGTTTTTGAAAAGATCAACCCAAGATGTTTATGAGTGTCCGTCTCTTCTATTTGCTGACCTAGGAGGTAAAGATGGGGGCACTCCTTCACTGTCTGCACCAAAAATCTCTTTACGACAAATGTAGAAATGTTGGAAAATTGTGGCAAAATAAAGGTACTTGATACCGGCGAAAACAAAATCTATTAATTAATTTAAGTAAACGTTATGACGTGTTTAGATTCAAAATTGTTTATTAATCTGCTTATTTGTTAATGACTGTTTGAGTCTTTGCATTGCATGATGTTGTTATGTTTATTTTTTTAAAAGTGCTATAATCTGTATATATAATCAAATTGTAAAAACTAACATTGTATATATGAATTTATAACTAGTATAGAAACTGTAAATAAATGATTTATACATAGAATTATTGTTCAGAATTTAATATAACCATATTTCTGATATGCACGATCGATCTCTCCTGAGCACTTTTTTTTCTCAACATTACTCATACTACGTCCGAATTGAAAAAGAAAAATGGGTACTCTGGGAATTTGAGGTACACCAAACGATATTTTCAACGTCCAGACCATAGGCTCCGCGTTACAAATATTAATTAATCTTATAACAAAACAGTTTGGCATGATGCTGATTGATCGCGACCCCAGGAGAGGGGTTATTCGTTAAGCCTGTGCCTCAAAATGGCCCTTATTCCAATCGTCACGGATGTGCTCTCTTCCCAGCTCCCGGGAACGGACTGTTTGATAATATCACGAACCCCATTCTCCCCAATCTCTCCGATAAGCATATTCCCCTCTGTGTCACTCAATACCCATATATGCTTCAATCTTCCATTCTAATTCACAGTTATATGGTTACACCTCAATTTCACATTTGGAGCTCTTTTTTCAGTGTCATTTCCTTTTTCCCTTAAACTCTAGCGACCGAGACCTCGTTTTAACAGCGGTGCCACCCCCCCCCCCCCCCAACCCCCTCTTACCCTACAGTGCCACCGAGAAGAACTTCTTGGCCACCTTAACATCCATAGTTTAGAACCTAAACTGTAAACTGTTAAATGTGAATCCTCAATTTTAGATATTTGGGCTTTTGCAGATGAACAGCATAAGATATCTTGATCCCTGGGTTTCAGAAGTCGTTTTATTCATAGCGCCTGGTCCAGGTGAAGGGTTGCCATCTATATCAAACACGATATCCCTTTTCGACACAGACCCGGCCTTGACACGATGAACACTGAGTGTCTATGTGTATGAGTATTTATAAATGGGCGTTGGTCCATTCTCCGTGCGCTCACCCATCAAACCTTCAGATACGTAGGATACCATATCAACTTCAATTGAAAAAGCCCGAGATACGTCAATTTCGTACTTTATTATTACAGGCGACTTCAGCGACAGTCAAATGGCCTCAAATTCTTTTCTTCAAAACATTTATTGAGGAGGCTGTTTGACTGTCGTCCAATGGGAATTGGGAAAAGCAGTGAAAAATAGTGCCAGATGTGTAATTTGGGCGTGGTGGAGACTCTAAAACACTTTCTTCTAGAATACCCAAAATACCAGTCTAAAAGAATAAGATTCACTGGGAGTATAATGAGCAAGTGGGATGGGACAATAAAGGACATGTGGTTAGTGGGAGACTTAAAGGAGAGGATTTATATGCTAATAGGAGAGATTGGGAAGAATGGGGCAAGGGATGTCATCAGTTCGACTCCGAGTGTTGGGGGAGGGGAGAAAGAGCGCAAAATGGCTAACTTGGTGACTGAAACAAATATAAAAATGAATGAATAAGCAACAAAATCCCAAATGATGCAACACAAAAAAAGAAACTAATACAAAAAAGGAAAGGAAGGTACCTCTGAAAGTCTTATTCAAAGAACTTCGCCACTAAAAGCCAGGAAATGATTTAGTACAACATTTGCCCCGTAATGAATTTTCACGCACGATGATGAATGAAAGGTTTTTTCACGCACATTTCGTATGATGTTTTCATATCACGCCATTAACTCCATGCAATGGAAACACTCTAGAATGGCACCATGCAATTAACACCAAGCAATGAAAACACTTTAGAACTGCACGTGGGAGAGCACGTGAGGATGTGTTTATCTAGAAATGTTCACTCAATTATTACTGATATCTCTCAATGTCATAGATATTGTCATCCAAACAATGTAATGATATTCACATCATTGCAAAATAAACTCATCGTGTTGTGATTTGTAATCAGTAGCATCACTGAACTGTTTCTCATCTTCCCAACGAAAAGGGGGAAGGCTATCCGAAAGTTCATTCGTTATTTTGATATTAGCATTACGAGTACAAACAAGAAAAACACAGTGTCAAAGAATCAAACATGGACCACTATCAAAAGGAAAATCAGGTAAGAGCTATCAACATATACAGTAATGCTTCCATCAACTCTGGCTGGTTTAACTTATCATGGATTACAGCTTGGCAACTTCCACAACAAAGTTTATGTCCTCTCAAAAGGAGCTCGTTTCTATGAGATATAATTCAGGCTTTGTTTTGGGCACTAGAATTATTTTAGTTATTTAATTTATTTATATATTAAAAGTGTCGTTTTGTGGTCGAGGTTCGTAGACTGAATGGTGTGTTTTGGCAGCTTCCAAAAAATCGATAAAAAATGCGAAATTTGTTTTACGGTGAAATTATGTTAACATAAATGTCTATTTTCTCGAGTTAAACTGCGCTGTCACAGCATATCTTATATAACCTACCAAACTTTATTACTCATTAGTCAGCATCCTTGTTACCAACTTATATCAGATTTAATGATAAAACTGACTTTTTATCGCAACAATCCGCAGTAAAATGGAACGCTGTAGCCACCATTGAAATCTTAGTCAGAACATTTGGCCGAAAACAGTTTTGCATTACATCTTGTTTCGGTTTATTATGTTATTGAAGGCATTTTCAGTATTTTTGCGGTTGTGGTAAAAATTATAGATTCGACAAAATTTTTCATTTTGTGTCAAGAGTAAATGTCAAGAGTAAATGATATGTTATGGAAATTATGACTGAATTACCCTATTCATTCTCCACCCCTTCATTCACCCACTCAAAGTATCACGTTGCAAATATTGATTGGTCTACCCCATACTAATAATAATAACACGTTGGCCAGCCGCTGATTTGTCGCGGTTCTCGGACGAGAAGGCCTTGGTTACCCCTGAACTCCCAACTGCCTCCCTGTTTCCACGCTTCTCCTATCCTCCCAACATTTGGAGACGAACTGCTTGATGACATCCCTTGCCCCATTCTTCCCAATCTCTCCGATTAGCACATTAACCCTCTCCTTTGAGTCTCCCCCTAACCAAATGTCCGTCATTCTCCCATCCCACTTCCACATTATACTCCAAGTGAAGCTCATTCTTTTAGACTGATACTTTGGGCATTCTAGAAGGAAGTGTTCCAGGGTCTCCACCATGCCCAAGTTACACATCTGGCACTCCCTTTCACCGTCTTACTCAACTCAGAAGCCATCCTATATACTGAAAGTATGAGTATCATGTTCCTGTTCCGACAAAGCGGTCTCTCCGATTGAAAGGGTTAAGTATCATGAAAGTGTCGGAATAACCATATCACAATGGCCGCAAGAAATGTCATAGTAAGACTACAGGAACCAGTTTTAGGGATTTCCGACATGAATGTATATAAAGTTGACGATTTGCAGGAAAAAATCGGAGAGGGAGGAGGCCACCTCTATCGCACCCCTAACACTCATATAGATTCGGAAATAATAATATTGGTATATTTGCATCCTACTATATCCAAAATAAATAAAATATAATTTATCATCAAATTATGATAAAGTTAATGCGATTTCAATCTTATCTTTCTGAATGGTTTATTATTTTTCCTTCCGATTGTTTACCAGTCATGGAGGATTAACTTTCTGGTTCCATCCATTCCCTTACATAACGTCTTTCCTGATTATCATTTAAAAGTGAGATTATTTATTTCTCACCTTTCATAACTATTAACTATAAATATTTTTTATTGTTTCAGGATCAGTTCAGACAAAAGGCAATTTCTCTGAAGAATGATATCGCTATGGATCGACTCCAGTTGAAAGGAATTCTTAATAGTCACGGTGTGGATGTTGCATCCCCAATAAAATTAATCGGCTCCGAGAGTACAAAAATTACAAATATGGATTTCAACCTATTACAAGACAAGTGTGACGTTGCTAATAGGCAACAGTCATTCGCTATAGAAAGTTGTGTCTCGCAAGATCCTTCGTCAACCCGCTTACCTTCAAAGAGGCGTTATTTCAGAACACCTATAGCATCATCTACCGTACTTCAGCCAGGCAGATCGTGGGCATCATCAATGGGAAGCAAAACCCGTTCCTCGGCATCCAACTTGGGGTTTGATACATTTTCAACTCTTGCTTGCAGAACGAACATTACCGTCAGCGAATTAGAACCCACTTTAAGTTTAAGGGAAGACAGTTATGAATATTCAAACTGCGAAATCGTCGAACATCATAAGATTCATAACACACAAACGGTCAATATGGAGCAATCAAACAAAAACGAAGGTTCTATTAAAACAACAGAAGATATTTATGTGGATGGAAGTGTTCAGTTTTGGTCCATGTGTGATTCTCAACCAAAACAAATGAAACGTAGTAAAACAAGAAAACCAGTTAAAACCAAACCTATATCATCTACGTCCTCGCGAAAGGCTAACGTTACAGCAATATCATGCAATAGTTCAGTTGGATGTAAAATCGGATGTTGTGGAACAAGTAAAGTCAACAAGAAAAATGTTCTGAAGAAACTTATAAGAAAATTCACAGCAACGGTTCAAAAGAAGTGAAAACATTGGCTATTTTATGAATATGATAAACAGCCAGGATGGGATTTTTTTTAACAAATTTCCTTATTTCAGTGGAATTGATATCCAAAATGCCGAACTTTTATTTTTATAAATTTGCAGAAAAATTGTCTCCATGCAAAGTTGTGGTTTTAAAGTATCTATCAACCAAAATATCACATTACGTACATTTATGGTTTTGAAGGAGCATAAAGTTCATCCAATTTCAACTTCTCTAAAAACGTACCATTCTCATCCCTGCTAGAACATCCTTGTTTTAGAATTTTGTGCTATTTTTTTAACGTTTGTTATCTATTAGTGCTAAATGACATTGCAAGTACTGTTGACTTTCATGTTTCAGTGTGCCCATATGTGGAAAATAATTTAAACCCCCTCCCCACCACCACACACACACAAGTCCTCAAATCTCATAGAATCCACTTTGTAAAGTAGCGCTTAATATTTCATAAATTATAAGCTCAATGTTCAGATCTGCAGCATTAAGGAAAATGTGTAAGTAACATTAAAATGCAGTTTCAAAAATATTGCTGATCTAAGTAAATATGCTCACTCTCATTGGAAGCCATTTTACGGGCTATTCAGTTCTTAAAATTCACACTATTACTCCCTAGCCGTTACACTGTTGACACTCCTTCACTGTCTGCACCGAAATCTCTTTAAGACAAATGTACAAATGTTGGAAAGTTGTGGTAAAATAATCCAGTCCTTATCAGTTCTGGCGAAAGGTACTTGATACCGGCGAAAACAATACCTATTAATTAATTTAAGTAAACTTTATGACGAGTTTATATTTAAAATTGTTTATTAATCTGTTTATTTGTTAATGACTGTTTGAGTCTTTGCATTGTATGATGTTGTTATGTTTATTTTATGAAAAAAAGTGCTATAATCTGTATATAATCAAATTGTATAAACTAACATTGTATATATAAATTTATAACTAGTATAGAAACTGTAAATAAATGATTTATACATAGAATAATTGTTCAGAACTTAATATAACCATATTTCTGATATGCGCGATCGATCTCTCTTGAGCACTTCTTTTCTCAACAGGACTCATACTGCATCAAATTTGAAAAAGAAAAATGGGTACTCTGGGAATTTGAGGTACACCAAACGGTATTTTCAACGTTCAGACCATAGGCTTCACGTTAAAAATATTAATTAATCTTATAACAATACAGTTTGGAAGGATGCAGATTTATCGCGGCCCCCGGGAGAGGGGTTCTCCGTTTACCCTGTGCCACAAAATGGCTCTTGTTCCAATCCTCACGGATGGCTCTTGCTCGCAGCTCCCGGGAACGGACTGTTTGATAATATCCCGAACCCCATTCTCCCCAATCTCTCCGATAAGCATTTCCCCATCTGTGTCACCCAAATACCCATATATGCTTCAATCTTCCATTCTAATTCACAATTATATGGTTACACCTCAGTTTCACATTTGGAACTCTTTTTTCGGTGTCATTCCCTTTTCCCTTAAACTCTAGTGACCGCGACCTCGTTTTAACAGCGGTGCCACCCCCCCCCCCCCCCCCCACGGTGCCAGCGAGAAGAAATTAACATCCACAGTTTAGAACCTAAACTGTAAACTGTTAAATGTGAATCCTCAATTTTAGATATTTGGGCTTTTGCAGATGAACAGTACTGGACAGTACATTGATCATATCTGCTCTAAAGCCTGGTCCCGCTTAGACCAAATGAGGAAGCAGAAATTTAGTTTAAACAGTATTTATTTCAAAAGAATTCCCATGGTAATACATAGCTTACATTATCATTGGGTGTGGATTCGACAGTAAGCTGTTAGCTTATCTGTGGTCGTTTCCACTCATAGTAAGTTTAACAGGTAGCAAACGAGAAGACAGTGAGACCAATTCCTTCTATCAAGAACGTGTACAATAAGATACCTGTTGACACAAATAATTCGTTAATAAAGAAAAATAGAAAATACTATAAAAAGATACAAATTGGTTAGATTTCCCAAACTGATATAGAGTAAGAAGATAGAAGTACAGTTCTTAGGAAGAGAAAGAGTAAGAGCGCCTAGTCCGAACCGAACCACCTCCATGTTTGTATCTTGATACTGTAACAAGCGAATTCTAAATTTTAACGTTATTGGACTATCATAAGAACATATACTCTAGTGAGGGAAATGACCGAGAGTTAGTTTATCGTGGTACAATAATTCTGAGCATATTTTGGTGGATTTTCACAGTTAAACAATAGTAGCATAAACAGATTTCGGCGCCCGGATACCAAAGCGTTCCATGTCCCAGTGGTACATACAACACTTTTCTCTCCGGTGATGAATTATACTTTCATCGATCATTAGCGACAATCTTCGGGGACGGACCATGTATTATTCCCAGATGCGAGATGCACTTTATTGCTTTATGCTTGCAAGTGGGAGTACAAACATAGAGACGGTCAGATAATTCCAGTTAGCCCATGTCGGGCTTGCACTTGAGTTGTTGTTAGTTCAAGGCACAGTTGGAAGATAGGAAGTAATCTCCACCAGTCAACAGTGGCCTCCGCCCGGTCACGGTGATGTGGTATAGGTGTGATGTGTCCTAGCACCAAGACATTACATATATTCATAGGGTTATAATAGTAGCACCACACTAACTATTCACTATGATCTGAGGGTCACCCAAAGTGGTTAACTAAATCTCGCAGAACTAAGAATGTACTTATGAACTGTTTTAAAAACTAAATAGTTTTCGTCATGAGTATAAAATTCGGAACCATACAGTAATGTATCGCAGTCAGTTTGACTGGGAAGTATCCCTAGGGTCTCACTTCGTATACGGTCATAATTAGGGCATTTTAATAAAAAGTGTTCTGTTGTCTCTCGTTCACCGCATGAGCAATTCGGTGACTCTGCCAGGTGGTTAACAAAAAGATGCTCATTGAGATGACTACATCGAAGTCGTAACCTGCAGTGGTATACTTGAGCTTTACGGGACATTGATTTGACAAAGTAGGCTGGGGGACGAACAAGGTTATGGTTTAAGTATTTTCGAAATTCTGTGAGAGAGCAATTTTGTCTAACGTTAGGTGGAATTTCGTTCCAAGAATTCGTTGTGGATGGGATAAAAGATCTTTGGTAGCACGCGGTCCGGCAATAAGGAACTCGTAGGTTAGTTGCGGTTCGAAGTTCGAAATTCTGGGTTATCGAAATAGGGGGTGGGACTAAACAGGAAATATATGGCGGGGAAATGTTATGGTACATTTTGAAGAACTGTATTAATTTGTGCTTCTGCCTTCTTGCTTGTAACGTCTCCCACCCAGTTTCGACATAGAGTGATGCCTTGCTCGCACTTAAAGTTGCACCCGTGACAATTCGAGCACTCGCAATTTGGATTCGTTCAAGAGTTGTCATATTTGTTTCGTTGCAGTTATCCCAAACCGTGTCTGCATATTCCAACAAAGGCCTAACAAAAGCAAAGTATATCTTCTCGAGAATTTTCCGGTCTAAGATAAATTTATTTCGTCTCATAAGATCCAGACGTGACCATGCTTTTGAAGAAATATGTTTTATGTGGTCATCCCACGAACAGTTTGAATTGAGAATGACACCCAAATGCTTGTGCTGCGTTACTTCTTTAATGGGAACATTTGCCATTACAAGGGGTGTCTGCTGTGCGGGATCTGTTCGGCGTGAAATTATCATAGTTTCGGTTTTAATGGGATTGAATTCTACCAACCACGTATGTGCCCAGTTTTCGATTGTAGTAAGATCATTGTTCAAAATAACAGCAGCCTGGTCAGGGTTTTCAATTATTAAATATAAGGTTGTGTCGTCTGCAAAAAGACGGATACTGCTGGTTAGACCTAGGGTTATATCGTTAATATAAATAAGAAACAACAGTGGGCCAAGAATAGATCCTTGGGGAACCCCCGACGTCACAGGTTTCCAAGAGGACTCCTCGGAGTTGACCACCACTCTTTGCATCCGATCACAAAGATATGATGCAAAGAAGTCGAGAAGTTCGCCGGTTACTCCAATTTGTTCAAGTTTGAAGATTAGACCTTTGTGCCAGACTTTGTCAAAAGCTTTACTGACGTCGCAAAATACCACCCTCACATCTTTACCTTCATCAAGTGCACGGCTAAATGTGTCATAGATATCCGTAAGCTGCAGTACAGTTGAGTCACATGGAGTAAACCCGGACTGAAATGGACTTAGTATTTTATTTTCGTCTAAAAAGGACCACAGTTTTTTGAAGATACACCGTTCGAACACTTTTCCGAGACAGCTCAGCAATGAGATCGGTCGATAGTTTGATAAAAGATTTGCAGGGTCTTTTTTAGGAACCGGTATCACGTTTGCCTTCTTCCACAGTTCAGGAAATTTGGGGTGGCTCAATGAGATATTGAAAAGGGTGGCGAGAGGCTGGGCTAGGGATGTGGAACACTCTTTAAGAAGACGCGGACTGATTAGGTCCGGACCTGTTGCCTTCGATACTTTCAGTAACTTCAGTGCGGAGCGCACATCATGTTGGTCAAGTTTTATAGTTCTGAGTTTTGGACTTTCTGGAAATGGCATCGATGGAAGGCACGCGTGACTATCGTCAATAGTTGATATGCTACAAAAATAATCGTTAAACGCTTCCGCCTTGTCTTTGTCAGAACAAATTATCCTATCTCGGTAATTAATATTCGGAATTTCGGTTTTCCTGTTCCCTAAAAACATCTTGAGGGTCTTCCACCACAGGGAAGAATTAGTATGAGGGCTATCTAGAGTGGCCTGCATTCTGTTATAGTAATTGTTTTTTGCATTTCTTATGGCTGAAACAACTTGATTTCTTTTGGAACGATATTTCTCCCAAGCCTCGGGTCGACCTTTCGACTTGGCAGTACGGTAAAGACGTTTTCGTTGGCGAATCAGATGCCGAACTTCGTTGTGCATCCACTTTGGGTCGTTTCTCCTAATTGTTGTGATTTTATTGGGAATAAACTTAGAAGCTAATTCAAGAACGGTGGAAGTAAACTTGTTAACCATATTATCTACGTTTGTATGTGAGAAAACGGTATCCCAGTCAGTGTTTACCAATGCATAATTCAACCCATTATAATCGCCCTCGTTATATAACCATACCCGACGTTTGAAACTCCTTACAGTCGTTTTCTTAAAGTCAACCGCGATACACACAGGACAGTGATACCTGGTTAAATCTGGTAAAAATGGATCAGCTATTTCAGTTGAAAGCACATTGATGGAATCGCTAACTGCAATCAGGTCGAGCAATGTCGCTGATGTCTCCGTGAAAAACGTTGGTTCAGATACAACCTGTTTAAGGTTAAAATAGTCAGCAACGTCACTAAATTTTCCCCTTCTCTGAGAGAGTAGATTATCGTTAAAATCACCAGTAATAATGAGGTCCGAGATTCCAGAGTCTTTCGCTTTCTCAATAGAGGCAGAGATCATTTCCCAGACTTCATTATCACTATTTGGAGGTCGGTAGAAGATACCAAGTAGAAACGAGCCACTGGGAGTGTATATTTCGACCCATAAGCATTCAAGCGCAGCCAGTCCGAGATCTGGTCTTTGTTTGAATGGTATGCCAATCTTAATGTAAACCGCAACACCGCCTCCCCTTGTTGGACGATCTTTCCGCAGTACCTCTTGAAACCCGTTTAGATGGATATCACTATTGTTATCGGAGGGTCCTAGCCATGTTTCGGAAAAAGCACATATATCATATGCAGACATTTCACATTGCAATATATCGAGTTTAGGCCTTAGGCTTTGGATATTCAAGTGACAAATCCGCGTTCCTGTTGATGAAGTATTATCGATTGTACTAATCTCACTTGAAGGTCCAGGATTTACTTCAATATCACCGGAGAGAATTAACAACATTAAAGCACACGCAAACATAAGACATAATATTTGCAACATAGGGAGCGCAATCGTAGTTAGACTGCGTAAGTAGTGTAATGACGCACCATCTGGTAAGGTCGCGTTTGGTGTATTAATTGTAATGTGGGACTTTAAGCCGGAATGTCGGGCCGAACACGCATATTTCAGGCGGCTATCAAGTCCATTATCCAAGTATTTTTGTGTTTTGGAGAGACCTTCTTTTAATGTTGATTCGACAAGCATCAGAGATAGCATTAGGGTTACTCCCATGCAACTGAACCGAAGTACAAGGTTAACAAGTATAAGGCATGACATATCTAGTCTGCGTTTTCCTGGTGCACCGCTACGCGCACGAACAGTGAAGAGACCCACTCGCATTCTGTAAATATTTATGTCATCCATTACAGAAGACCGAAACTATAATAATCATCAATAGGAGTGGGTCACATGATACACTGTTGACATCAACCACATCACCCGACGGCCATGGTGACACCACTGTTTGCTTCGGTGCACATGAGGCTTCTGCAGACTTCTGTTGACAGTGAAAAGGCGCTATGTGAGAGAGACAGGAAGAAATAAAAGTGTATTGAGTGAGAACTGATAAAACTGAACATATTATAAAAACAAATAGAATGCTATTTATTGGCATCAATACTTTTGGGTGTAAGGCCCAGCAACCGTTTAGCATCAGTGCAGTAGACCTGTCGCTTATAGAATGCAAACACGGCCCAAACGGCGCATTTTGCATTATATTCGGTAGCATTAGCTCACTATGGACCCCAGCCACAACAGCAAATGATGGTGGTTCTTATCATTCATATTCGAAGGGGCATCTCAGGATTAGTCGAAGCAAGCTCACCTCCAAACTTACTTGTAACCCACATGCATGATGGGCTCAGGGGCACGAGTCATTAAGAGGTGGTAGGCCCTCTAGCAACCACGTATATATATATATACATAACACATATACATGCATACATATACATATATTTATTTGTACATATATGCATATACACACATACATACATACACACACATACACATATACACCCACATATGTATGTAAGCAGAAATTTAATCTCGATCGCAGCGTGCTTGAAAAAATATACTTTGCCTTCGTTAGGCCTATACTAGAATGAGTAAGGATCAGTCTGAAAAACAAATGTGTTGCCATTGGGTTGTATATTGTGCGGTGGAGGGGAGCAAACCCGAATGGAATGATTCGATATACTCAACACTAAGATCCAATAATACCGAACTACAAAACAAGGGGCTGGGTATAATTCTGATGGGTGACTTTAATGGCCACATAGGAAAAAATGAAGAAAGCATAGAGGGTGGGGACAAAAATGTCAACAGGAATGGAAGGAAGCTGTTGAACTTCACAAACGAGCTCGGTCTGAAGATTCTGAACTGGGACGCGAGGTGTAAGGGGAAATGGACCTGGGAGAGGAACGACAGAAAATCAATAATGACTACATTCTCACAGATATTAATTTATGGAGGGAGGTGACAGGAGTAGAAGTGGATGATGCGGGTAAAATGGAGGTGGATAGTGATCACAACTTGATTACAGTGACGAAAAAAAATCTAGTAAAAAGCAGAGGAAGCTTTAAGGAGATTTGGGAACTCAAAAAGGAAGCTGACTGGGCGAAGTTCAATAAAAAAAACTGAAACCAAAGCTTGCAACCGTACCCAAGAGGGGCAGTGTTCATAAGATGACAGACGCCATTGTTGCGAGTCTGGTGGAGGCAGGGAAGGAAAGTGTAAAGGAAAGTGTAGGAAAGATCAGGGTGCCAACACGTGAACTTGGGTACAGAGTGAATGAAGAGCTGAAATGGCCATAAACTACTTTAGTAACGTACCATTCTCATCCCTGCTAGAACACCTTTGTTATTGAATTTTTGTGCTATTTTTATAAGTTTTTATCTATAATTGCTAAACGACATTGCAAGTACTGTTGACTTTCATGATTCAGTGTGTCCATATGTGGAAAAGAATTCCCCCCCCCACCCCACACACACACACACAAATCTCAAATCTCATAGAATCCACATTGTAAAGTAGCGCTTATTATTTCATAAATTATAAGCTCAGTGTTCAGATCTGTAGCATTAAGGAAAATGTGTAAGTAACATTAAAATGCAGTTTCAAAATATTACTGATCTAAGTAAATATGGTCACTCTCAATGCAAGCCATTTTACGGGCAATTCAGTTCTATAAATTCATACTATTACTCCCTAGCCGTTACACTTTTGGCACTCCTTCTTTTTTTTTTTTAAACAATATTTTTATTTCCTCAATGAAATGGGGTTTGGCGAACAGGCAATGCCTATATTAACGCCGTACCCTACAGAGAAATACAATACAATACAATACAATGGTGCAGGTGCAACTGTACATAAAACAGAAACTGATCCAATGAAGTGGAAAGAAAGAGAAAGTACCATACTATATCCCACCATTTACTTTAAATAATTTACCTATCTATTGGGTGTGGAGGCAATCTACTTTCATTTATATGATAGGCCCACTAAAATCTCTCTCACCCAATACAGCAAAGGTCATTGTCAGGGTTCTTTTCCACTGGAAATAAACCAGTCACTGGAATCTCATCGTTTCCCTAATATATTCTTGAACCGCACTAAATATACTGGCGTTTTCCAAGGCAGTTTTCTCCGTATCCCCATATAGCATAAGAGTGATATTAGTGGCGTGGCCCAATTTTATTAGAAGCGAATTTCTTTGTTCTGCATATAGAGGACACATTAATAAATAGTGTTCAGTGTCTTCATATACATGACCGCAGCCACAAGATGCATTATCACTTATAAACCTATCAAATTCATGTCCGTTTAAATCACTACAATTTAACCGCAGCTTCGTGTGAACAATTTGTTCCTTTCTGCCACCCACATAATAAAACCCAGGGACGACATTGTCGTTAATTGCAAGTTTCTTCTTAAAATGATCTACGGAAGTACAGTTCTGCAGATCTGCGCTTAAGCCATTCCAAAGTTTTACCACTGATGGCAGAAACGAGTTAGAAAACCTGTTCGTGTTACATTTAATTTCCCTTAACAAGCTCGAAGATCTTAGCGAGTAATAAGTCAATTCTGATACAGGTTGCGGAATGAGCAGCCTAATGTAGTTTGGGACGCTTGTGAACATAATCTTATACAACGCTACTAATTTGTGGCGTCGCCTACGCTCTTTCAGTGGTATGAAACCAGATTCTCTATAGATAAGTTGATGACTTGTCCCCCTAGTGACCCCTATTATGGTTCGTAGAGCATCCAAGTGTAAATTTTCTAGGAGTGTTGATTTAGTCTCCGTGCAACCATCCCATATAACATCGGCATAATCAAACAGCGGGAGAATGAAGTATTGATATAGAGTTTCCAATGCTTGTCTGGACAATCTGTATTTTAGGCTTCTAAGACAGTTTATCATAGGGCTGACTTTACTTATAAGACTCTCTATGTGTGAATCCCATTGTCCTGTTTTTGAAAAGATCAACCCAAGATGTTTATGAGTGTCCGTCTCTTCTATTTGCTGACCTAGGAGGTAAAGATGGGGGCACTCCTTCACTGTCTGCACCAAAAATCTCTTTACGACAAATGTAGAAATGTTGGAAAATTGTGGCAAAATAAAGGTACTTGATACCGGCGAAAACAAAATCTATTAATTAATTTAAGTAAACGTTATGACGTGTTTAGATTCAAAATTGTTTATTAATCTGCTTATTTGTTAATGACTGTTTGAGTCTTTGCATTGCATGATGTTGTTATGTTTATTTTTTTAAAAGTGCTATAATCTGTATATATAATCAAATTGTAAAAACTAACATTGTATATATGAATTTATAACTAGTATAGAAACTGTAAATAAATGATTTATACATAGAATTATTGTTCAGAATTTAATATAACCATATTTCTGATATGCACGATCGATCTCTCCTGAGCACTTTTTTTTCTCAACATTACTCATACTACGTCCGAATTGAAAAAGAAAAATGGGTACTCTGGGAATTTGAGGTACACCAAACGATATTTTCAACGTCCAGACCATAGGCTCCGCGTTACAAATATTAATTAATCTTATAACAAAACAGTTTGGCATGATGCTGATTGATCGCGACCCCAGGAGAGGGGTTATTCGTTAAGCCTGTGCCTCAAAATGGCCCTTATTCCAATCGTCACGGATGTGCTCTCTTCCCAGCTCCCGGGAACGGACTGTTTGATAATATCACGAACCCCATTCTCCCCAATCTCTCCGATAAGCATATTCCCCTCTGTGTCACTCAATACCCATATATGCTTCAATCTTCCATTCTAATTCACAGTTATATGGTTACACCTCAATTTCACATTTGGAGCTCTTTTTTCAGTGTCATTTCCTTTTTCCCTTAAACTCTAGCGACCGAGACCTCGTTTTAACAGCGGTGCCACCCACCCCCCCCAACCCCCTCTTACCCTACAGTGCCACCGAGAAGAACTTCCTGGCCACCTTAACATCCATAGTTTAGAACCTAAACTGTAAACTGTTAAATGTGAATCCTCAATTTTAGATATTTGGGCTTTTGCAGATGAACAGCATAAGATATCTTGATCCCTGGGTTTCAGAAGTCGTTTTATTCATAGCGCCTGGTCCAGGTGAAGGGTTGCCATCTATATCAAACACGATATCCCTTTTCGACACAGACCCGGCCTTGACACGATGAACACTGAGTGTCTATGTGTATGAGTATTTATAAATGGGCGTTGGTCCATTCTCCGTGCGCTCACCCATCAAACCTTCAGATACGTAGGATACCATATCAACTTCAATTGAAAAAGCCCGAGATACGTCAATTTCGTACTTTATTATTACAGGCGACTTCAGCGACAGTCAAATGGCCTCAAATTCTTTTCTTCAAAACATTTATTGAGGAGGCTGTTTGACTGTCGTCCAATGGGAATTGGGAAAAGCAGTGAAAAATAGTGCCAGATGTGTAATTTGGGCGTGGTGGAGACTCTAAAACACTTTCTTCTAGAATACCCAAAATACCAGTCTAAAAGAATAAGATTCACTGGGAGTATAATGAGCAAGTGGGATGGGACAATAAAGGACATGTGGTTAGTGGGAGACTTAAAGGAGAGGATTTATATGCTAATAGGAGAGATTGGGAAGAATGGGGCAAGGGATGTCATCAGTTCGACTCCGAGTGTTGGGGGAGGGGAGAAAGAGCGCAAAATGGCTAACTTGGTGACTGAAACAAATATAAAAATGAATGAATAAGCAACAAAATCCCAAATGATGCAACACAAAAAAAGAAACTAATACAAAAAAGGAAAGGAAGGTACCTCTGAAAGTCTTATTCAAAGAACTTCGCCACTAAAAGCGAGGAAATGATTTAATACAACATTTGCCCCGTAATGAATTTTCACGCACGATGATGAATGAAAGGTTTTTTCACGCACATTTCGTATGATGTTTTCATATCACGCCATTAACTCCATGCAATGGAAACACTCTAGAATGGCACCATGCAATTAACACCAAGCAATGAAAACACTTTAGAACTGCACGTGGGAGAGCACGTGAGGATGTGTTTATCTAGAAATGTTCACTCAATTATTACTGATATCTCTCAATGTCATAGATATTGTCATCCAAACAATGTAATGATATTCACGTCATTGCAAAATAAACTCATCGTGTTGTGATTTGTAATCAGTAGCATCACTGAACTGTTTCTCATCTTCCCAACGAAAAGGGGGAAGGCTATCCGAAAGTTCATTCGTTATTTTGATATTAGCATTACGAGTACAAACAAGAAAAACACAGTGTCAAAGAATCAAACATGGACCACTATCAAAAGGAAAATCAGGTAAGAGCTATCAACATATACAGTAATGCTTCCATCAACTCTGGCTGGTTTAACTTATCATGGATTACAGCTTGGCAACTTCCACAACAAAGTTTATGTCCTCTCAAAAGGAGCTCGTTTCTATGAGATATAATTCAGGCTTTGTTTTGGGCACTAGAATTATTTTAGTTATTTAATTTATTTATATATTAAAAGTGTCGTTTTGTGGTCGAGGTTCGTAGACTGAATGGTGTGTTTTGGCAGCTTCCAAAAAATCGATAAAAAATGCGAAATTTGTTTTACGGTGAAATTATGTTAACATAAATGTCTATTTTCTCGAGTTAAACTGCGCTGTCACAGCATATCTTATATAACCTAACAAACTTTATTACTCATTAGTCAGCATCCTTGTTACCAACTTATATCAGATTTAATGATAAAACTGACTTTTTATCGCAACAATCCGCAGTAAAATGGAACGCTGTAGCCACCATTGAAATCTTAGTCAGAACATTTGGCCGAAAACAGTTTTGCATTACATCTTGTTTCGGTTTATTATGTTATTGAAGGCATTTTCAGTATTTTTGCGGTTGTGGTAAAAATTATAGATTCGACAAAATTTTTCATTTTGTGTCAAGAGTAAATGTCAAGAGTAAATGATATGTTATGGAAATTATGACTGAATTACCCTATTCATTCTCCACCCCTTCATTCACCCACTCAAAGTATCACGTTGCAAATATTGATTGGTCTACCCCATACTAATAATAATAACACGTTGGCCAGCCGCTGATTTGTCGCGGTTCTCGGACGAGAAGGCCTTGGTTACCCCTGAACTCCCAACTGCCTCCCTGTTTCCACGCTTCTCCTATCCTCCCAACATTTGGAGACGAACTGCTTGATGACATCCCTTGCCCCATTCTTCCCAATCTCTCCGATTAGCACATTAACCCTCTCCTTTGAGTCTCCCCCTAACCAAATGTCCGTCATTCTCCCATCCCACTTCCACATTATACTCCAAGTGAAGCTCATTCTTTTAGACTGATACTTTGGGCATTCTAGAAGGAAGTGTTCCAGGGTCTCCACCATGCCCAAGTTACACATCTGGCACTCCCTTTCACCGTCTTACTCAACTCAGAAGCCATCCTATATACTGAAAGTATGAGTATCATGTTCCTGTTCCGACAAAGCGGTCTCTCCGATTGAAAGGGTTAAGTATCATGAAAGTGTCGGAATAACCATATCACAATGGCCGCAAGAAATGTCATAGTAAGACTACAGGAACCAGTTTTAGGGATTTCCGACATGAATGTATATAAAGTTGACGATTTGCAGGAAAAAATCGGAGAGGGAGGAGGCCACCTCTATCGCACCCCTAACACTCATATAGATTCGGAAATAATAATATTGGTATATTTGCATCCTACTATATCCAAAATAAATAAAATATAATTTATCATCAAATTATGATAAAGTTAATGCGATTTCAATCTTATCTTTCTGAATGGTTTATTATTTTTCCTTCCGATTGTTTACCAGTCATGGAGGATTAACTTTCTGGTTCCACCCATTCCCTTACATAACGTCTTTCCTGATTATCATTTAAAAGTGAGATTATTTATTTCTCACCTTTCATAACTATTAACTATAAATAAATTTATTGTTTCAGGATCAGTTCAGACAAAAGACAATTTCTCTGAAGAATGATATCGCTATGGTTCGACTCCAGTTGAAAGGAATTCTTAATAGTCACGGTGTGGATGTTGCATCCCCAATAAAATTAATCGGCTCCGAGAGTACAAAAATTACAAATATGGATTTCAACCTATTACAAGACAAGTGTGACGTTGCTAATAGGCAACAGTCATTCGCTATAGAAAGTTGTGTCTCGCAAGATCCTTCGTCAACCCGCTTACCTTCAAAGAGGCGTTATTTCAGAACACCTATAGCATCATCTACCGTACTTCAGCCAGGCAGATCGTGGGCATCATCAATGGGAAGCAAAACCCGTTCCTCGGCATCCAACTTGGGGTTTGATACATTTTCAACTATTGCTTGCAGAACGAACATTACCGTCAGCGAATTAGAACCCACTTTAAGTTTAAGGGAAGACAGTTATGAATATTCAAACTGCGAAATCGTCGAACATCATAAGATTCATAACACACAAACGGTCAATATGGAGCAAGCAAACAAAAACGAAGGTTCTATTAAAACAACAGAAGATATTTATGTGGATGGAAGTGTTCAGTTTTGGTCCATGTGTGATTCTCAACCAAAACAAATGAAACGTAGTAAAACAAGAAAACCAGTTAAAACCAAACCTATATCATCTACGTCCTCGCGAAAGGCTAACGTTACAGCAATATCATGCAATAGTTCAGTTGGATGTAAAATCGGATGTTGTGGAACAAGTAAAGTCAACAAGAAAAATGTTCTGAAGAAACTTATAAGAAAATTCACAGCAACGGTTCAAAAGAAGTGAAAACATTGGCTATTTTATGAATATGATAAACAGCCAGGATGGGATTTTTTTTAACAAATTTCCTTAATTCAGTGGAATTGATATCCAAAATGCCGAACTTTTATTTTTATAAATTTGCAGAAAAATTGTCTCCATGCAAAGTTGTGGTTTTAAAGTATCTATCAACCAAAATATCACATTACGTACATTTATGGTTTTGAAGGAGCATAAAGTTCATCCAATTTCAACTTCTCTAAAAACGTACCATTCTCATCCCTGCTAGAACATCCTTGTTTTAGAATTTTGTGCTATTTTTTTAACGTTTGTTATCTATTAGTGCTAAATGACATTGCAAGTACTGTTGACTTTCATGTTTCAGTGTGCCCATATGTGGAAAATAATTTAAACCCCCTCCCCACCACCACACACACACAAGTCCTCAAATCTCATAGAATCCACTTTGTAAAGTAGCGCTTAATATTTCATAAATTATAAGCTCAATGTTCAGATCTGCAGCATTAAGGAAAATGTGTAAGTAACATTAAAATGCAGTTTCAAAAATATTGCTGATCTAAGTAAATATGCTCACTCTCATTGGAAGCCATTTTACGGGCTATTCAGTTCTTAAAATTCACACTATTAGTCCCTAGCCGTTACACTGTTGACACTCCTTCACTGTCTGCACCGAAATCTCTTTAAGACAAATGTACAAATGTTGGAAAGTTGTGGTAAAATAATCCAGTCCTTATCAGTTCTGGCGAAAGGTACTTGATACCGGCGAAAACAATACCTATTAATTAATTTAAGTAAACTTTATGACGAGTTTATATTTAAAATTGTTTATTAATCTGTTTATTTGTTAATGACTGTTTGAGTCTTTGCATTGTATGATGTTGTTATGTTTATTTTATGAAAAAAAGTGCTATAATCTGTATATAATCAAATTGTATAAACTAACATTGTATATATAAATTTATAACTAGTATAGAAACTGTAAATAAATGATTTATACATAGAATAATTGTTCAGAACTTAATATAACCATATTTCTGATATGCGCGATCGATCTCTCTTGAGCACTTCTTTTCTCAACAGGACTCATACTGCATCAAATTTGAAAAAGAAAAATGGGTACTCTGGGAATTTGAGGTACACCAAACGGTATTTTCAACGTTCAGACCATAGGCTTCACGTTAAAAATATTAATTAATCTTATAACAATACAGTTTGGAAGGATGCAGACTTATCGCGGCCCCCGGGAGAGGGGTTCTCCGTTTACCCTGTGCCACAAAATGGCTCTTGTTCCAATCCTCACGGATGGCTCTTGCTCGCAGCTCCCGGGAACGGACTGTTTGATAATATCCCGAACCCCATTCTCCCCAATCTCTCCGATAAGCATTTCCCCATCTGTGTCACCCAAATACCCATATATGCTTCAATCTTCCATTCTAATTCACAATTATATGGTTACACCTCAGTTTCACATTTGGAACTCTATTTTCGGTGTCATTCCCTTTTCCCTTAAACTCTAGTGACCGCGACCTCGTTTTAACAGCGGTGCCACCCCCCCCCCCCCCCACGGTGCCAGCGAGAAGAACTTAACATCCACAGTTTAGAACCTAAACTGTAAACTGTTAAATGTGAATCCTCAATTTTAGATATTTGGGCTTTTGCAGATGAACAGTACTGGACAGTACATTGATCATATCTGCTCTAAAGCCTGGTCCCGCTTAGACCAAATGAGGAAGCAGAAATTTAATCTCGATCGCAGCGTGCTTGAAAAAATATACTTTGCCTTCGTTAGGCCTATACTAGAATGAGTAAGGATCAGTCTGAAAAACAAATGTGTTGCCATTGGGTTGTATATTGTGCGGTGGAGGGGAGCAAACCCGAATGGAATGATTCGATATACTCAACACTAAGATCCAATAATACCGAACTACAAAACAAGGGGCTGGGTATAATTCTGATGGGTGACTTTAATGGCCACATAGGAAAAAATGAAGAAAGCATAGAGGGTGGGGACAAAAATGTCAACAGGAATGGAAGGAAGCTGTTGAACTTCACAAACGAGCTCGGTCTGAAGATTCTGAACTGGGACGCGAGGTGTAAGGGGAAATGGACCTGGGAGAGGAACGACAGAAAATCAATAATGACTACATTCTCACAGATATTAATTTATGGAGGGAGGTGACAGGAGTAGAAGTGGATGATGCGGGTAAAATGGAGGTGGATAGTGATCACAACTTGATTACAGTGACGAAAAAAAATCTAGTAAAAAGCAGAGGAAGCTTTAAGGAGATTTGGGAACTCAAAAAGGAAGCTGACTGGGCGAAGTTCAATAAAAAAAACTGAAACCAAAGCTTGCAACCGTACCCAAGAGGGGCAGTGTTCATAAGATGACAGACGCCATTGTTGCGAGTCTGGTGGAGGCAGGGAAGGAAAGTGTAAAGGAAAGTGTAGGAAAGATCAGGGTGCCAACACGTGAACTTGGGTACAGAGTGAATGAAGAGCTGAAATGGCCATAAACTACTTTAGTAACGTACCATTCTCATCCCTGCTAGAACACCTTTGTTATTGAATTTTTGTGCTATTTTTATAAGTTTTTATCTATAATTGCTAAACGACATTGCAAGTACTGTTGACTTTCATGATTCAGTGTGTCCATATGTGGAAAAGAATTCCCCCCCCCCACCCCACACACACACACACACACACAAATCTCAAATCTCATAGAATCCACATTGTAAAGTAGCGCTTATTATTTCATAAATTATAAGCTCAGTGTTCAGATCTGTAGCATTAAGGAAAATGTGTAAGTAACATTAAAATGCAGTTTCAAAATATTACTGATCTAAGTAAATATGGTCACTCTCAATGCAAGCCATTTTACGGGCAATTCAGTTCTATAAATTCATACTATTACTCCCTAGCCGTTACACTTTTGGCACTCCTTTTTTTTTTTTTAAACAATATTTTTATTTCCTCAATGAATTGGGGTTTGGCGAACAGGCAATGCCTATATTAACGCCGTACCCTACAGAGAAATACAATACAATACAATACAATGGTGCAGGTGCAACTGTACATAAAACAGAAACTGATCCAATGAAGTGGAAAGAAAGAGAAAGTACCATACTATATCCCACCATTTACTTTAAATAATTTACCTATCTATTGGGTGTGGAGGCAATCTACTTTCATTTATATGATAGGCCCACTAAAATCTCTCTCACCCAATACAGCAAAGGTCATTGTCAGGGTTCTTTTCCACTGGAAATAAACCAGTCACTGGAATCTCATCGTTTCCCTAATATATTCTTGAACCGCACTAAATATACTGGCGTTTTCCAAGGCAGTTTTCTCCGTATCCCCATATAGCATAAGAGTGATATTAGTGGCGTGGCCCAATTTTATTAGAAGCGAATTTCTTTGTTCTGCATATAGAGGACACATTAATAAATAGTGTTCAGTGTCTTCATATACATGACCGCAGCCACAAGATGCATTATCACTTATAAACCTATCAAATTCATGTCCGTTTAAATCACTACAATTTAACCGCAGCTTCGTGTGAACAATTTGTTCCTTTCTGCCACCCACATAATAAAACCCAGGGACGACATTGTCGTTAATTGCAAGCTTCTTCTTAAAATGATCTACGGAAGTACAGTTCTGCAGATCTGCGCTTAAGCCATTCCAAAGTTTTACCACTGATGGCAGAAACGAGTTAGAAAACCTGTTCGTGTTACATTTAATTTCCCTTAACAAGCTCGAAGATCTTAGCGAGTAATAAGTCAATTCTGATACAGGTTGCGGAATGAGCAGCCTAATGTAGTTTGGGACGCTTGTGAACATAATCTTATACAACGCTACTAATTTGTGGCGTCGCCTACGCTCTTTCAGTGGTATGAAACCAGATTCTCTATAGATAAGTTGATGACTTGTCCCCCTAGTGACCCCTATTATGGTTCGTAGAGCATCCAAGTGTAAATTTTCTAGGAGTGTTGATTTAGTCTCCGTGCAACCATCCCATATAACATCGGCATAATCAAACAGCGGGAGAATGAAGTATTGATATAGAGTTTCCAATGCTTGTCTGGACAATCTGTATTTTAGGCTTCTAAGACAGTTTATCATAGGGCTGACTTTACTTATAAGACTCTCTATGTGTGAATCCCATTGTCCTGTTTTTGAAAAGATCAACCCAAGATGTTTATGAGTGTCCGTCTCTTCTATTTGCTGACCTAGGAGGTAAAGATGGGGGCACTCCTTCACTGTCTGCACCAAAATTCTCTTTACGACAAATGTAGAAATGTTGGAAAATTGTGGCAAAATAAAGGTACTTGATACCGGCGAAAACAAAATCTATTAATTAATTTAAGTAAACGTTATGACGTGTTTAGATTCAAAATTGTTTATTAATCTGCTTATTTGTTAATGACTGTTTGAGTCTTTGCATTGCATGATGTTGTTATGTTTATTTTTTTAAAAGTGCTATAATCTGTATATATAATCAAATTGTAAAAACTAACATTGTATATATGAATTTATAACTAGTATAGAAACTGTAAATAAATGATTTATACATAGAATTATTGTTCAGAATTTAATATAACCATATTTCTGATATGCACGATCGATCTCTCCTGAGCACTTTTTTTTCTCAACATTACTCATACTACGTCCGAATTGAAAAAGAAAAATGGGTACTCTGGGAATTTGAGGTACACCAAACGATATTTTCAACGTCCAGACCATAGGCTCCAGGTTACAAATATTAATTAATCTTATAACAAAACAGTTTGGCATGATGCTGATTGATCGCGACCCCAGGAGAGGGGTTATTCGTTAAGCCTGTGCCTCAAAATGGCCCTTATTCCAATCGTCACGGATGTGCTCTCTTCCCAGCTCCCGGGAACGGACTGTTTGATAATATCACGAACCCCATTCTCCCCAATCTCTCCGATAAGCATATTCCCCTCTGTGTCACTCAATACCCATATATGCTTCAATCTTCCATTCTAATTCACAGTTATATGGTTACACCTCAATTTCACATTTGGAGCTCTTTTTTCAGTGTCATTTCCTTTTTCCCTTAAACTCTAGCGACCGAGACCTCGTTTTAACAGCGGTGCCACCCCCCCCCCCAACCCCCTCTTACCCTACAGTGCCACCGAGAAGAACTTCTTGGCCACCTTAACATCCATAGTTTAGAACCTAAACTGTAAACTGTTAAATGTGAATCCTCAATTTTAGATATTTGGGCTTTTGCAGATGAACAGCATAAGATATCTTGATCCCTGGGTTTCAGAAGTCGTTTTATTCATAGCGCCTGGTCCAGGTGAAGGGTTGCCATCTATATCAAACACGATATCCCTTTTCGACACAGACCCGGCCTTGACACGATGAACACTGAGTGTCTATGTGTATGAGTATTTATAAATGGGCGTTGGTCCATTCTCCGTGCGCTCACCCATCAAACCTTCAGATACGTAGGATACCATATCAACTTCAATTGAAAAAGCCCGAGATACGTCAATTTCGTACTTTATTATTACAGGCGACTTCAGCGACAGTCAAATGGCCTCAAATTCTTTTCTTCAAAACATTTATTGAGGAGGCTGTTTGACTGTCGTCCAATGGGAATTGGGAAAAGCAGTGAAAAATAGTGTCAGATGTGTAATTTGGGCGTGGTGGAGACTCTAAAACACTTTCTTCTAGAATACCCAAAATACCAGTCTAAAAGAATAAGATTCACTGGGAGTATAATGAGCAAGTGGGATGGGACAATAAAGGACATGTGGTTAGTGGGAGACTTAAAGGAGAGGATTAAGATGCTAATAGGAGGGATTGGGAAGAATGGGGCAAGGGATGTCATCAGTTCGACTCCGAGTGTTGGGGGAGGGGAGAAAGAGCGCAAAATGGCTAACTTGGTGACTGAAACAAATATAAAAATGAATGAATAAGCAACAAAATCCCAAATGATGCAACACAAAAAAAGAAACTAATACAAAAAAGGAAAGGAAGGTACCTCTGAAAGTCTTATTCAAAGAACTTCGCCACTAAAAGCCAGGAAATGATTTAGTACAACATTTGCCCCGTAATGAATTTTCACGCACGATGATGAATGAAAGGTTTTTTCACGCACATTTCGTATGATGTTTTCATATCACGCCATTAACTCCATGCAATGGAAACACTCTAGAATGGCACCATGCAATTAACACCAAGCAATGAAAACACTTTAGAACTGCACGTGGGAGAGCACGTGAGGATGTGTTTATCTAGAAATGTTCACTCAATTATTACTGATATCTCTCAATGTCATAGATATTGTCATCCAAACAATGTAATGATATTCACGTCATTGCAAAATAAACTCATCGTGTTGTGATTTGTAATCAGTAGCATCACTGAACTGTTTCTCATCTTCCCAACGAAACGGGGGAAGGCTATCCGAAAGAAAGCGATTGACAATCGTACTGATCGGACGTGTCTGTTAAAGCTCCTGACTGAACACATCTCACAGCTTGGATATTAACAAAGCCTATTGTTCTCTGTACCACTTCTGTGCACTCTAGTGTAATTTTGTAAGTGTTTATCTTTAACTCTATCTATTTTCTGTCTGCTTTTCTCTGTTAAAACTAAATATACTTCAACGAAATATTTTACCAATAATTTGCTGATAACTTAGACAATAACTGATAACTGATAACTGAACAGAGTGACATGGCAACTAACTCCACCACTGAACCCACTTCGGGAATGGATTTAATATCGATGATATCTGGATTTCAAAAAGAGATAGCTAGATTGAACGACACTATAGAGGGTTTGCGCTCGGATATTAGGGCTCAAAAAGAACAGTTCGAGAAAGAAAAAATGGAATTAATAAAAGCTTCGACGGAATCAAAAAAGGAAAATAAGTCGGCATCTGGAAAAAAGGGAAAAGGAAGAAATAATTCAGGTTTGGGTTCGTGCCCCAGCAACGGAAACTCTAAACAAAAGGGCAAGGGTGTGGAGTCCAACTCGTTGGGCCCTAAAACGAACACAGTTACGGATATCGCTAGTGTTTCTAAACCAGTTGAAACAACTCAGCAGTGTTCGAAAACTAATCCTAGCAAGGGGATGGTGGGCAAAACTAATCCGACACCTGTTTCGCCCTTTATAGATAATACCGCTGAGATGAGGAGACCTGTGCACGCCATCTCCTTGGAGGTACCACCAAATCAGGGCTCGGAACTCGTTACCACCAGTCAAGACAACTGGTTGCGTTCGCTCATAGAGCAAGAGGCAACTACTGTTCCCACCTGTGATGTGGTCAATCAGATTACGCCGCGCCCGAAAAGGAAATTGGATACAGACTTCCAGGAAAATGGCGAGTCCCTGGAAATAGAAACGGTGGCTAAGAAAACCCGGAAAGCGTCGACACACACCGATAACCCGGGTGTTGTTGTCGTTGAGACCTCGGACACCATGGGTGTTACAGTAGTAACAACCAGTGCGGAGATCCACAATGGTGGGAAATCGGCAGACAGTCACGCAACGGAAACGATACCGGCGACGCCAACATTCACCACTGACGGTGATGTATCTTTTGCCGACAAGGTAAGAGCCCTTTCTAAACAAAGTCAAAAGGATAATACGGCCAAACACCGGACGAATAAACAACCACATCAACCGCTGCAAAACCCCTGCGTAGTCGTCACAAGGGTTCCCACAAAGATCAATGATGGGGATATTGATGAAGCCCTGTCGGGATACTCGTGGGGGAGACTAATATCTAAGACTACAGGCAACCCTACGTGGAAAATTAAAGTAAAATGCCCCAATAGAGCCATAAAACGTAACTTCATTAACAAAGGTGTTTGTATAAACGGACAAAAATATGAGACTGAGGAGTATCGTGTTTTGCCTCAGCCCACACAATGTCATAAATGCCAGAAATTTGGCCATATGTCGAACAGATGCAAAGGAGAGTTGCGTTGCATGAAATGCGGCGAAAAACATATAACAAAGTCGTGCAAGGTTTCAACACTGAAATGCCCAAATTGTAACGGGCAACACCCAAGCAATTATCGGGGGTGTCCCCACTACAAAAAAGTTAAAACCGACATAGAACTCAAAGCTATTAATGTCAACAGCGTAGAAAACTCAGCCTCTCCACATTCGACGTGCAGCCTAATGGCTGGTTCAATTTTTAATATAATGAACAAACACTTCGACGTCAGTCTTTCCGACATATGTAAAGAAGTTGGGAAAACAGCATCCAAATTATATCGAACTCAAATTTCTTCCTCGCTAATAGAAGCCGCCATAAATAAAATATAAATCACACCCACAACACGTTAACTAGTAAAATTACGTCAGGTACTGAACACCTATGGATAAGTTGAAAATAATTCAGTGGAACGCTCGAAGCGTTAACTGCAAAAGCTCACAGATGTACGATTACTTCACCAACGTAGATGTAATTGGTATCAGCGAAACATGGTTAAAGCCAAGTAAGACATTTTTGCTAAGTGGATTCAACATCATTAGACGAGACCGTCCCACACAACGTGGAGGCGGAGTCGCTCTACTCATAAGGCAGGACTTAAAATATAAAACGATATCAAGCGATCATCTCAACGCAGAGGTGATTGCCGCTGAGATTGAATTAGATCATAAAAAAGTTGCCGTAATCTCATATTATAATGAACCGAAAAAAACAGTTGACAGCAAAGTCTTTGAATTCTTTGTGAAAAATCACAAACACTGTATTTTCTTAGGTGATTTCAATGCCAAACATCAGGTTTTCGGATGCAATAAAACGGAGCCCAATGGCGACGCTCTCTTCAATATCATCGAACAATTTGATCTTTTTGTATTAAATAACGACCACGACATTACTCACGTCAGTAACAACACCCTCCACCAATCCGACATCCTTGACCTAATTATAACCAGTAAATCACTAACTAATCAAATGCAAGACATATATGTGGGGGACGATGATTTAGGTAGCGACCACCTGCCTGTTCATGCTACATTACACGGTTGCAGCGGATCCGCAAGATACCCCACAATGAGGAGGAGGAATCTATCCAAAATTGACTGGGACCTCTTCAGAAAAATAATTCAGGTTAAAATAAACAAAAACGACCCAATGAATACCTGCGAGCTCGAGCAAGCATGTACCAATCTCAGTGAAGTCATTAACAACACTCTTGATGAGATTTGTCCCAAACAGACAGTTAAACCGCGGGCCAACAGAATAACTGAAACCACACTCCAAATAATAAAACAAAAAAGAAAGGCCTTCCGTGCATACAAATCAGAAAAACTTCCAACTAAAAAGGTCGAACTTAAAGCCCTGTATAATCGCCTCCACGGCGAAGTTAAAAAAGCAATAGCAAACGACAATCGCGTGAGATGGAAAAAAGCAACGGAAAATCTAAATGGACTCAGGGAGACTAAAAAGTTTTGGGATACTTTTAAAACCCTTACTGGACAAAAACATAAAGACGCCAACAGTAAGGCACTAAAGATCAACGATGGAACTATGGCCCTGGATGACAAGGCGAAGGCTAGCGCCTTTGCTGAGCTCCTTGAGAAATATCATCGTCCACATGAGGGCGATAGGTTTGATGACGAGTTCAAAGAAAAAGTAAACAAATTTGTTCAAGACAACAAGACAACGTTTAACGATGCCAACTTCAGCCAAACGCCCGAGGACGGGGATGGCCATGAACTCACGGAACCGATAAGCAAAGAAGAAGTGGCTAACACAATTAAAAAATGTAAGTCTTCTTCTTCCCCAGGAGGGGACGAGGTCTCATACAAAATCCTGAAACAATGTCCCAACACTTTTTTCGGTAGACTCACTAACCTCCTAAACTGCTGTCTCTCTAGTGGATACTTCCCAAAATGTTGGAAAGTAGCTACAGGAGTCATGATACCCAAACCCGACAAGGATTTGAGCAACCCAGCTAATTACCGCCCAATCAGCCTACTCAGCTGTATTGGAAAAATTTTCGAACGGATTCTCACGACTAGACTCCGCAGCCATCTCGAATCAATCAGCTTTTTCAACAAGTGGCAAAGGGCATACAGGAGCCAAAGAGAGGGAATGGAGCATGTTTATAGACTGGTAGATTATATGAAAACGGCGTTCAGTCAAAATGAAATAGGAACCGCGCTATTACTCGATGTAGAAAAAGCGTTTGACTCTGTCTGGCACAATGGCATGAGATACAAACTAGCTAAAATGGGGCTACCTACCAAAATTCTAAGGATCATATCATCATTTTTATCTGATCGAAAAATCAAAGTGAGAGTCAACCGCGAAGTGTCAGCCGAGGTAAAACTTGAAGCAGGCACTCCACAGGGTTCGGTCCTCAGCCCGCTTCTATTTATAATATATGTGAATGACATTGACAAACTAGGGAAGAACCATGTTGAGCTATCTCAATTCTCAGACGACAAAGGAATGTGGACGGCCAGTAAGTCTGGAAACATAATACAAAACCGCCTGCAGGATACCATCCGCGACCTGCAAGACTGGTGCGCTCTGTGGCGCATCAAGCTAAATGCCACGAAAACACAAAGAATCACATTCTATAAAAAACAAAGGAAAAAGCCTGTCCCTAATATTGAGCTTAAGCTTTACGATCATAAACTTGAAGCTAGTAATGAGGCAAAGTTTCTGGGATTCAACCTGGATAGCAGTCTCAATCTAAAGAATCACATAAACTCAGTCACCGTCAAAGCCACTAAACGCATCAATTTCCTGAAAATGATCAGAGGTAAAAATTGGGGAGCCAATAAAGAAATTCTCCTCAATCTTTACAAATCATATATACGCCCAGTACTAGAGTATGGGGCCATAATAACAAGTGACCTGAATAAAACCAACATTGAAAAACTACAACGGGTCCAAAATCATGCCTTGCGCGTGGCTCTGCGCAAGCCCACGTGGACATCGATAAAACAACTTCACGAGATAGCAAAAATAGACACTATAGCAATGCGCTTAAAAGATCTTCAAAGCAAAACTCTAAATAGACTTCAAGACAGCGAATTAATAATAGAACTCAATGCGCATCGCGTCCTCAATAGGAAAACTAAATAATCTGGGGCATGTCTATCGAAAGGGTTAAAGATCACATCATTGTGATGGGGTGAGCCAGTTATTCTGTGACCTAAATTTAGAACTGGCTGCGGGTGACACGATACGCACGAAAGCTTGCCTCTGTTACCAGTGGGAGTTGCAAACAGCGAGGAAAATCTCCACCTGCTGCCGGGTCTCCCCTCCTTGAGATATAAATCTCGGGGGAAAAATGCTGGCTTCCCCATCCAAAAGGACGGAAAAGGTGTAAATTAAAAACCGAATTGCTCTAATTTCCAGCTCTCTATCTTTTCTCCCTCCTCTATCTCATCAGACACACGACCAAACTGAATGACATACTATGAGGGATTGAAACAATCCTCAAGCAAAGATGTGCAGAAAACCTAACAAGACCAAGGCAAGGATTGAAACAATCTTGCCAGCAAACAGCCCTTTTTTTTTTTTTTTTTTTTTTTTTTTTTTTTTTTTGGGGGGGGGGGGGGGTGGAGGTCATTTGGAATTCCCGAAGGATAACCAGATACCTCAAATCACATACGGCATCCTATCTCCCAGAAGGCTTGATGGATGACTCCCGGTTTTTTTCAAACAACTGTTGGAGCTTTCTCCATTCCTTTTTTGTAACCGCTATGGTCATATACCGGGGCCGCTACCAAACCGGCGTTGCTGTTTGGTTTTCTTTTTTCCTTTTCCCTTAAAATTGCCATCGCACAACATTATATTCTGGCTCGCCACCATGGTGGGACTCAAACCTCTACCATCGCCAAGCTGGAACCGAATAGAGCCCACTCTCCAATAGTCTTAATGGCGTTGAGGGTTTGGTCTTTGACAATCTATCACTCCAATGCAAACTGCCAGGAATTCTAACCGCGTGCATAGCCCTTCAGACCCCATTTGAGGCAATAGGAAAGCTAGGCCTGTGTGATCCAAGATCCAAGTGAAATAAAATAAGGCTAACCGGGTCGCAAGGGATTTATAAATCCCACATCGTCCCTGCGCGCCTTCGGCGCGCTAAAACCTTTCATTCATCATTCATCAAGTTCATTCGTTATTTTGATATTAGCATTACGAGTACAAACAAGAAAAACACAGTGTCAAAGAATCAAACATGGACCACTATCAAAATGAAAATCAGGTAAGAGCTATCAACATATACAGTAATGCTTCCATCAACTCTGGCTGGTTTAACTTATCATGGATTACAGCTTGGCAACTTCCACAACAAAGTTTATGTCCTCTCAAAAGGAGCTCGTTTCTATGAGATATAATTCAGGCTTTGTTTTGGGCACTAGAATTATTTTAGTTATTTAATTTATTTATATATTAAAAGTGTCGTTTTGTGGTCGAGGTTCGTAGACTGAATGGTGTGTTTTGGCAGCTTCCAAAAAATCGATAAAAAATGCGAAATTTGTTTTACGGTGAAATTATGTTAACATAAATGTCTATTTTCTCGAGTTAAACTGCGCTGTCACAGCATATCTTATATAACCTAACAAACTTTATTACTCATTAGTCAGCATCCTTGTTACCAACTTATATCAGATTTAATGATAAAACTGACTTTTTATCGCAACAATCCGCAGTAAAATGGAACGCTGTAGCCACCATTGAAATCTTAGTCAGAACATTTGGCCGAAAACAGTTTTGCATTACATCTTGTTTCGGTTTATTATGTTATTGAAGGCATTTTCAGTATTTTTGCGGTTGTGGTAAAAATTATAGATTCGACAAAATTTTTCATTTTGTGTCAAGAGTAAATGTCAAGAGTAAATGATATGTTATGGAAATTATGACTGAATTACCCTATTCATTCTCCACCCCTTCATTCACCCACTCAAAGTATCACGTTGCAAATATTGATTGGTCTACCCCATACTAATAATAATAACACGTTGGCCAGCCGCTGATTTGTCGCGGTTCTCGGACGAGAAGGCCTTGGTTACCCCTGAACTCCCAACTGCCTCCCTGTTTCCACGCTTCTCCTATCCTCCCAACATTCGGAGACGAACTGCTTGATGACATCCCTTGCCCCATTCTTCCCAATCTCTCCGATTAGCACATTAACCCTCTCCTTTGAGTCTCCCCCTAACCAAATGTCCGTCATTCTCCCATCCCACTTCCACATTATACTCCAAGTGAAGCTCATTCTTTTAGACTGATACTTTGGGCATTCTAGAAGGAAGTGTTCCAGGGTCTCCACCATGCCCAAGTTACACATCTGGCACTCCCTTTCACCGTCTTACTCAACTCAGAAGCCATCCTATATACTGAAAGTATGAGTATCATGTTCCTGTTCCGACAAAGCGGTCTCTCCGATTGAAAGGGTTAAGTATCATGAAAGTGTCAGAATAACCATATCACAATGGCCGCAAGAAATGTCATAGTAAGACTACAGGAACCAGTTTTAGGGATTTCCGACATGAATGTATATAAAGTTGACGATTTGCAGGAAAAAATCGGAGAGGGAGGAGGCCACCTCTATCGCACCCCTAACACTCATATAGATTCGGAAATAATAATATTGGTATATTTGCATCCCACTATATCCAAAATAAATAAAATATAATTTATCATCAAATTATGATAAAGTTAATGCGATTTCAATCTTATCTTTCTGAATGGTTTATTATTTTTCCTTCCGATTGTTTACCAGTCATGGAGGATTAACTTTCTGGTTCCACCCATTCCCTTACATAACGTCTTTCCTGATTATCATTTAAAAGTGAGATTATTTATTTCTCACCTTTCATAACTATTAACTATAAATAAATTTATTGTTTCAGGATCAGTTCAGACAAAAGACAATTTCTCTGAAGAATGATATCGCTATGGTTCGACTCCAGTTGAAAGGAATTCTTAATAGTCACCGTGTGGATGTTGCATCCCCAATAAAATTAATCGGCTCGGAGAGTACAAAAATTACAAATATGGATTTCAACCTATTACAAGACAAGTGTGACGTTGCTAATAGGCAACAGTCATTCGCTATAGAAAGTTGTGTCTCGCAAGATCCTTCGTCAACCCGCTTACCTTCAAAGAGGCGTTATTTCAGAACACCTATAGCATCATCTACCGTACTTCAGCCAGGCAGATCGTGGGCATCATCAATGGGAAGCAAAACCCGTTCCTCGGCATCCAACTTGGGGTTTGATACATTTTCAACTATTGCTTGCAGAACGAACATTACCGTCAGCGAATTAGAACCCACTTTAAGTTTAAGGGAAGACAGTTATGAATATTCAAACTGCGAAATCGTCGAACATCATAAGATTCATAACACACAAACGGTCAATATGGAGCAAGCAAACAAAAACGAAGGTTCTATTAAAACAACAGAAGATATTTATGTGGATGGAAGTGTTCAGTTTTGGTCCATGTGTGATTCTCAACCAAAACAAATGAAACGTAGTAAAACAAGAAAACCAGTTAAAACCAAACCTATATCATCTACGTCCTCGCGAAAGGCTAACGTTACAGCAATATCATGCAATAGTTCAGTTGGATGTAAAATCGGATGTTGTGGAACAAGTAAAGTCAACAAGAAAAATGTTCTGAAGAAACTTATAAGAAAATTCACAGCAACGGTTCAAAAGAAGTGAAAACATTGGCTATTTTATGAATATGATAAACAGCCAGGATGGGATTTTTTTTAACAAATTTCCTTATTTCAGTGGAATTGATATCCAAAATGCCGAACTTTTATTTTTATAAATTTGCAGAAAAATTGTCTCCATGCAAAGTTGTGGTTTTAAAGTATCTATCAACCAAAATATCACATTACGTACATTTATGGTTTTGAAGGAGCATAAAGTTCATCCAATTTCAACTTCTCTAATAACGTACCATTCTCATCCCTGCTAGAACATCCTTGTTTTAGAATTTTGTGCTATTTTTTTAACGTTTGTTATCTATTAGTGCTAAATGACATTGCAAGTACTGTTGACTTTCATGTTTCAGTGTGCCCATATGTGGAAAATAATTTAAACCCCCTCCCCACCACCACACACACACAAGTCCTCAAATCTCATAGAATCTACTTTGTAAAGTAGCGCTTAATATTTCATAAATTATAAGCTCAATGTTCAGATCTGCAGCATTAAGGAAAATGTGTAAGTAACATTAAAATGCAGTTTCAAAAATATTGCTGATCTAAGTAAATATGCTCACTCTCATTGGAAGCCATTTTACGGGCTATTCAGTTCTTAAAATTCACACTATTACTCCCTAGCCGTTACACTATTGACACTCCTTCACTGTCTGCACCAAAATCTCTTTAAGACAAATGTACAAATGTTGGAAAGTTGTGGTAAAATAATCCAGTCCTTATCAGTTCTGGCGAAAGGTACTTGATACCGGCGAAAACAATACCTATTAATTAATTTAAGTAAACTTTATGACGAGTTTATATTTAAAATTGTTTATTAATCTGTTTATTTGTTAATGACTGTTTGAGTCTTTGCATTGTATGATGTTGTTATGTTTATTTTATGAAAAAAAGTGCTATAATCTGTATATAATCAAATTGTATAAACTAACATTGTATATATAAATTTATAACTAGTATAGAAACTGTAAATAAATGATTTATACATAGAATAATTGTTCAGAACTTAATATAACCATATTTCTGATATGCGCGATCGATCTCTCTTGAGCACTTCTTTTCTCAACAGGACTCATACTGCATCAAATTTGAAAAAGAGAAATGGGTACTCTGGGAATTTGAGGTACACCAAACGGTATTTTCAACGTTCAGACCATAGGCTTCACGTTAAAAATATTAATTAATCTTATATCAATACAGTTTGGAAGGATGCAGATTTATCGCGGCCCCCGGGAGAGGGGTTCTCCGTTTACCCTGTGCCACAAAATGGCTCTTGTTCCAATCCTCACGGATGGCTCTTGCTCGCAGCTCCCGGGAACGGACTGTTTGATAATATCCCGAACCCCATTCTCCCCAATCTCTCCGATAAGCATTTCCCCATCTGTGTCACCCAAATACCCATATATGCTTCAATCTTCCATTCTAATTCACAATTATATGGTTACACCTCAGTTTCACATTTGGAACTCTTTTTTCGGTGTCATTCCCTTTTCCCTTAAACTCTAGTGACCGCGACCTCGTTTTAACAGCGGTGCCACCCCCCCCCCCCCCCCCCCCCCCACGGTGCCAGCGAGAAGAACTTAACATCCACAGTTTAGAACCTAAACTGTAAACTGTTAAATGTGAATCCTCAATTTTAGATATTTGGGCTTTTGCAGATGAACAGTGTAAGATATCTTGAACACTGGGTTTCAGAAGTCGTCGTTATTCATATCACCTGATCAGGGTGAAGGGTTGCCATCTATATCAAACACGGTATCCCTTTTCGCCACACACCTGGCCTTGACACGATGGACACTTAGAGTCTATGAGTATGAGTATTTACAAATGGGCGTTGGTCCATTCTACTTGCGCTCACCCATCAATCATTCAGATACGTAGGATACCATATCAATTTCAACTGAAAAAGCCCGAGATACGTCAATTTCGTACTTTATTATTACAGGTGACTTCAGCGACAGTCAAATGGCCTCAATAAATGTTTTTCTTAAAACCATTTATTGAGGAGGCTATTTGACTGTCGTTGCTGTCAGTAACACAGTGAACGTGAACGAGTTCACGTTCACTGTGTTACTGACAGCAACGACAGTCAAATATTTCCAAATATGATTGCTATTTCCAAATATGATTGCTATCTCTCTCCGATTTCTGTTAAAACCGAATTTATAAAATCGTCCCCTCTTACTTCCCAGAGAGGCAAGTTGATGTACGCGCAGTGCAAACTACGAAGCATTTAATACAGCCGGCTGGTTTGATGAGTGTTCGCATAGTTTCTTCTATCTTTCCTACTCCAGCAGCATATGTTGTCGTCTAACGTCACTATGCGAAATGTTGGAAATACGTTGCCATCAAAAGGAGAAACTTTCAGTTACTTCATTTTCCTATTTTTTTTCGCACCCGCAAAAGGCGATGTTCCGGATGAAGTAATTGTTTCGATTACAAATTAGTTTACGATTTGAATAAAGATGGAATGACCTTGACCTTTATATTGTTTATATGTCCAATGAAGTCGTTAATAGTTGCATATTTCATTTCGCAATTTCCCTTTTCGACACAGACCCGGCCTTGACACGATGAACACTGAGTGTCTATGAGTATGAGTATTTATAAATGGGCATTGGTCCATTCTACTTGCGCTCACCCATCAAACCTTCAGATACTTTGGATACCATATCAACTTCAATTGAAAAAGCCCGAGATACGTCAATTTCGTACTTTATTATTACAGGCGACTTCAGCGACAGTCAAATGGCCTCAAATGCTTTTCTTAAAAGCATTTATTGAGCAGGCTGTTTGACTGTCGTCCAATGGGAATTGGGAAAAGCAGTGAAAAATAGTGCCAGATGTGTAATTTGGGCGTTGTGAGTTATGTTTACCTGTCTGTGTTACATTTAGAGATCGTCCCAAACACCACTGTGTGTAACGACAGTTGAGTGTGTGTGATTTTGGACGGATCGTAATCGCATAATAACTCTTTGACCAGCCGCTGATTTGTCGCGTATTTCTACCTCTTTGAAAGCATCCAGCCTAGAGGTACGTGAGGGTTTACTGTGGCTGGGTTACCCGTGGAGTGGGGTTATCATCAAAAGTATCACGTGTTTTGTGTGGTGAGTGGGTTGGGGGTTTCATCTAAAGTATCAAATTCAAATTATGCACATATGGTAATTAAAAAACAGTAAATTTTTGACCTAGTGGACCTCCGGGTACAACCCGGAGGTCGACTGGCTGGAACTTTGCTTGTGATTGTTATGCTTTGCAATATGTTTACATTTCTTGCTCGAGTGGAATCTCCGCTCTGAGGAGAATTTAGTGATGGCATATATTAATATATGCTTTGCAACAGGTTTACGTTTAGTGCTCTGGTGGAATATCTTTTCTGCCGGGAATTTTGTTGGGCTCGTACATAATTCATTAACTGCTTCTGCTTGAAAGGTGATAGAAACGCCTCAGTCTACCAACATATAAGGTTTATACATAAATAAGGTCTAGAAAAATATGTAACACATTAACTATACGCAGTGCGTAGTGAGTGGGTTGTGGCCTGGTCGCCCTTGGGGTGGGGTTATCACCCAAAGTATCACTTTGGGTGATAGCCCCACCCTAAGGGCGACCAGAGATCGATTTTGTGATGGTTAACTCTCCACGTATTATTTCTATTGTCAGTGCTTTGCAACATATTTGCAATTATTGCTCGGATGGAATGTCCATCATGCGGAGATTGATTTTGTGTCGGTAAACACTTCACGTAGTATATAATATGTACATTATCTTGTACATATAATTTGGTGCTCAAGTATACATTTTTTCTCCCATCTCCTGTTTGGAATGTGAAAAGAAACGCCTCAGTCTACCATTACAGAATGTTTATAAATAAGGTTTAGACATGTCTGCAACACAGCAGCCATATGCGGTGTGTGGAGTGTGGGCTGGGTCGTCCGTGGAATGAGGTCATCACTCAAAGGATCACTTCCAAATTCTGTACATATGTTTAAAAACACACGCAGTGTTCCAGCCAATGCACCTCCAAGTTGAACCCGAAGGTCCGTTGGCTGGAACTTTGCTTGTGATTGTTATGCAATGCTTTGTAATAAATTTTTAAATTATTGCTTGGGTGGAATCCTCACTCTGTTGGGGACTTTGCTATGGTACTCTCTCCATGTACTATATGTATGTATATCATGGATTTTGTTAGGTTCCAACAACCCTCATATTGTGTACATACAATTGGTGTTTCAGTATATAATTTTTCTCCCATGTCCTGGTTGAATCTTTCCTATCACCAGCTTACGAAGTTTTCAACCTGTCACGACATAACTTTTAAGCCTTATCTGCCCCTTTTCAATTTAAGCTTGTCATAATATTGTCACGCTTCTCCAAGAACTGGTTAGTTCCATACTCTAATACGGATTACCCACTTCCATAAATTGATAATTATGACTTCTATTAAGCAGAATATATCTATTTGCATATAGATGCTACACAGTTACCTTGTACATACTACTTTCTTTCACCTTTTCCTTGTATTTTATGTTTCCTTCATCTTCATGACTAATTATTCTACATTAACTATCTCCCACTACAACATTCTCTTCCAAGCCAGCTTGAATCCAATTTGCTTTCCAGAAAATATCCTTCTGTTACCTGCAATCATGACAAGTACTTACATCCGTGCACCACGTTTACGCTATCGTCGATATTTTGCACAATATATTACATAATGTGTCATATTGAATTATACCGTGCTCGGATTGGTACTTTCAATACCACACTTTATGCTCGCATCCTACACCAGAAACTGTCGAAGCATCAATCAGTTTGCGTCTTAATTTACCTACTCTTGCGCCTTGGTGGGGTTGAACTCCATAGAAGCTTCACTGCCATTGCTGCTCTTTTCCAGAGAAACGTCATTGAATTAGCTGTCACTTGTGTGACCGAGTCTACTGAAGCAACCTCTCATCTTTACAAGCGAGTGCCTGTCTCAAAAAGTTTGTCCATCTCGAAATTACTAATCTCCATTTTCCTTGCCACGTCGATTTTTCTTTACATGAGTACACTTTTATTGTTGTTGTCGGGGGACATTGAACCGAATCCCGGACCGAGCTCTATCAACTCAAACCCTAACCAGAATACTTTGAAGATTTTGCATCTTAATATTCAAAGCTTAAAACCCAAATTAGATACACTTCAATGTGAATCCTCGAACCATGATATTTTGGCTTTAACCGAGACATGGCTGCACAACAACGACCCAACATCTGATGTCTTACTCCATGGGTTACACTAACCATTGCGCTGTGACCGGCCGACAAGGGGAGGTGGGGTTGCCATCTACATTAAAGATAATATCTCTTTTCGACATCGACCCGACCTTGATGTGCTGAATACGGAGTGCGTATGGGTTGAAGTATTTACGAAACACAGTAAGTCCTTATTGCTAGGGGCTTTTTACCGCCCACCTAACAGTTCCCAGGATATATGGGATTCCATATCGGCATCCATTGAAAAAGCCAGGGACACGTCACTTGTCGATTTAATTGTTACGGGCGATTTTAATGACAACCAGCTGGTTCCCTCGAGGGTCGGTTTTACTGCAGTATGCAATCTTTTTAATCTGAGGCAGCTTGTGGGTGAACCAACTTGTTTTACTGAGTCGTCAGCCACTCTACTATATCTTTTTGCTGTGAGTGACACAGTTAACGTGAATGCATGCGAGGTCCTAGAACCGATTATCCCGGACATGACTCGCTATCACTGTCCAGTTTCAATTGATGTTGAATTTTCAAAACCATCTCCTCTCTCCTTTAAGAGAAGGATATGGCTCTATTCACAGGGTAATTATGGAGCACTCAATGAGGCCCTCTCTAACGTTGACTTGAATTCTCTTTTTGATAACCTGTGTCTTGATACTATTGTCTCCAATTTCACCGACAAATTACTCGATACAGCATCTAAATATATTCCGAACAAAACTATTACTTTGCGATCGGGCCAGCCGAAATGGATGCACAATGAAATTAGACTACTAATGAGACAGAGGAAGCGTCTGTATCGCATAGCCAAACGTACCGGTCTTCCGAACGCTTGGGCAAAATATAAACGTAAACGGAACGAAGTTGTTACGGCAATAAGGAAGGCCCAAGCGTCGTATCTATCTAATGTCCAGACCACACTAAATAGCAATAACACCCCCTCTTCCTTGTGGTGGAAGACTCTAAAAACACTTATCAGTACTAGCAAAGTGGTAGGTATTCCAACAATTATCCATTTAAATAAAGTATATTCCTCAAGTGTTGAGAAAGCAGAGGTGTTCAATGAATACTTCTGTTCTATTTCAACAGTTGATGATTCGAAAGCCTCCCTTCCTGATTCAGTACCCCAGGCTTCACGAGTTAATGATAGTATCACTCTCCAATGTAGAGAAGTATATGAAGCAATGAAGTCGATAAAGGTGTCTAAAGCATCTGGTCCCGACCTTGTAAGTCCACGCCTTCTCAAGGAATGTAAATCCTCCTTGTGTGAGCCTCTTTTAATATTATTTAATGTGCTCTTGAACAACTCTTACTTTCCCTCACTTTGGAAACAAGCAAATGTCTCCTCAATTTTGAAAAAACAGCCCTCAAATTCAGTTACTACTTATCGCCCGATATCATTGATTAGTTGTGTAGGTAAAATATTTGAAAAATGTGTCTTCAAACGCTTGTGGCAATTTCTGACTGACAACAATGTCCTTACTCAATTCCAATCCGGTTTTACACCTGGTGATTCAACTGTCCTCCAGCTGACCGACATATATGATGAATTTTGTCGAGCTCTTGATGAAGGCAAAGAAGTTAGGGTGGTTTTCTGTGATGTCAGTAAGGCCTTTGACAAGGTTTGGCATGTTGGACTTATCCATAAGCTGATGAAAATTGGTGTCTCGGGTGAATTTTTGTTGTTCTTAAAATCGTACCTATCGGATAGGTCGCAACGAGTTGTGCTAGGGTCGGATACATCTACTTGGAGAACCATTAATGCTGGTGTACCACAAGGTTCGATACTTGGACCTTTACTGTTCCTTATATATATTAATGATATAACCTAAAACTTACTCAGCAGCATACGCCTCTTTGCAGATGATACTTCCCTGTATCTAATTGTAGAGAATCCAGAGCAAGCCTCGAGATTAATCAACCATGACCTTGCCACAATAGAACTTTGGGCTAAGACCTGGTTGGTTGAGTTTAATCCCAGTAAAACTTTCGAGTATGCTCATATCACGTAAATGCAACCCTACTGCCCACCCACCTCTATTCCTAGGTGATTCGCGGATATCCGAAGTCAATAATCATAAACATTTAGGAGTTATATTAAATAGCACATGTTCATGGAACGATCACATTGATCATATCTGCTCTAAAGCCTGGTCCCGCTTAGACCAAATGAGGAAGCAGAAATTTAATCTCGATCGCAGCGTGCTTGAAAAAATATACTTTGCCTTCGTTAGGCCTATACTAGAATACGCTGATACTGTCTGGGATAATTGTTCAGCAGCTCAAGGTGCCGAGGTGGAGAAAATACAGATCGCAGCCGCTCGGATCTTTACCGGGGCAACTGTCAGTTGTAGCAAGTCTCTGCTTTATTCCGAAACACGTTGGGACTCTCTACAACACAGACGCCGCAAACATAAGCTGTTGCAGTATTTCAAAATGTATCACCGCATGTCGCCTTTATATATTGCCAATAAAGTTCCCCCAATCATCTCATCTGCAAATTTATCGCTTAATCTCCGGTCATGTCATAACCACAGAGTTCCTTTTTGTCGGACTCAGTTGTATCAGTCGTCTTTTATTCCGAGTGTCACTGATCAATGGAACAAACTGCCTTTATCTGTCCGCGAGAACTCATCACTGATCAATTTCAAGACTTTCCTAAATGCTGGAAATCAGCGACCACCTGCGTTTTACAGTGGCGCGAAATCACGAGCAGCCCAAATATATCACTGCCGGTTACGATTGCATTGTAGTAACCTTAACTCTCATTTATATGACAATCATCTGTCACCTACCCCATCCTGTCAGTGCGGGATGTGCGAGACACCAGAGCATTTTTTCTTTCACTGTCCAATATACTCAGATGTCCGTAATAGTATTATCAACCTTCTGCCATTTACTGTAAACATATCGACACTTCTTTTTGGATCTGAATTTTTGAATAGTCGGGAAAATCATCTTGTTTTTGAAGTGGTGCATGATTTCATTTTGTCAAGTGGACGTTTCTAACTGCTAAGAATTAAACCACCAGGTACGACTATTACTATATGACGAATTTACCGCCAAACCTATAATCTTGCTTTCCTTTCCGTTTTCTTCGCATGGATCACCATCAAGGCTGCTTCCGTCTCACTTCTCACTAGCAGTGCTTCCGCTGCTAAATTGCGAGTGTCTTGAATGCGAAGGCAATGCATTGTGCTTTCAAGCTGGCATCCCCTGTTTTCTATTGCTCCTTTTCTTTATACCTTCTTTTCACCTTATCCTTCATTCACAAGCAAGGTTTAAACAATATCATGTGTCGCCGCCTGGTAATTTGACTTCATGTGCTTACCTTTCTTCGACTAGAATTACCACTAACTTTCTCACCGGTTTTGTTCAGGGCCGGGGTGTCGTGTCCTCGCACTCGAGGTTACCTGCTAGTGTCGACAACGATGCTGACAAATCGAATTTGAATGACCTCTCGGGTATTTGCTCCTAGGTCTACATTCAATGGGCCTACAGGCAGCTCTCGCTATGTGCATGGATGCTGTGCCCCGGCTTGGCACGTGGCTGATGATCATGGTTGCGACCGACTGCAGTCCATGGGTTCCATGCGGCGACATATGAGTCCATCTACTATATTATACCACCTTTTGTGTAAATTTCTGAATGACCCCGGGAGATGACTAACATAAGCTCCTAGCTTTCTGTCAGATCCCCCATTACATAATAATATGGGTTTTTTTGTTAGTATATGTTATATTCTTCGTGTTCTCTATATGTATAGTCACTTTTATTGGTGTTTAATATTGTAACATATTGCATACTTATTGAATAAATATTGTTTAAAATAAATGTGAATCCTCAATTTTAGATATTTGGGCTTTTGCAGATGAACAGCATAAGATATCTTGATACCTGGGTTTCAGAAGTCGTCGTTATTCATAGCGCCTGATCCGGGTGAAGGGTTGCCATCTATATCAAACACGATATCCCTTTTCGACACAGACCCGGCCTTGACACGATGAACACTGAGTGTCTATGAGTATGAGTATTTATAAATGGGCGTTGGTCCATTCTCCATGCGCTCACCCATCAAACATTCATATACGTAGGATAGCATATCAACTTCAATTGAAAAAGCCCGAGATACGTCAATTTCGTACTTTATTATTACAGGCGACTTCAGCGACAGTCAAATGGCCTCAAATGCTTTTCTTAAAAGCATTTATTAAGGAGGCTGTTTGACTGTCGTCCAATGGGAATAGGGAAAATCAGTGAAAAATAGTGCCAGATGTGTAATTTAGGCGTGGTGGAGACTCTGAAACACTTTCTTCTAGAGTACCCAAAATACCAGTCTAAAAGAATAAGATTCACTGGGAGTATAATGAGCAAGTGGGATGGGAGAATAAAGGACATGTGGTTAGTGGGAGACGTAAAGGAGAGGGTTAATATGCTAATAGGAGAGATCGGGAAGAATGGGGCAAGGGATGTCATCAAACAGTTCGACTCCGAGTGTTGGGGGAGGGGTGAAAGAGCGCAAGATGGCTAACTTGGTGACTGAAACAAATATAAAAATGAATGAATAAGCAACAAAATCCCAAATGATGCAACACAAAAAAGAAACTAATACAAAAAAGGAAAGGAATGTACCTCTGAAAGTCTTATTCAAAGAACTTCGCCATTAAAAGCCAGTAAATGATTTAGTACAACATTTGCCCCGTAATGAAGTTTCACGCACGATGATGAATGAAGGGTTTTTTTCACGCACATTTCGTATGATGTTTTCATATCACGCCATTAACTCCATGCAATGAAAACACTCTAGAATGGCACCATGCAATTAACACCAAGCAATGAAAACACTTTAGAACTGCACGTGGGAGAGCACGTGACGATGTGTTTATCTAGAAATGTTCACTCAGTTATTACTGATATCTCTCATAGATATTGTCATCCAAACAATGTAATGATATTCACGTCATTGCAAAATAAACTCATCGTGTTGTGATTTGTAATCAGTAGCATCACTGAGCTGTTTCTCATCTTCCCTATAAAAAGGGGCAAGGATATCCGAAAGTGCATTCTGTTGTTGTCGTTGAGACCTCGGACACCATGGATGTTACAGTAGTAACAACCAGTGCGGAGATCCACAATGGTGGGAAATCGGCAGACAGTCACGCAACGGAAACGATACCGGCGACGCCAACATTCACCACTGACGGTGATGTATCTTTTGCCGACAAGGTAAGAGCCCTTTCTAAACAACCTCAAAAGGATAATACGGCCAAACACCGGACGAATAAACAACCACATCAACCGCTGCAAAACCCCTGCGTAGTCGTCACAAGGGTTCCCACAAAGATCAATGATGGGGATATTGATGAAGCCCTGTCGGGATACTCGTGGGGGAGACTAATATCTAAGACTACAGGCAACCCTACGTGGAAAATTAAAGTAAAATGCCCCAATAGAGCCATAAAACTTAACTTCATTAACAAAGGTGTTTGTATAAACGGACAAAAATATGAGACTGAGGAGTATCGTGTTTTGCCTCAGCCCACACAATGTCATAAATGCCAGAAATTTGGCCATATGTCGAACAGATGCAAAGGAGAGTTGCATTGCATGAAATGCGGCGAAAAACATATAACAAAGTCGTGCTAGGTTTCAACACTGAAATGCCCAAATTGTAACGGGCAACACCCAAGCAATTATCGGGGGTGTCCCCACTACAAAAAAGTTAAAACCGACATAGAACTCAAAGCTATTAATGTCAACAGCGTAGAAAACTCAGCCTCTCCACATTCGATGTGCAGCCTAATGGCTGGTTCAATTTTTAATATAATGAACAAACACTTCGACGTCAGTCTTTCCGACATATGTAAAGAAGTTGGGAAAACAGCATCCAAATTATATCGAACTCAAATTTCTTCCTCGCTAATAGAAGCCGCCATAAATAAAATATAAATCACACCCACAACACGTTAACTAGTAAAATTACGTCAGGTACTGAACACCTATGGATAAGTTGAAAATAATTCAGTGGAACGCTCGAAGCGTTAACTGCAAAAGCTCTCAGATGTCCGATTACTTCACCAACGTAGATGTAATTGGTATCAGCGAAACATGGTTAAAGCCAAGTAAGACATTTTTGCTAAGTGGATTCAACATCATTAGACGAGACCGTCCCACACAACGTGGAGGCGGAGTCGCTCTACTCATAAGGCAGGACTTAAAATATAAAACGATATCAAGCGATCATCTCAACGCAGAGGTGATTGCCGCTGAGATTGAATTAGATCATAAAAAAGTTGCCGTAATCTCATATTATAATGAACCGAAAAAAACAGTTGACAGCAAAGTCTTTGAATTCTTTGTGAAAAATCACAAACACTGTATTTTCTTAGGTGATTTCAATGCCAAACATCAGGTTTTCGGATGCAATAAAACGGAGCCCAATGGCGACGCTCTCTTCAATATCATCGAACAATTTGATCTTTTTGTATTAAATAACGACCACGACATTACTCACGTCAGTAACAACACCCTCCACCAATCCGACATCCTTGACCTAATTATAACCAGTAAATCACTAACTAATCAAATGCAAGACATATATGTGGGGGACGATGATTTAGGTAGCGACCACCTGCCTGTTCATGCTACATTACACGGTTGCAGCGGATCCGCAAGATACCCCACAATGAGGAGGAGGAATCTATCCAAAATTGACTGGGACCTCTTCAGAAAAATAATTCAGGTTAAAATAAACAAAAACGACCCAATGAATACCTGCGAGCTCGAGCAAGCATGTACCAATCTCAGTGAAGTCATTAACAACACTCTTGATGAGATTTGTCCCAAACAGACAGTTAAACCGCGGGCCAACAGAATAACTGAAACCACACTCCAAATAATAAAACAAAAAAGAAAGGCCTTCCGTGCATACAAATCAGAAAAACTTCCAACTAAAAAGGTCGAACTTAAAGCCCTGTATAATCGCCTCCACGGCGAAGTTAAAAAAGCAATAGCAAACGACAATCGCGTGAGATGGAAAAAAGCAACGGAAAATCTAAATGGACTCAGGGAGACTAAAAAGTTTTGGGATACTTTTAAAACCCTTACTGGACAAAAACATAAAGACGCCAACAGTAAGGCACTAAAGATCAACGATGGAACTATGGCCCTGGATGACAAGGCGAAGGCTAGCGCCTTTGCTGAGCTCCTTGAGAAATATCATCGTCCACATGAGGGCGATAGGTTTGATGACGAGTTCAAAGAAAAAGTAAACAAATTTGTTCAAGACAACAAGACAACGTTTAACGATGCCAACTTCAGCCAAACGCCCGAGGACGGGGATGGCCATGAACTCACGGAACCGATAAGCAAAGAAGAAGTGGCTAACACAATTAAAAAATGTAAGTCTTCTTCTTCCACAGGAGGGGACGAGGTCTCATACAAAATCCTGAAACAATGTCCCAACACTTTTTTCGGTAGACTCACTAACCTCCTAAACTGCTGTCTCTCTAGTGGATACTTCCCAAAATGTTGGAAAGTAGCTACAGGAGTCATGATACCCAAACCCGACAAGGATTTGAGCAACCCAGCTAATTACCGCCCAATCAGCCTACTCAGCTGTATTGGAAAAATTTTCGAACGGATTCTCACGACTAGACTCCGCAGCCATCTCGAATCAATCAGCTTTTTCAACAAGTGGCAAAGGGCATACAGGAGCCAAAGAGAGGGAATCGAGCATGTTTATAGACTGGTAGATTATATGAAAACGGCGTTCAGTCAAAATGAAATAGGAACCGCGCTATTACTCGACGTAGAAAAAGCGTTTGACTCTGTCTGGCACAATGGCATGAGATACAAACTAGCTAAAATGGGGCTACCTACCAAAATTCTAAGGATCATATCATCATTTTTATCTGATCGAAAAATCAAAGTGAGAGTCAACCGCGAAGTGTCAGCCGAGGTAAAACTCGAAGCAGGCACTCCACAGGGTTCGGTCCTCAGCCCGCTTCTATTTATAATATATGTGAATGACATTGACAAACTAGGGAAGAACCATGTTGAGCTATCTCAATTCTCAGACGACAAAGGAATGTGGACGGCCAGTAAGTCTGGAAACATAATACAAAACCGCCTGCAGGATACCATCCGCGACCTGCAAGACTGGTGCGCTCTGTGGCGCATCAAGCTAAATGCCACGAAAACACAAAGAATCACATTCTATAAAAAACAAAGGAAAAAGCCTGTCCCTAATATTGAGCTTAAGCTTTACGATCATAAACTTGAAGCTAGTAATGAGGCAAAGTTTCTGGGATTCAACCTGGATAGCAGTCTCAATCTAAAGAATCACATAAACTCAGTCACCGTCAAAGCCACTAAACGCATCAATTTCCTGAAAATGATCAGAGGTAAAAATTGGGGAGCCAATAAAGAAATTCTCCTCAATCTTTACAAATCATATATACGCCCAGTACTAGAGTATGGGGCCATAATAACAAGTGACCTGAATAAAACCAACATTGAAAAACTACAACGGGTCCAAAATCATGCCTTGCGCGTGGCTCTGCGCAAGCCCACGTGGACATCGATAAAACAACTTCACGAGATAGCAAAAATAGACACTATAGCAATGCGCTTAAAAGATCTTCAAAGCAAAACTCTAAATAGACTTCAAGACAGCGAATTAATAATAGAACTCAATGCGCATCGCGTCCTCAATAGGAAAACTAAATAATCTGGGGCATGTCTATCGAAAGGGTTAAAGATCACATCATTGTGATGGGGTGAGCCAGTTATTCTGTGACCTAAATTTAGAACTGGCTGCGGGTGACACGATACGCACGAAAGCTTGCCTCTGTTACCAGTGGGAGTTGCAAACAGCGAGGAAAATCTCCACCTGCTGCCGGGTCTCCCCTCCTTGAGATATAAATCTCGGGGGAAAAATGCTGGCTTCCCCATCCAAAAGGACGGAAAAGGTGTAAATTAAAAACCGAATTGCTCTAATTTCCAGCTCTCTATCTTTTCTCCCTCCTCTATCTCATCAGACACACGACCAAACTGAATGACGTACTATGAGGGATTGAAACAATCCTCAAGCAAAGATGTGCAGAAAACCTAACAAGACCAAGGCAAGGATTGAAACAATCTTGCCAGCAAACAGCCCTTTTAAGGGCTTTTTTTTTTTTTTTTTTTTTTTTTTTTTTTTTTTTTTCCTTTTGGGGGGGGGGGGGGGGTGGAGGTCATTTGAAATTCCCGAAGGATAACCAGATACCTCAAAATCACATACGGCATCCTATCTCCCAGAAGGCTTGATGGATGACTCCCGGTTTTTTTCAAACAACTGTTGGAGCTTTCTCCATTCCTTTTTTGTAACCGCTATGGTCATATACCGGGGCCGCTACCAAACCGGCGTTGCTGTTTGGTTTTCTTTTTTCCTTTTCCCTTAAAATTGCCATCGCACAACATTATATTCTGGCGCGCCACCATGGTGGGACTCAAACCTCTACCATCGCCAAGCTGGAACCGAATAGAGCCCACTCTCCAATAGTCTTAATGGCGTTGAGGGTTTGGTCTTTGACAATCTATCACTCCAATGCAAACTGCCAGGAATTCTAACCGCGTGCATAGCCCTTCAGACCCCATTTCAGGCAATAGGAAAGCTAGGCCTGTGTGATCCAAGATCCAAGTGAAATAAAATAAGGCTAACCGGGTCGCAAGGGATTTGTAAATCCCACATCGTCCCTGCGCGCCTTCGGCGCGCTAAAACCTTTCATTCATTCATCGAAAGTGCATTCGTTATTTTGATATTAGCATTACGAGTACAAACAAGAAAAACACAGTGTCAAAGAATCAAACATGGACCACTGTCAAAATGAAAATCAGGTAAGAGCTATCAACATATACAGTAATGCTTCCATCAACTCTGGCTGGTTTAACTTATCATGGATTACAGCTTGGCAACTTCCACAACAAAGTTTATGTCCTCTCAACAGGATCTCGTTTCCATGAGATATAATTCAGGCTTTGTTTTGGGCACTAGAATTATTTTAGTTATTTAATTTATTTATATATTAAAAGTGTCGTTTTGTGGTCGAGGTTCGTAGACTGAATGGTGTGCTTTGGCAGCTTCCAAAAATCGATAAAAAATGCGAAATTTGTGTTACGGTGAAATTATGTTAACATAAATGTCAGTTTTCTCGAGTTAAACTGCGCTGTCGCAACATATCTGATATAACCTAACAAATTTTATTACTCATTAGACAGCATCCTTCTTAGCAACTTATATCAGATTCAATGATAAAACTGACTTTTTATCGCAACAATCCGCAGTAAAATGGAACGCTGTAGCCACCATTGAAATCTTAGAAACTTTGTCCGAAAACAGTTTTGCATTACATCTTGTTTCGGTTTATTATGTAATTGAAGGCATTTTCAGTATTTTTGCGGTTGTGGTAAAAATTATAGATTCGACAATTTTTTTCATTTTGTGTCAAGAGTAAATGTCAAGAGTAAATGATATGTTATGGAAATTATGACTGAATTACCCTATTCATTCTCCACCCCTTAATTCACCCACTCAAAGCATCACGTTGCAAATATTGATTCGTCTACCCCATACTGATAATAATAACACTTTGGCCAGCCGCTGATTTGTCGCGGTTCTCGGACGAGAAGGCCTTGGTTACCCCTGAACTCCCAACTGCCTCCCTGTTCCCACGCTTCTCCTATCCTCCCAACATTCGGAGACGAACTGCTTGATGACATCCCTTGCCCCATTCTTCCCAATCTCTCCGATTAGCACATTAACCCTCTCCTTTGAGTCTCCCCCTAACCAAATGTCCTTCATCCTCCCATCCCACTTCCCCATTATACTCCCAGTGAATCTCATTTTTTTAGACTGATACTTTGGGCATTCTAGAAGGAAGTGTTCCAGGGTCTCCACCATGCCCAAGTTACACATCTGGCACTCCCTTTCACCGTCTTACTCTAACTCAGAAGCCATCCTATATACTGAAAGTATGAGTATCATGTTCCTGTTCCGACAAAGCGGTCTCTCCGATTGAAAGGGTTAAGTATCATGAAAGTGCCGGAATAACCATATCACAATGGCCGCAAGAAATGTCATAGTAAGCCTATAGGAACCAGTTTTAGGGATTTCCGACATGAATGTATATAAAGTTGACGATTTGCAGGAAAAAATTGGAGAGGGAGGAGGCCACCTCTATCGCACCCCTAACACTCATATATCTTCGGAAATAATAATATAGGTATATTTGCATCCTACTATATCCAAAATAAATAAAATATAATTTATCATCAAATTATGATAAAGTTAATGCGATTTCAATCTTATCTTTCTGAATGGTTTATTATTTTTCCTTCCGATTGTTTACCAGTCATGGAGGATTAACTTTCTGGTTCCACCCATTCCCTAACATAACGTCTTCCTTGATTATCATTTAAAAGTGAGATTATTTATTTATCACCTTTCATAACTATTAACTATAAATAAATTTATTGTTTCAGGATCAGTTCAGACAAAAGGCAATTTCTCTGAAGAATGATATCGCTATGGTTCGACTCCAGTTGAAAGGAATTCTTAATAGTCACGGTGTGGATGTTGCATCCCCAATAAAATTAATCGGCTCCGAGAGTACAAAAATTACAAATATGGATTTCAACCTATTACAAGACAAGTGTGACGTCGCTAATAGGCAACAGTCATTCGCCATAGAAAGTTGTGTCTCGCCAGATCCTTCGTCAACCCACTTACCTTCAAAGAGGCGTTATTTCAGAACACCTATAGCATCATCTACCGTACTTCAGCCAGGCAGATCGTGGGCATCATCAATGGGAAGCAAAACCCGTTCCTCGGCATCCAACTTAGGGTTTGATACATTTTCAACTATTGCTTGCAGGACGAACATTACCGTCAGCGAATTAGAACCCACTTTAAGTTTAAAGGAAGACAGTTATGAATATTCAAACTGCGAAATCGTCGAACATCATAAGATTCGTAACACACAAACGGTCAACATGGAGCAATCAAACAAAAACGAAGGTTCTATTAAAACAACAGAAGATATTTATGTGGATGGAAGTGTTCAGTTTTGGTCCATGTGTGATTCTCAACCAAAACAAATGAAACGTAGTAAAACAAGAAAACCAATTAAAACCAAACCTATATCATCTACGTCCTCGCGAAAGGCTAACGTTACAGCAATATCATGCAATAGTTCAGTTGGCTGTAAAATCGGATGTTGTGGAACAAGTAAAGTCAACAAGAAAAATGTTCTGAAGAAACTGAAAATGTTTTATAAGAAAATTCACAGCAACGGTTCAAAAGAAGTGAAAACATTGGCTATTTTATGAATATGATAAACAGCCAGGGTGGGATTTTTTTTAACAAATTTCCTGATTTCAGTGGAATTGATATCCAAAATGCCGAACTTTTATTTTTATAAATTTGCAGAAAAATTGTCTCCATGCAAAGTTGTGGTTTTAAAGTATCTATCAACCAAAATATCACATTACGTACATTTATGGTTTTGAAGGAGCATAAAGTTCATCCAATTTCAACTTCTCTAATAACGTACCATTCTCATCCCTGCTAGAACATCCTTGTTTTAGAATTTTGTGCTATTTTTTTAACGTTTGTTATCTATTAGTGCTAAATGACATTGCAAGTACTGTTGACTTTCATGCTTCAGTGTGCCCATATGTTGAAAATAATTTAAACCCCCTCCCAACCACCACACACACACAAGTCCTCAAATCTCATAGAATCCACTTTGTAAAGTAGCGCTTAATATTTCATAAATTATAAGCTCAATGTTCAGATCTGCAGCATTAAGGAAAATGTGTAAGTAACATTAAAATGCAGTTTCAAAAATATTGCTGATCTAAGTAAATATGCTCACTCTCATTGGAAGCCATTTTACGGGCTATTCAGTTCTTAAAATTCACACTATTACTCCCTAGCCGTTACACTGTTGACACTCCTTCACTGTCTGCACCAAAATCTCTTTAAGACAAATGTACAAATGTTGGAAAGTTGTGGTAAAATAATCCAGTCCTTATCAGTTCTGGCGAAAGGTACTTGATACCGGCGAAAACAATACCTATTAATTAATTTAAGTAAACTTTATGACGAGTTTATATTTAAAATTGTTTATTAATCTGTTTATTTGTTACTGACTGTTTGAGTCTTTGCATTGTATGATGTTGTTATGTTTATTTTATAAAAAAAAGTGCTATAATCTGTATATAATCAAATTGTATAAACTAACATTGTATATATAAATTTATAACTAGTATAGAAACTGTAAATAAATGATTTATACATAGAATAATTGTTCAGAACTTAATATAACCATATTTCTGATATGCGCGATCGATCTCTCTTGAGCACTTCTTTTCTCAACAGGACTCATACTGCATCAAATTTGAAAAAGAAAAATGTGTACTCTGGGAATTTGAGGTACACCAAACGGTATTTTCAACGTTCAGACCATAGGCTTCACGTTAAAAATATTAATTAATCTTATAACAATACAGTTTGGAAGGATGCTGATTTATCGCGCCCCCAGGAGAGGGGTTCTTCGTTAAGCCTGTGCCTCAAAATGGCCCTTATTCCAAACGTCACGGATGTGCTCACTGAACAGCTTCCGGGAACGGACTGTTTGATAATATCACGAACCCCATTCTCCCCAATTTCTCCGATAAGCATACTCCCCTCTGTGTCACTCAATACCCATATATGCTTCAATCTTCCATTCAAATTCACAATTATATGGTTACACCTCAATTTCACATTTGGAACTCTTTTTTCGGTGTCATTCCCTTTTCCCCTTAAACTCTAGTGACCGCGACCTCGTTTTAACAGTGGTGCCCCTCCCCCCTCTTACCCTACGGTGCCACCGAGAAGACCTTAACATCCACAGTTTAGAACCTAAACTGTAAACTGTTAAATGTGAATCCTCAATTTTAGATATTTGGGCTTTTGCAGATGAACAGTGTAAGATATCTAGAACCCTGGATTACAGAAGTCGTCGTTATTCATATCACCTGATCAGGGTGAAGGGTTGCCATCTATATCAAACACGGTATCCCTTTTCGCCACACACCCGGCCTTGACACGATGGACACTTAGAGTCTATGAGTATGAGTATTTACAAATGGGCGTTGGTCCATTCTACTTGCGCTCACCCATCAATCATTCAGATACGTAGGATACCATATCAACTTCAACTGAAAAAGCCCGAGATACGTCAATTTCGTACTTTATTATTACAGGTGTCTTCAGCGACAGTCAAATGGCCTCAATAAATGTTTTTCTTAAAACCATTTATTGAGGAGGCTATTTGACTGTCGTTGCTGTCAGTAACACAGTGAATGTGAACGAGTGTAAGGTCCTAGGCCCAATATTTCCAAATATGATTGCTATCTCTCTCCGATTTCTGTTAAAACCGAATTTATAAAATCGTCCCCTCTTACTTCCCAGAGAGGCAAGTTGATGTACGCGCAGTGCAAACTACGAGGCATTTAATGCAGCCGGCTGGTTCGATGAGTGTTCGCGTAGTTTCTTCTATCTTTCCTACTCCAGCAGCATATGTTGTCGTCAAACGTCACTATGCGAAATATTGGAAATACGTTGCCATCAAAAGGAGAAACTTTCAGTTACTTCATTTTCCTATTTTTTTTCGCACCCGCAAAAGGCGATGTTCCGGATGAAGTAATTGTTTAGATTACAAATTAGTTTACGATTTGAATAAAGATGGAATGACCTTGACCTTTATATTGTTTATATGTCCAATGAAGTCGTTAATAGTTGCATATTTCATTTCACATTGTGTTTTGTCGGTATGAGTAGGGTCTTATAGGAACGGACAAGTTATTGTGATGAATTGACGGGGCTTCTACCAGTACTAGGTGGTGGGAGCGAGCGTAATTCGCGGATCATTTGGACCAACGAAGAATTGGAGGAGTATTGTAAGGAACTTTTGTAGACAATTGGGGATCATTTTGGGGCAGAAAGGACCTATATGAAAGGGATGGTCTCCATCTTAGCCCAAGGGGTACAGAGGTTTTAGGAAGAAATATGTTGCAGGTGGTGGAGACTTTTTTGGTATTGGGAGGTGAGGGGGAATCAGTGAAGGGGGGAATGAACACGGGAAATGTGTCACCAACCATAGCTGTAAAAAATGGGACAAGGGGGATAAGAAAAAGGGACCAAAAATCCAAATCAATAGGAATAGCTCCCAAGGAAAGCACAGATACACAAAACAGGATATACAAACATACAGGGACTAGATAATAATGGGACCAGTAGGCGGAAGCCAACGTACTTTGATACCCTGGAAGTGGGTTATAGCAACATCCAGGGTCTCCACCGGAAAGTAAGTGAAATTGCTACGTTGATCGAGGCAGAGGAGTTGGACCTCATGGCCTTAAGCGAAACGAGGGTAAGACACGAGGAATGGGTAGACCAAGTAAGGGGGTACTTATGGGTAGGGTGTAGGGCGAGCGGAAGGCCAGAAAAAAGGGGAGGGGTAGGCATGTACATTAAAGAGGATTTAAAACCGTCGCTGATCACAGACCTGGAAAACATCAGCACCCCGGCTGAGGTATCGAAAGAAATTGGATGAGTAAGGATCAGTATGAAAAACAAATGTGTTGCCATTGGGTTGTATATTGTGCGGTGGAGGGGAGCAAACCCGAATGGAATGATTCGATATACTCAACACTAAGATCCAATAATACCGAACTACAAAACAAGGGGCTGGGTATAATTCTGAAGGGTGACTTTAATGGCCACATAGGAAAAAATGAAGAAAGCATAGAGGGTGGGGACAAAAATGTCAACAGGAATGGAAGGAAGCTGTTGAACTTCAAAAACGAGCTCGGTCTGAAGATTCTGAAATGGGACGCGAGGTGTAAGGGGAAATGGACCTGGGAGAGGAACGACAGAAAATCAATAATGACTACATTCTCACAGATATTAATTTATGGAGGGAGGTGACAGGAGTAGAAGTGGATGATGCGGGTAAAATGGAGGTGGATAGTGATCACAACTTGATTACAGTGACGAAAAAAAATCTAGTAAAAAGCAGAGGAAGCTTTAAGGAGATTTGGGAACTCAAAAAGGAAGCTGACTGGGCGAAGTTCAATAAAAAAACTGAAACGAAAGCTTGCAACCGTACCCAAGAGGGGCAGTGTTCATAAGATGACAGACGCCATTGTTGCGAGTCTGGTGGAGGCAGGGAAGGAAAGTGTAGGAAAGATCAGGGTGCCAACACGTGAACTTGGGTACAGAGTGAATGAAGAGCTGAAAATGGCCATAAACTACTTTAGTAACGTACCATTCTCATCCCTGCTAGAACACCTTTGTTATTGAATTTTTGTGCTATTTTTATAAGTTTTTTATCTATAATTGCTAAACGACATTGCAAATACTGTTGACTTTCATGATTCAGTGTGTCCATATGTGGAAAAGAATTCCCCCCCCCCCCCCCACCCCACACACACACAAATCTCAAATCTCATAGAATCCACATTGTAAAGTAGCGCTTATTATTTCATAAATTATAAGCTCAGTGTTCAGATCTGTAGCATTAAGGAAAATGTGTAAGTAACATTAAAATGCAGTTTCAAAATATTACTGATCTAAGTAAATATGGTCACTCTCAATGCAAGCCATTTTACGGGCAATTCAGTTCTATAAATTCATACTATTACTCCCTAGCCGTTACACTTTTGGCACTCCTTCACTGTCTGCACCAAAAATCTCTTTACGACAAATGTAGAAATGTTGGAAAATTGTGGCAAAATAAAGGTACTTGATACCGGCGAAAACAAAATCTATTAATTAATTTAAGTAAACGTTATGACGTGTTTAGATTCAAAATTGTTTATTAATCTGCTTATTTGTTAATGACTGTTTGAGGCTTTGCATTGCATGATGTTGTTATGTTTATTTTTTTAAAAGTGCTATAATCTGTATATATAATCAAATTGTAAAAACTAACATTGTATATATGAATTTATAACTAGTATAGAAACTGTAAATAAATGATTTATACATAGAATTATTGTTCAGAATTTAATATAACCATATTTCTGATATGCACGATCGATCTCTCCTGAGCACTTTTTTTTCTCAACATTACTCATACTACGTCCGAATTGAAAAAGAAAAATGGGTACTCTGGGAATTTGAGGTACACCAAACGATATTTTCAACGTCCAGACCATAGGCTCCACGTTACAAATATTAATTAATCTTATAACAAAACAGTTTGGCATGATGCTGATTGATCGCGACCCCAGGAGAGGGGTTATTCGTTAAGCCTGTGCCTCAAAATGGCCCTTATTCCAATCGTCACGGATGTGCTCTCTTCCCAGCTCCCGGGAACGGACTGTTTGATAATATCACGAACCCCATTCTCCCCAATCTCTCCGATAAGCATATTCCCCTCTGTGTCACTCAATACCCATGTATGCTTCAATCTTCCATTCTAATTCACAGTTATATGGTTACACCTCAATTTCACATTTGGAGCTCTTTTTTCAGTGTCATTTCCTTTTTCCCTTAAACTCTAGCGACCGAGACCTCGTTTTAACAGCGGTGCCACCCCCCCCCCCCCCCAACCCCCTCTTACCCTACAGTGCCACCGAGAAGAACTTCTTGGCCACCTTAACATCCATAGTTTAGAACCTAAACTGTAAACTGTTAAATGTGAATCCTCAATTTTAGATATTTGGGCTTTTGCAGATGAACAGCATAAGATATCTTGATCCCTGGGTTTCAGAAGTCGTTTTATTCATAGCGCCTGGTCCAGGTGAAGGGTTGCCATCTATATCAAACACGATATCCCTTTTCGACACAGACCCGGCCTTGACACGATGAACACTGAGTGTCTATGTGTATGAGTATTTATAAATGGGCGTTGGTCCATTCTCCGTGCGCTCACCCATCAAACCTTCAGATACGTAGGATACCATATCAACTTCAATTGAAAAAGCCCGAGATACGTCAATTTCGTACTTTATTATTACAGGCGACTTCAGCGACAGTCAAATGGCCTCAAATTCTTTTCTTCAAAACATTTATTGAGGAGGCTGTTTGACTGTCGTCCAATGGGAATTGGGAAAAGCAGTGAAAAATAGTGCCAGATGTGTAATTTGGGCGTGGTGGAGACTCTAAAACACTTTCTTCTAGAATACCCAAAATACCAGTCTAAAAGAATAAGATTCACTGGGAGTATAATGAGCAAGTGGGATGGGACAATAAAGGACATGTGGTTAGTGGGAGACTTAAAGGAGAGGATTAATATGCTAATAGGAGAGATTGGGAAGAATGGGGCAAGGGATGTCATCAGTTCGACTCCGAGTGTTGGGGGAGGGGAGAAAGAGCGCAAAATGGCTAACTTGGTGACTGAAACAAATATAAAAATGAATGAATAAGCAACAAAATCCCAAATGATGCAACACAAAAAAAGAAACTAATACAAAAAAGGAAAGGAAGGTACCTCTGAAAGTCTTATTCAAAGAACTTCGCCACTAAAAGCCAGGAAATGATTTAGTACAACATTTGCCCCGTAATGAATTTTCACGCACGATGATGAATGAAAGGTTTTTTCACGCACATTTCGTATGATGTTTTCATATCACGCCATTAACTCCATGCAATGAAAACACTCTAGAATGGCACCATGCAATTAACACCAAGCAATGAAAACACTTTAGAACTGCACGTGGGAGAGCACGTGAGGATGTGTTTATCTAGAAATGTTCACTCAATTATTACTGATATCTCTCAATGTCATAGATATTGTCATCCAAACAATGTAATGATATTCACGTCATTGCAAAATAAACTCATCGTGTTGTGATTTGTAATCAGTAGCATCACTGAACTGTTTCTCATCTTCCCAACGAAAAGGGGGAAGGCTATCCGAAAGTTCATTCGTTATTTTGATATTAGCATTACGAGTACAAACAAGAAAAACACAGTGTCAAAGAATCAAACATGGACCACTATCAAAATGAAAATCAGGTAAGAGCTATCAACATATACAGTAATGCTTCCATCAACTCTGGCTGGTTTAACTTATCATGGATTACAGCTTGGCAACTTCCACAACAAAGTTTATGTCCTCTCAAAAGGAGCTCGTTTCTATGAGATATAATTCAGGCTTTGTTTTGGGCACTAGAATTATTTTAGTTATTTAATTTATTTATATATTAAAAGTGTCGTTTTGTGGTCGAGGTTCGTAGACTGAATGGTGTGTTTTGGCAGCTTCCAAAAAATCGATAAAAAATGCGAAATTTGTTTTACGGTGAAATTATGTTAACATAAATGTCTATTTTCTCGAGTTAAACTGCGCTGTCACAGCATATCTGATATAACCTAACAAACTTTATTACTCATTAGTCAGCATCCTTGTTACCAACTTATATCAGATTTAATGATAAAAGTGACTTTTTATCGCAACAATCCGCAGTAAAATGGAACGCTGTAGCCACCATTGAAATCTTAGTCAGAACATTTGGCCGAAAACAGTTTTGCATTACATCTTGTTTCGGTTTATTATGTTATTGAAGGCATTTTCAGTATTTTTGCGGTTGTGGTAAAAATTATAGATTCGACAAAATTTTTCATTTTGTGTCAAGAGTAAATGTCAAGAGTAAATGATATGTTATGGAAATTATGACTGAATTACCCTATTCATTCTCCACCCCTTAATTCACCCACTCAAAGTATCACGTTGCAAATATTGATTGGTCTACCCCATACTAATAATAATAACACGTTGGCCAGCCGCTGATTTGTCGCGGTTCTCGGACGAGAAGGCCTTGGTTACCCCTGAACTCCCAACTGCCTCCCTGTTTCCACGCTTCTCCTATCCTCCCAACATTCGGAGACGAACTGCTTGATGACATCCCTTGCCCCATTCTTCCCAATCTCTCCGATTAGCACATTAACCCTCTCCTTTGAGTCTCCCCCTAACCAAATGTCCTTCATTCTCCCATCCCACTTCCACATTATACTCCAAGTGAAGCTCATTCTTTTAGACTGATACTTTGGGCATTCTAGAAGGAAGTGTTCCAGGGTCTCCACCATGCCCAAGTTACACATCTGGCACTCCCTTTCACCGTCTTACTCAACTCAGAAGCCATCCTATATACTGAAAGTATGAGTATCATGTTCCTGTTCCGACAAAGCGGTCTCTCCGATTGAAAGGGTTAAGTATCATGAAAGTGTCGGAATAACCATATCACAATGGCCGCAAGAAATGTCATAGTAAGACTACAGGAACCAGTTTTAGGGATTTCCGACATGAATGTATATAAAGTTGACGATTTGCAGGAAAAAATTGGAGAGGGAGGAGGCCACCTCTATCGCACCCCTAACACTCATATAGATTCGGAAATAATAATATTGGTATATTTGCATCCTACTATATCCAAAATAAATAAAATATAATTTATCATCAAATTATGATAAAGTTAATGCGATTTCAATCTTATCTTTCTGAATGGTTTATTATTTTTCCTTCCGATTGTTTACCAGTCATGGAGGATTAACTTTCTGGTTCCATCCATTCCCTTACATAACGTCTTTCCTGATTATCATTTAAAAGTGAGATTATTTATTTCTCACCTTTCATAACTATTAACTATAAATATTTTTTATTGTTTCAGGATCAGTTCAGACAAAAGGCAATTTCTCTGAAGAATGATATCGCTATGGTTCGACTCCAGTTGAAAGGAATTCTTAATAGTCACGGTGTGGATGTTGCATCCCCAATAAAATTAATCGGCTCCGAGAGTACAAAAATTACAAATATGGATTTCAACCTATTACAAGACAAGTGTGACGTTGCTAATAGGCAACAGTCATTCGCTATAGAAAGTTGTGTCTCGCCAGATCCTTCGTCAACCCGCTTACCTTCAAAGAGGCGTTATTTCAGAACACCTATAGCATCATCTACCGTACTTCAGCCAGGCAGATCGTGGACATCATCAATGGGAAGCAAAACCCGTTCCTCGGCATCCAACTTGGGGTTTGATACATTTTCAACTATTGCTTGCAGAACGAACATTACCGTCAGCGAATTAGAACCCACTTTAAGTTTAAGGGAAGACAGTTATGAATATTCAAACTGCGAAATCGTCGAACATCATAAGATTCATAACACACAAACGGTCAATATGGAGCAAGCAAACAAAAACGAAGGTTCTATTAAAACAACAGAAGATATTTATGTGGATGGAAGTGTTCAGTTTTGGTCCATGTGTGATTCTCAACCAAAACAAATGAAACGTAGTAAAACAAGAAAACCAATTAAAACAGGGAGGCAGTTGGGAGTTCAGGGGTAACCAAGGCCTTCTCGTCCGAGAACCGCGACAAATCAGCGGCTGGCCAAAGTGTTATTATTATCATTATTGGGCTTGAAGTTTGTAAACAGTGTTCTATGATGTATGGGGACTGTCGCTCGATGGGATATGGAGAGGTATGTGCAAACTGTCAGGAAATCCTCCGCCTACTTGAGACAATTGTTAAGTTTGAGGGGGAGATTGCTGAGCTGAAGGGAAGACTTGGTAGGGCGGGGCTGTCTGGAGTTACGCCTGTGAAAGTGGCTTTCCGAGAAGGATGGAAGGTTGTCGGTGGTTCCAAGAGGAAACATGGGGGTAGAACCTTTGATGTGAATGAGGTAGGTGATGAGGTGGGGGCTGCTAGAAAAGTACGTAGGACAGATGAGGGGGGCCCAGGCCGGAGCAATGCTGTAAAGCGTTTGGCGTGGACTACCAAAAGTGGTAGGAAAGGGGGGCCAGAGAAGTAGGTAGATAGGGGTGTAAAGTCCAAAGGCAGTGGGGAGTGCAGCACCAGAAACAGATTTGATGTGCTCGATTCGGAAGAGACAGAGGAGGAGATGGAGGTAGTTGCAACAGATAGTAGCTTGGGGTCTAGGCCAGGAAAAAGGAGGAGGGATCCGGGGGAAGACCAGGGGAGAAGTCCAGGTAGCTCAGGGCCTGGAAAGAGACGGAGGGACAAGGATAGGAGTAATCCTAGGTCAAAGATACCGATACCGATATTGAGTCCGAGTGGGGCTGTTGGAGAGGAAGAGGACGCTGTAAACAATAGGAGACTAGAGGAGATAAATAGGGCGAGGTCCAAAAGTAAGTTGGTGGTTGCGGGAAGTAGCATAGTTCGGGGGATCGACAAGGTTGTCTGTGGTCCGGACAGTAAAAATAGAACAGTTCTGTGCTTTCCGGGGGCTAAAGTGGAGGACCTGAGGGATAGAGTGGACGGTATTGTAGCTGGGTCGGGGCCTGATCCGGTAGTGGTATTACATGTGGGGTCCAATAACATCAGGGAGAGGAAATCAGTTCGTTTGGTGGACACATACAAGGACCTAATTAGTAAGCTACTTAGCAGGAATGCTCGGATCATCGTTTCAGGGGTGCTCCCCGTTATGGGTGGTGGAAATGGTGTGGAAATGAGAGGAACTCGCGGATTATGGCACTAAACGAGGAGCTGGAAGAGCACTGCAAAGACTTGGGAGTACATTTCATTGACCACTGGGATTCATTCTGGGGACAAGGAGAGTTGTATGGGCGAGACGGATTGCATTTAAGTAGGATGGGTACAGACCTGTTGGGCCAAAAAATCTTACAGGTGGCTGGGCCTTTTTTGGAGAAAAGGGGGGTAGGGGACCACAGCCGGTAACCCAGAGTGGCACAAATGCTGGGAACATGGGAAGAACAACAAACATGCACAATACAGGGACATACCAGGGTTATAATAATGTGCCAGTGATGACAAAAAAACAAAGATTCATTAAGTTTGGGTACTGTAACATCCAGGGGCTGCACAAGAAAGTAAGCGAAATATCAACAATGATGGACGAAGGAGACTTCGATATAATGGGTCTAAGTGAGACGTGGATACGACGGGATGAGCGGGTTGATCAGATGAAGGGTTGCGTGTGGATAGGAGCTGGGCGAACTGAGGGTCAGAAACGGGGTGGGGGTGTTGGCATCTACGCTAAAGAGGAATTACAGCCCTCATTGATTACAGATCTCACAGAAGCAAGGACTCAGATTCCAGTATCCAACGAAATAGTCTGGGCAAAAATCAAGTTAGGAAACAGGAGTGTTGCCGTTGGTGTTGTATACTTAGCAGTGGAGGGAAGTAAGCCCGAGTGGAATGATTCAATATATACAACTCTTAGATCGAATATCACAGAGCTTGGGAGCAGAGGGTTCAGTATTGTCCTAATGGGGGACTTCAATGGGCACATCGGGGATAAGGAGGAGGGCATACAGGGAGGTGATAGGAAAATTAACACGAATGGGAGGAAGATGTTGGACCTATCAAAAGAGCTTGGTTTAAAGATCCTGAACAGGGATGCGAAATGTAAGGGTAAATGGACCTGGGAGAGGAACGATAAGAAAACAATAATTGATTATATACTCACTGACATTAGCGTATGGAGGGAGGTTATAGATGTAGAAATAGATGACGAGGGAAAAAATGACTTGGGTAGTGATCACAACCTGATAACAGTTAAGAGTATGGGCAAAAAGACGAATAGAGACAGAAATACCTTCAAGGAAGTTTGGGGACTAAAACAAGGAGCCGACTGGAAGCAGTTTCGGGAAAAACTAAAACCAAATCTTGAATGTATACCTAGGGATGCAAATGTCCAGAGTATTTCAGATGGCATAGTAAATAGCCTAACAGAGGCAGGGAAGGAGTGTATAGGAAGGGTGAGGGTCCCAATGAAAGAGCTTGGATACAGGGTTAACGAGGGACTGAAAAAGGCTATAAAAGAAAGGAAGGTAAAATGCGCTGCTTACAGAAGAAGTAGGAAGCTTAAAGGGGTGGATAACAATGACACGAGACTAATGAAAGGAGAATATGAACTGGCACGGAAAAAGGTGAATGAGATAAAGAATAATAATAGGAAGGAGCACAATTGCAGTCTTGCCAGAACAATAAAGAAAACGGGGGGTTCGAGCTCAAACGTATTTTGGAACTGGGTAAATAAACGGGGGAAAAGTAGTGTGCAGAGTATCAAAGTGGATGGGGAAAGTACAGAAGATAAAGGCCGTATCGCTTCAGAGTTAGTCAAGCACTGGGAAAAGATAAACGATAGGCGATGGGGCAGTGGGTCCCCACCAAAAAGAAATACACTGGTGGAGGAGAACCTATCCAATCGTGTATGTAGCGAAATAACGGCAGAAGAAGTGCGGAACGTGGTCTCGAAATTAAAAAATGGTAAAGCGGGAGGGACTGATGAAATTCCGAACGAATTCCTCAAAAATGGATGGGAGGCACTTATTGAAGTCCTGACAAACCTTTTCAACCTGGCTCTGCGAAAGCAAGAGGTCCCCAGAGAGTGGAGGGAAAGTAAGGTGTCGTTCATACACAAAAAGGGGGATAAGGAAGTTCTAGATAACTATAGGGGGATATCAGTTAGTAGTAACATCGGAAAAGTATTCTGTAAGGTCATATACGGTAGACTAGAGGAAGTTATTGAAGAGAAAGGTTTTTTCTGAGAAATTCAAAATTGTTTCAGGAAAGGACGAAGAGTCACTGATCACCTATTTACACTCACCCAACTGATAGAATCAACAAAGGCTGAAAAGAAAAAGATGTTTCTGGCATTTCTAGATGTGAAAAAAGCGTACGACCGAGTGTGGAGGGAAGGTATGTGGCGAAAGCTCGAGGGCATCGGACTTGGGGGTGACTTTGTGGGAATCATGAAAGCACTGTATACAGATGTGCAAAGCCAACTCAGTCTAGGGAGTATCACTACAAAACGAGTCCCTATGGATATAGGCCTGAAGCAGGGGTGTATCTTTTCACCGATTTTGTTTGCATTGTATGTTAAAGATTTAGGGGACGAACTAATTCAGAGTGCGGAGGGGGTAAATGTTGGAGACATAAAGATACCAGGCTTATTCTTTGCGGACGACATGGTGTTAATGTCTAGAACTGAACAGGGGCTAGAGAAACTGTTGGAAATTGTTGGTAGATATGGGAACACTTGGCGGCTAGAACTAAATGAAAATAAAAGCAAGGTAATACCCGTTGGACGCAAGGTAGATATGACGAAGAGATGGAGAGTGGGGGAGTTCTCAATCCCCGAAGGGGAAAGCAAACAAATCACTGTAGGAGAAACGGGAGAGTATGAGTATCTAGGGGTAAGCATAAATATAACGGGAAGAGGGGTGTACAGAAATTACTCAGCCAAACTGATTCTGAAGGGGAAAAGAATTCTGAACCAACTAAAACTTTTAGGGAAAAATAGTTTCAACAAGGTCTTTGTGGGGAAAACACTGTGGGAGAGGGTGGGTTTACCAAGTATAACGTATGGCACGGACGTGATTCCATTAAACCAAACCGTTATTAAGAAGTTGGAAAATACTCAAAATGATGCCGGCAGATGGATAACAGGGTCGAGTAATGCTGCAGCTTTGGAAGCAGTAAGGGGGGAGCTTGGGTGGATGAAAATCAAGGACAGGGTAGATTTGGGAAAACTGTGTTACTTTAACTACTTGAGAAACCTGCCTGACAACCGGTGGTGCAAATTGATGCTCGATACCATTTGGAATTCTAATATAGAAACGGGGTGGTCAAAACATGTGAGGGAACTAATGGACAATTATTCTATAGAGGTCACAAACATAGAAGTAGGAATGAAAGAAGGCAAAAGGTTTGTCAAAGAGAGAGTCATGGAAGATTGCAATCGAAACTGGCGAGCAGGGGTTAGCGTGAAAAGATCACTGCAGGGGTTACAATATAAAGAAAAGCCAGCTTTTGAGAAGTACCTAGATGGCACCTTTGGAGGGTCACTGCTGTTCAAACTGAGATCAAGATCACTGGAGCTTCGGGGAAAAATTGGGAGAGATGGGGAAAAGGGATGCCTAATGTGCCACTCTGGAGTAGTGGAGACCCTGGAACATTTTCTCTTGGAATGCCCACAGTATATACCTCATAGAATAAAATTTACTGGAAGAATAATGCAGAAGTGGGGTGAAGAAACAAAGGATAGATGGCTGAAGGGGGACACGAGGGAGAGGGTAGGAATGCTTATTGAAGAAATTGAAAAAGAGGAAGTGAGGAACACTATTAAGCAGTTTATATCTGAATGCTGGGAGGAGAGGAGGGGAAGAGGGGGTGGGGTGCAGGGGGAATGATGGCCTTCTCTTATGAGGACCGCGACAAATCAGCGGCTGGCCAAAGAGTTATTATTATCAGTATGGGGTAGACGAATCAATATTTGCAACGTGATGCTTTGAGTGGGTGAATTAAGGGGTGGAGAATGAATAGGGTAATTCAGTCATAATTTCCATAACATATCATTTACTCTTGACATTTACTCTTGACACAAAATGAAAAAAATTGTCGAATCTATAATTTTTACCACAACCGCAGAAATACTGAAAATGCCTTCAATTACATAATAAACCGAAACAAGATGTAATGCAAAACTGTTTTCGGACAAAGTTTCTAAGATTTCAATGGTGGCTACAGCGTTCCATTTTACTGCGGATTGTTGCGATAAAAAGTCAGTTTTATCATTGAATCTGATATAAGTTGCTAAGAAGGATGCTGTCTAATGAGTAATCAAATTTGTTAGGTTATATCAGATATGTTGCGACAGCGCAGTTTAACTCGAGAAAACTGACATTTATGTTAACATAATTTCACCGTAAAACAAATTTCGCATTTTTTATCGATTTTTGGAAGCTGCCAAAGCACACCATTCAGTCTACGAACCTCGACCACAAAACGACACTTTTAATATATAAATAAATTAAATAACTAAAATAATTCTAGTGCCCAAAACAAAGCCTGAATTATATCTCATGGAAACGAGATCCTGTTGAGAGGACATAAACTTTGTTGTGGAAGTTGCCAAGCTGTAATCCATGATAAGTTAAACCAGCCAGAGTTGATGGAAGCATTACTGTATATGTTGATAGCTCTTACCTGATTTTCATTTTGACAGTGGTCCATGTTTGATTCTTTGACACTGTGTTTTTCTTGTTTGTACTCGTAATGCTAATATCAAAATAACGAATGCACTTTCGGATATCCTTGCCCCTTTTTATAGGGAAGATGAGAAACAGCTCAGTGATGCTACTGATTACAAATCACAACACGATGAGTTTATTTTGCAATGACGTGAATATCATTACATTGTTTGGATGACAATATCTATGACATTGAGAGATATCAGTAATAACTGAGTGAACATTTCTAGATAAACACATCGTCACGTGCTCTCCCACGTGCAGTTCTAAAGTGTTTTCATTGCTTGGTGTTAATTGCATGGTGCCATTCTAGAGTGTTTTCATTGCATGGAGTTAATGGCGTGATATGAAAACATCATACGAAATGTGCGTGAAAAAAACCCTTCATTCATCATCGTGCGTGAAAATTCATTACGGGGCAAATGTTGTACTAAATCATTTACTGGCTTTTAATGGCGAAGTTAATTGAATAAGACTTTCAGAGGTACATTCCTTTCCTTTTTTGTATTAGTTTCTTTTTTGTGTTGCATCATTTGGGATTGTGTTGCTTATTCATTCATTTTTATATTTGTTTCAGTCACCAAGTTAGCCATCTTGCGCTCTTTCACCCCTCCCCCAACACTCGGAGTCGAACTGTTTGATGACATCCCTTGCCCCATTCTTCCCGATCTCTCCTATTAGCATATTAACCCTCTCCTTTACGTCTCCCACTAACCACATGTCCTTTATTCTCCCATCCCACTTGCTCATTATACTCCCAGTGAATCTTATTCTTTTAGACTGGTATTTTGGGTATTCTAGAAGAAAGTGTTTCAGAGTCTCCACCACGCCTAAATTACACATCTGGCACTATTTTTCACTGATTTTCCCTATTCCCATTGGACGACAGTCAAACAGCCTCCTTAATAAATGCTTTTAAGAAAAGCATTTGAGGCCATTTGACTGTCGCTGAAGTCGCCTGTAATAATAAAGTACGAAATTGACGTATCTCGGGCTTTTTCAATTGAAGTTGATATGCTATCCTACGTATCTGAATGTTTGATGGGTGAGCGCAAGGAGAATGGACCAACGCCCATTTATAAATACTCATACTCATAGACACTCAGTGTTCATCGTGTCAAGGCCGGGTCTGTGTCGAAAAGGGATATCGTGTTTGATATAGATGGCAACCCTTCACCCGGATCAGGCGCTATGAATAACGACGACATCTGAAACCCAGGTATCAAGATATCTTATGCTGTTCATCTGCAAAAGCCCAAATATCTAAAATTGAGGATTCACATTTATTTTAAACAATATTTATTCAATAAGTATGCAATATGTTACAATATTAAACACCAATAAAAGTGACAATACATATAGAGAACACGAAGAATATAACATATACTAACAAAAAAAACCCATATTATTATGTAATGGGGGATCTGACAGAAAGCTAGGAGCTTATGTTAGTCATCTCCCGGGGTCATTCAGAAATTTACACAAAAGGTGGTATAATATAGTAGATGGACTCATATGTCGCCGCATGGAACCCATGGACTGCAGTCGGTCGCAACCATGATCATCAGCCACGTGCCAAGCCGGGGCACAGCATCCATGCACATAGCGAGAGCTGCCTGTAGGCCCATTGAATGTAGACCTAGGAGCAAATACCCGAGAGGTCATTCAAATTCGATTTGTCAGCATCGTTGTCGACACTAGCAGGTAACCTCGAGTGCGAGGACACGACACCCCGGCCCTGAACAAAACCGGTGAGAAAGTTAGTGGTAAAAAAAATAGAGCTGAAAATGGCCATAAACTACTTTAGTAACGTACCATTCTCATCCCTGCTAGAACACCTTTGTTATTGAATTTTTGTGCTATTTTTATAAGTTTTTTATCTATAATTGCTAAACGACATTGCAAATACTGTTGACTTTCATGATTCAGTGTGTCCATATGTGGAAAAGAATCCCCCCCCCCCCCCACCCCACACACACACACACAAATCTCAAATCTCATAGAATCCACATTGTAAAGTAGCGCTTATTATTTCATAAATTATAAGCTCAGTGTTCAGATCTGTAGCATTAAGGAAAATGGGTAAGTAACATTAAAATGCAGTTTCAAAATATTACTGATCTAAGTAAATATGGTCACTCTCAATGCAAGCCATTTTACGGGCAATTCAGTTCTATAAATTCATACTATTACTCCCTAGCCGTTACACTTTTGGCACTCCTTCACTGTCTGCACCAAAAATCTCTTTACGACAAATGTAGAAATGTTGGAAAATTGTGGCAAAATAAAGGTACTTGATACCGGCGAAAACAAAATCTATTAATTAATTTAAGTAAACGTTATGACGTGTTTAGATTCAAAATTGTTTATTAATCTGCTTATTTGTTAATGACTGTTTGAGTCTTTGCATTGCATGATGTTGTTATGTTTATTTTTTTAAAAGTGCTATAATCTGTATATATAATCAAATTGTAAAAACTAACATTGTATATATGAATTTATAACTAGTATAGAAACTGTAAATAAATGATTTATACATAGAATTATTGTTCAGAATTTAATATAACCATATTTCTGATATGCACGATCGATCTCTCCTGAGCACTTTTTTTTCTCAACATTACTCATACTACGTCCGAATTGAAAAAGAAAAATGGGTACTCTGGGAATTTGAGGTACACCAAACGATATTTTCAACGTCCAGACCATAGGCTCCACGTTACAAATATTAATTAATCTTATAACAAAACAGTTTGGCATGATGCTGATTGATCGCGACCCCAGGAGAGGGGTTATTCGTTAAGCCTGTGCCTCAAAATGGCCCTTATTCCAATCGTCACGGATGTGCTCTCTTCCCAGCTCCCGGGAACGGACTGTTTGATAATATCACGAACCCCATTCTCCCCAATCTCTCCGATAAGCATATTCCCCTCTGTGTCACTCAATACCCATATATGCTTCAATCTTCCATTCTAATTCACAGTTATATGGTTACACCTCAATTTCACATTTGGAGCTCTTTTTTCAGTGTCATTTCCTTTTTCCCTTAAACTCTAGCGACCGAGACCTCGTTTTAACAGCGGTGCCACCCCCCCCCCAACCCCCTCTTACCCTACAGTGCCACCGAGAAGAACTTCTTGGCCACCTTAACATCCATAGTTTAGAACCTAAACTGTAAACTGTTAAATGTGAATCCTCAATTTTAGATATTTGGGCTTTTGCAGATGAACAGCATAAGATATCTTGATCCCTGGGTTTCAGAAGTCGTTTTATTCATAGCGCCTGGTCCAGGTGAAGGGTTGCCATCTATATCAAACACGATATCCCTTTTCGACACAGACCCGGCCTTGACACGATGAACACTGAGTGTCTATGTGTATGAGTATTTATAAATGGGCGTTGGTCCATTCTCCGTGCGCTCACCCATCAAACCTTCAGATACGTAGGATACCATATCAACTTCAATTGAAAAAGCCCGAGATACGTCAATTTCGTACTTTATTATTACAGGCGACTTCAGCGACAGTCAAATGGCCTCAGATTCTTTTCTTCAAAACATTTATTGAGGAGGCTGTTTGACTGTCGTCCAATGGGAATTGGGAAAAGCAGTGAAAAATAGTGCCAGATGTGTAATTTGGGCGTGGTGGAGACTCTAAAACACTTTCTTCTAGAATACCCAAAATACCAGTCTAAAAGAATAAGATTCACTGGGAGTATAATGAGCAAGTGGGATGGGACAATAAAGGACATGTGGTTAGTGGGAGACTTAAAGGAGAGGATTAATATGCTAATAGGAGAGATTGGGAAGAATGGGGCAAGGGATGTCATCAGTTCGACTCCGAGTGTTGGGGGAGGGGAGAAAGAGCGCAAAATGGCTAACTTGGTGACTGAAACAAATATAAAAATGAATGAATAAGCAACAAAATCCCAAATGATGCAACACAAAAAAAGAAACTAATACAAAAAAGGAAAGGAAGGTACCTCTGAAAGTCTTATTCAAAGAACTTCGCCACTAAAAGCCAGGAAATGATTTAGTACAACATTTGCCCCGTAATGAATTTTCACGCACGATGATGAATGAAAGGTTTTTTCACGCACATTTCGTATGATGTTTTCATATCACGCCATTAACTCCATGCAATGAAAACACTCTAGAATGGCACCATGCAATTAACACCAAGCAATGAAAACACTTTAGAACTGCACGTGGGAGAGCACGTGAGGATGTGTTTATCTAGAAATGTTCACTCAATTATTACTGATATCTCTCAATGTCATAGATATTGTCATCCAAACAATGTAATGATATTCACGTCATTGCAAAATAAACTCATCGTGTTGTGATTTGTAATCAGTAGCATCACTGAACTGTTTCTCATCTTCCCAACGAAAAGGGGGAAGGCTATCCGAAAGTTCATTCGTTATTTTGATATTAGCATTACGAGTACAAACAAGAAAAACACAGTGTCAAAGAATCAAACATGGACCACTATCAAAATGAAAATCAGGTAAGAGCTATCAACATATACAGTAATGCTTCCATCAACTCTGGCTGGTTTAACTTATCATGGATTACAGCTTGGCAACTTCCACAACAAAGTTTATGTCCTCTCAAAAGGAGCTCGTTTCTATGAGATATAATTCAGGCTTTGTTTTGGGCACTAGAATTATTTTAGTTATTTAATTTATTTATATATTAAAAGTGTCGTTTTGTGGTCGAGGTTCGTAGACTGAATGGTGTGTTTTGGCAGCTTCCAAAAAATCGATAAAAAATGCGAAATTTGTTTTACGGTGAAATTATGTTAACATAAATGTCTATTTTCTCGAGTTAAACTGCGCTGTCACAGCATATCTGATATAACCTAACAAACTTTATTACTCATTAGTCAGCATCCTTGTTACCAACTTATATCAGATTTAATGATAAAAGTGACTTTTTATCGCAACAATCCGCAGTAAAATGGAACGCTGTAGCCACCATTGAAATCTTAGTCAGAACATTTGGCCGAAAACAGTTTTGCATTACATCTTGTTTCGGTTTATTATGTTATTGAAGGCATTTTCAGTATTTTTGCGGTTGTGGTAAAAATTATAGATTCGACAAAATTTTTCATTTTGTGTCAAGAGTAAATGTCAAGAGTAAATGATATGTTATGGAAATTATGACTGAATTACCCTATTCATTCTCCACCCCTTAATTCACCCACTCAAAGTATCACGTTGCAAATATTGATTGGTCTACCCCATACTAATAATAATAACACGTTGGCCAGCCGCTGATTTGTCGCGGTTCTCGGACGAGAAGGCCTTGGTTACCCCTGAACTCCCAACTGCCTCCCTGTTTCCACGCTTCTCCTATCCTCCCAACATTCGGAGACGAACTGCTTGATGACATCCCTTGCCCCATTCTTCCCAATCTCTCCGATTAGCACATTAACCCTCTCCTTTGAGTCTCCCCCTAACCAAATGTCCTTCATTCTCCCATCCCACTTCCACATTATACTCCAAGTGAAGCTCATTCTTTTAGACTGATACTTTGGGCATTCTAGAAGGAAGTGTTCCAGGGTCTCCACCATGCCCAAGTTACACATCTGGCACTCCCTTTCACCGTCTTACTCAACTCAGAAGCCATCCTATATACTGAAAGTATGAGTATCATGTTCCTGTTCCGACAAAGCGGTCTCTCCGATTGAAAGGGTTAAGTATCATGAAAGTGTCGGAATAACCATATCACAATGGCCGCAAGAAATGTCATAGTAAGACTACAGGAACCAGTTTTAGGGATTTCCGACATGAATGTATATAAAGTTGACGATTTGCAGGAAAAAATTGGAGAGGGAGGAGGCCACCTCTATCGCACCCCTAACACTCATATAGATTCGGAAATAATAATATTGGTATATTTGCATCCTACTATATCCAAAATAAATAAAATATAATTTATCATCAAATTATGATAAAGTTAATGCGATTTCAATCTTATCTTTCTGAATGGTTTATTATTTTTCCTTCCGATTGTTTACCAGTCATGGAGGATTAACTTTCTGGTTCCATCCATTCCCTTACATAACGTCTTTCCTGATTATCATTTAAAAGTGAGATTATTTATTTCTCACCTTTCATAACTATTAACTATAAATATTTTTTATTGTTTCAGGATCAGTTCAGACAAAAGGCAATTTCTCTGAAGAATGATATCGCTATGGTTCGACTCCAGTTGAAAGGAATTCTTAATAGTCACGGTGTGGATGTTGCATCCCCAATAAAATTAATCGGCTCCGAGGGTACAAAAATTACAAATATGGATTTCAACCTATTACAAGACAAGTGTGACGTTGCTAATAGGCAACAGTCATTCGCTATAGAAAGTTGTGTCTCGCCAGATCCTTCGTCAACCCGCTTACCTTCCAAGAGGCGTTATTTCAGAACACCTATAGCATCATCTACCGTACTTCAGCCAGGCAGATCGTGGGCATCATCAATGGGAAGCAAAACCCGTTCCTCGGCATCCAACTTGGGGTTTGATACATTTTCAACTATTGCTTGCAGAACGAACATTACCGTCAGCGAATTAGAACCCACTTTAAGTTTAAGGGAAGACAGTTATGAATATTCAAACTGCGAAATCGTCGAACATCATAAGATTCATAACACACAAACGGTCAATATGGAGCAAGCAAACAAAAACGAAGGTTCTATTAAAACAACAGAAGATATTTATGTGGATGGAAGTGTTCAGTTTTGGTCCATGTGTGATTCTCAACCAAAACAAATGAAACGTAGTAAAACAAGAAAACCAATTAAAACAGGGAGGCAGTTGGGAGTTCAGGGGTAACCAAGGCCTTCTCGTCCGAGAACCGCGACAAATCAGCGGCTGGCCAAAGTGTTATTATTATCAGTATGGGGTAGACGAATCAATATTTGCAACGTGATGCTTTGAGTGGGTGAATTAAGGGGTGGAGAATGAATAGGGTAATTCAGTCATAATTTCCATAACATATCATTTACTCTTGACATTTACTCTTGACACAAAATGAAAAAAATTGTCGAACCTATAATTTTTACCACAACCGCAAAAATACTGAAAATGCCTTCAATTACATAATAAACCGAAACAAGATGTAATGCAAAACTGTTTTCGGACAAAGTTTCTAAGATTTCAATGGTGGCTACAGCGTTCCATTTTACTGCGGATTGTTGCGATAAAAAGTCAGTTTTATCATTGAATCTGATATAAGTTGCTAAGAAGGATGCTGTCTAATGAGTAATAAAATTTGTTAGGTTATATCAGATATGTTGCGACAGCGCAGTTTAACTCGAGAAAACTGACATTTATGTTAACATAATTTCACCGTAAAACAAATTTCGCATTTTTTATCGATTTTTGGAAGCTGCCAAAGCACACCATTCAGTCTACGAACCTCGACCACAAAACGACACTTTTAATATATAAATAAATTAAATAACTAAAATAATTCTAGTGCCCAAAACAAAGCCTGAATTATATCTCATGGAAACGAGATCCTGTTGAGAGGACATAAACTTTGTTGTGGAAGTTGCCAAGCTGTAATCCATGATAAGTTAAACCAGCCAGAGTTGATGGAAGCATTACTGTATATGTTGATAGCTCTTACCTGATTTTCATTTTGACAGTGGTCCATGTTTGATTCTTTGACACTGTGTTTTTCTTGTTTGTACTCGTAATGCTAATATCAAAATAACGAATGCACTTTCGGATATCCTTGCCCCTTTTTATAGGGAAGATGAGAAACAGCTCAGTGATGCTACTGATTACAATCACAACACGATGAGTTTATTTTGCAATGACGTGAATATCATTACATTGTTTGGATGACAATATCTATGACATTGAGAGATATCAGTAATAACTGAGTGAACATTTCTAGATAAACACATCGTCACGTGCTCTCCCACGTGCAGTTCTAAAGTGTTTTCATTGCTTGGTGTTAATTGCATGGTGCCATTCTAGAGTGTTTTCATTGCATGGAGTTAATGGCGTGATATGAAAACATCATACGAAATGTGCGTGAAAAAAACCCTTCATTCATCATCGTGCGTGAAAATTCATTACGGGGCAAATGTTGTACTAAATCATTTACTGGCTTTTAATGGCGAAGTTCTTTGAATAAGACTTTCAGAGGTACATTCCTTTCCTTTTTTGTATTAGTTTCTTTTTTGTGTTGCATCATTTGGGATTGTGTTGCTTATTCATTCATTTTTATATTTGTTTCAGTCACCAAGTTAGCCATCTTGCGCTCTTTCACCCCTCCCCCAACACTCGGAGTCGAACTGTTTGATGATATCCCTTGCCCCATTCTTCCCGATCTCTCCTATTAGCATATTAACCCTCTCCTTTACGTCTCCCACTAACCACATGTCCTTTATTCTCCCATCCCACTTGCTCATTATACTTCCAGTGAGTCTTATTCTTTTAGACTGGTATTTTGGGTATTCTAGAAGAAAGTGTTTCAGAGTCTCCACCACGCCTAAATTACACATCTGGCACTATTTTTCACTGATTTTCCCTATTCCCATTGGACGACAGTCAAACAGCCTCCTTAATAAATGCTTTTAAGAAAAGCATTTGAGGCCATTTGACTGTCGCTGAAGTCGCCTGTAATAATAAAGTACGAAATTGACGTATCTCGGGCTTTTTCAATTGAAGTTGATATGCTATCCTACGTATCTGAATGTTTGATGGGTGAGCGCAAGGAGAATGGACCAACGCCCATTTATAAATACTCATACTCATAGACACTCAGTGTTCATCGTGTCAAGGCCGGGTCTGTGTCGAAAAGGGATATCGTGTTTGATATAGATGGCAACCCTTCACCCGGATCAGGCGCTATGAATAACGACGACTTCTGAAACCCAGGTATCAAGATATCTTATGCTGTTCATCTGCAAAAGCCCAAATATCTAAAATTGAGGATTCACATTTATTTTAAACAATATTTATTCAATAAGTATGCAATATGTTACAATATTAAACACCAATAAAAGTGACAATACATATAGAGAACACGAAGAATATAACATATACTAACAAAAAAATCCATATTATTATGTAATGGGGGATCTGACAGAAAGCTAGGAGCTTATGTTAGTCATCTCCCGGGGTCATTCAGAAATTTACACAAAAGGTGGTATAATATAGTAGATGGACTCATATGTCGCCGCATGGAACCCATGGACTGCAGTCGGTCGCAACCATGATCATCAGCCACGTGCCAAGCCGGGGCACAGCATCCATGCACATAGCGAGAGCTGCCTGTAGGCCCATTGAATGTAGACCTAGGAGCAAATACCCGAGAGGTCATTCAAATTCGATTTGTCAGCATCGTTGTCGACACTAGCAGGTAACCTCGAGTGCGAGGACACGACACCCCGGCCCTGAACAAAACCGGTGAGAAAGTTAGTGGTAAAAAAAATAAACATAACAACATCATGCAATGCAAAGACTCAAACAGTCATTAACAAATAAGCAGATTAATAAACAATTTTGAATCTAAACACGTCATAACGTTTACTTAAATTAATTAATAGATTTTGTTTTCGCCGGTATCAAGTACCTTTATTTTGCCACAATTTTCCAACATTTCTACATTTGTCGTAAAGAGATTTTTGGTGCAGACAGTGAAGGAGTGCCAAAAGTGTAACGGCTAGGGAGTAATAGTATGAATTTATAGAACTGAATTGCCCGTAAAATGGCTTGCATTGAGAGTGACCATATTTACTTAGATCAGTAATATTTTGAAACTGCATTTTAATGTTACTTACACATTTTCCTTAATGCTACAGATCTGAACACTGAGCTTATAATTTATGAAATAATAAGCGCTACTTTACAATGTGGATTCTATGAGATTTGAGATTTGTGTGTGTGTGTGTGGGGTGGGGGGGGGGGGGGGGAATTCTTTTCCACATATGGACACACTGAATCATGAAAGTCAACAGTACTTGCAATGTCGTTTAGCAATTATAGATAAAAAACTTATAAAAATAGCACAAAAATTCAATAACAAAGGTGTTCTAGCAGGGATGAGAATGGTACGTTACTAAAGTAGTTTATGGCCATTTTCAGCTCTTCATTCACTCTGTACCCAAGTTCACGTGTTGGCACCCTGATCTTTCCTACACTTTCCTTCCCTGCCTCCACCAGACTCGCAACAATGGCGTCTGTCATCTTATGAACACTGCCCCTCTTGGGTACGGTTGCAAGCTTTCGTTTCAGTTTTTTTTATTGAACTTCGCCCAGTCAGCTTCCTTTTTGAGTTCCCAAATCTCCTTAAAGCTTCCTCTGCTTTTTACTAGATTTTTTTTCGTCACTGTAATCAAGTTGTGATCACTATCCACCTCCATTTTACCCGCATCATCCACTTCTACTCCTGTCACCTCCCTCCATAAATTAATATCTGTGAGAATGTAGTCATTATTGATTTTCTGTCGTTCCTCTCCCAGGTCCATTTCCCCTTACACCTCGCGTCCCAGTTCAGAATCTTCAGACCGAGCTCGTTTGTGAAGTTCAACAGCTTCCTTCCATTCCTGTTGACATTTTTGTCCCCACCCTCTATGCTTTCTTCATTTTTACCTATGTGGCCATTAAAGCCACCCATCAGAATTATACCCAGCCCCTTGTTTTGTAGTTCGGTACTATTGGATCTTAGTGTTGAGTATATCGAATCATTCCATTCAGAACTTAATATAACCATATTTCTGATATGCGCGATCGATCTCTCTTGAGCACTTCTTTTCTCAACAGGACTCATACTGCATCAAATTTGAAAAAGAAAAATGTGTACTCTGGGAATTTGAGGTACACCAAACGGTATTTTCAACGTTCAGACCATAGGCTTCACGTTAAAAATATTAATTAATCTTATAACAATACAGTTTGGAAGGATGCTGATTTATCGCGACCCCAGGAGAGGGGTTCTTCGTTAAGCCTGTGCCTCAAAATGGCCCTTATTCCAAACGTCACGGATGTGCTCACTGAACAGCTTCCGGGAACGGACTGTTTGATAATATCACGAACCCCATTCTCCCCAATTTCTCCGATAAGCATACTCCCCTCTGTGTCACTCAATACCCATATATGCTTCAATCTTCCATTCTAATTCACAATTATATGGTTACACCTCAATTTCACATTTGGAACTCTTTTTTCGGTGTCATTCCCTTTTCCCCTTAAACTCTAGTGACCGCGACCTCGTTTTAACAGTGGTGCCCCTCCCCCCTCTTACCCTACGGTGCCACCGAGAAGACCTTAACATCCACAGTTTAGAACCTAAACTGTAAACTGTTAAATGTGAATCCTCAATTTTAGATATTTGGGCTTTTGCAGATGAACAGTGTAAGATATCTAGAACCCTGGATTTCAGAAGTCGTCGTTATTCATATCACCTGATCAGGGTGAAGGGTTGCCATCTATATCAAACACGGTATCCCTTTTCGCCACACACCCGGCCTTGACACGATGAACACTTAGAGTCTATGAGTATGAGTATTTACAAATGGGCGTTGGTCCATTCTACTTGCGCTCACCCATCAATCATTCAGATACGTAGGATACCATATCAACTTCAACTGAAAAAGCCCGAGATACGTCAATTTCGTACTTTATTATTACAGGTGTCTTCAGCGACAGTCAATGGCCTCAATAAATGTTTTTCTTAAAACCATTTATTGAGGAGGCTATTTGACTGTCGTTGCTGTCAGTAACACAGTGAATGTGAACGAGTGTAAGGTCCTAGGCCCAATATTTCCAAATATGATTGCTATCTCTCTCCGATTTCTGTTAAAACCGAATTTATAAAATCGTCCCCTCTTACTTCCCAGATAGGCAAGTTGATGTACGCGCAGTGCAAACTACGAGGCATTTAATGCAGCCGGCTGGTTCGATGAGTGTTCGCGTAGTTTCTTCTATCTTTCCTACTCCAGCAGCATATGTTGTCGTCAAACGTCACTATGCGAAATATTGGAAATACGTTGCCATCAAAAGGAGAAACTTTCAGTTACTTTATTTTCCTATTTTTTTTCGCACCCGCAAAAGGCGATGTTCCGGATGAAGTAATTGTTTAGATTACAAATTAGTTTACGATTTGAATAAAGATGGAATGACCTTGACCTTTATATTGTTTATATGTCCAATGAAGTCGTTAATAGTTGCATATTTCATTTCACATTGTGTTTTGTCGGTATGAGTAGGGTCTTATAGGAACGGACAAGTTATTGTGATGAATTGACGGGGCTTCTACCAGTACTAGGTGGTGGGAGCGAGCGTAATTCGCGGATCATTTGGACCAACGAAGAATTGGAGGAGTATTGTAAGGAACTTTTGTAGACAATTGGGGATCATTTTGGGGCAGAAAGGACCTATATGAAAGGGATGGTCTCCATCTTAGCCCAAGGGGTACAGAGGTTTTAGGAAGAAATATGTTGCAGGTGGTGGAGACTTTTTTGGTATTGGGAGGTGAGGGGGAATCAGTGAAGGGGGGAATGAACACGGGAAATGTGTCACCAACCATAGCTGTAAAAAATGGGACAAGGGGGATAAGAAAAAGGGACCAAAAATCCAAATCAATAGGAATAGCTCCCAAGGAAAGCACAGATACACAAAACAGGATATACAAACATACAGGGACTAGATAATAATGGGACCAGTAGGCGGAAGCCAACGTACTTTGATACCCTGGAAGTGGGTTATAGCAACATCCAGGGTCTCCACCGGAAAGTAAGTGAAATTGCTACGTTGATCGAGGCAGAGGAGTTGGACCTCATGGCTTTAAGCGAAACGAGGGTAAGACACGAGGAATGGGTAGACCAAGTAAGGGGGTACTTATGGGTAGGGTGTAGGGCGAGCGGAAGGCCAGAAAAAAGGGGAGGGGTAGGCATGTACATTAAAGAGGATTTAAAACCGTCGCTGATCACAGACCTGGAAAACATCAGCACCCCGGCTGAGGTATCGAAAGAAATTGGATGAGTAAGGATCAGTCTGAAAAACAAATGTGTTGCCATTGGGTTGTATATTGTGCGGTGGAGGGGAGCAAACCCGAATGGAATGATTCGATATACTCAACACTAAGATCCAATAATACCGAACTACAAAACAAGGGGCTGGGTATAATTCTGATGGGTGACTTTAATGGCCACATAGGAAAAAATGAAGAAAGCATAGAGGGTGGGGACAAAAATGTCAACAGGAATGGAAGGAAGCTGTTGAACTTCACAAACGAGCTCGGTCTGAAGATTCTGAAATGGGACGCGAGGTGTAAGGGGAAATGGACCTGGGAGAGGAACGACAGAAAATCAATAATGACTACATTCTCACAGATATTAATTTATGGAGGGAGGTGACAGGAGTAGAAGTGGATGATGCGGGTAAAATGGAGGTGGATAGTGATCACAACTTCATTACAGTGACGAAAAAAAATCTAGTAAAAAGCAGAGGAAGCTTTAAGGAGATTTGGGAACTCAAAAAGGAAGCTGACTGGGCGAAGTTCAATAAAAAAAACTGAAACGAAAGCTTGCAACCGTACCCAAGAGGGGCAGTGTTCATAAGATGACAGACGCCATTGTTGCGAGTCTGGAGGAGGCAGGGAAGGAAAGTGTAGGAAAGATCAGGGTGCCAACACGTGAACTTGGGTACAGAGTGAATGAAGAGCTGAAAATGGCCATAAACTACTTTAGTAACGTACCATTCTCATCCCTGCTAGAACACCTTTGTTATGGAATTTTTGTGCTATTTTTATAAGTTTTTTATCTATAATTGCTAAACGACATTGCAAATACTGTTGACTTTCATGATTCAGTGTGTCCATATGTGGAAAAGAATTCCCCCCCCCCACACCCCACACACACACACACAAATCTCAAATCTCATAGAATCCACATTGTAAAGTAGCGCTTATTATTTCATAAATTATAAGCTCAGTGTTCAGATCTGTAGCATTAAGGAAAATGTGTAAGTAACATTAAAATGCAGTTTCAAAATATTACTGATCTAAGTAAATATTGTCACTCTCAATGCAAGCCATTTTACGGGCAATTCAGTTCTATAAATTCATACTATTACTCCCTAGCCGTTACACTTTTGGCACTCCTTCACTGTCTGCACCAAAAATCTCTTTACGACAAATGTAGAAATGTTGGAAAATTGTGGCAAAATAAAGGTACTTGATACCGGCGAAAACAAAATCTATTAATTAATTTAAGTAAACGTTATGACGTGTTTAGATTCAAAATTGTTTATTAATCTGCTTATTTGTTAATGACTGTTTGAGTCTTTGCATTGCATGATGTTGTTATGTTTATTTTTTTAAAAGTGCTATAATCTGTATATATAATCAAATTGTAAAGACTAACATTGTATATATGAATTTATAACTAGTATAGAAACTGTAAATAAATGATTTATACATAGAATTATTGTTCAGAATTTAATATAACCATATTTCTGATATGCACGATCGATCTCTCCTGAGCACTTTTTTTTCTCAACATTACTCATACTACGTCCGAATTGAAAAAGAAAAATGGGTACTCTGGGAATTTGAGGTACACCAAACGATATTTTCAACGTCCAGACCATAGGCTCCACGTTACAAATATTAATTAATCTTATAACAAAACAGTTTGGCATGATGCTGATTGATCGCGACCCCAGGAGAGGGGTTATTCGTTAAGCCTGTGCCTCAAAATGGCCCTTATTCCAATCGTCACGGATGTGCTCTCTTCCCAGCTCCCGGGAACGGACTGTTTGATAATATCACGAACCCCATTCTCCCCAATCTCTCCGATAAGCATATTCCCCTCTGTGTCACTCAATACCCATATATGCTTCAATCTTCCATTCTAATTCACAGTTATATGGTTACACCTCAATTTCACATTTGGAGCTCTTTTTTCAGTGTCATTTCCTTTTCCCTTAAACTCTAGCGACCGAGACCTCGTTTTAACAGCGGTGCCACCCCCCCCCCCCCAACCCCCTCTTACCCTACAGTGCCACCGAGAAGAACTTCTTGGCCACCTTAACATCCATAGTTTAGAACCTAAACTGTAAACTGTTAAATGTGAATCCTCAATTTTAGATATTTGGGCTTTTGCAGATGAACAGCATAAGATATCTTGATCCCTGGGTTTCAGAAGTCGTTTTATTCATAGCGCCTGGTCCAGGTGAAGGGTTGCCATCTATATCAAACACGATATCCCTTTTCGACACAGACCCGGCCTTGACACGATGAACACTGAGTGTCTATGTGTATGAGTATTTATAAATGGGCGTTGGTCCATTCTCCGTGCGCTCACCCATCAAACCTTCAGATACGTAGGATACCATATCAACTTCAATTGAAAAAGCCCGAGATACGTCAATTTCGTACTTTATTATTACAGGCGACTTCAGCGACAGTCAAATGGCCTCAGATTCTTTTCTTCAAAACATTTATTGAGGAGGCTGTTTGACTGTCGTCCAATGGGAATTGGGAAAAGCAGTGAAAAATAGTGCCAGATGTGTAATTTGGGCGTGGTGGAGACTCTAAAACACTTTCTTCTAGAATACCCAAAATACCAGTCTAAAAGAATAAGATTCACTGGGAGTATAATGAGCAAGTGGGATGGGACAATAAAGGACATGTGGTTAGTGGGAGACTTAAAGGAGAGGATTAATATGCTAATAGGAGAGATTGGGAAGAATGGGGCAAGGGATGTCATCAGTTCGACTCCGAGTGTTGGGGGAGGGGAGAAAGAGCGCAAAATGGCTAACTTGGTGACTGAAACAAATATAAAAATGAATGAATAAGCAACAAAATCCCAAATGATGCAACACAAAAAAAGAAACTAATACAAAAAAGGAAAGGAAGGTACCTCTGAAAGTCTTATTCAAAGAACTTCGCCACTAAAAGCCAGGAAATGATTTAGTACAACATTTGCCCCGTAATGAATTTTCACGCACGATGATGAATGAAAGGTTTTTTCACGCACATTTCGTATGATGTTTTCATATCACGCCATTAACTCCATGCAATGAAAACACTCTAGAATGGCACCATGCAATTAACACCAAGCAATGAAAACACTTTAGAACTGCACGTGGGAGAGCACGTGAGGATGTGTTTATCTAGAAATGTTCACTCAATTATTACTGATATCTCTCAATGTCATAGATATTGTCATCCAAACAATGTAATGATATTCACGTCATTGCAAAATAAACTCATCGTGTTGTGATTTGTAATCAGTAGCATCACTGAACTGTTTCTCATCTTCCCAACGAAAAGGGGGAAGGCTATCCGAAAGTTCATTCGTTATTTTGATATTAGCATTACGAGTACAAACAAGAAAAACACAGTGTCAAAGAATCAAACATGGACCACTATCAAAATGAAAATCAGGTAAGAGCTATCAACATATACAGTAATGCTTCCATCAACTCTGGCTGGTTTAACTTATCATGGATTACAGCTTGGCAACTTCCACAACAAAGTTTATGTCCTCTCAAAAGGAGCTCGTTTCTATGAGATATAATTCAGGCTTTGTTTTGGGCACTAGAATTATTTTAGTTATTTAATTTATTTATATATTAAAAGTGTCGTTTTGTGGTCGAGGTTCGTAGACTGAATGGTGTGTTTTGGCAGCTTCCAAAAAATCGATAAAAAATGCGAAATTTGTTTTACGGTGAAATTATGTTAACATAAATGTCTATTTTCTCGAGTTAAACTGCGCTGTCACAGCATATCTGATATAACCTAACAAACTTTATTACTCATTAGTCAGCATCCTTGTTACCAACTTATATCAGATTTAATGATAAAAGTGACTTTTTATCGCAACAATCCGCAGTAAAATGGAACGCTGTAGCCACCATTGAAATCTTAGTCAGAACATTTGGCCGAAAACAGTTTTGCATTACATCTTGTTTCGGTTTATTATGTTATTGAAGGCATTTTCAGTATTTTTGCGGTTGTGGTAAAAATTATAGATTCGACAAAATTTTTCATTTTGTGTCAAGAGTAAATGTCAAGAGTAAATGATATGTTATGGAAATTATGACTGAATTACCCTATTCATTCTCCACCCCTTAATTCACCCACTCAAAGTATCACGTTGCAAATATTGATTGGTCTACCCCATACTAATAATAATAACACGTTGGCCAGCCGCTGATTTGTCGCGGTTCTCGGACGAGAAGGCCTTGGTTACCCCTGAACTCCCAACTGCCTCCCTGTTTCCACGCTTCTCCTATCCTCCCAACATTCGGAGACGAACTGCTTGATGACATCCCTTGCCCCATTCTTCCCAATCTCTCCGATTAGCACATTAACCCTCTCCTTTGAGTCTCCCCCTAACCAAATGTCCTTCATTCTCCCATCCCACTTCCACATTATACTCCAAGTGAAGCTCATTCTTTTAGACTGATACTTTGGGCATTCTAGAAGGAAGTGTTCCAGGGTCTCCACCATGCCCAAGTTACACATCTGGCACTCCCTTTCACCGTCTTACTCAACTCAGAAGCCATCCTATATACTGAAAGTATGAGTATCATGTTCCTGTTCCGACAAAGCGGTCTCTCCGATTGAAAGGGTTAAGTATCATGAAAGTGTCGGAATAACCATATCACAATGGCCGCAAGAAATGTCATAGTAAGACTACAGGAACCAGTTTTAGGGATTTCCGACATGAATGTATATAAAGTTGACGATTTGCAGGAAAAAATTGGAGAGGGAGGAGGCCACCTCTATCGCACCCCTAACACTCATATAGATTCGGAAATAATAATATTGGTATATTTGCATCCTACTATATCCAAAATAAATAAAATATAATTTATCATCAAATTATGATAAAGTTAATGCGATTTCAATCTTATCTTTCTGAATGGTTTATTATTTTTCCTTCCGATTGTTTACCAGTCATGGAGGATTAACTTTCTGGTTCCATCCATTCCCTTACATAACGTCTTTCCTGATTATCATTTAAAAGTGAGATTATTTATTTCTCACCTTTCATAACTATTAACTATAAATATTTTTTATTGTTTCAGGATCAGTTCAGACAAAAGGCAATTTCTCTGAAGAATGATATCGCTATGGTTCGACTCCAGTTGAAAGGAATTCTTAATAGTCACGGTGTGGATGTTGCATCCCCAATAAAATTAATCGGCTCCGAGGGTACAAAAATTACAAATATGGATTTCAACCTATTACAAGACAAGTGTGACGTTGCTAATAGGCAACAGTCATTCGCTATAGAAAGTTGTGTCTCGCCAGATCCTTCGTCAACCCGCTTACCTTCCAAGAGGCGTTATTTCAGAACACCTATAGCATCATCTACCGTACTTCAGCCAGGCAGATCGTGGGCATCATCAATGGGAAGCAAAACCCGTTCCTCGGCATCCAACTTGGGGTTTGATACATTTTCAACTATTGCTTGCAGAACGAACATTACCGTCAGCGAATTAGAACCCACTTTAAGTTTAAGGGAAGACAGTTATGAATATTCAAACTGCGAAATCGTCGAACATCATAAGATTCATAACACACAAACGGTCAATATGGAGCAAGCAAACAAAAACGAAGGTTCTATTAAAACAACAGAAGATATTTATGTGGATGGAAGTGTTCAGTTTTGGTCCATGTGTGATTCTCAACCAAAACAAATGAAACGTAGTAAAACAAGAAAACCAATTAAAACAGGGAGGCAGTTGGGAGTTCAGGGGTAACCAAGGCCTTCTCGTCCGAGAACCGCGACAAATCAGCGGCTGGCCAAAGTGTTATTATTATCAGTATGGGGTAGACGAATCAATATTTGCAACGTGATGCTTTGAGTGGGTGAATTAAGGGGTGGAGAATGAATAGGGTAATTCAGTCATAATTTCCATAACATATCATTTACTCTTGACATTTACTCTTGACACAAAATGAAAAAAATTGTCGAACCTATAATTTTTACCACAACCGCAAAAATACTGAAAATGCCTTCAATTACATAATAAACCGAAACAAGATGTAATGCAAAACTGTTTTCGGACAAAGTTTCTAAGATTTCAATGGTGGCTACAGCGTTCCATTTTACTGCGGATTGTTGCGATAAAAAGTCAGTTTTATCATTGAATCTGATATAAGTTGCTAAGAAGGATGCTGTCTAATGAGTAATAAAATTTGTTAGGTTATATCAGATATGTTGCGACAGCGCAGTTTAACTCGAGAAAACTGACATTTATGTTAACATAATTTCACCGTAAAACAAATTTCGCATTTTTTATCGATTTTTGGAAGCTGCCAAAGCACACCATTCAGTCTACGAACCTCGACCACAAAACGACACTTTTAATATATAAATAAATTAAATAACTAAAATAATTCTAGTGCCCAAAACAAAGCCTGAATTATATCTCATGGAAACGAGATCCTGTTGAGAGGACATAAACTTTGTTGTGGAAGTTGCCAAGCTGTAATCCATGATAAGTTAAACCAGCCAGAGTTGATGGAAGCATTACTGTATATGTTGATAGCTCTTACCTGATTTTCATTTTGACAGTGGTCCATGTTTGATTCTTTGACACTGTGTTTTTCTTGTTTGTACTCGTAATGCTAATATCAAAATAACGAATGCACTTTCGGATATCCTTGCCCCTTTTTATAGGGAAGATGAGAAACAGCTCAGTGATGCTACTGATTACAATCACAACACGATGAGTTTATTTTGCAATGACGTGAATATCATTACATTGTTTGGATGACAATATCTATGACATTGAGAGATATCAGTAATAACTGAGTGAACATTTCTAGATAAACACATCGTCACGTGCTCTCCCACGTGCAGTTCTAAAGTGTTTTCATTGCTTGGTGTTAATTGCATGGTGCCATTCTAGAGTGTTTTCATTGCATGGAGTTAATGGCGTGATATGAAAACATCATACGAAATGTGCGTGAAAAAAACCCTTCATTCATCATCGTGCGTGAAAATTCATTACGGGGCAAATGTTGTACTAAATCATTTACTGGCTTTTAATGGCGAAGTTCTTTGAATAAGACTTTCAGAGGTACATTCCTTTCCTTTTTTGTATTAGTTTCTTTTTTGTGTTGCATCATTTGGGATTGTGTTGCTTATTCATTCATTTTTATATTTGTTTCAGTCACCAAGTTAGCCATCTTGCGCTCTTTCACCCCTCCCCCAACACTCGGAGTCGAACTGTTTGATGACATCCCTTGCCCCATTCTTCCCGATCTCTCCTATTAGCATATTAACCCTCTCCTTTACGTCTCCCACTAACCACATGTCCTTTATTCTCCCATCCCACTTGCTCATTATACTTCCAGTGAGTCTTATTCTTTTAGACTGGTATTTTGGGTATTCTAGAAGAAAGTGTTTCAGAGTCTCCACCACGCCTAAATTACACATCTGGCACTATTTTTCACTGATTTTCCCTATTCCCATTGGACGACAGTCAAACAGCCTCCTTAATAAATGCTTTTAAGAAAAGCATTTGAGGCCATTTGACTGTCGCTGAAGTCGCCTGTAATAATAAAGTACGAAATTGACGTATCTCGGGCTTTTTCAATTGAAGTTGATATGCTATCCTACGTATCTGAATGTTTGATGGGTGAGCGCAAGGAGAATGGACCAACGCCCATTTATAAATACTCATACTCATAGACACTCAGTGTTCATCGTGTCAAGGCCGGGTCTGTGTCGAAAAGGGATATCGTGTTTGATATAGATGGCAACCCTTCACCCGGATCAGGCGCTATGAATAACGACGACTTCTGAAACCCAGGTATCAAGATATCTTATGCTGTTCATCTGCAAAAGCCCAAATATCTAAAATTGAGGATTCACATTTATTTTAAACAATATTTATTCAATAAGTATGCAATATGTTACAATATTAAACACCAATAAAAGTGACAATACATATAGAGAACACGAAGAATATAACATATACTAACAAAAAAATCCATATTATTATGTAATGGGGGATCTGACAGAAAGCTAGGAGCTTATGTTAGTCATCTCCCGGGGTCATTCAGAAATTTACACAAAAGGTGGTATAATATAGTAGATGGACTCATATGTCGCCGCATGGAACCCATGGACTGCAGTCGGTCGCAACCATGATCATCAGCCACGTGCCAAGCCGGGGCACAGCATCCATGCACATAGCGAGAGCTGCCTGTAGGCCCATTGAATGTAGACCTAGGAGCAAATACCCGAGAGGTCATTCAAATTCGATTTGTCAGCATCGTTGTCGACACTAGCAGGTAACCTCGAGTGCGAGGACACGACACCCCGGCCCTGAACAAAACCGGTGAGAAAGTTAGTGGTAAAAAAAATAAACATAACAACATCATGCAATGCAAAGACTCAAACAGTCATTAACAAATAAGCAGATTAATAAACAATTTTGAATCTAAACACGTCATAACGTTTACTTAAATTAATTAATAGATTTTGTTTTCGCCGGTATCAAGTACCTTTATTTTGCCACAATTTTCCAACATTTCTACATTTGTCGTAAAGAGATTTTTGGTGCAGACAGTGAAGGAGTGCCAAAAGTGTAACGGCTAGGGAGTAATAGTATGAATTTATAGAACTGAATTGCCCGTAAAATGGCTTGCATTGAGAGTGACCATATTTACTTAGATCAGTAATATTTTGAAACTGCATTTTAATGTTACTTACACATTTTCCTTAATGCTACAGATCTGAACACTGAGCTTATAATTTATGAAATAATAAGCGCTACTTTACAATGTGGATTCTATGAGATTTGAGATTTGTGTGTGTGTGTGTGGGGTGGGGGGGGGGGAATTCTTTTCCACATATGGACACACTGAATCATGAAAGTCAACAGTACTTGCAATGTCGTTTAGCAATTATAGATAAAAAACTTATAAAAATAGCACAAAAATTCAATAACAAAGGTGTTCTAGCAGGGATGAGAATGGTACGTTACTAAAGTAGTTTATGGCCATTTTCAGCTCTTCATTCACTCTGTACCCAAGTTCACGTGTTGGCACCCTGATCTTTCCTACACTTTCCTTCCCTGCCTCCACCAGACTCGCAACAATGGCGTCTGTCATCTTATGAACACTGCCCCTCTTGGGTACGGTTGCAAGCTTTCGTTTCAGTTTTTTTTATTGAACTTCGCCCAGTCAGCTTCCTTTTTGAGTTCCCAAATCTCCTTAAAGCTTCCTCTGCTTTTTACTAGATTTTTTTTCGTCACTGTAATCAAGTTGTGATCACTATCCACCTCCATTTTACCCGCATCATCCACTTCTACTCCTGTCACCTCCCTCCATAAATTAATATCTGTGAGAATGTAGTCATTATTGATTTTCTGTCGTTCCTCTCCCAGGTCCATTTCCCCTTACACCTCGCGTCCCAGTTCAGAATCTTCAGACCGAGCTCGTTTGTGAAGTTCAACAGCTTCCTTCCATTCCTGTTGACATTTTTGTCCCCACCCTCTATGCTTTCTTCATTTTTACCTATGTGGCCATTAAAGCCACCCATCAGAATTATACCCAGCCCCTTGTTTTGTAGTTCGGTACTATTGGATCTTAGTGTTGAGTATATCGAATCATTCCATTCAGAACTTAATATAACCATATTTCTGATATGCGCGATCGATCTCTCTTGAGCACTTCTTTTCTCAACAGGACTCATACTGCATCAAATTTGAAAAAGAAAAATGTGTACTCTGGGAATTTGAGGTACACCAAACGGTATTTTCAACGTTCAGACCATAGGCTTCACGTTAAAAATATTAATTAATCTTATAACAATACAGTTTGGAAGGATGCTGATTTATCGCGACCCCAGGAGAGGGGTTCTTCGTTAAGCCTGTGCCTCAAAATGGCCCTTATTCCAAACGTCACGGATGTGCTCACTGAACAGCTTCCGGGAACGGACTGTTTGATAATATCACGAACCCCATTCTCCCCAATTTCTCCGATAAGCATACTCCCCTCTGTGTCACTCAATACCCATATATGCTTCAATCTTCCATTCTAATTCACAATTATATGGTTACACCTCAATTTCACATTTGGAACTCTTTTTTCGGTGTCATTCCCTTTTCCCCTTAAACTCTAGTGACCGCGACCTCGTTTTAACAGTGGTGCCCCTCCCCCCTCTTACCCTACGGTGCCACCGAGAAGACCTTAACATCCACAGTTTAGAACCTAAACTGTAAACTGTTAAATGTGAATCCTCAATTTTAGATATTTGGGCTTTTGCAGATGAACAGTGTAAGATATCTAGAACCCTGGATTTCAGAAGTCGTCGTTATTCATATCACCTGATCAGGGTGAAGGGTTGCCATCTATATCAAACACGGTATCCCTTTTCGCCACACACCCGGCCTTGACACGATGAACACTTAGAGTCTATGAGTATGAGTATTTACAAATGGGCGTTGGTCCATTCTACTTGCGCTCACCCATCAATCATTCAGATACGTAGGATACCATATCAACTTCAACTGAAAAAGCCCGAGATACGTCAATTTCGTACTTTATTATTACAGGTGTCTTCAGCGACAGTCAATGGCCTCAATAAATGTTTTTCTTAAAACCATTTATTGAGGAGGCTATTTGACTGTCGTTGCTGTCAGTAACACAGTGAATGTGAACGAGTGTAAGGTCCTAGGCCCAATATTTCCAAATATGATTGCTATCTCTCTCCGATTTCTGTTAAAACCGAATTTATAAAATCGTCCCCTCTTACTTCCCAGATAGGCAAGTTGATGTACGCGCAGTGCAAACTACGAGGCATTTAATGCAGCCGGCTGGTTCGATGAGTGTTCGCGTAGTTTCTTCTATCTTTCCTACTCCAGCAGCATATGTTGTCGTCAAACGTCACTATGCGAAATATTGGAAATACGTTGCCATCAAAAGGAGAAACTTTCAGTTACTTTATTTTCCTATTTTTTTTCGCACCCGCAAAAGGCGATGTTCCGGATGAAGTAATTGTTTAGATTACAAATTAGTTTACGATTTGAATAAAGATGGAATGACCTTGACCTTTATATTGTTTATATGTCCAATGAAGTCGTTAATAGTTGCATATTTCATTTCACATTGTGTTTTGTCGGTATGAGTAGGGTCTTATAGGAACGGACAAGTTATTGTGATGAATTGACGGGGCTTCTACCAGTACTAGGTGGTGGGAGCGAGCGTAATTCGCGGATCATTTGGACCAACGAAGAATTGGAGGAGTATTGTAAGGAACTTTTGTAGACAATTGGGGATCATTTTGGGGCAGAAAGGACCTATATGAAAGGGATGGTCTCCATCTTAGCCCAAGGGGTACAGAGGTTTTAGGAAGAAATATGTTGCAGGTGGTGGAGACTTTTTTGGTATTGGGAGGTGAGGGGGAATCAGTGAAGGGGGGAATGAACACGGGAAATGTGTCACCAACCATAGCTGTAAAAAATGGGACAAGGGGGATAAGAAAAAGGGACCAAAAATCCAAATCAATAGGAATAGCTCCCAAGGAAAGCACAGATACACAAAACAGGATATACAAACATACAGGGACTAGATAATAATGGGACCAGTAGGCGGAAGCCAACGTACTTTGATACCCTGGAAGTGGGTTATAGCAACATCCAGGGTCTCCACCGGAAAGTAAGTGAAATTGCTACGTTGATCGAGGCAGAGGAGTTGGACCTCATGGCCTTAAGCGAAACGAGGGTAAGACACGAGGAATGGGTAGACCAAGTAAGGGGGTACTTATGGGTAGGGTGTAGGGCGAGCGGAAGGCCAGAAAAAAGGGGAGGGGTAGGCATGTACATTAAAGAGGATTTAAAACCGTCGCTGATCACAGACCTGGAAAACATCAGCACCCCGGCTGAGGTATCGAAAGAAATTGGATGAGTAAGGATCAGTCTGAAAAACAAATGTGTTGCCATTGGGTTGTATATTGTGCGGTGGAGGGGAGCAAACCCGAATGGAATGATTCGATATACTCAACACTAAGATCCAATAATACCGAACTACAAAACAAGGGGCTGGGTATAATTCTGATGGGTGACTTTAATGGCCACATAGGAAAAAATGAAGAAAGCATAGAGGGTGGGGACAAAAATGTCAACAGGAATGGAAGGAAGCTGTTGAACTTCACAAACGAGCTCGGTCTGAAGATTCTGAAATGGGACGCGAGGTGTAAGGGGAAATGGACCTGGGAGAGGAACGACAGAAAATCAATAATGACTACATTCTCACAGATATTAATTTATGGAGGGAGGTGACAGGAGTAGAAGTGGATGATGCGGGTAAAATGGAGGTGGATAGTGATCACAACTTCATTACAGTGACGAAAAAAAATCTAGTAAAAAGCAGAGGAAGCTTTAAGGAGATTTGGGAACTCAAAAAGGAAGCTGACTGGGCGAAGTTCAATAAAAAAAACTGAAACGAAAGCTTGCAACCGTACCCAAGAGGGGCAGTGTTCATAAGATGACAGACGCCATTGTTGCGAGTCTGGTGGAGGCAGGGAAGGAAAGTGTAGGAAAGATCAGGGTGCCAACACGTGAACTTGGGTACAGAGTGAATGAAGAGCTGAAAATGGCCATAAACTACTTTAGTAACGTACCATTCTCATCCCTGCTAGAACACCTTTGTTATGGAATTTTTGTGCTATTTTTATAAGTTTTTTATCTATAATTGCTAAACGACATTGCAAATACTGTTGACTTTCATGATTCAGTGTGTCCATATGTGGAAAAGAATTCCCCCCCCCACCCCACCCCACACACACACACACAAATCTCAAATCTCATAGAATCCACATTGTAAAGTAGCGCTTATTATTTCATAAATTATAAGCTCAGTGTTCAGATCTGTAGCATTAAGGAAAATGTGTAAGTAACATTAAAATGCAGTTTCAAAATATTACTGATCTAAGTAAATATTGTCACTCTCAATGCAAGCCATTTTACGGGCAATTCAGTTCTATAAATTCATACTATTACTCCCTAGCCGTTACACTTTTGGCACTCCTTCACTGTCTGCACCAAAAATCTCTTTACGACAAATGTAGAAATGTTGGAAAATTGTGGCAAAATAAAGGTACTTGATACCGGCGAAAACAAAATCTATTAATTAATTTAAGTAAACGTTATGACGTGTTTAGATTCAAAATTGTTTATTAATCTGCTTATTTGTTAATGACTGTTTGAGTCTTTGCATTGCATGATGTTGTTATGTTTATTTTTTTAAAAGTGCTATAATCTGTATATATAATCAAATTGTAAAAACTAACATTGTATATATGAATTTATAACTAGTATAGAAACTGTAAATAAATGATTTATACATAGAATTATTGTTCAGAATTTAATATAACCATATTTCTGATATGCACGATCGATCTCTCCTGAGCACTTTTTTTTCTCAACATTACTCATACTACGTCCGAATTGAAAAAGAAAAATGGGTACTCTGGGAATTTGAGGTACACCAAACGATATTTTCAACGTCCAGACCATAGGCTCCACGTTACAAATATTAATTAATCTTATAACAAAACAGTTTGGCATGATGCTGATTGATCGCGACCCCAGGAGAGGGGTTATTCGTTAAGCCTGTGCCTCAAAATGGCCCTTATTCCAATCGTCACGGATGTGCTCTCTTCCCAGCTCCCGGGAACGGACTGTTTGATAATATCACGAACCCCATTCTCCCCAATCTCTCCGATAAGCATATTCCCCTCTGTGTCACTCAATACCCATATATGCTTCAATCTTCCATTCTAATTCACAGTTATTTCCCAATAAAATCACAACAATTAGGAGAAACGACCCAAAGTGGATGCACAACGAAGTTCGGCATCTGATTCGCCAACGAAAACGTCTTTACCGTACTGCCAAGTCGAAAGGTCGACCCGAGGCTTGGGAGAAATATCGTTCCAAAAGAAATCAAGTTGTTTCAGCCATAAGAAATGCAAAAAACAATTACTATAACAGAATGCAGGCCACTCTAGATAGCCCTCATACTAATTCTTCCCTGTGGTGGAAGACCCTCAAGATGTTTTTAGGGAACAGGAAAACCGAAATTCCGAATATTAATTACCGAGATAGGATAATTTGTTCTGACAAAGACAAGGCGGAAGCGTTTAACGATTATTTTTGTAGCATATCAACTATTGACGATAGTCACGCGTGCCTTCCATCGATGCCATTTCCAGAAAGTCCAAAACTCAGAACTATAAAACTTGACCAACATGATGTGCGCTCCGCACTGAAGTTACTGAAAGTATCGAAGGCAACAGGTCCGGACCTAATCAGTCCGCGTCTTCTCAAAGAGTGTTCCACATCCCTAGCCCAGCCTCTCGCCACCCTTTTCAATATCTCATTGAGCCACCCCAAATTTCCTGAACTGTGGAAGAAGGCAAACGTGATACCGGTTCCTAAAAAAGACCCTGCAAATCTTTTATCAAACTATCGACCGATCTCATTGCTGAGCTGTCTCGGAAAAGTGTTCGAACGGTGTATCTTCAAAAAACTGTGGTCCTTTTTAGACGAAAATAAAATACTAAGTCCATTTCAGTCCGGGTTTACTCCATGTGACTCAACTGTACTGCAGCTTACGGATATCTATGACACATTTAGCCGTGCACTTGATGAAGGTAAAGATGTGAGGGTGGTATTTTGCGACGTCAGTAAAGCTTTTGACAAAGTCTGGCACAAAGGTCTAATCTTCAAACTTGAACAAATTGGAGTAACCGGCGAACTTCTCGACTTCTTTGCATCATATCTTTGTGATCGGATGCAAAGAGTGGTGGTCAACTCCGAGGAGTCCTCTTGGAAACCTGTGACGTCGGGGGTTCCCCAAGGATCTATTCTTGGCCCACTGTTGTTTCTTATTTATATTAACGATATAACCCTAGGTCTAACCAGCAGTATCCGTCTTTTTGCAGACGACACAACCTTATATTTAATAATTGAAAACCCTGACCAGGCTGCTGTTATTTTGAACAATGATCTTACTACAATCGAAAACTGGGCACATACGTGGTTGGTAGAATTCAATCCCATTAAAACCGAAACTATGATAATTTCACGCCGAACAGATCCCGCACAGCAGACACCCCTTGTAATGGCAAATGTTCCCATTAAAGAAGTAACGCAGCACAAGCATTTGGGTGTCATTCTCAATTCAAACTGTTCGTGGGATGACCACATAAAACATATTTCTTCAAAAGCATGGTCACGTCTGGATCTTATGAGACGAAATAAATTTATCTTAGACCGGAAAATTCTCGAGAAGATATACTTTGCTTTTGTTAGGCCTTTGTTGGAATATGCAGACACGGTTTGGGATAACTGCAACGAAACAAATATGACAACTCTTGAACGAATCCAAATTGCGAGTGCTCGAATTGTCACGGGTGCAACTTTAAGTGCGAGCAAGGCATCACTCTATGTCGAAACTGGGTGGGAGACGTTACAAGCAAGAAGGCAGAAGCACAAATTAATACAGTTCTTCAAAATGTACCATAACATTTCCCCGCCATATATTTCCTGTTTAGTCCCACCCCCTATTTCGATAACCCAGAATTTCGAACTTCGAACCGCAACTAACCTACGAGTTCCTTATTGCCGGACCGCGTGCTACCAAAGATCTTTTATCCCATCCACAACGAATTCTTGGAACGAAATTCCACCTAACGTTAGACAAAATTGCTCTCTCACAGAATTTCGAAATACTTAAACCATAACCTTGTTCGTCCCCCAGCCTACTTTGTCAAATCAATGTCCCGTAAAGCTCAAGTATACCACTGCAGGTTACGACTTCGATGTAGTCATCTCAATGAGCATCTTTTTGTTAACCACCTGGCAGAGTCACCGAATTGCTCATGCGGTGAACGAGAGACAACAGAACACTTTTTATTAAAATGCCCTAATTATGACCGTATACGAAGTGAGACCCTAGGGATACTTCCCAGTCAAACTGACTGCGATACATTACTGTATGGTTCCGAATTTTATACTCATGACGAAAACTATTTAGTTTTTAAAACAGTTCATAAGTACATTCTTAGTTCTGCGAGATTTAGTTAACTACTTTGGGTGACCCTCAAATCATAGTGAATAGTTAGTGTGGTGCTACTATTATAACCCTATGAATATATGTAATGTCTTGGTGCTAGGACACATCACACCTATACCACATCACCGTGACCGGGCGGAGGCCACTGTTGACTGGTGGAGATTACTTCCTATCTTCCAACTGTGCCTTGAACTAACAACAACTCAAGTGCAAGCCCGACATGGGCTAACTGGAATTATCATCCCGTCTCTATGTTTGTACTCCCACTTGCAAGCATAAAGCAATAAAGTGCATCTCGCATCTGGGAATAATACATGGTCCGTCCCCGAAGATTGTCGCTAATGATCGATGAAAGTATAATTCATCACCGGAGAGTAAAGTGTTGTATGTACCACTGGGACATGGAACGCTTTGGTATCCGGGCGCCGAAATCTGTTTATGCTACTATTGTTTAACTGTGAAAATCCACCAAAATATGCTCAGAATTATTGTACCACGATAAACTAACTCTCGGTCATTTCCCTCACTAGAGTATATGTTCTTATGATAGTCCAATAACGTTAAAATTTAGAATTCGCTTGTTACAGTATCAAGGTACAAACATGGAGGTGGTTCGGTTCGGACTAGGCGCTCTTACTCTTTCTCTTCCTAAGAACTGTACTTCTATCTTCTTACTCTATATCAGTTTGGGAAATCTAACCAATTTGTATCTTTTTATAGTATTTTCTATTTTTCTTTATTAACGAATTATTTGTGTCAACAGGTATCTTATTGTACACGTTCTTGATAGAAGGAATTGGTCTCACTGTCTTCTCGTTTGCTACCTGTTAAACTTACTATGAGTGGAAACGACCACAGATAAGCTAACTGCTTACTGTCGAATCCACACCCAATGATAATGTAAGCTATGTATTACCATTGAAATTCTTTTGAAATAAATACTGTTTAAACTAATTCACAGTTATATGGTTACACCTCAATTTCACATTTGGAGCTCTTTTTTCAGTGTCATTTCCTTTTTCCCTTAAACTCTAGCGACCGAGACCTCGTTTTAACAGCGGTGCCACCCCCCCCAACCCCCTCTTACCCTACAGTGCCACCGAGAAGAACTTCTTGGCCACCTTAACATCCATAGTTTAGAACCTAAACTGTAAACTGTTAAATGTGAATCCTCAATTTTAGATATTTGGGCTTTTGCAGATGAACAGCATAAGATATCTTGATCCCTGGGTTTCAGAAGTCGTTTTATTCATAGCGCCTGGTCCAGGTGAAGGGTTGCCATCTATATCAAACACGATATCCCTTTTCGACACAGACCCGGCCTTGACACGATGAACACTGAGTGTCTATGTGTATGAGTATTTATAAATGGGCGTTGGTCCATTCTCCGTGCGCTCACCCATCAAACCTTCAGATACGTAGGATACCATATCAACTTCAATTGAAAAAGCCCGAGATACGTCAATTTCGTACTTTATTATTACAGGCGACTTCAGCGACAGTCAAATGGCCTCAAATTCTTTTCTTCAAAACATTTATTGAGGAGGCTGTTTGACTGTCGTCCAATGGGAATTGGGAAAAGCAGTGAAAAATAGTGCCAGATGTGTAATTTGGGCGTGGTGGAGACTCTAAAACACTTTCTTCTAGAATACCCAAAATACCAGTCTAAAAGAATAAGATTCACTGGGAGTATAATGAGCAAGTGGGATGGGACAATAAAGGACATGTGGTTAGTGGGAGACTTAAAGGAGAGGATTAATATGCTAATAGGAGAGATTGGGAAGAATGGGGCAAGGGATGTCATCAGTTCGACTCCGAGTGTTGGGGGAGGGGAGAAAGAGCGCAAAATGGCTAACTTGGTGACTGAAACAAATATAAAAATGAATGAATAAGCAACAAAATCCCAAATGATGCAACACAAAAAAAGAAACTAATACAAAAAAGGAAAGGAAGGTACCTCTGAAAGTCTTATTCAAAGAACTTCGCCACTAAAAGCCAGGAAATGATTTAGTACAACATTTGCCCCGTAATGAATTTTCACGCACGATGATGAATGAAAGGTTTTTTCACGCACATTTCGTATGATGTTTTCATATCACGCCATTAACTCCATGCAATGAAAACACTCTAGAATGGCACCATGCAATTAACACCAAGCAATGAAAACACTTTAGAACTGCACGTGGGAGAGCACGTGAGGATGTGTTTATCTAGAAATGTTCACTCAATTATTACTGATATCTCTCAATGTCATAGATATTGTCATCCAAACAATGTAATGATATTCACGTCATTGCAAAATAAACTCATCGTGTTGTGATTTGTAATCAGTAGCATCACTGAACTGTTTCTCATCTTCCCAACGAAAAGGGGGAAGGCTATCCGAAAGTTCATTCGTTATTTTGATATTAGCATTACGAGTACAAACAAGAAAAACACAGTGTCAAAGAATCAAACATGGACCACTATCAAAATGAAAATCAGGTAAGAGCTATCAACATATACAGTAGTGCTTCCATCAACTCTGGCTGGTTTAACTTATCATGGATTACAGCTTGGCAACTTCCACAACAAAGTTTATGTCCTCTCAAAAGGAGCTCGTTTCTATGAGATATAATTCAGGCTTTGTTTTGGGCACTAGAATTATTTTAGTTATTTAATTTATTTATATATTAAAAGTGTCGTTTTGTGGTCGAGGTTCGTAGACTGAATGGTGTGTTTTGGCAGCTTCCAAAAAATCGATAAAAAATGCGAAATTTGTTTTACGGTGAAATTATGTTAACATAAATGTCTATTTTCTCGAGTTAAACTGCGCTGTCACAGCATATCTGATATAACCTAACAAACTTTATTACTCATTAGTCAGCATCCTTGTTACCATCTTATATCAGATTTAATGATAAAAGTGACTTTTTATCGCAACAATCCGCAGTAAAATGGAACGCTGTAGCCACCATTGAAATCTTAGTCAGAACATTTGGCCGAAAACAGTTTTGCATTACATCTTGTTTCGGTTTATTATGTTATTGAAGGCATTTTCAGTATTTTTGCGGTTGTGGTAAAAATTATAGATTCGACAAAATTTTTCATTTTGTGTCAAGAGTAAATGTCAAGAGTAAATGATATGTTATGGAAATTATGACTGAATTACCCTATTCATTCTCCACCCCTTAATTCACCCACTCAAAGTATCACGTTGCAAATATTGATTGGTCTACCCCATACTAATAATAATAACACGTTGGCCAGCCGCTGATTTGTCGCGGTTCTCGGACGAGAAGGCCTTGGTTACCCCTGAACTCCCAACTGCCTCCCTGTTTCCACGCTTCTCCTATCCTCCCAACATTCGGAGACGAACTGCTTGATGACATCCCTTGCCCCATTCTTCCCAATCTCTCCGATTAGCACATTAACCCTCTCCTTTGAGTCTCCCCCTAACCAAATGTCCTTCATTCTCCCATCCCACTTCCACATTATACTCCAAGTGAAGCTCATTCTTTTAGACTGATCCTTTGGGCATTCTAGAAGGAAGTGTTCCAGGGTCTCCACCATGCCCAAGTTACACATCTGGCACTCCCTTTCACCGTCTTACTCAACTCAGAAGCCATCCTATATACTGAAAGTATGAGTATCATGTTCCTGTTCTGACAAAGCGGTCTCTCCGATTGAAAGGGTTAAGTATCATGAAAGTGTCGGAATAACCATATCACAATGGCCGCAAGAAATGTCATAGTAAGACTACAGGAACCAGTTTTAGGGATTTCCGACATGAATGTATATAAAGTTGACGATTTGCAGGAAAAAATTGGAGAGGGAGGAGGCCACCTCTATCGCACCCCTAACACTCATATAGATTCGGAAATAATAATATTGGTATATTTGCATCCTACTATATCCAAAATAAATAAAATATAATTTATCATCAAATTATGATAAAGTTAATGCGATTTCAATCTTATCTTTCTGAATGGTTTATTATTTTTCCTTCCGATTGTTTACCAGTCATGGAGGATTAACTTTCTGGTTCCATCCATTCCCTTACATAACGTCTTTCCTGATTATCATTTAAAAGTGAGATTATTTATTTCTCACCTTTCATAACTATTAACTATAAATATTTTTTATTGTTTCAGGATCAGTTCAGACAAAAGGCAATTTCTCTGAAGAATGATATCGCTATGGTTCGACTCCAGTTGAAAGGAATTCTTAATAGTCACGGTGTGGATGTTGCATCCCCAATAAAATTAATCGGCTCCGAGAGTACAAAAATTACAAATATGGATTTCAACCTATTACAAGACAAGTGTGACGTTGCTAATAGGCAACAGTCATTCGCTATAGAAAGTTGTGTCTCGCCAGATCCTTCGTCAACCCGCTTACCTTCAAAGAGGCGTTATTTCAGAACACCTATAGCATCATCTACCGTACTTCAGCCAGGCAGATCGTGGGCATCATCAATGGGAAGCAAAACCCGTTCCTCGGCATCCAACTTGGGGTTTGATACATTTTCAACTATTGCTTGCAGAACGAACATTACCGTCAGCGAATTAGAACCCACTTTAAGTTTAAGGGAAGACAGTTATGAATATTCAAACTGCGAAATCGTCGAACATCATAAGATTCATAACACACAAACGGTCAATATGGAGCAAGCAAACAAAAACGAAGGTTCTATTAAAACAACAGAAGATATTTATGTGGATGGAAGTGTTCAGTTTTGGTCCATGTGTGATTCTCAACCAAAACAAATGAAACGTAGTAAAACAAGAAAACCAGTTAAAACCAAACCTATATCATCTACGTCCTCGCGAAAGGCTAACGTTACAGCAATATCATGCAATAGTTCAGTTGGATGTAAAATCGATGTTGTGGAACAAGTAAAGTCAACAAGAAAAATGTTCTGAAGAAACTGAAAATGTTTTATAAGAAAATTCACAGCAACGGTTCAAAAGAAGTGAAAACATTGGCTATTTTATGAATATGATAAACAGCCAGGATGGGATTTTTTTTAACAAATTTCCTTATTTCAGTGGAATTGATATCCAAAATGCCGAACTTTTATTTTTATAAATTTGCAGAAAAATTGTCTCCATGCAAAGTTGTGGTTTTAAAGTATCTATCAACCAAAATATCACATTACGTACATTTATGGTTTTGAAGGCGCATAAAGTTCATCCAATTGCAACTTCTCTAGTAACGTACCATTCTCATCCCTGCTAGAACATCCTTGTTTTAGAATTTTGTGCTATTTTTTTAACGTTTGTTATCTATTAGTGCTAAATGACATTGCAAGTACTGTTGACTTTCATGTTTCAGTGTGCCCATATGTGGAAAATAATTTAAACCCCCTCCCCACCACCACACACACACAAGTCCTCAAATCTCATAGAATCCACTTTGTAAAGTAGCGCTTAATATTTCATAAATTATAAGCTCAATGTTCAGATCTGCAGAATTAAGGAAAATGTGTAAGTAACATTAAAATGCAGTTTCAAAAATATTGCTGATCTGAATAAATATGCTCACTCTCAATGGAAGCCATTTTACGGGCTATTCAGTTCTTAAAATTCACACTATTACTCCCTAGCCGTTACACTGTTGACACTCCTTCACTGTCTGGACCAAAATCTCTTTTAAACAAATGTACAAATGTTGGAAAGTTGTGGCAAAATAATCCAGTCCTTATCAGTTCTGGCGAAAGGTACTTGATACCGGCGAAAACAATACCTATTAATTAATTTAAGTAAACTTTATGACGAGTTTATATTTAAAATTGTTTATTAATCTGTTTATTTGTTAATGACTGTTTGAGTCTTTGCATTGTATGATGTTGTTATGTTTATTTTATGAAAAAAAGTGCTATAATCTGTATATAATCAAATTGTATAAACTAACATTGTATATATAAATTTATAACTAGTATAGAAACTGTAAATAAATGATTTATACATAGAATAATTGTTCAGAACTTAATATAACCATATTTCTGATATGCGCGATCGATCTCTCTTGAGCACTTCTTTTCTCAACAGGACTCATACTGCATCAAATTTGAAAAACAAAAATGGGTACTATGGGAATTTGAGGTACACCAAACAGTATTTTCAACGTTCAGACCATAGGCTTCACGTTAAAAATATTAATTAATCTTATAACAATACAGTTTGGAAGGATGCAGATTTATCGCGGCCCCCGGGAGAGGGGTTCTCCGTTTACCCTGTGCCACAAAATGGCTCTTGTTCCAATCCTCACGGATGGCTCTTGCTCGCAGCTCCCGGGAACGGACTGTTTGATAATATCACGAACCCCATTCTCCCCAATCTCTCCGATAAGCATTTCACCATCTGTGTCACCCAAATACCCATATATGCTTCAATCTTCCATTCTAATTCACAATTATATGGTTACACCTCAGTTTCACATTTGGAACTCTTTTTTCGGTGTCATTCCCTTTTCCCTTAAACTCTAGTGACCGCGACCTCGTTTTAACAGCGGTGCCCCCCCCCCCCCAGGGTGCCAGCGAGAAGAACTTAACATCCACAGTTTAGAACCTAAACTGTAAACTGTTAAATGTGAATCCTCAATTTTAGATATTTGGGCTTTTGCAGATGAACAGTGTAAGATATCTTGAACACTGGGTTTCAGAAGTCGTCGTTATTCATATCACCTGATCAGGGTGAAGGGTTGCCATCTATATCAAACACGGTATCCCTTTTCGCCACACACCTGGCCTTGACACGATGGACACTTAGAGTCTATGAGTATGAGTATTTACAAATGGGCGTTGGTCCATTCTACTTGCGCTCACCCATCAATCATTCAGATACGTAGGATATCATATCAATTTCAACTGAAAAAGCCCGAGATACGTCAATTTCGTACTTTATTATTACAGGTGACTTCAGCGACAGTCAAATGGCCTCAATAAATGTTTTTCTTAAAACCATTTATTGAGGAGGCTATTTGACTGTCGTTGCTGTCAGTAACACAGTGAACGTGAACGAGTTCACGTTCACTGTGTTACTGACAGCAACGACAGTCAAATATTTCCAAATATGATTGCTATTTCCAAATATGATTGCTATCTCTCTCCGATTTCTGTTAAAACCGAATTTATAAAATCGTCCCCTCTTACTTCCCAGAGAGGCAAGTTGATGTACGCGCAGTGCAAACTACGAAGCATTTAATACAGCCGGCTGGTTTGATGAGTGTTCGCATAGTTTCTTCTATCTTTCCTACTCCAGCAGCATATGTTGTCGTCTAACGTCACTATGCGAAATATTGGAAATACGTTGCCATCAAAAGGAGAAACTTTCAGTTACTTCATTTTCCTATTTTTTTTCGCACCCGCAAAAGGCGATGTTCCGGATGAAGTAATTGTTTCGATTACAAATTAGTTTACGATTTGAATAAAGATGGAATGACCTTGACCTTTATATTGTTTATATGTCCAATGAAGTCGTTAATAGTTGCATATTTCATTTCACATTGTGTTTTGTCGGTATGAGTAGGGTCTTATAGGAACGGACAAGTTATTGTGATGAATTGACGGGGCTTCTACCAGTACTAGGTGGTGGGAGCGAGCGTAATTCGCGAATCATTTGGACCAACGAAGATTTGGAGGAGTATTGTAAGGAACTTTTGTAGACAATTGGGGATCATTTGGGGGCAGAAAGGACCTGTATGGAAGGGATGGTCTCCATCGTAGCCCAAGGGGTACAGAGGTTTTAGGAAGAAATATGTTGCAGGTGGTGGAGACCTTTTTGGTATAGGGAGGGGAGGGGGGATCAGTGAAGGGGGGAATGAACACGGGAAATGTGTCACCAACCACAGTTGTAAAAAATGGGACAAGGGGGGTAAGAAAAAGGGACCAAAAATCCAAATCAATAGGAATAGCTCCCAAGGAAAGCACAGATACACAAAACAGGATATACAAACATACAGGGACTAGATAATAATGGGACCAGTAGGCGGAAGCCAACGTACTTTGATACCCTGGAAGTGGGTTATAGCAACATGCAGGGTCTCCACCGGAAAGTAAGTGAAATTGCTACATTGATCGAGGCAGAGGAGTTGGACCTCATGGGCTTAAGCGAAACGAGGGTAAGGCACGAGGAACGGGTAGACCAAGTAAGGTGGTACTTATGGGTAGGGTGTAGGGCGAGCGGAAGGCCAGAAAAAGGGGGAGGGGTAGGCATGTACATTAAAGAGGATTTAAAACCGTCGCTGATCACAGACCTGGAAAACATCAGCACCCCGGCTGAGGTATCGAAAGAAATTGGATGAGTAAGGATCAGTCTGAAAAACAAATGTGTTGCCATTGGGTTGTATATTGTGCGGTGGAGGGGAGCAAACCCGAATGGAATGATTCGATATACTCAACACTAAGATCCAATAATACCGAACTACAAAACAAGGGGCTGGGTATAATTCTGATGGGTGACTTTAATGGCCACATAGGTAAAAATGAAGAAAGCATAGAGGGTGGGGACAAAAATGTCAACAGGAATGGAAGGAAGCTGTTGAACTTCACAAACGAGCTCGGTCTGAAGATTCTGAACTGGGACGCGAGGTGTAAGGGGAAATGGACCTGGGAGAGGAACGACAGAAAATCAATAATGACTACATTCTCACAGATATTAATTTATGGAGGGAGGTGACAGGACTAGAAGTGGATGATGCGGGTAAAATGGAGGTGGATAGTGATCACAACTTGATTACAGTGACGAAAAAAAATCTAGTAAAAAGCAGAGGAAGCTTTAAGGAGATTTGGGAACTCAAAAAGGAAGCTGACTGGGCGAAGTTCAATAAAAAAAACTGAAACCAAAGCTTGCAACCGTACCCAAGAGGGGCAGTGTTCATAAGATGACAGACGCCATTGTTGCGAGTCTGGTGGAGGCAGGGAAGGAAAGTGTAGGAAAGATCAGGGTGCCAACACGTGAACTTGGGTACAGAGTGAATGAAGAGCTGAAAATGGCCATAAACTACTTTAGTAACGTACCATTCTCATCCCTGCTAGAACACCTTTGTTATTGAATTTTTGTGCTATTTTTATAAGTTTTTTATCTATAATTGCTAAACGACATTGCAAGTACTGTTGACTTTCATGATTCAGTGTGTCCATATGTGGAAAAGAATTCCCACCCCCCCCCCACCCCACACACACACACACAAATCTCAAATCTCATAGAATCCACATTGTAAAGTAGCGCTTATTATTTCATAAATTATAAGCTCAGTGTTCAGATCTGTAGCATTAAGGAAAATGTGTAAGTAACATTAAAATGCAGTTTCAAAATATTACTGATCTAAGTAAATATGGTCACTCTCAATGCAAGCCATTTTACGGGCAATTCAGTTCTATAAATTCATACTATTACTCCCTAGCCGTTACACTTTTGGCACTCCTTCACTGTCTGCACCAAAAATCTCTTTACGACAAATGTAGAAATGTTGGAAAATTGTGGCAAAATAAAGGTACTTGATACCGGCGAAAACAAAATCTATTAATTAATTTATGTAAACGTTATGACGTGTTTAGATTCAAAATTGTTTATTAATCTGCTTATTTGTTAATGACTGTTTGAGTCTTTGCATTGCATGATGTTGTTATGTTTATTTTTTTAAAAGTTCTATAATCTGTATATATAATCAAATTGTAAAAACTAACATTGTATATATGAATTTATAACTAGTATAGAAACTGTAAATAAATGATTTATACATAGAATTATTGTTCAGAATTTAATATAACCATATTTCTGATATGCACGATCGATCTCTCCTGAGCACTTTTTTTTCTCAACATTACTCATACTACGTCCGAATTGAAAAAGAAAAATGGGTACTCTGGGAATTTGAGGTACACCAAACGATATTTTCAACGTCCAGACCATAGGCTCCACGTTACAAACATTAATTAATCTTATAACAAAACAGTTTGGCATGATGCTGATTGATCGCGACCCCAGGAGAGGGGTTATTCGTTAAGCCTGTGCCTCAAAATGGCCCTTATTCCAATCGTCACGGATGTGCTCTCTTCCCAGCTCCCGGGAACGGACTGTTTGATAATATCACGAACCCCATTCTCCCCAATCTCTCCGATAAGCATATTCCCCTCTGTGTCACTCAATACCCATATATGCTTCAATCTTCCATTCTAATTCACAGTTATATGGTTACACCTCAATTTCACATTCGGAGCTCTTTTTTCAGTGTCATTTCCTTTTTCCCTTAAACTCTAGCGACCGAGACCTCGTTTTAACAGCGGTGCCACCCCCCCCCCCCAACCCCCTCTTACCCTACAGTGCCACCGAGAAGAACTTCTTGGCCACCTTAACATCCATAGTTTAGAACCTAAACTGTAAACTGTTAAATGTGAATCCTCAATTTTAGATATTTGGGCTTTTGCAGATGAACAGCATAAGATATCTTGATCCCTGGGTTTCAGAAGTCGTTTTATTCATAGCGCCTGGTCCAGGTGAAGGGTTGCCATCTATATCAAACACGATATACCTTTTCGAAACAGACCCGGCCTTGACACGATGAACACTGAGTGTCTATGTGTATGAGTATTTATAAATGGGCGTTGGTCCATTCTCCGTGCGCTCACCCATCAAACCTTCAGATACGTAGGATACCATATCAACTTCAATTGAAAAAGCCCGAGATACGTCAATTTCGTACTTTATTATTACAGGCGACTTCAGCGACAGTCAAATGGCCTCAAATTCTTTTCTTCAAAACATTTATTGAGGAGGCTGTTTGACTGTCGTCCAATGGGAATTGGGAAAAGCAGTGAAAAATAGTGCCAGATGTGTAATTTGGGCGTGGTGGAGACTCTAAAACACTTTCTTCTAGAATACCCAAAATACCAGTCTAAAAGAATAAGATTCACTGGGAGTGTAATGAGCAAGTGGGATGGGACAATAAAGGACATGTGGTTAGTGGGAGATTTAAAGGAGAGGATTAATATGCTAATAGGAGAGATTGGGAAGAATGGGGCAAGGGATGTCATCAGTTCGACTCCGAGTGTTGGGGGAGGGGAGAAAGAGCGCAAAATGGCTAACTTGGTGACTGAAACAAATATAAAAATGAATGAATAAGCAACAAAATCCCAAATGATGCAACACAAAAAAAGAAACTAATACAAAAAAGGAAAGGAAGGTACCTCTGAAAGTCTTATTCAAAGAACTTCGCCACTAAAAGCCAGGAAATGATTTAGTACAACATTTGCCCCGTAATGAATTTTCACGCACGATGATGAATGAAAGGTTTTTTCACGCACATTTCGTATGATGTTTTCATATCACGCCATTAACTCCATGCAATGAAAACACTCTAGAATGGCACCATGCAGTTAACACCAAGCAATGAAAACACTTTAGAACTGCACGTGGGAGAGCACGTGAGGATGTGTTTATCTAGAAATGTTCACTCAATTATTACTGATATCTCTCAATGTCATAGATATTGTCATCCAAACAATGTAATGATATTCACGTCATTGCAAAATAAACTCATCGTGTTGTGATTTGTAATCAGTAGCATCACTGAACTGTTTCTCATCTTCCCAACGAAAAGGGGGAAGGCTATCCGAAAGTTCATTCGTTATTTTGATATTAGCATTACGAGTACAAACAAGAAAAACACAGTGTCAAAGAATCAAACATGGACCACTATCAAAATGAAAATCAGGTAAGAGCTATCAACATATACAGTAATGCTTCCATCAACTCTGGCTGGTTTAACTTATCATGGATTACAGCTTGGCAACTTCCACAACAAAGTTTATGTCCTCTCAAAAGGAGCTCGTTTCTATGAGATATAATTCAGGCTTTGTTTTGGGCACTAGAATTATTTTAGTTATTTAATTTATTTATATATTAAAAGTGTCGTTTTGTGGTCGAGGTTCGTAGACTGAATGGTGTGTTTTGGCAGCTTCCAAAAAATCGATAAAAAATGCGAAATTTGTTTTACGGTGAAATTATGTTAACATAAATGTCTATTTTCTCGAGTTAAACTGCGCTGTCACAGCATATCTGATATAACCTAACAAACTTTATTACTCATTAGTCAGCATCCTTGTTACCAACTTATATCACATTTAATGATAAAACTGACTTTTTATCGCAACAATCCGCAGTAAAATGGAACGCTGTAGCCACCATTGAAATCTTAGTCAGAACATTTGGCCGAAAACAGTTTTGCATTACATCTTGTTTCGGTTTATTATGTTATTGAAGGCATTTTCAGTATTTTTGCGGTTGTGGTAAAAATTATAGATTCGACAAAATTTTTCATTTTGTGTCAAGAGTAAATGTCAAGAGTAAATGATATGTTATGGAAATTATGACTGAATTACCCTATTCATTCTCCACCCCTTAATTCACCCACTCAAAGTATCACGTTGCAAATATTGATTGGTCTACCCCATACTAATAATAATAACACGTTGGCCAGCCGCTGATTTGTCGCGGTTCTCGGACGAGAAGGCCTTGGTTACCCCTGAACTCCCAACTGCCTCCCTGTTTCCACGCTTCTCCTATCCTCCCAACATTCGGAGACGAACTGCTTGATGACATCCCTTGCCCCATTCTTCCCAATCTCTCCGATTAGCACATTAACCCTCTCCTTTGAGTCTCCCCCTAACCAAATGTCCTTCATTCTCCCATCCCACTTCCACATTATACTCCAAGTGAAGCTCATTCTTTTAGACTGATACTTTGGGCATTCTAGAAGGAAGTGTTCCAGGGTCTCCACCATGCCCAAGTTACACATCTGGCACTCCCTTTCACCGTCTTACTCAACTCAGAAGCCATCCTATATACTGAAAGTATGAGTATCATGTTCCTGTTCCGACAAAGCGGTCTCTCCGATTGAAAGGGTTAAGTATCATGAAAGTGTCGGAATAACCATATCACAATGGCCGCAAGAAATGTCATAGTAAGACTACAGGAACCAGTTTTAGGGATTTCCGACATGAATGTATATAAAGTTGACGATTTGCAGGAAAAAATTGGAGAGGGAGGAGGCCACCTCTATCGCACCCCTAACACTCATATAGATTCGGAAATATTAATATTGGTATATTTGCATCCTACTATATCCAAAATAAATAAAATATAATTTATCATCAAATTATGATAAAGTTAATGCGATTTCAATCTTATCTTTCTGAATGGTTTATTATTTTTCCTTCCGATTGTTTACCAGTCATGGAGGATTAACTTTCTGGTTCCATCCATTCCCTTACATAACGTCTTTCCTGATTATCATTTAAAAGTGAGATTATTTATTTCTCACCTTTCATAACTATTAACTATAAATATTTTTTATTGTTTCAGGATCAGTTCAGACAAAAGGCAATTTCTCTGAAGAATGATATCGCTATGGTTCGACTCCAGTTGAAAGGAATTCTTAATAGTCACGGTGTGGATGTTGCATCCCCAATAAAATTAATCGGCTCCGAGAGTACAAAAATTACAAATATGGATTTCAACCTATTACAAGACAAGTGTGACGTTGCTAATAGGCAACAGTCATTCGCTATAGAAAGTTGTGTCTCGCCAGATCCTTCGTCAACCCGCTTACCTTCAAAGAGGCGTTATTTCAGAACACCTATAGCATCATCTACCGTACTTCAGCCAGGCAGATCGTGGGCATCATCAATGGGAAGCAAAACCCGTTCCTCGGCATCCAACTTGGGGTTTGATACATTTTCAACTATTGCTTGCAGAACGAACATTACCGTCAGCGAATTAGAACCCACTTTAAGTTTAAGGGAAGACAGTTATGAATATTCAAACTGCGAAATCGTCGAACATCATAAGATTCATAACACACAAACGGTCAACATGGAGCAAGCAAACAAAAACGAAGGTTCTATTAAAACAACAGAAGATATTTATGTGGATGGAAGTGTTCAGTTTTGGTCCATGTGTGATTCTCAACCAAAACAAATGAAACGTAGTAAAACAAGAAAACCAGTTAAAACCAAACCTATATCATCTACGTCCTCGCGAAAGGCTAACGTTACAGCAATATCATGCAATAGTTCAGTTGGATGTAAAATCGGATGTTGTGGAACAAGTAAAGTCAACAAGAAAAATGTTCTGAAGAAACTGAAAATGTTTTATAAGAAAATTCACAGCAACGGTTCAAAAGAAGTGAAAACATTGGCTATTTTATGAATATGATAAACAGCCAGGATGGGATTTTTTTTAACAAATTTCCTTATTTCAGTGGAATTGATATCCAAAATGCCGAACTTTTATTTTTATAAATTTGCAGAAAAATTGTCTCCATGCAAAGTTGTGGTTTTAAAGTATCTATCAACCAAAATATCACATTACGTACATTTATGGTTTTGAAGGCGCATAAAGTTCATCCAATTGCAACTTCTCTAGTAACGTACCATTCTCATCCCTGCTAGAACATCCTTGTTTTAGAATTTTGTGCTATTTTTTTAACGTTTGTTATCTATTAGTGCTAAATGACATTGCAAGTACTGTTGACTTTCATGTTTCAGTGTGCCCATATGTGGAAAATAATTTAAACCCCCTCCCCACCACCACACACACACAAGTCCTCAAATCTCATAGAATCCACTTTGTAAAGTAGCGCTTAATATTTCATAAATTATAAGCTCAATGTTCAGATCTGCAGCATTAAGGAAAATGTGTAAGTAACATTAAAATGCAGTTTCAAAAATATTGCTGATCTGAGTAAATATGCTCACTCTCAATGGAAGCCATTTTACGGGCTATTCAGTTCTTAAAATTCACACTATTACTCCCTAGCCGTTACACTGTTGACACTCCTTCACTGTCTGGACCAAAATCTCTTTTAAACAAATGTACAAATGTTGGAAAGTTGTGGCAAAATAATCCAGTCCTTATCAGTTCTGGCGAAAGGTACTTGATACCGGCGAAAACAATACCTATTAATTAATTTAAGTAAACTTTATGACGAGTTTATATTTAAAATTGTTTATTAATCTGTTTATTTGTTAATGACTGTTTGAGTCTTTGCATTGTATGATGTTGTTATGTTTATTTTATGAAAAAAAGTGCTATAATCTGTATATAATCAAATTGTATAAACTAACATTGTATATATAAATTTATAACTAGTATAGAAACTGTAAATAAATGATTTATACATAGAATAATTGTTCAGAACTTAATATAACCATATTTCTGATATGCGCGATCGATCTCTCTTGAGCACTTCTTTTCTCAACAGGACTCATACTGCATCAAATTTGAAAAACAAAAATGGGTTCTATGGGAATTTGAGGTACACCAAACGGTATTTTCAACGTTCAGACCATAGGCTTCACGTTAAAAATATTAATTAATCTTATAACAATACAGTTTGGAAGGATGCAGATTTATCGCGGCCCCCGGGAGAGGGGTTCTCCGTTTACCCTGTGCCACAAAATGGCTCTTGTTCCAATCCTCACGGATGGCTCTTGCTCGCAGCTCCCGGGAACGGACTGTTTGATAATATCACGAACCCCATTCGCCCCAATCTCTCCGATAAGCATTTCCCCATCTGTGTCACCCAAATACCCGTATATGCTTCAATCTTCCATTCTAATTCACAATTATATGGTTACACCTCAGTTTCACATTTGGAACTCTTTTTTCGGTGTCATTCCCTTTTCCCTTAAACTCTAGTGACCGCGACCTCGTTTTAACAGCGGTGCCACCCCCCCCCCCCCCCCCCAGGGTGCCAGCGAGAAGAACTTAACATCCACAGTTTAAAACCTAAACTGTAAACTGTTAAATGTGAATCCTCAATTTTAGATATTTGGGCTTTTGCAGATGAACAGTGTAAGATATCTTGAACACTGGGTTTCAGAAGTCGTCGTTATTCATATCACCTGATCAAGGTGAAGGGTTGCCATCTATATCAAACACGGTATCCCTTTTCGCCACACACCTGGCCTTGACACGATGGACACTTAGAGTCTATGAGTATGAGTATTTACAAATGGGCGTTGGTCCATTCTACTTGCGCTCACCCATCAATCATTCAGATACGTAGGATACCATATCAATTTCAACTGAAAAAGTCCGAGATACGTCAATTTCGTACTTTATTATTACAGGTGACTTCAGCGACAGTCAAATGGCCTCAATAAATGTTTTTCTTAAAACCATTTATTGCGGAGGCTATTTGACTGTCGTTGCTGTCAGTAACACAGTGAACGTGAACGAGTTCACGTTCACTGTGTTACTGACAGCAACGACAGTCAAATATTTCCAAATATGATTGCTATTTCCAAATATGATTGCTATCTCTCTCCGATTTCTGTTAAAACCGAATTTATAAAATCGTCCCCTCTTACTTCCCAGAGAGGCAAGTTGATGTACGCGCAGTGCAAACTACGAAGCATTTAATACAGCCGGCTGGTTTGATGAGTGTTCGCATAGTTTCTTCTATCTTTCCTACTCCAGCAGCATATGTTGTCGTCTAACGTCACTATGCGAAATATTGGAAATACGTTGCCATCAAAAGGAGAAACTTTCAGTTACTTCATTTTACTATTTTTTTTCGCACCCGCAAAAGACGATGTTCCGGATGAAGTAATTGTTTCGATTACAAATTAGTTTACGATTTGAATAAAGATGGGATGACCTTGACCTTTATATTGTTTATATGTCCAATGAAGTCGTAAAGAATTGCATATTTCATTTCACATGGTGTTTTTTCGGTATGAGTAGGGTCTTATAGGAACGGACAAGTTATTGTGATGAATTGACGGGGCTTCTCCCAGTACTAGGTGGTGGGAGCGAGCGTAATTCGCGAATCATTTGGACCAACGAAGATTTGGAGGAGTATTGTAAGGAACTTTTGTAGACAATTGGGGATCATTTGGGGGCAGAAAGGACCTATATGGAAGGGATGGTCTCCATCGTAGCCCAAGGGGTACAGAGGTTTTAGGAAGAAATATGTTGCAGGTGGTGGAGACTTTTTTGGTATAGGGAGGGGAGGGGGGGATCAGTGAAGGGGGGAATGAACACGGGAAATGTGTCACCAACCACAGTTGTAAAAAATGGGACAAGGGGGGTAAGAAAAAGGGACCAAAAATCCAAATCAATAGGAATAGCTCCCAAGGAAAGCACAGATACACAAAACAGGATATACAAACATACAGGGACTAGATAATAATGGGACCAGTAGGCGGAAGCCAACGTACTTTGATACCCTGGAAGTGGGTTATAGCAACATCCAGGGTCTCCACCGGAAAGTAAGTGAAATTGCTACATTGATCGAGGCAGAGGAGTTGGACCTCATGGGCTTAAGCGAAACGAGGGTAAGGCACGAGGAACGGGTAGACCAAGTAAGGGGTACGTATGGGTAGGGTGTAGGGCGAGCGGAAGGCCAGAAAAAGGGGGAGGGGTAGGCATGTACATTAAAGAGGATTTAAAACCGTCGCTGATCACAGACCTGGAAAACATCAGCACCCCGGCTGAGGTATCGAAAGAAATTGGATGAGTAAGGATCAGTCTGAAAAACAAATGTGTTGCCATTGGGTTGTATATTGTGCGGTGGAGGGGAGCAAACCCGAATGGAATGATTCGATATACTCAACACTAAGATCCAATAATACCGAACTACAAAACAAGGGGCTGGGTATAATTCTGATGGGTGACTTTAATGGCCACATAGGTAAAAATGAAGAAAGCATAGAGGGTGGGGACAAAAATGTCAACAGGAATGGAAGGAAGCTGTTGAACTTCACAAACGAGCTCGGTCTGAAGATTCTGAACTGGGACGCGAGGTGTAAGGGGAAATGGACCTGGGAGAGGAACGACAGAAAATCAATAATGACTACATTCTCACAGATATTAATTTATGGAGGGAGGTGACAGGAGTAGAAGTGGATGATGCGGGTAAAATGGAGGTGGATAGTGATCACAACTTGATTACAGTGACGAAAAAAAATCTAGTAAAAAGCAGAGGAAGCTTTAAGGAGATTTGGGAACTCAAAAAGGAAGCTGACTGGGCGAAGTTCAATAAAAAAAACTGAAACCAAAGCTTGCAACCGTACCCAAGAGGGGCAGTGTTCATAAGATGACAGACGCCATTGTTGCGAGTCTGGTGGAGGCAGGGAAGGAAAGTGTAGGAAAGATCAGGGTGCCAACACGTGAACTTGGGTACAGAGTGAATGAAGAGCTGAAAATGGCCATAAACTACTTTAGTAACGTACCATTCTCATCCCTGCTAGAACACCTTTGTTATTGAATTTTTGTGCTATTTTTATAAGTTTTTTATCTATAATTGCTAAACGACATTGCAAGTACTGTTGACTTTCATGATTCAGTGTGTCCATATGTGGAAAAGAATTCCCACCCCCCCCCCCACCCCACACACACACACACAAATCTCAAATCTCATAGAATCCACATTGTAAAGTAGCGCTTATTATTTCATAAATTATAAGCTCAGTGTTCAGATCTGTAGCATTAAGGAAAATGTGTAAGTAACATTAAAATGCAGTTTCAAAATATTACTGATCTAAGTAAATATGGTCACTCTCAATGCAAGCCATTTTACGGGCAATTCAGTTCTATAAATTCATACTATTACTCCCTAGCCGTTACACTTTTGGCACTCCTTCACTGTCTGCACCAAAAATCTCTTTACGACAAATGTAGAAATGTTGGAAAATTGTGGCAAAATAAAGGTACTTGATACCGGCGAAAACAAAATCTATTAATTAATTTATGTAAACGTTATGACGTGTTTAGATTCAAAATTGTTTATTAATCTGCTTATTTGTTAATGACTGTTTGAGTCTTTGCATTGCATGATGTTGTTATGTTTATTTTTTTAAAAGTTCTATAATCTGTATATATAATCAAATTGTAAAAACTAACATTGTATATATGAATTTATAACTAGTATAGAAACTGTAAATAAATGATTTATACATAGAATTATTGTTCAGAATTTAATATAACCATATTTCTGATATGCACGATCGATCTCTCCTGAGCACTTTTTTTTCTCAACATTACTCATACTACGTCCGAATTGAAAAAGAAAAATGGGTACTCTGGGAATTTGAGGTACACCAAACGATATTTTCAACGTCCAGACCATAGGCTCCACGTTACAAACATTAATTAATCTTATAACAAAACAGTTTGGCATGATGCTGATTGATCGCGACCCCAGGAGAGGGGTTATTCGTTAAGCCTGTGCCTCAAAATGGCCCTTATTCCAATCGTCACGGATGTGCTCTCTTCCCAGCTCCCGGGAACGGACTGTTTGATAATATCACGAACCCCATTCTCCCCAATCTCTCCGATAAGCATATTCCCCTCTGTGTCACTCAATACCCATATATGCTTCAATCTTCCATTCTAATTCACAGTTATATGGTTACACCTCAATTTCACATTCGGAGCTCTTTTTTCAGTGTCATTTCCTTTTTCCCTTAAACTCTAGCGACCGAGACCTCGTTTTAACAGCGGTGCCACCCCCCCCCCCCAACCCCCTCTTACCCTACAGTGCCACCGAGAAGAACTTCTTGGCCACCTTAACATCCATAGTTTAGAACCTAAACTGTAAACTGTTAAATGTGAATCCTCAATTTTAGATATTTGGGCTTTTGCAGATGAACAGCATAAGATATCTTGATCCCTGGGTTTCAGAAGTCGTTTTATTCATAGCGCCTGGTCCAGGTGAAGGGTTGCCATCTATATCAAACACGATATACCTTTTCGAAACAGACCCGGCCTTGACACGATGAACACTGAGTGTCTATGTGTATGAGTATTTATAAATGGGCGTTGGTCCATTCTCCGTGCGCTCACCCATCAAACCTTCAGATACGTAGGATACCATATCAACTTCAATTGAAAAAGCCCGAGATACGTCAATTTCGTACTTTATTATTACAGGCGACTTCAGCGACAGTCAAATGGCCTCAAATTCTTTTCTTCAAAACATTTATTGAGGAGGCTGTTTGACTGTCGTCCAATGGGAATTGGGAAAAGCAGTGAAAAATAGTGCCAGATGTGTAATTTGGGCGTGGTGGAGACTCTAAAACACTTTCTTCTAGAATACCCAAAATACCAGTCTAAAAGAATAAGATTCACTGGGAGTGTAATGAGCAAGTGGGATGGGACAATAAAGGACATGTGGTTAGTGGGAGATTTAAAGGAGAGGATTAATATGCTAATAGGAGAGATTGGGAAGAATGGGGCAAGGGATGTCATCAGTTCGACTCCGAGTGTTGGGGGAGGGGAGAAAGAGCGCAAAATGGCTAACTTGGTGACTGAAACAAATATAAAAATGAATGAATAAGCAACAAAATCCCAAATGATGCAACACAAAAAAAGAAACTAATACAAAAAAGGAAAGGAAGGTACCTCTGAAAGTCTTATTCAAAGAACTTCGCCACTAAAAGCCAGGAAATGATTTAGTACAACATTTGCCCCGTAATGAATTTTCACGCACGATGATGAATGAAAGGTTTTTTCACGCACATTTCGTATGATGTTTTCATATCACGCCATTAACTCCATGCAATGAAAACACTCTAGAATGGCACCATGCAGTTAACACCAAGCAATGAAAACACTTTAGAACTGCACGTGGGAGAGCACGTGAGGATGTGTTTATCTAGAAATGTTCACTCAATTATTACTGATATCTCTCAATGTCATAGATATTGTCATCCAAACAATGTAATGATATTCACGTCATTGCAAAATAAACTCATCGTGTTGTGATTTGTAATCAGTAGCATCACTGAACTGTTTCTCATCTTCCCAACGAAAAGGGGGAAGGCTATCCGAAAGTTCATTCGTTATTTTGATATTAGCATTACGAGTACAAACAAGAAAAACACAGTGTCAAAGAATCAAACATGGACCACTATCAAAATGAAAATCAGGTAAGAGCTATCAACATATACAGTAATGCTTCCATCAACTCTGGCTGGTTTAACTTATCATGGATTACAGCTTGGCAACTTCCACAACAAAGTTTATGTCCTCTCAAAAGGAGCTCGTTTCTATGAGATATAATTCAGGCTTTGTTTTGGGCACTAGAATTATTTTAGTTATTTAATTTATTTATATATTAAAAGTGTCGTTTTGTGGTCGAGGTTCGTAGACTGAATGGTGTGTTTTGGCAGCTTCCAAAAAATCGATAAAAAATGCGAAATTTGTTTTACGGTGAAATTATGTTAACATAAATGTCTATTTTCTCGAGTTAAACTGCGCTGTCACAGCATATCTGATATAACCTAACAAACTTTATTACTCATTAGTCAGCATCCTTGTTACCAACTTATATCACATTTAATGATAAAACTGACTTTTTATCGCAACAATCCGCAGTAAAATGGAACGCTGTAGCCACCATTGAAATCTTAGTCAGAACATTTGGCCGAAAACAGTTTTGCATTACATCTTGTTTCGGTTTATTATGTTATTGAAGGCATTTTCAGTATTTTTGCGGTTGTGGTAAAAATTATAGATTCGACAAAATTTTTCATTTTGTGTCAAGAGTAAATGTCAAGAGTAAATGATATGTTATGGAAATTATGACTGAATTACCCTATTCATTCTCCACCCCTTAATTCACCCACTCAAAGTATCACGTTGCAAATATTGATTGGTCTACCCCATACTAATAATAATAACACGTTGGCCAGCCGCTGATTTGTCGCGGTTCTCGGACGAGAAGGCCTTGGTTACCCCTGAACTCCCAACTGCCTCCCTGTTTCCACGCTTCTCCTATCCTCCCAACATTCGGAGACGAACTGCTTGATGACATCCCTTGCCCCATTCTTCCCAATCTCTCCGATTAGCACATTAACCCTCTCCTTTGAGTCTCCCCCTAACCAAATGTCCTTCATTCTCCCATCCCACTTCCACATTATACTCCAAGTGAAGCTCATTCTTTTAGACTGATACTTTGGGCATTCTAGAAGGAAGTGTTCCAGGGTCTCCACCATGCCCAAGTTACACATCTGGCACTCCCTTTCACCGTCTTACTCAACTCAGAAGCCATCCTATATACTGAAAGTATGAGTATCATGTTCCTGTTCCGACAAAGCGGTCTCTCCGATTGAAAGGGTTAAGTATCATGAAAGTGTCGGAATAACCATATCACAATGGCCGCAAGAAATGTCATAGTAAGACTACAGGAACCAGTTTTAGGGATTTCCGACATGAATGTATATAAAGTTGACGATTTGCAGGAAAAAATTGGAGAGGGAGGAGGCCACCTCTATCGCACCCCTAACACTCATATAGATTCGGAAATATTAATATTGGTATATTTGCATCCTACTATATCCAAAATAAATAAAATATAATTTATCATCAAATTATGATAAAGTTAATGCGATTTCAATCTTATCTTTCTGAATGGTTTATTATTTTTCCTTCCGATTGTTTACCAGTCATGGAGGATTAACTTTCTGGTTCCATCCATTCCCTTACATAACGTCTTTCCTGATTATCATTTAAAAGTGAGATTATTTATTTCTCACCTTTCATAACTATTAACTATAAATATTTTTTATTGTTTCAGGATCAGTTCAGACAAAAGGCAATTTCTCTGAAGAATGATATCGCTATGGTTCGACTCCAGTTGAAAGGAATTCTTAATAGTCACGGTGTGGATGTTGCATCCCCAATAAAATTAATCGGCTCCGAGAGTACAAAAATTACAAATATGGATTTCAACCTATTACAAGACAAGTGTGACGTTGCTAATAGGCAACAGTCATTCGCTATAGAAAGTTGTGTCTCGCCAGATCCTTCGTCAACCCGCTTACCTTCAAAGAGGCGTTATTTCAGAACACCTATAGCATCATCTACCGTACTTCAGCCAGGCAGATCGTGGGCATCATCAATGGGAAGCAAAACCCGTTCCTCGGCATCCAACTTGGGGTTTGATACATTTTCAACTATTGCTTGCAGAACGAACATTACCGTCAGCGAATTAGAACCCACTTTAAGTTTAAGGGAAGACAGTTATGAATATTCAAACTGCGAAATCGTCGAACATCATAAGATTCATAACACACAAACGGTCAACATGGAGCAAGCAAACAAAAACGAAGGTTCTATTAAAACAACAGAAGATATTTATGTGGATGGAAGTGTTCAGTTTTGGTCCATGTGTGATTCTCAACCAAAACAAATGAAACGTAGTAAAACAAGAAAACCAGTTAAAACCAAACCTATATCATCTACGTCCTCGCGAAAGGCTAACGTTACAGCAATATCATGCAATAGTTCAGTTGGATGTAAAATCGGATGTTGTGGAACAAGTAAAGTCAACAAGAAAAATGTTCTGAAGAAACTGAAAATGTTTTATAAGAAAATTCACAGCAACGGTTCAAAAGAAGTGAAAACATTGGCTATTTTATGAATATGATAAACAGCCAGGATGGGATTTTTTTTAACAAATTTCCTTATTTCAGTGGAATTGATATCCAAAATGCCGAACTTTTATTTTTATAAATTTGCAGAAAAATTGTCTCCATGCAAAGTTGTGGTTTTAAAGTATCTATCAACCAAAATATCACATTACGTACATTTATGGTTTTGAAGGCGCATAAAGTTCATCCAATTGCAACTTCTCTAGTAACGTACCATTCTCATCCCTGCTAGAACATCCTTGTTTTAGAATTTTGTGCTATTTTTTTAACGTTTGTTATCTATTAGTGCTAAATGACATTGCAAGTACTGTTGACTTTCATGTTTCAGTGTGCCCATATGTGGAAAATAATTTAAACCCCCTCCCCACCACCACACACACACAAGTCCTCAAATCTCATAGAATCCACTTTGTAAAGTAGCGCTTAATATTTCATAAATTATAAGCTCAATGTTCAGATCTGCAGCATTAAGGAAAATGTGTAAGTAACATTAAAATGCAGTTTCAAAAATATTGCTGATCTGAGTAAATATGCTCACTCTCAATGGAAGCCATTTTACGGGCTATTCAGTTCTTAAAATTCACACTATTACTCCCTAGCCGTTACACTGTTGACACTCCTTCACTGTCTGGACCAAAATCTCTTTTAAACAAATGTACAAATGTTGGAAAGTTGTGGCAAAATAATCCAGTCCTTATCAGTTCTGGCGAAAGGTACTTGATACCGGCGAAAACAATACCTATTAATTAATTTAAGTAAACTTTATGACGAGTTTATATTTAAAATTGTTTATTAATCTGTTTATTTGTTAATGACTGTTTGAGTCTTTGCATTGTATGATGTTGTTATGTTTATTTTATGAAAAAAAGTGCTATAATCTGTATATAATCAAATTGTATAAACTAACATTGTATATATAAATTTATAACTAGTATAGAAACTGTAAATAAATGATTTATACATAGAATAATTGTTCAGAACTTAATATAACCATATTTCTGATATGCGCGATCGATCTCTCTTGAGCACTTCTTTTCTCAACAGGACTCATACTGCATCAAATTTGAAAAACAAAAATGGGTTCTATGGGAATTTGAGGTACACCAAACGGTATTTTCAACGTTCAGACCATAGGCTTCACGTTAAAAATATTAATTAATCTTATAACAATACAGTTTGGAAGGATGCAGATTTATCGCGGCCCCCGGGAGAGGGGTTCTCCGTTTACCCTGTGCCACAAAATGGCTCTTGTTCCAATCCTCACGGATGGCTCTTGCTCGCAGCTCCCGGGAACGGACTGTTTGATAATATCACGAACCCCATTCGCCCCAATCTCTCCGATAAGCATTTCCCCATCTGTGTCACCCAAATACCCGTATATGCTTCAATCTTCCATTCTAATTCACAATTATATGGTTACACCTCAGTTTCACATTTGGAACTCTTTTTTCGGTGTCATTCCCTTTTCCCTTAAACTCTAGTGACCGCGACCTCGTTTTAACAGCGGTGCCACCCCCCCCCCCCCCCCCCCAGGGTGCCAGCGAGAAGAACTTAACATCCACAGTTTAAAACCTAAACTGTAAACTGTTAAATGTGAATCCTCAATTTTAGATATTTGGGCTTTTGCAGATGAACAGTGTAAGATATCTTGAACACTGGGTTTCAGAAGTCGTCGTTATTCATATCACCTGATCAAGGTGAAGGGTTGCCATCTATATCAAACACGGTATCCCTTTTCGCCACACACCTGGCCTTGACACGATGGACACTTAGAGTCTATGAGTATGAGTATTTACAAATGGGCGTTGGTCCATTCTACTTGCGCTCACCCATCAATCATTCAGATACGTAGGATACCATATCAATTTCAACTGAAAAAGTCCGAGATACGTCAATTTCGTACTTTATTATTACAGGTGACTTCAGCGACAGTCAAATGGCCTCAATAAATGTTTTTCTTAAAACCATTTATTGCGGAGGCTATTTGACTGTCGTTGCTGTCAGTAACACAGTGAACGTGAACGAGTTCACGTTCACTGTGTTACTGACAGCAACGACAGTCAAATATTTCCAAATATGATTGCTATTTCCAAATATGATTGCTATCTCTCTCCGATTTCTGTTAAAACCGAATTTATAAAATCGTCCCCTCTTACTTCCCAGAGAGGCAAGTTGATGTACGCGCAGTGCAAACTACGAAGCATTTAATACAGCCGGCTGGTTTGATGAGTGTTCGCATAGTTTCTTCTATCTTTCCTACTCCAGCAGCATATGTTGTCGTCTAACGTCACTATGCGAAATATTGGAAATACGTTGCCATCAAAAGGAGAAACTTTCAGTTACTTCATTTTACTATTTTTTTTCGCACCCGCAAAAGACGATGTTCCGGATGAAGTAATTGTTTCGATTACAAATTAGTTTACGATTTGAATAAAGATGGGATGACCTTGACCTTTATATTGTTTATATGTCCAATGAAGTCGTAAAGAATTGCATATTTCATTTCACATGGTGTTTTTTCGGTATGAGTAGGGTCTTATAGGAACGGACAAGTTATTGTGATGAATTGACGGGGCTTCTCCCAGTACTAGGTGGTGGGAGCGAGCGTAATTCGCGAATCATTTGGACCAACGAAGATTTGGAGGAGTATTGTAAGGAACTTTTGTAGACAATTGGGGATCATTTGGGGGCAGAAAGGACCTATATGGAAGGGATGGTCTCCATCGTAGCCCAAGGGGTACAGAGGTTTTAGGAAGAAATATGTTGCAGGTGGTGGAGACTTTTTTGGTATAGGGAGGGGAGGGGGGGATCAGTGAAGGGGGGAATGAACACGGGAAATGTGTCACCAACCACAGTTGTAAAAAATGGGACAAGGGGGGTAAGAAAAAGGGACCAAAAATCCAAATCAATAGGAATAGCTCCCAAGGAAAGCACAGATACACAAAACAGGATATACAAACATACAGGGACTAGATAATAATGGGACCAGTAGGCGGAAGCCAACGTACTTTGATACCCTGGAAGTGGGTTATAGCAACATCCAGGGTCTCCACCGGAAAGTAAGTGAAATTGCTACATTGATCGAGGCAGAGGAGTTGGACCTCATGGGCTTAAGCGAAACGAGGGTAAGGCACGAGGAACGGGTAGACCAAGTAAGGGGTACGTATGGGTAGGGTGTAGGGCGAACGGAAGGCCTGAAAAAGGGGGAGGGGTAGGCATGTACATTAAAGAGGATTTAAAACCGTCGCTGAAATTCAGATCACAGACCTGGAAAACATCAGCACCCCGCCTGAGGTATCGACAGAAATTGGATGGGTAAGGATCAGTCTGAAAAACAAATGTGTTGCCCTTGGGTTGTATATTCTGCGGTGGAGGGAAGCAAACCCGAATGGAATGATTCGATATACTCAACACTAAGATCCAATAATACCGAACTACAAAACAAGGGGCTGGGTATAATTCTGATGTGTGACTTTAATGGCCACATAGGTAAAAATGAAGAAAGCATAGAGGGTGTGGACAAAAATGTCAACAGAAATGGATGGAAGTTGTTGAACTTCACAAACGAGGTCGGTCTGAAGATTCTGAACTGGGGCGCGAGGTGCAAGGGGAAATGGACCTGGGAGAGGAACGACAGAAAATCAATAATGACTACATTCTCACAGATATTAATTTATGGAGGGAGGTGATAGGAGTAGAAGTGGATGATGCGGGTAAAATGGAGGTGGATAGTGATCACAGCTTGATTGCAGTGACGATCAGGGCCAATAATATAGTAAAAAGCAAAGGAAGCTTTAAGGAGATTTGGGAACTCAAAAAGGAAGCTGACTGGGCGAAGTTCAATAAAAAGCTGAAACCAAAGCTTGCAACAGTACCCAAGAGAGGCAGTGTTCAGAAGATGACTGACGCCATTGTTGCGAGTCTGGTGCAGGCAGGGAAGGAAAGTGTAGGAAAGATCAGGGTGCCAACACGTGAACTTGGGTACAGAGTTAATGAAGAGCTGAAAATGGCCATAAGCTACTTTAGTAACGTACCATTCTCATCCCTGCTAGAACACCTTTGTTATTGAATTTTGTGCTATTTTTTAATTGTTTTATCTATAAGTGCTAAACGACATTGCAAGTACTGTTGACTTTCATGGTTCAGTGTATCCATATGTGGAAAAGAATTTACCCCCCCCCCCCCACCCCACACACACAAATCTCAAATCTCATAGAATCCACATTGTAAAGTAGCGCTTAATATTTCATAAATTATAAGCTCAGTGTTCAGATCTGTAGAATTAAGGGAAATGTGTAAGTAACATTAAAATGCAGTTTCAAAATATTACTGATCTAAGTAAATATGGTCACTCTCAATCGAAGCCATTTAACGGGCAATTCAGTTCTATAAATTCCTACTATTACTCCCTAGCCGTTACTTTTGGCACTCCTTCACTGTCTGCACCAAAAATCTCTTTACATAATATATATATAATAACTCTTTGGCCAGCCGCTGATTTGTCGCGGTCCTCATAAGAGTAGGCCATCATTCCCCCTGCACCCCACCCCCTCTTCCCCTCCTCTCCTCCCAGCATTCAGATATAAACTGCTTAATAGTATCCCTCACTTCCTCTTTTTCAATTTCTTCAATAAGCATTCCTACCCTCTCCCTCGTGTCCCCCTTCAGCCATCTATCCTTTGTTTCTTCACCCCACTTCTGCATTATTCTTCCAGTAAATTTTATTCTATGAGGTATATACTGTGGGCATTCCAAGAGAAAATGTTCCAGGGTCTCCACTACTCCAGAGTGGCACATTTGGCATCCCTTTTCTTCATCTCTCCCAATTTTTCCCCGAAGCTCCAGTGATCTTGATATCAGTTTGAACAGCAGTGACCCTCCAAAGGTGCCATCTAGGTACTTCTCAAAAGCTGGCTTTTCATTATATTGTAACCCCTGCAGTGATCTTTTCACGCTAACCCCTGCTCGCCAGTTTCGATTGCAATCTTCCATGACTCTCTCTTTGACAAACCTTTTGCCTTCTTTCATTCCTACTTCTATGTTTGTGACCTCTATAGAGTAATTGTCCATTAGTTCCCTCACATGTTTTGACCACCCCGTATCTATTTTAGAATTCCAAATGGTATCGAGCATCAATTTGCACCACCGGTTGTCAGGCAGGTTTCTCAAGTAGTTAAAGTACCACAGTTTTCCCAAATCTACCCTGTCCTTGATTTTCATCCACCCAAGCTCCCCCCTTACTGCTTCCATAGCTGCAGCATTACTCGACCCTGTTATCCATCTGCCGGCATCATTCTGAGTACTTTCCAACTTCTTAATAACGGTTTGGTTTAATGGAATCACGTCCGTGCCATACGTTATACTTGGTAAACCCACCCTCTCCCACAGTGTTTTCCCCACAAAGACCTTGTTGAAACTATTTTTCCCTAAAAGTTTTAGTTGGTTCAGAATTCTTTTCCCCTTCAGAATCAGTTTGGCTGAGTAATTTCTGTACACCCCTCTTCCCGTTATATTTATGCTTACCCCTAGATACTCATACTCTCCCGTTTCTCCTACAGTGATTTGTTTGCTTTCCCCTTCGGGGATTGAGAACTCCCCCACGACAAATGAAGAAATGTTGGAAAATTGTGGCAAAATAAAGGTACTTGATACCGGCGAAAACAAAACCTATTAATTAATTTAAGTAAACGTTATGACGAGTTTAGATTCAAAATTGTTTATTAATCTGCTTATTTGTTAATGACTGTTTGAGTCTTCGCATTGCATGATGTTGTTATGTTTATTTTTTTAAAAATGCTATAATCTGTATATAATCAAATTGTAAAAACTAACATTGTATATATGAATTTATAACTAGTATAGAAACTGTAAATAAATGATTTATACATAGAATTATTGTTCAGAATTTAATATAACCATATTTCTGATATGCACGATCGATCTCTCCTGAGCACTTTTTTTCTCAACATTACTCATACTACGTCCAAATTGAAAAAGAAAAATGGGTACTCTGGGAATTTGAGGTACACCAAACGATATTTTCAACGTCCAGACCATAGGCTTCACGTTACAAATATTAATTAATCTTATAACAAATCAGTTTGGCATGATGTTGATTTATCGCGACCCCAGGAGAGGGGTTCTTCGTAAAGCCTGTGCCTCAAAATGACCCTTATTCCAATCGTCACGGATGTGCTCTCTTCCCAGCTCCCGGGAACGGGCTGTTTGATAATATCACGAACCCCATTCTCCCCAATCTCTCCGATAAGCATATTCCCCTCTGTGTCCCTCAATACCCATATATGCTTCAGTCTTCCATTCTAATTCACAATTATATGGTTACACCTCAATTTCACATTTGGAACTCTTTTTTCGGTGTCATTCCCTTTTCCCCTTAAACTCTAGTGACCGCGACCTCGTTTTAACAGTGGTGCCTCTCCCCCCTCTTACCCCACGGTGCCAACGTGAACAACTTAACATCCACAGTTTAGAACCTAAACTGTAAACTGTTAAATGTGAATCCTCAATTTTAGATATTTGGGCTTTTGCAGATGAACAGTGTAGGATATCTTGATCCCTGGGTTTCAGAAGTCGTCGTTATTCATATCACCTGATCAAGGTGAAGGGTTGCCATCTATATCAAACACGGTATCCCTTTTCGCCACACACCCGGCCTTGACACGATGGACACTTAGTGTCTATGAGTATGAGTATTTACAAATGGGCGTTGGTCCATTCTACTTGCGCTCACCCATCAATCATTCAGATACGTAGGATACCATATCAACTTCAACTGAAAAAGCCCGAGATACGTCAATTTCGTACTTTATTATTACAGGCAACTTCAGCGACAGTCAAATGGCCTCAATAAATGCTTTTCTTAAAACCATTTATTGAGGAGGCTATTTGACTGTCGTTGCTGTCAGTAACACAGTGAACGTGAACGAGGGTAAGGTCCTAGGCCCAATATTTCCAAATATGATTGCTATCTCTCTCCGATTTCTGTTAAAACCGAATTTATAAAATCGTCCCCTCTTACTTGCCAGAGAGGCAAGTTGATGTACGCGCAGTGCAAACTACGAGGCATTTAATGCAGCCGGCTGGTTCGATGAGTGTTCGCGTAGTTTCTTATATCTTTCCTACTCCAGCAGCAGATGTTGTCGTCAAACGTCACTATGCGAAATATTTGAAATACGTTGCCATCAAAAGGAGAAACTTTCAGTTACTTCATTTTCCTATTTTTTTCGCACCCGCAAAAGACGATGTTCCGGATGAAGTAATTGTTTAGATTACAAATTAATTTACGATTTGAATAAAGATGGAATGACCTTGACCTTTATATTGTTTATATGTCCAATGAAGTCGTTAATAGTTGCATATTTCATTTCACATTGTGTTTTGTCGGTATGAGTAGGGTCTTATAGGAACGGACAAGTTATTGTGATGAATTGACGCGGCTTCTCCCAGTACTAGGTGGTGGGGCGAGCGTAATTCGCGGATCATTTGGACCAACGAAGAATTGGAGGAGTATTGTAAGGAACTTTTGTAGACAATTGGGGATCATTTTGGGGCAGAAAGGACCTATATGGAAGGGATGATCTCCATCTTAGCCCAAGGGGTACAGAGGTTTTAGGAAGAAATATGTTGCAGGTGGTGGAGACTTTTTTGGTATATGGAGGTGAGGGGGAATCAGTGAAGGGGGGAATGAACACGGGAAATGTGTCACCAACCATAGCTGTAAAAAATGGGACAAGGGGGATAAGAAAAAGGGACCAAAAATCCAAATCAATAGGAATAGCTCCCAAGGAAAGCACAGATACACAAAACAGGATATACAAACATACAGGGACTAGATAATAATGGGACCAGTAGGCGGAAGCCAACGTACTTTGATACCCTGGAAGTGGGTTATAGCAACATCCAGGGTCTCCACCGGAAAGTAAGTGAAATTGCTACGTTGATCGAGGCAGAGGAGTTGGACCTCATGGGCTTAAGCGAAACGAGGGTAAGACACGAGGAACGGGTAGACCAAGTAAGGGGGTACTTATGGGTAGGGTGTAGGGCGAGCGGAAGGCCAGAAAAAAGGGGAGGGGTAGGCATGTACATTAAAGAGGATTTAAAACCGTCGCTGATCACAGACCTGGAAAACATCAGCACCCCGGCTGAGGTATCGAAAGAAATTGGATGAGTAATGATCAGTCTGAAAAACAAATGTGTTGCCATTGGGTTGTATATTGTGCGGTGGAGGGGAGCAAACGCGAATGGAATGATTCGATATACTCAACACTAAGATCCAATAATACCGAACTACAAAACAAGGGGCTGGGTATAATTCTGATGGGTGACTTTAAACTGTTAAATGTGAATCCTCAATTTTAGATATTTGGGCTTTTGCAGATGAACAGTGTAGGATATCTTGATCCCTGGGTTTCAGAAGTCGTCGTTATTCATATCACCTGATCAAGGTGAAGGGTTGCCATCTATATCAAACACGGTATCCCTTTTCGCCACACACCCGGCCTTGACACGATGGACACTTAGTGTCTATGAGTATGAGTATTTACAAATGGGCGTTGGTCCATTCTACTTGCGCTCACCCATCAATCATTCAGATACGTAGGATACCATATCAACTTCAACTGAAAAAGCCCGAGATACGTCAATTTCGTACTTTATTATTACAGGCAACTTCAGCGACAGTCAAATGGCCTCAATAAATGCTTTTCTTAAAACCATTTATTGAGGAGGCTATTTGACTGTCGTTGCTGTCAGTGACACAGTGAACGTGAACGAGTGTAAGGTCCTAGGCCCAATATTTCCAAATATGATTGCTATCTCTCTCCGATTTCTGTTAAAACCGAATTTATAAAATCGTCCCCTCTTACTTCCCAGAGAGGCAAGTTGATGTACGCGCAGTGCAAACTACGAGGCATTTAATGCAGCCGGCTGGTTCGATGAGTGTTCGCGTAGTTTCTTCTATCTTTCCTACTCCAGCAGCAGATGTTGTCGTCAAACGTCACTATGCGAAATATTGGAAATACGTTGCCATCAAAAGGAGAAACTTTCAGTTACTTCATTTTCCTATTTTTTTCGCACCCGCAAAAGACGATGTTCCGGATGAAGTAATTGTTTAGATTACAAATTAATTTACGATTTGAATAAAGATGGAATGACCTTGACCTTTATATTGTTTATATGTCCAATGAAGTCGTTAATAGTTGCATATTTCATTTCACATTGTGTTTTGTCGGTATGAGTAGGGTCTTATAGGAACGGACAAGTTATTGTGATGAATTGACGCGGCTTCTCCCAGTACTAGGTGGTGGGGGCGAGCGTAATTCGCGGATCATTTGGACCAACGAAGAATTGGAGGAGTATTGTAAGGAACTTTTGTAGACAATTGGGGATCATTTTGGGGCAGAAAGGACCTATATGGAAGGGATGATCTCCATCTTAGCCCAAGGGGTACAGAGGTTTTAGGAAGAAATATGTTGCAGGTGGTGGAGACTTTTTTGGTATATGGAGGTGAGGGGGAATCAGTGAAGGGGGGAATGAACACGGGAAATGTGTCACCAACCATAGCTGTAAAAAATGGGACAAGGGGGATAAGAAAAAGGGACCAAAAATCCAAATCAATAGGAATAGCTCCCAAGGAAAGCACAGATACACAAAACAGGATATACAAACATACAGGGACTAGATAATAATGGTACCAGTAGGCGGAAGCCAACGTACTTTGATACCCTGGAAGTGGGTTATAGCAACATCCAGGGTCTCCACCGGAAAGTAAGTGAAATTGCTACGTTGATCGAGGCAGAGGAGTTGGACCTCATGGGCTTAAGCGAAACGAGGGTAAGACACGAGGAACGGGTAGACCAAGTAAGGGGGTACTTATGGGTAGGGTGTAGGGCGAGCGGAAGGCCAGAAAAAAGGGGAGGGGTAGGCATGTACATTAAAGAGGATTTAAAACCGTCGCTGATCACAGACCTGGAAAACATCAGCACCCCGGCTGAGGTATCGAAAGAAATTGGATGAGAAATGATCAGTCTGAAAAACAAATGTGTTGCCATTGGGTTGTATATTGTGCGGTGGAGGGGAGCAAACCCGAATGGAATGATTCGATATACTCAACACTAAGATCCAATAATACCGAACTACAAAACAAGGGGCTGGGTATAATTCTGATGGGTGACTTTAATGGCCACATAGGTAAAAATGAAGAAAGCATAGAGGGTGGGGACAAAAATGTCAACAGGAATGGAAGGAAGCTGTTGAACTTCACAAACGAGCTCGGTCTGAAGATTCTGAACTGGGACGCGAGGTGTAAGGGGAAATGGACCTGGGAGAGGAACGACAGAAAATCAATAATGACTACATTCTCACAGATATTAATTTATGGAGGGAGGTGACAGGAGTAGAAGTGGATGATGCGGGTAAAATGGAGGTGGATAGTGATCACAACTTGATTACAGTGACGAAAAAAAATCTAGTAAAAAGCAGAGGAAGCTTTAAGGAGATTTGGGAACTCAAAAAGGAAGCTGACTGGGCGAAGTTCAATAAAAAAAAACTGAAACCAAAGCTTGCAACCGTACCCAAGAGGGGCAGTGTTCAGAAGATGACAGACGCCATTGTTGCGAGTCTGGTGGAGGCAGGGAAGGAAAGTGTAGGAAAGATCAGGGTGCCAACACGTGAACTTGGGTACAGAGTGAATGAAGAGCTGAAAATGGCCATAAACTACTTTAGTAACGTACCATTCTCATCCCTGCTAGAACACCTTTGCTATTGAATTTTTGTGCTATTTTTATAAGTTTTTTATATATAATTGCTAAACGACATTGCAAGTACTGTTGACTTTCATGATTCAGTGTGTCCATATGTGGAAAAGAATTTCCCCCCACCCCCACCCCACACACACACACACAAATCTCAAATCTCATAGAATCCACATTGTAAAGTAGCGCTTAATATTTCATAAATTATAAGCTCAGTGTTCAGATCTGTAGCATTAAGGAAAATGTGTAAGTAACATTAAAATGCAGTTTCAAAATATTACTGATCTAAGTAAATATGGTCACTCTCAATGGAAGCCATTTTACGGGCAATTCAGTTCTATAAATTCATACTATTACTCCCTAGCCGTTACACTTTTGGCACTCCTTCACTGTCTGCACCAAAAATCTCTTTACGACAAATGTAGAAATGTTGGAAAATTGTGGCAAAATAAAGGTACCTGATACCGGCGAAAACAAAATCTATTAATTAATTTAAGTAAACGTTATGACGAGTTTAGATTCAAAATTGTTTATTAATCTGCTTATTTGTTAATGACTGTTTGAGTCTCTGCATTGCATGATGTTGTTATGTTTATTTTTTTAAAAGTGCTATAATCTGTATATATAATCAAATTGTAAAAACTAACATTGTATATATGAATTTATAACTAGTATAGAAACTGTAAATAAATGATTTATACATACAGTACGTGGAGAGTGGATTGTAACAAAATCACCCGCGGAGTGGAGTTCTCTCCCAAGCTATAACATCCAAATTTTGTACATATCGACAAAAAAACACAAGCAATGTTTCTGCCAATGGACCTCCGGGTTTAACCCGGAGGTCCATTGGCTGAAACTTTGCTGGTGCTGGTTATGCTTTGCAACACAATTGCAGTTATTGCTCGGGTGGAATCTCCACTCTGCGGGTGATTTAGTGATAATACACTTTCCACGTACTGTAGAATTATTGTTCAGAATTTAATATAACCATATTTCTGATATGCACGATCGATCTCTCCTGAGCACTTTTTTTCTCAACATTACTCATACTACGTCCGAATTGAAAAAGAAAAATGGGTACTCTGGGAATTTCAGGTACACCAAACGATATTTTCAACGTCCAGACCATAGGCTCCACGTTACAAATATTAATTAATCTTATAACAAAACAGTTTGGCATGATGCTGATTGATCGCGACCCCAGGAGAGGGGTTATTCGTTAAGCATGTGCCTCAAAATGGCCCTTATTCCAATCGTCACGGATGTGCTCTCTTCCCAGCTCCCGGGAACGGACTGTTTGATAATATCACGAACCCCATTCTCCCCAATCTCTCCGATAAGCATATTCCCCTCTGTGTCACTCAATACCCATATATGCTTCAATCTTCCATTCTAATTCACAGTTTTATGGTTACACCTCAATTTCACATTTGGAGCTCTTTTTTCAGTGTCATTTCCTTTTTCCCTTAAACTCTAGGGACCGAGACCTCGTTTTAACAGCGGTGCCACCCCCCCCCCAACCCCCTCTTACCCTACAGTGCCACCGAGAAGAACTTCTTGGCCACCTTAACATCCATAGTTTAGAACCTAAACTGTAAACTGTTAAATGTGAATCCTCAATTTTAGATATTTGGGCTTTTGCAGATGAACAGCATAAGATATCTTGATCCCTGGGTTTCAGAAGTCGTTTTATTCATAGCGCCTGGTCCAGGTGAAGGGTTGCCATCTATATCAAACACGATATCCCTTTTCGACACAGACCCGGCCTTGACACCATGAACACTGAGTGTCTATGAGTATGAGTATTTATAAATGGGCGTTGGTCCATTCTCCTTGCGCTCACCCATCAAACCTTCAGATACGTAGGATACCACATCAACTTCAATTGAAAAAGCCCGAGATACGTCAATTTCGTACTTTATTAGTTTAAACGATATTTTATTTGTAAATAGACTACAGACATATGCATAACAGCTACAAAAATAGAAATTGACAAATGGTATAGACATATAGTAATACAAGCTGAAGCATGGCAACTGTTAAAAGAAGCCGGGGATTTGAATGTAAGCCATCGGCTTATAATATATCATTTCCCCGCGGCAGACATGTGTTCGAATTAAGCGCAGATAGGTAGTCAGACTATTCCGATAATCAATGTTTAGCGTTTAAACTAAAAGGAAAAATCGAAAAATAAGAGACAAGAGCTAAAATAATAAGGACGAGAATGGAAAGAAGAGAATGTACAGGGTTGCCAGAATGGTGAAAGTATAATAATTAATTATTAACTAATGTCTCAGACTTACAAGACAGCGATGACGAGTTCTTGTCAGTAAATAACGTTGTTTCACAGCATTCCTGGTGACCATCTGGTGTGGACTATTAAACTGTTAACGGGGCTTAAGCCTGAGTTTGCGTTTCAGCAAATATTAATTGAATCGATTGGAAAAAAGGATAAATTTGTGAACTGCTTCAAATATTTCATAATTCCCCTCTTCCGTTAGGTGTTCAGAACCACAAAGAAGACTAGTGGTATCTGCATCAATGGGTAATCGTTCAATTGTGTTGCTTCGCACACTAGTAAACACGGGACAGTGCAGAAGGTAATGCTCAGTGGTTTCGAGATCCCCACAAACACAGAAAGGGGTAAGGGCTAAGTGATTGTTGTATAGATGGTAATTCAAATTACTGCACTGGAGGCGTAATCTACAATGGTAAATTTGGGCTTTGCGAGATTTTGCAGTACCAAAATAGCGCGGTGGTCGAAAGTGCTCCTGATTCAGAAAAGTTTTAAAATTGTGAATGGAGGGATTTTCGCGTACAGACAACGGAAGGTTGTTCCACTGATCCGTCACTTTGGGAATAAAAGAGGACTGATAAAGTGTTGTCCTGCAGAACGGAACTCGATGAGTTTGGTCGGAACGTAAATGCATTGATGGATTTAAAATGGAGAGAGTTGGAGGAATTTTGTTGGAGATATACGATGGGGCCATACGATGGAACATTTTGAAATATTGGATTAGTTTATGCTTCCTTCGGCGTTCTTGTAATGGTTCCTAACGAGTCTCAGTGTATAAACTTGACTTACTTGCGCTCACCGTTGCCCCAGTGACAATTCTTGCAGCCGCAATTTGGATTTTCTCTAATTCGTCAACTTCAGTTTCAGTACAATTGTCCCAAACAACGTCGGCATATTCAAGTAGTGGCCTAATATACGCAAAATAAATTTTTTCAAGAACACAGCGTTCAAGGTCAAATCTGTGTTTGCGCAACATATCAATGCGAGACCATGCTTTAGTACAGATATGTTTTATGTGATTGTCCCACACACACTTGTTGTTTAGAAAAACTCCTAAGTGTTTATGAAATTTGACTTCAGTTATTTGGGAATGACCATAAGCAAGGGGTGGGTGATTGGATGGTATAAGCTTTCTGGATATTAACATAGTTTCTGTTTTTTGCGGATTGAACTCAACTAGCCAAGTTGAAGCCCACTGTTGAATTCTCTCGAGGTCTTCATTTAGGATCTTAGCAGCAAGATCAGGATTTTCAACTATCAAGTACAAAGATGTGTCATCAGCAAATAACCGTATACAACTCAGTAAATCTTCCGTTATATCATTGATGTAAATTAAAAATAAAAGAGGTCCTAGTATCGATCCTTGAGGAACCCCTGCGGTTATGCGCTTCCAAGATGAGGCCTCAGCACCTAGCACTACTCTCTGGGATCTGTCGGAGAGATAGGACTCTAGAAACAGTAATAGATCGCCTTTAATACCTATTTTCCTTAATTTATAAAGCAGACCTTTATGCCAAACCTTATCGAAGGCCTTGCTAACATCACAAAATACAACCCTTACTTCTTTGCCTTCGTCGAGAGCCTTACAAAACTCATCATACATGTCTGTAAGTTGAAGTACTGTTGAATCACCTGGTGTGAAGCCAGATTGGTATTGGTTAAGAACATTATTTTGCGTAAGGAAATCCCAAAGTTGTTTAAAGACACACTTTTCAAACACTTTACCTATACAACTAAGGAGTGATATTGGTCGATAGTTAGTTACCATGTTGGACGGCTGTTTCTTTAATACTGGAAGGACGTTGGCCTTTTTCCATTCGCAGGGAAAATGGGCATTTTTCCAAAACAAGTTGAATAGACTAGTTAGTGGTTCGCACAATGATGGCTTACATTCTTTAAGGAGCCTTGGGCTGATGAAATCAGGACCTGACGCCTTTGATATTTTTATAGATGACATCGCCTCCCAAATGTCACTAACTTGGAGAGTGATTTTATCTATAGTTTTGGGTGGTTCTTTTGGGGGCGGGGGCAGTTGAGCTCGGACATCATCAACCGATGATATAGAGCTAAAAAAATCATTAAATAATTCTACCTTATCAACATTGGACGAGTACACGTTATCAGAGAAAACTATTGGGGGTGTAGCACTCGCTTTGCTGGTTCCAATGAGCGTTTTAAGCGTTTTCCACCACTCGGATGGCGACATATTGTTATTATTTTTAAGATCTGACTGTACCCTTGAAAAGTATTTCGCTTTTGCGTTACGCACGGCTGATACAACCTCATTTCTTTTCATTTTGTATTTTTGCCAGGCATTTAACGACTTGTTATTTTTTGCGATGCGATATAACCTCTGCCTCTGACGTATTAGAAGCCTGATATTGTTATGCATCCATTTAGGTTGTTCTGGGCGAATAGTCACCTCCTTTGTAGGAATATGTTTGGATGCAATATTAAGTAGAATTTCCGAAAGAGTTGAAGCAACAGAGACTATTGGACTATTTTCGAAATGTGACTCCCAATCGAAACAGGAAAGCTCATCATTCAAGGTGGAATAGTTTGCTTGATTGTAGAGCCAGATTTTTCTTTTGAAAGTAGTCCGCGATTGTTTAGAGTGTTTTATAACTAAGATGATTGGACAGTGATAGCGGGTCTTATCAGGGATAATAGGTTCTAGAACTTCGCATCTTTGAACACCGACTGTATCACTGACAGCGAAAAGGTCAATCAGAGTAGACGACGATTCTGTAATACTGGTTGGATCGTTCACAAGCTGCCTCAGGTTATAATAGTCTTTTATGTCAGTGAAACATTTTTTGGAGGCATCTAATTGATTCTCATTAAAATCGCCAGTAATAATTATGTCGGAGCAATGAAAGTCTTTGGCTCTATCAATAGATGTAGATATCGCCTCCCATGTTTCAGGAGGACTGTTTGGTGGGCGATAAAATACACCTATTAATTTAGATCTACCGGGAGGTGAGAGAATTTCTATCCAGATACTCTCTACGTTCACAACCTCGATCTCTGGCCGACGACGGAAAGGAATACTATTTTTAATATAAATTGCGACCCCACCCCCTCGAGTCTTCCGATCGTTTCTCACTGGCTCTTGAAACCCACTTATCAGTATGTCTGAGGACTGATCTTCATCACGAAGCCAGGTTTCAGTAAAAGCCAGAATGTCGTGGTTTTGGCATTCGTACTGCAATATGTCCATTTTGGGTTTGAGGCTTTGTATATTAATATGCCAGATTTTAAGCTCCTGTGTTGTGGTACTTGAATCATTAGAGTTTGGACCAGGGTTCGGGTGAATGTCTCCACAGAGTAGGAGAAACCTTGACACGATAAAGACGGTCAGTTGCGCGCAATTCATAACTGAATCATTAACATATTGTGCCTCAAAAGGTATGAAGTTAACGGCGATGTCGGATTGGAGAAAAAAAAAGAAAAATGTACACAGGCTCAGGCTCAGATAACGATCCACACCACGATGACACAGGATCAAGTAATTTATGATACAAACAGATTGTCTCAAAGAGAGGCGGTTCCTCGCTGTACGAGTAGACATCGAACCTAAAAAGGTGCCTATCCGGGCTCGATAAACTTCTATACAACACATTATGTAATTCGGCAAACAAGTGTTGCATAATGAGTGACCACATGGTTTGCTCGGACAGCACCAGCAATAAATTCAATTTCTGAGACTATTTTAAATTGAGAAATCATCATCTGTCTGGCAGGTAGGATATTTAGCAAGAAGAAAGAATAGGAAAAAGTGAGTACGGAGCGAAGAACAAAGGTAAAGTGAAGAATATTGTTCATGCTTCAATGGTGGTGGATTTTGCAACTCTTCCGTATTCATATATTACATTGCAAGTATAATGAAGAAGGGGTGCATATTAATCGTAAACTAACTGTTTATGCCGCTAATTGTGCGAGCAAGGAAGAATTACAAATATTCGAAATAGCTTTGTAGCATATTACCTGACATGGCTATTGTGAAGATAAAGAACACAGGCATTGACGTTTAAGTGATTAACATAGGAGCAGCTTCGTGAAATCATGTCAAGATGGACAACAATGGAATTAGCTTGGTAGGCCACACCATTATTGTTCATATTGGCAAGGTCTCACAGAAGACCTCAGAGCACTGTAGACTGTAGGTAGTACAAGTAACCGGGCCTCTAACTTAAATCGTATGAAACGGAGATCACAAGAGACCGTCCGATTACAATGCTTAACTGCCAAGCAAGAGTGGAAATAAGCAAAGAGCTAAAATAAAACATATATACACACAAGAAAAAACACATGTTACAACAGGATGTTGCAATATACCACGTCACCGTCACTGCTTGGGTCCCTTTATTTGAGTCTCAAGCATTGCCACTACAGTAGGATTTCATTCTTATAATACTAATTAATTAACCAGATGAAATAGAGCTAATAGCTTATATTCATGTTCTTGTAAAGATAAGTATGCACACTCGCTCACACACACACACACACACACACACACCCTCTCACACACACACACACACACACACACACACACACACACACACACACACACACACACACACACACTCACACACACACACACACACACACACACACCCACACCCCCCCCCACACACACACACACACGCACCCACACACACACACGTACACACACACACACACACACACACACGCACACACACACACATGCTTATATACCCTAACGTATATACAAGAGCGTATTAACATGCATGTAGATGAGTATTTACACACATTTTTCAGTAAACATATTGATGTTGATAGATAATTCATTTTCCACCGGTACACATATTATCCATACAAGATCAGGTTAGATAACAACCGGGCAGTTATAAGTTATGGGGACCTAGACAAGACAAAAGCAGATCACTGGAAGGACTAATCACTATTGTCTACATCCCCACACTTAGTGGAAGGCAGATCCACCCTCTCATGCGTACACAGACACGCCTCAACACACGCACTCACAGATACTCAGATACATACACACACGCACACACACACACACACAGAGTGACCTGGTGACACACACACCTGTGTGTTGTGAAATCTTAACTTGAGCGCTTGTATATTTTGATAATCATGCACGCTGGCACGCAGGAGAAACATTACAAATGTCACAGAGCCTAGCTTTTTGAGACTGAGTTAGCACTAATTTTGACACGTCAGATAGGGGCTTAACATCTAAACAGAATTTTCTGTCAAAATACTAGGAATCATTGATTAACTGTACCTCGAAAGGGCGAAAAACGGCACAGTGATAACTGAAATTAATTCATAGCAAATTACTTTACATGGAAGAAGCCTGCCTTAGTGCGTACTGCCCCTGACAAGACGACCTTCGAGGGGGCTCATACGAAGACAGAGATAGCGCATCGCGATCTCTAGACAACCTAGAACTAACTCGGGTAAGTGCAGCAATTACTTCAAGAAATTCAAATCAACGCCCCAAAGTAATTGTACAAATCATCAACAGCGAATTAATGTGAAGAGAAGTCTACAAGGGTGACGCACTTAAAGTGACATGTCAAATGTAGAAAAGCAAATAAGAATTTAAAACACAAATCACTTGCCAAAAATTTGGTATGAGCTAACTGAATCTCGCAATAGAAGAGAGGGAGTGCTCGATGAGACAAAAGACAAGTATGTGCTTCTCCCTTAGTCGACGGGCACTTCCTCCCCTCCCCACAATGGGACTACCCGTAATATGTATCCTCCTTACCTGACCTAACATTGGGTTAATTGGTTAAGGGAAAATCTTGCACAAAAAAGAAAAAGAAAACAAGAAAAAAAGAAAAAAAAAAAAAAAAAAAACATTTCTTATCCACTAAACCTCAGCAGGATTCGCTGATTTAGCAGAATCCAACCTACTTTAGTTCCACAATGTTATCCTTAAATGTAGCACGACCTAACAAGTTTCGCTACCAAAGTAGCATACAACTATGGAATTGATTGATAATATAAGTCAATACCGCTGAAAGTTATAACAAGACAGCAATGTGTTCAGAATGTTGCAAGCTTTTGTGTTTGACGCACGAAATACACACAATGAGAGAATGAACACAAACACCGTGGGAAAAAAACTCTGCTTGCTATTGGTTGATTTAAAATGGTAAAAATAACTACTACTGATATTCACACATCGTTGTGGTCACGTGTCAAAAAACAATCGACTATTTACACCTTGGTCTACAACTCGGTCAATAGTAGTAAATAGTACACTCGTAAAGCTTGGAAGCATATTAAATGCTCAACTGCGATCAGAAATTCATCAGTGCTCAAAATTCGTTGCACTATATTTAACAAAGCTAGAAATATGATAAAGGAGTGCAGAATGACACCTGTTTTACCAGTTAGTTAGTCTGTCCTATACAGACTATTTCCGTTTATGAACAGTAAACATCCTTCTTATTAAGTGGGAGCCTTTGCTTTCATAAATTTATTATTTTTTGGATTCCTTTCAATTCAGCTGTATCCAGCCTAGGAGAACTCGGTGTAGTCTGCCAGACTGGATACAGCTGAACAGAAAGAGCATTCAGGAAAGTCAAATTACAATTTAATTTTGATGATATGCCAGACAATAGAGCTATAATTACACATTAACTTATGACATAACATCCCCCAACACAGACTTAGGGGGTATAATTAAGTCGCAATTGACATCACGGCTCTATAATTGTCTTCTATTTTTAACAATTCGTTCATTTTTGTAATCCTATGCACGGAGTCATCGAACAGTTTAACAAATATTACCCCGTCGTGGGTCCATGATCCGGAGATTTTCTTTTCTCTCACCATGACGCGAGCTTTTCTTGCGATATCGGACCGTACTTTATTATTACAGGCGACTTCAGCGACAGTCAAATGGCCTCAAATTCTTTTCTTCAAAACATTTATTGAGGAGGCTGTTTGACTGTCGTCCAATGGGAATTGGGAAAAGCAGTGAAAAATAGTGCCAGATGTGTAATTTGGGCGAGGTGGAGACTCTGAAACACTTTCTTCTAGAATACCCAAAATACCAGTCTAAAAGAATAAGATTCACTGGTAGTATAATGAGCAAGAGGGATGGGACAATAAAGGACATGTGGTTAGTGGGAGACTTAAAGGAGAGGATTAATATGCTAATAGGAGAGACTGGGAAGAATGGGGCAAGGGATGTCATCAGTTCGACTCCGAGTGTTGGGGGAGGGGAGAAAGAGCGCAAAATGGCTAACTTGGTGACTGAAACAAATATAAAAATGAATGAATAAGCAACAAAATCCCAAATGATGCAACACAAAAAAAGAAACTAATACAAAAAAGGAAAGGAAGGTACCTCTGAAAGTCTTATTCAAAGAACTTCGCCACTAAAAGCCAGTAAATGATTTAGTACAACATTTGCCCCGTAATGAATTTTTTCACGCACGATGATGAATGAAAGGTTTTTTCACGCACATTTCGTATGATGTTTTCATATCACGCCATTAACTCCATGCAATGAAAACACTCTAGAATGGCACCATGCAATTAACACCAAGCAATGAAAACACTTTAGAACTGCACGTGGGAGAGCACGTGACGATGTGTTTATCTAGAAATGTTCACTCAATTATTACTGATATCTCTCAATGTCATAGATATTGTCATCCAAACAATGTAATGATATTCACGTCATTGCAAAATAAACTCATCGTGTTGTGATTTGTAATCAGTAGCATCACTGAACTGTTTCTCATCTTCCCTATAAAAAGGGGGAAGGCTATCCGAAAGTTCATTCGTTATTTTGATATTAGCATTACGAGTACAAACAAGAAAAACACAGTGTCAAAGAATCAAACATGGACCACTATCAAAATGAAAATCCGGTAAGAGCTATCAACATATACAGTAATGCTTCCATCAACTCTGGCTGGTTTAACTTATCATGGATTACAGCTTGGCAACTTCCACAACAAAGTTTATGTCCTCTCAAAAGGACCTCGTTTCCATGAGATATAATTCAGGCTTTGTTTTGGGCACTAGAATTAATTTAGTTATTTAATTTATTTATATATTAAAAGTTTCGTTTTGTGGTCGAGGTTCGTAGACTGAATGGTGTGTTTTGGCAGCTTCCAAAAAATCGATAAAAAATGCGAAATTTGTTTTACGGTGAAATTATGTTCACATAAATGTCTATTTTCTCGAGTTAAACTGCGCTGTCGCAACATATCTGATATAACCTTACAAATTTTATTACTTATTAGACAGCATCCTTGTTACCAACTTATATCAGATTTAATGATAAAAGTGACTTTTTATCGCAACAATCCGCAGTAAAATGGAACGCTGTAGCCACCATTGAAATCTTAGTCAGAACATTTGGCCGAAAACAGTTTTGCATTACATTTTGTTTCGGTTTATTATGTAATTGCATCAAATTTGAAAAACAAAAATGGGTACTATGGGAATTTGAGGTACACCAAACGGTATTTTCAACGTTCAGACCATAGGCTTCACGTTAAAAATATTAATTAATCTTATAACAATACAGTTTGGAAGGATGCAGATTTATCGCGGCCCCCGGGAGAGGGGTTCTTCGTTAACCCTGTGCCACAAAATGGCTCTTGTTCCAATCCTCACGGATGGCTCTTGTTCGCAGCTCCCGGGAACGGACTGTTTGATAATATCACGAACCCCATTCTCCCCAATCTCTCAGATAAGCATTTCCCCATCTGTGTCACCCAAATACCCATATATGCTTCAATCTTCCATTCTAATTCACAATTATATGGTTACACCTCAGTTTCACATTTGGAACTCTTTTTTCGGTGTCATTCCCTTTTCCCTTAAACTCTAGTGACCGCGACCTCGTTTTAACAGCGGTGCCACCCCCCCCCCCCCCCCCCCCCACCCACGGTGCCAGCGAGAAGAACTTAACATCCACAGTTTAGAACCTAAACTGTAAACAGTTAAATGTGAATCCTCAATTTTAGATATTTGGGCTTTTGCAGATGAACAGTGCAGGATATCTTGATCCCTGGGTTTCAGAAATCGTCGTTATTCATATCACCTGATCAGGGTGAAGGGTTGCCATCTATATCAAACACGGTATCCCTTTTCGCCACACACCTGGCCTTGACACGATGGACACTTAGAGTCTATGAGTATGAGTATTTACAAATGGGCGTTGGTCCATTCTACTTGCGCTCACCCATCAATCATTCAGATACGTAGGATACCATATCAACTTCAACTGAAAAAGCCCGAGATACGTCAATTTCGTACTTTATTATTACAGGTGACTTCAGCGACAGTCAAATGGCCTCAATAAATGTTTTTCTTAAAACCATTTATTGAGGAGGCTATTTGACTGTCGTTGCTGTCAGTAACACAGTGAACGTGAACGAGTGTAAGGTCCTAGGCCCATTATTTCCAAATATGATTGCTATCTCTCTCCGATTTCTGTTAAAACCGAATTTATAAAATCGTCCCCTCTTACTTCCCAGAGAGGCAAGTTGATGTACGCGCAGTGCAAACTACGAGGCATTTAATGCAGCCGGCTGGTTCGATGAGTGTTCGCGTAGTTTCTTCTATCTTTCCTACTCCAGCAGCAGATGTTGTCGTCAAATGTCACTATGCGAAATATTGGAAATACGTTGCCATCAAAAGGAGAAACTTTCAGTTACTTCATTTTCCTATTTTTTCGCACCCGCAAAAGACGATGTTCCGGATGAAGTAATTGTTTAGATTACAAATTAATTTACGATTTGAATAAAGATGGAATGACCTTGACCTTTATATTGTTTATATGCCCAATGAAGTCGTTAATAGTTGCATATTTCATTTCACATTGTGTTTTGTCGGTATGAGTAGGGTCCTTATAGGAACGTATAAGTTATTGTGATGAATTGACGCGGCTTCTCCCAGTACTAGGTGGTGGGGGCGAGCGTAATTCGCGGATCATTTGGACCAACGAAGAATTGGAGGAGTATTGTAAGGAACTTTTGTAGACAATTGGGGATCATTTTGGGGCAGAAAGGACCTATATGGAAGGGATGATCTCCATCTTAGCCCAAGGGATACAGAGGTTTTAGGAAGAAATATGTTGCAGGTGGTGGAGACTTTTTTGGTATATGGAGGTGAGGGGGAATCAGTGAAGGGGGGAATGAACACGGGAAATGTGTCACCAACCATAGCTGTAAAAAATGGGACAAGGGGGATAAGAAAAAGGGACCAAAAATCCAAATCAATAGGAATAGCTCCCAAGGAAAGCACAGATACACAAAACAGGATATACAAACATACAGGGGCTAGATAATAATGGGACCAGTAGGCGGAAGCCAACGTACTTTGATACCCTGGAAGTGGGTTATAGCAACATCCAGGGTCTCCACCGGAAAGTAAGTGAAATTGCTACGTTGATCGAGGCAGAGGAGTTGGACCTCATGGGCTTAAGCGAAACGAGGGTAAGACACGAGGAACGGGTAGACCAAGGAAGGGGGTACTTATGGGTAGGGTGTAAGGCTAGCGGAAGGCCAGAAAAAAGGGGAGGGGTAGGCATGTACATTAAAGAGGATTTAAAACCGTCGCTGATCACAGACCTGGAAAACATCAGCACCCCGGCTGAGGTATCGAAAGAAATTGGATGAGTAATGATCAGTCTGAAAAACAAATGTGTTGCCATTGGGTTGTATATTGTGCGGTGGAGGGGAGCAAACCCGAATGGAATGATTCGATATACTCAACACTAAGATCCAATAATACCGAACTACAAAACAAGGGGCTGGGTATAATTCTGATGGGTGACTTTAATGGCCACATAGGTAAAAATGAAGAAAGCATAGAGGGTGGGGACAAAAATGTCAACAGGAATGGAAGGAAGCTGTTGAACTTCACAAACGAGCTCGGTCTGAAGATTCTGAACTGGGACGCGAGGTGTAAGGGGAAATGGACCTGGGAGAGGAACGACAGAAAATCAATAATGACTACATTCTCACAGATATTAATTTACGGAGGGAGGTGACAGGAGTAGAAGTGGATGATGCGGGTAAAATGGAGGTGGATAGTGATCACAACTTGATTACAGTGACGAAAAAAAATCTAGTAAAAAGCAGAGGAAGCTTTAAGGAGATTTGGGAACTCAAAAAGGAAGCTGACTGGGCGAAGTTCAATAAAAAAAACTGAAACCAAAGCTTGCAACCGTACCCAAGAGGGGCAGTGTTCAGAAGATGACAGACGCCATTGTTGCGAGTCTGGTGGAGGCAGGGAAGGAAAGTGTAGGAAAGATCAGGGTGCCAACACGTGAACTTGGGTACAGAGTGAATGAAGAGCTGAAAATGGCCATAAACTACTTTAGTAACGTACCATTCTCCTCCCTGCTAGAACACCTTTGCTATTGAATTTTTGTGCTATTTTTATAAGTTTTTTATCTATAATTGCTAAACGACATTGCAAGTACTGTTGACTTTCATGATTCAGTGTGTCCATATGTGGAAAAGAATCCCCCCCCCCCCCACCCCACACACACACACACAAATCTCAAATCTCATAGAATCCACATTGTAAAGTAGCGCTTAATATTTCATAAATTATAAGCTCAGTGTTCAGATCTGTAGCATTAAGGAAAATGTGTAAGTAACATTAAAATGCAGTTTCAAAATATTACTGATCTAAGTAAATATGGTCACTCTCAATGGAAGCCATTTTACGGGCAATTCAGTTCTATAAATTCATACTATTACTCCCTAGCCGTTACACTTTTGGCACTCCTTCACTGTCTGCACCAAAAATCTCTTTACGACAAATGTAGAAATGTTGGAAAATTGTGGCAAAATAAAGGTACCTGATACCGGCGAAAACAAAATCTATTAATTAATTTAAGTAAACGTTATGACGAGTTTAGATTCAAAATTGTTTATTAATCTGCTTATTTGTTAATGACTGTTTGAGTCTTTGCATTGCATGATGTTGTTATGTTTATTTTTTTAAAAGTGCTATAATCTGTATATATAATCAAATTGTAAAAACTAACATTGTATATATGAATTTAGTTTAAACAGTATTTATTCAAAAAAAAAAAAATGTCAATACATGTCAATAACAGTATACACAAAGATGGTATAAACATCGGCGTGGATTCGGCAGTAAGCTTTGAGCTTATACAAGGCCGTCTCCACAATACAAAATTACAAGCACAATGACAATGGCAGATAAGAGAAGTTTATACAGACAGTACAAGTCAATGTTGATCATGAATTACTTCAACGTACAACGGCCACGTCCGCCCGTCAGTTCACAAGTCCCCTTGTGAACCGAAATGCGGGCATAGCCGCCGTACGTTAACGAAATATATGAGCCTGCTTGAGCATAACTTCCCACAAGAATTTACAAGTCAGGTTAAGTCGGATTGGAGTCGATTACTTGTAGGTTGACAACGTATTGCGTGGAGTGGATATTGTGTGTGTCGTCAACTTCAATGACTAACTAAATGTAGCACATTCCTAATACATCTTATTTTTTATACGAAGTGACCCGATGCTACATTGGTTTCAACAGTGAATCTTTTACTAGTCAGTATAAAGTCGTGTACCGCTTCAAAAATGAGACGGTTCTCATCGTCACTTAGGTATTCCGAACCATAAAGAAGTATAGAGGTGTCCACGTCGAATGGGAGAAGATTAATTGTAGCAGAGCGAGCAACTGCGAAGACTGGACAATTCAAGAAAAAATGATCAGATGTCTCTTGCTCACCACACTGACATAAGTCAGTGGGTGATAGGTGGTTAAGGTACAAATGGGACTTTAAATTGCTACACCGAAGTCGTAATCTACAGTGGTATATTTGGGCTATACGGGATTTCGATTTAAGGTAAAAATTTGGTAGTCGTCTATTACCGGCATTGAGAAAAATCTTAAAATTTGTCAGTGATGGGTTTTCACGGACCACAACAGGTAAATTATTCCATTGTTCAGTTGCATTAGGTATAAAAGAAGACCTATACAGTTCGGTTCTACAAAGTGGAATGCGGTGATTTTGACTTGACCGAAGATTTAATGAAGGATTAATCGAAGAAACAAGAGGCGGGATTTTACTAGATAAATAGGGAGGAACCATATGATGGTACATTTTGAAAAATTGTATTAATTTATGTTTTCGCCGCCTATCTACGAGGGGCTCCCAACCCGTTTCCGTGTAAAGTGAGGACTTACTGGCACTGACGGTCGCTCCAGTGACAATCCTTGCCGCTGCTATTTGTATTTTCTCCATTTCCTGAACATTAGTCAAGGAACAGTTGTCCCAGACAGTGTCAGCATATTCAAGAAGAGGCCTGACAAAGGCAAAATATATTTTTTCTAAGACGCTACGATCCAAGTAGAATTTCTGCTTCCTTAGTAAGTCTATCCTGGACCAGGCTTTGGTGCAGATATGATCGATGTGATCATTCCATGTACATGTGCTGTTAAGTATTACTCCAAGATGTTTATGATCAGGGACCTCAGATATCGTAGAACCGACGAACTGCAAGGGAGGGTGGATAGCAGAATTACTTTTGCGAGATATTAACATGCTTTCGGTTTTACTGGGATTAAACTCAACCAACCATAGTCTTGCCCAATTTTCAATTGAGACCAGATCATGATTGATTACCCTCGAGGCTTGTTCTGGATTTTCAATAATTAAATATAACGAAGTATCGTCCGCAAATAAGCGTATGCTGCTCATAATATCACTAGTTAAGTCATTAATGTATATGAGGAACAGCAAAGGACCAAGTATAGATCCTTGTGGAACACCGGCATTTATACTTCTCCAGGACGATGTCGCAGACGCTACAACAACTCGCTGTAATCTGTCTGTAAGGTACGATTGAAGAAATAGCAGAAGTTCACCAGAGACCCCGATATTTTCTAGCTTGTGTATTAAACCAGCATGCCATACTTTGTCGAAGGCCTTACTGATATCGCAAAATACAACTCTAACCTCTTTGCCTTCGTCCAGAGCACGACAAAATTCATCATAAATATCTGTGAGTTGAAGAACAGTCGAATCACCTGGTGTAAAACCAGACTGAAAGTGACTGAGAACGTTATTGTTAATAAGGAATTCCCATAACCGTTTAAAAACACATTTCTCAAGTAGTTTTCCAACGCAACTAATCAAGGAAATTGGCCTATAGTTAGTAACAGAATTGGACGGTTGTTTTTTTAGAATCGGTGTGACATTCGCCCTTTTCCACAACAATGGAAAATATGATTTGTTCAGTAATATATTGAATAAAACAGTGAGTGGCTCACAAAGGGATGATTTGCATTCTTTTATAAGACGCGGGCTAACCAAGTCTGGACCAGATGCCTTAGAGATTTTAATTGATCTCATTGCAGCGTATACTTCGTTACTTTGCAGGGTGATAGAACTGATGGTCGGACGAGCATGTGAAGACTTATTAGGCAGAGAAGCATTTGAATCATCAACCGTTGAAATTGAGCTGAAGTGATCATTGAGCACTTCAGCTTTTTCCACATTAGACGAGTATATCTGGTCGGAATGGGCAAGGGTAGGAATCTCAGTTTTAGCATTCCCGATGACTGATTTAAGTGTTTTCCACCATTGTGACGGCGGTGTTTCTCTACTCATTAGAGTGGTTTGAAGTTTGGACAAGTAAAAGGCTTTGGCTTTCCTTATTTCCGAAACAACTTGGTTCCTTTTGTGTTTATAATTTGCCCAGGCATTCTGAGTATTTGAACGTTTGGCAATGCGATACAAACGTTTACGCTGTGTGAGAAGCAACCGTATTTCATTATGCATCCATTTGGGCTGATTTGTACGAACAGCGGCAATTTTGTTTGGTATATGTTTGGATGCCAGATCGAGTAATTTATCGGTGAACTTAGAAACGATATTGTCAAGAACTTGGTCGTCGAAGATGGACTCCCAGTAGACTTCGGAGAGTGCCTCATTCAATGCTTCATAATTACCCTGCGAATAATCCCAGACACGCCTCTTGAATGATAAGGGCGGTGGTTTCAGGAACTCCAATTCAAGCGAGATTGGACAATGATATCGTTTCATATCTGGAATGATCGGTTCAAGGACCTCACAGTTTTTCATACATAAGGAATCACTGAGAACAAATAAATCCAGTAGTGATGCCGAAGTCTCCGAAAAACAGGTCGGTTCGCTCACGACTTGTCTAAGATTGAAATAACATAGGATTTCAAAAACACCACCTCTTGATGACGACATCTGGTTGTCATTAAAGTCGCCTGTTATAATGAGGTCAGCAATTGACGTATCCCGAATTTATAACTAGTATAGAAACTGTAAATAAATGATTTATACATACAGTACGTGGAGAGTGGATTGTAACAAAATCACCCGCGGAGTGGAGTTCTCTCCCAAGCTATAACATCCAAATTTTGTACATATCGACAAAAAAACACAAGCAATGTTTCTGCCAATGGACCTCCGGGTTTAACCCGGAGGTCCATTGGCTGAAACTTTGCTGGTGCTGGTTATGCTTTGCAACACAATTGCAGTTATTGCTCGGGTGGAATCTCCACTCTGCGGGTGATTTAGTGATAATACACTTTCCACGTACTGTAGAATTATTGTTCAGAATTTAATATAACCATATTTCTGATATAATAATAATAACTCTTTGGCCAGCCGCTGATTTGTCGCGGTCCTCATAAGAGAAGGCCATCATTCCCCCTGCACCCCACCCCCTCTTCCCCTCCTCTCCTCCCAGCATTCAGATATAAACTGCTTAATAGTGTCCCTCACTTCCTCTTTTTCAATTTCTTCAATAAGCATTCCTACCCTCTCCCTCGTGTCCCCCTTCAGCCATCTATCCTTTGTTTCTTCACCCCACTTCTGCATTATTCTTCCAGTAAATTTTATTCTATGAGGTATATACTGTGGGCATTCCAAGAGAAAATGTTCCAGGGTCTCCACTACTCCAGAGTGGCACATTTGGCATCCCTTTTCCCCATCTCTCCCAATTTTTCCCCGAAGCTCCAGTGATCTTGATCTCAGTTTGAACAGCAGTGACCCTCCAAAGGTGCCATCTAGGTACTTCTCAAAAGCTGGCTTTTCTTTATATTGTAACCCCTGCAGTGATCTTTTCACGCTAACCCCTGCTCGCCAGTTTCGATTGCAATCTTCCATGACTCTCTCTTTGACAAACCTTTTGCCTTCTTTCATTCCTACTTCTATGTTTGTGACCTCTATAGAGTAATTGTCCATTAGTTCCCTCACATGTTTTGACCACCCCGTTTCTATATTAGAATTCCAAATGGTATCGAGCATCAATTTGCACCACCGGTTGTCAGGCAGGTTTCTCAAGTAGTTAAAGTAACACAGTTTTCCCAAATCTACCCTGTCCTTGATTTTCATCCACCCAAGCTCCCCCCTTACTGCTTCCAAAGCTGCAGCATTACTCGACCCTGTTATCCATCTGCCGGCATCATTCTGAGTACTTTCCAACTTCTTAATAACGGTTTGGTTTAATGGAATCACGTCCGTGCCATACGTTATACTTGGTAAACCCACCCTCTCCCACAGTGTTTTCCCCACAAAGACCTTGTTGAAACTATTTTTCCCCAAAAGTTTTAGTTGGTTCAGAATTCTTTTCCCCTTCAGAATCAGTTTGGCTGAGTAATTTCTGTACACCCCTCTTCCCGTTATATTTATGCTTACCCCTAGATACTCATACTCTCCCGTTTCTCCTACAGTGATTTGTTTGCTTTCCCCTTCGGGGATTGAGAACTCCCCCACTTTCCATCTCTTCGTCATATCTACCTTGCGTCCAACGGGTATTACCTTGCTTTTATTTTCATTTAGTTCGAGCCGCCAAGTGTTCCCATATCTACCAACAATTTCCAGCAGTTTCTCTAGCCCCTGTTCAGTTCTAGACATTAACACCATGTCGTCCGCAAAGAATAAGCCTGGTATCTTTATGTCTCCAACATTTACCCCCTCCGCACTCTGAATTAGTTCGTCCCCTAAATCTTTAACATACAATGCAAACAAAATCGGTGAAAAGATACACCCCTGCTTGAGGCCTATATCCATAGGGACTCGTTTTGTAGTGATACTTCCTAGACTGAGTTCGCTTTGCACATCTGTATACAGTGCTTTCATGATTCCCACAAAGTCACCCCCCAGTCCGATGCCCTCGAGCTTTCGCCACATGCCTTCCCTCCACACTCGGTCGTACGCTTTTTTCACATCTAGAAATGCCAGAAACATCTTTTTCTTTTCAGCCTTTGTTGATTCTATCAGTTGGGTGAGTGTAAATAGGTGATCAGTGACTCTTCGTCCTTTCCTGAAACCATTTTGAATTTCTCCTAAAAAACCTTTCTCTTCAATAACTTCCTCTAGTCTACCGTATATGACCTTACAGAATACTTTTCCGATGTTACTACTAACTGATATCCCCCTATAGTTATCTAGAACTTCCTTATCCCCCTTTTTGTGTATGAACGACACCTTACTTTCCCTCCACTCTCTGGGGACCTCTTGCTTTCGCAGAGCCAGGTTGAAAAGGTTTGTCAGGACTTCAATAAGTGCCTCCCCTCCATTTTTGAGGAATTCGTTCGGAATTTCATCAGTCCCTCCCGCTTTACCATTTTTTAATTTCGAGACCACGTTCCGCACTTCTTCTGCCGTTATTTCGCTACAAACACGATTGGATAGGTTCTCCTCCACCAGTATATTTCTTTTTGGTGGGGACCCACTGCCCCATCGCCTATCGTTTATCTTTTCCCAGTGCTTGACTAACTCTGAAGCGATACGGCCTTTATCTTCTGTACTTTCCCCATCCACTTTGATACTCTGTACACTACTTTTCTCCCGTTTATTTACCCAGTTCCAAAATACGTTTGAGCTCGAACCCCCCGTTTTCTTTATTGTTCTGGCAAGACTGCAATTGCGCTCCTTCCTATTATTATTCTTTATCTCATTCACCTTTTTCCGTGCCAGTTCATATTCTCCTTTCATTAGTCTCGTGTCATTGTTATCCACCCCTTTAAGCTTCCTACTTCTTCTGTAAGCAGCGCATTTTACCTTCCTTTCTTTTATAGCCTTTTTCAGTCCCTCGTTAACCCTGTATCCAAGCTCTCTCGTTGGGACCCTCACCCTTCCTATACACTCCTTCCCTGCCTCTGTTAGGCTATTTACTATGCCATCTGAAATACTCTGGACATTTGCATCCCTAGGTATACAATCAAGATTTGGTTTTAGTTTTTCCCGAAACTGCTTCCAGTCGGCTCCTTGTTTTAGTCCCCAAACTTCCTTGAAGGTATTTCTGTCTCTATTCGTCTTTTTGCCCATAATCTTAACTGTTATCAGGTTGTGATCACTACCCAAGTCATTTTTTCCCTCGTCATCTATTTCTACATCTATAACCTCCCTCCATACGCCAATGTCAGTGAGTATATAATCAATTATTGTTTTCTTATCGTTCCTCTCCCAGGTCCATTTACCCTTACATTTCGCATCCCTGTTCAGGATCTTTAAACCAAGCTCTTTTGATAGGTCCAACATCTTCCTCCCATTCGTGTTAATTTTCCTATCACCTCCCTGTATGCCCTCCTCCTTATCCCCGATGTGCCCATTGAAGTCCCCCATTAGGACAATACTAAACCCTCTGCTACCAAGCTCTGTGATATTCGATCTAAGAGTTGTATATATTGAATCATTCCACTCGGCCTTACTTCCCTCCACTGCTAAGTATACAACACCAACGGCAACACTCCTGCTTCCTAACTTGATTTTTGCCCATACTATTTCGTTGGATACTGGAATCTGAGTCCTTGCTTCTGTGAGATCTGTAATCAATGAGGGCTGTAATTCCTCTTTAGCGTAGATGCCAACACCCCCACCCCGTTTCTGACCCTCAGTTCGCCCAGCTCCTATCCACACGCAACCCTTTATCTGATCAACCCGCTCATCCCGTCGTATCCACGTCTCACTTAGACCCATTATATCGAAGTCTTCTTCGTCCATCATTGTTGATATTTCGCTTACTTTCTTGTGCAGACCCTGGATGTTGCAGTACCCAAACTTAATGAATCTTTGTTTTTTTGTCATCACTGGCACATTATTATAACCCTGGTATGTCCCTGTATTGTGCATGTTTGTTGTTCTTCCTATGTTCCCAGCATTTGTGCCCATCTGGGTTATCGGCTGTGGTCCCCTACCCCCCTTTTCTCCAAAAAAGGCCCAGCCACCTGTAGAATTTTTTGGCCCAGCAGGTCTGTACCCATCCTACTTAAATGCAATCCGTCTCGCCCATACAACTCTCCTTGTCCCCAGAATGAATCCCAGTGGTCAATGAAATGTACTCCCAAGTCTTTGCAGTGCTCTTCCAGCTCCTCGTTTAGTGCCATAATCCGTGAGTTCCTCTCATTCCCACCACCCATAACGGGGAGCACCCCTGAAACGATGATCCGAGCATTCCTGCTAAGTAGCTTACTAATTAGGTCCTTGTATGTGTCCACCAAACGAACTGATTTCCTCTCCCTGATGTTATTGGACCCCACATGTAATACCACTACCGGATCAGGCCCCGACCCAGCTACAATACCGTCCACTCTATCCCTCAGGTCCTCCACTTTAGCCCCCGGAAAGCACAGAACTGTTCTATTTTTACTGTCCGGACCACAGACAACCTTGTCGATCCCCCGAACTATGCTACTTCCCGCAACCACCAACTTACTTTTGGCCCTCGCCCTATTTATCTCCTCTAGTCTCCTATTGTTTATAGCGTCCTCTTCCTCTCCAACAGCCCCACTCGGAATCAATATCGGTATCGGTATCTTTGACCTAGGATTACTCCTATCCTTGTCCCTCCGTCTCTTTCCAGGCCCTGAACTACCTGGACTACTCCCCTGGTCTTCCCCCGGATCCCTCCTCCTTTTTCCTGGCCTAGACCCCAAGCTACTATCTGTTGCAACTACCTCCATCTCCTCCTCTGTCTCTTCCGAACCGAGCACATCAAATCTGTTTCTGGTGCTGCACTCCCCACTGCCTTTGGACTTTACACCCCTATCTACCTGCTTCTCTGGCCCCCCTTTCCTACCACTTTTGGTACTCCATGCCAAACGCTTTACAGCATTGCTCCGGCCTGGGCCCCCCTCATCTGTCCTACGTACTTTTCTAGCAGCCCCCACCTCATCACCTACCTCATTCACATCAAAGGTTCTACCCCCATGTTTCCTCTTGGAACCACCGACAACCTTCCATCCTTCTCGGAAAGCCACTTTCACAGGCGTAACTCCAGACAGCCCCGCCCTACCAAGTTTTCCCTTCAGCTCAGCAATCTCCCCCTCAAACTTAACAATTGTCTCAAGTAGGCGGAGGATTTCCTGACAGTTTGCACATACCTCTCCATATCCCATCGAGCGACAGTCCCCATACATCATAGAACACTGTTTACAAACTTCAAGCCCAATATCGCCATCGGTGGCCCCACCAACCCGGCTCTGACCGACACCCCCAGTGACCCCAGTGGCCTCTGTCTGCACACCAATACTTACCCCGTTGGCACCGTTGACCTGGACCGCGATATTACACGTATTTACCTCCATACTTACCTCCGTCTGAACAGACTTGCTCGCCATCATGAAGACAAAATTACGCGATCGGACAGGGAAAATTGTAAATACGCGACAAAAGGCAACACGACGAACCGTTCGACAACTTAGCGTTCACAGTTTTATTAAAGACCTCCTAACTTTGTCTCAGTTACTATACTAAACTAACTCCCCACAAAGTTGAATAAAATAACCTGAAAATGAAATATATATGATTAGTAAACAATAAAAATACTTAATTTCGATTCGTAACCAAGGAGACTTCTTCTGTATACTTGCACGATCGATCTCTCCTGAGCACTTTTTTTCTCAACATTACTCATACTACGTCCGAATTGAAAAAGAAAAATGGGTACTCTGGGAATTTCAGGTACACCAAACGATATTTTCAACGTCCAGACCATAGGCTCCACGTTACAAATATTAATTAATCTTATAACAAAACAGTTAGGCATGATGCTGATTGATCGCGACCCCAGGAGAGGGGTTATTCGTTAAGTCTGTGCCTCAAAATGGCCCTTATTCCAATCGTCACGGATGTGCTCTCTTCCCAGCTCCCGGGAACGGACTGTTTGATAATATCACGAACCCCATTCTCCCCAATCTCTCCGATAAGCATATTCCCCTCTGTGTCACTCAATACCCATATATGCTTCAATCTTCCATTCTAATTCACAGTTTTATGGTTACACCTCAATTTCACATTTGGAGCTCTTTTTTCAGTGTCATTTCCTTTTTCCCTTAAACTCTAGGGACCGAGACCTCGTTTTAACAGCGGTGCCACCCCCACCCCCCAACCCCCTCTTACCCTACAGTGCCACCGAGAAGAACTTCTTGGCCACCTTAACATCCATAGTTTAGAACCTAAACTGTAAACTGTTAAATGTGAATCCTCAATTTTAGATATTTGGGCTTTTGCAGATGAACAGCATAAGATATCTTGATCCCTGGGTTTCAGAAGTCGTTTTATTCATAGCGCCTGGTCCAGGTGAAGGGTTGCCATCTATATAAAACACGATATCCCTTTTCGACACAGACCCGGCCTTGACACCATGAACACTGAGTGTCTATGAGTATGAGTATTTATAAATGGGCGTTGGTCCATTCTCCTTGCGCTCACCCATCAAACCTTCAGATACGTAGGATACCACATCAACTTCCATTGAAAAAGCCCGAGATACGTCAATTTCGTACTTTATTATTACAGGCGACTTCAGCGACAGTCAAATGGCCTCAAATTCTTTTCTTCAAAACATTTATTGAGGAGGCTGTTTGACTGTCGTCCAATGGGAATTGGGAAAAGCAGTGAAAAATAGTGCCAGATGTGTAATTTGGGCGTGGTGGAGACTCTGAAACACTTTCTTCTAGAATACCCAAAATACCAGTCTAAAAGAATAAGATTCACTGGTAGTATAATGAGCAAGTGGGATGGGACAATAAAGGACATGTGGTTAGTGGGAGACTTAAAGGAGAGGATTAATATGCTAATAGGAGAGACTGGGAAGAATGGGGCAAGGGATGTCATCAGTTCGACTCCGAGTGTTGGGGGAGGGGAGAAAGAGCGCAAAATGGCTAACTTGGTGACTGAAACAAATATAAAAATGAATGAATAAGCAACAAAATCCCAAATGATGCAACACAAAAAAAGAAACTAATACAAAAAAGGAAAGGAAGGTACCTCTGAAAGTCTTATTCAAAGAACTTCGCCACTAAAAGCCAGTAAATGATTTAGTACAACATTTGCCCCGTAATGAATTTTTTCACGCACGATGATGAATGAAAGGTTTTTTCACGCACATTTCGTATGATGTTTTCATATCACGCCATTAACTCCATGCAATGAAAACACTCTACAATGGCACCATGCAATTAACACCAAGCAATGAAAACACTTTAGAACTGCACGTGGGAGAGCACGTGACGATGTGTTTATCTAGAAATGTTCACTCAATTATTACTGATATCTCTCAATGTCATAGATATTGTCATCCAAACAATGTAATGATATTCACGTCATTGCAAAATAAACTCATCGTGTTGTGATTTGTAATCAGTAGCATCACTGAACTGTTTCTCATCTTCCCTATAAAAAGGGGGAAGGCTATCCGAAAGTTCATTGTCGCTCTGTTAATAAGGCAGGAGATTAAATACAAATCAATACCATGCGACCACCTCAATGCTGAAGTGATTGCAGCTGAAATTGAACTTGACCACAAACACGTGGCCATCATATCATATTATAACAAGCCGCAAGCAACAGTAGACAGTAAAGTATTTGAATTTTTTACCAACAAGTACAAGCACTGCATATTCTTGGGTGATTTCAATTCCAAACACCAGGTATTCGGTTGTCATAAGACTGAGCCTAATGGTGACGCCCTTTTCCATATCATTGAAGAACTCGATCTATTCGTGGTAAATGACGATCAAGACGTAACATACATAAGCAACAACCCACTCCATCAATCAGATATCCTAGACTTGATTATCACCAGCAAATCACTAACCAGCCAAATGCAAGACATATTTGTAGGAGATGATGATCTAGGCAGTGATCACCTGCCGGTTCACGCCACTCTGAAATGTAATACTGGACCCGCAAGGTATCCTCCCGTGAATAGGAGGAACCTATCAAAAATTGACTGGAACCTTTTCAGAAACATTATCGAAGCAAAAATAAAGGCAAATGACCCTTCAAATGTTCATGAACTAGACAAAGCCTGCACCCACCTTAACGAGGTTATCAACAGTACGCTAGATGAAATCTGTCCCAAGCAAACAGTAAAGACGCGGATCAACAGAATAACCCAAACAACTCTTCAAATAATCAAACAAAAAAGAAAAGCCTTCCGGGCTTACCAATCAGAGAATGATCAAATGAAAAGAGCAGAACTTAAAACCGCGTATAATCGCCTTCATGGGGAAGTAAAAAAGGTCATAGCTAACGACAATCGCGTGAGATGGGAAAAAGCAACCGAAAACCTAAATGGGCTGAGAGAACCTAAGAGGTTCTGGGATACATTTAAAACTCTTACTGGCCAAAAGAGCAAAATTGCCAATAATAATGCGCTAAAGACTAACGACGGATCTATGGCCATAGACGACTAGGCAAAGGCCAGTGCTTTTGCCGAACTTCTAAAGAAGGCACATCGTCCACAAGAAGGGAACAGATATGACAACGATTTTAAGGAACGAGTAAATAAATTTGTCCAAGATAACAACTCAATCTTCAATGAACCGAACTTCGACCAAAGGCATGAAGACGGGGACGACCATGAATTAACCGAACCAATAAGCGTAGAAGAGGTCATGGGTATAATCAGAAAATGCAGGTCATCTTCGTCCCCAGGAGAAGATGAAGTCTCTTACAAAATAATGAAACAGTGCCCCAACATCTTCTACTGCAGACTTACCAAACTCTTAAACTGCTGTCTCTCCTGTGGGTACTTCCCAAAATGCTGGAAAGTGGCCACGGGAGTCATGATACCTAAACCCGATAAAGACCTTACCAACCCTTCTAACTACCGCCCAATCAGCTTGCTTAGCTGTGTTGGGAAAATATTTGAGCGGATTCTCACTACGAGACTTCGCAGCTATCTCGAATCAATCAATTTTTTCAACAAATGGCAAAGAGCGTATAGGAGTCAGAAAGAGGGAATCGAACACGTATATAGACTGGTCGATTATATGAAAACAGCATTTAGTCAAAACGAAATCGGAACCGCAATTTTCTTGGATGTAGAAAAAGCGTTCGACTCGGTATGGCACAATGGCGTGAGATATAAACTAGCGAAAATGGGATTACCCACTAAAATTCTAAGGATCATATCATCATTTCTAACTGACCGAAAAATCAAGGTGAGGGTTAATCGCGAGGTGTCAGAGGAAGTAATACTCGAAGCGGGAACACCACAAGGGTCGGTTCTAAGTCCGCTTCTTTTCATAATATATGTGAATGATATAGAAAAAGTAGGGAAAAATTTTGTTGAACTATCGCAATTCTCAGACGACAAAGGCATTTGGACAGCCAGCAAGTCCAGAAACATAATTAAAAATCGTCTGCAGGATACCATTCGCGATCTTGAGAGCTGGTGTGCCCTGTGGCGCATGAAACTCAATGCCGCCAAAACTCAAAAAGTTACGTTCTCCAAAAAGCAAAGGAAAAAACCAGTCCCGAGTATCGATCTCCAGTTATACGATCACAAACTAGAAGCAAACAAAGAGGCCAAATTTTTGGGATTTATCCTAGATAGCAATCTCAGTCTAAACAGTCACGTAAAATCCATTACGGTTAGAGTTACTAAACGTATCAATTTTCTGAAGATGATCAGAGGTAGAAATTGGGGAGCAAACAAAGATGTGCTTCTCAAGCTCTACAAAACATTTATACGGCCGATACTAGAATACGGTGCCATAATAACAAGCGACCTAAGCAAAACCAACATTCAGAAGCTACAGAGGGTTCAAAATTATGCCCTGCGAGTGGCACTATGCAAACCGAAATGGACACCGATAAAGGAACTTCACGAGCTAGCAAAAATAGAAACTATTGATACGCGATTAAAAGACCTACAAACCAAAACCCTCAACAGACTCCAAGATAGTGAATTAATGGTTGAGTTGAACGAACATCGATCCCTTAACAGAAAAACAAAATAAGTTTCCAGAAAAAAAAATAATAAAATAAAATAAAATAAAAATTATACAATATAACTAAATCGCGTGGAGTCAGTGAGGATTGCCTCGCTACTCATTGGGAACTTTAGGATAGAGTCTGTGAGGACTGCCTCGCAACTCTGCTGAAGCGCGATTGAAACGCGTTTAATAAGATCTATATAACAAAACCCTCCACATACTCCAGGATAGTGAATCAATGGTGAAGCTGAACGAACACCGAACCCTAAACAGAAAAACAAAATAATCCACAGTAAATTAAAATTACTCAATAGAATTAAACTGCGTGGAGTCAGTGAGGATTGCCTCGCTACTCATTGAGATCTTTAGGATTGAGTCTGTGAGGATTGCCTCGCAACCCTGCGTGTGGGGAGTGGGCTCCTAAGAAACACACCCCTTACCCCATAAATAGCAACAATCACACAGCAGGCACAATATATAATAGCGGATACCTATCTTTCTCTCTACCTTTTACTTTTCTAACTGAACATTCTCAAATTTTCTTGCAACACTCTTATCAAGAAGACGCATGGAAATGGTAGACAAAGCGTAGGAGGAATTGGTGCAACCTACCTTTCTGCAACATATACAAGAAACCACCAAACGCTAGGCAAGGATTGAAACAAGCTTGTCTGGCTGGGAACGAGTGTACATTTGATATAAATAAACATTTGAATAAAGATTTAACAGCCCTTTTAAGGGCTTGAGGGTGTGTGTCAGTGAGTGTTTTTTTTTTTTTTTTTTTTTTTTTTTGGGGGTGGGGTGGGGTGAAGGAGGTCATTTGGAATTCCCGAAGGATAACCAGATACCTCAAAATCACATACGGCATCCTATCTCCCAGAAGGCTTGATGGATGACTCCCGCTTTCTTAAAACTAAACTGTTGGAGCTTTCTCCACTTCTTTTTTGTAACCGCTATGGTCATATACCGGGGCCGCTACCAAACCGGCGTTGCTGTTTGGTTTTCTTTTCTCTTCTTCCCTTAAACTTGCCATCGCACAACATTACATTCTGGCTCGCCACCATGGTGGGACTCAAACCTCTACCATCGCCGAACTGGAACCGAATAGAGCTCGCTCTCTAATAGTTTTAAAGGCGTTGAGGGATTGAGTATTGACCATCTAACACTCCAGCTTAAACTGCCGGGTATTCTAACCGCGTGCATAACCCCCTCAGACTCCATTTTGGGCAATAAGAAAGCTAGGCCTGTGTGACCCAAGGGAAACAAATAACGTTAACCGGGTCGCAAGGGATTTGTAAATCCCACATCGTCCCTGCGCGCCTTCGGCGCGCTAAAACTTTTCATTCATTCATTCGAAAGTTCATTCGTTATTTTGATATTAGCATTACGAGTACAAACAAGAAAAACACAGTGTCAAAGAATCAAACATGGACCACTATCAAAATGAAAATCCGGTAAGAGCTATCAACATATACAGTAATGCTTCCATCAACTCTGGCTGGTTTAACTTATCATGGATTACAGCTTGGCAACTTCCACAACAAAGTTTATGTCCTCTCAAAAGGACCTCGTTTCCATGAGATATAATTCAGGCTTTGTTTTGGGCACTAGAATTAATTTAGTTATTTAATTTATTTATATATTAAAAGTTTCGTTTTGTGGTCGAGGTTCGTAGACTGAATGGTGTGTTTAGGCAGCTTCCAAAAAATCGATAAAAAATGCGAAATTTGTTTTACGGTGAAATTATGTTCACATAAATGTCTATTTTCTCGAGTTAAACTGCGCTGTCGCAACATATCTGATATAACCTTACAAATTTTATTACTTATTAGACAGCATCCTTGTTACCAACTTATATCAGATTTAATGATAAAAGTGACTTTTTATCGCAACAATCCGCAGTAAAATGGAACGCTGTAGCCACCATTGAAATCTTAGTCAGAACATTTGGCCGAAAACAGTTTTGCATTACATTTTGTTTCGGTTTATTATGTAATTGCATCAAATTTGAAAAACAAAAATGGGTACTATGGGAATTTGAGGTACACCAAACGGTATTTTCAACGTTCAGACCATAGGCTTCACGTTAAAAATATTAATTAATCTTATAACAATACAGTTTGGAAGGATGCAGATTTATCGCGGCCCCCGGGAGAGGGGTTCTTCGTTAACCCTGTGCCACAAAATGGCTCTTGTTCCAATCCTCACGGATGGCTCTTGTTCGCAGCTCCCGGGAACGGACTGTTTGATAATATCACGAACCCCATTCTCCCCAATCTCTCAGATAAGCATTTCCCCATCTGAGTCACCCAAATACCCATATATGCTTCAATCTTCCATTCAAATTCACAATTATATGGTTACACCTCAGTTTCACATTTGGAACTCTTTTTTCGGTGTCATTCCCTTTTCCCTTAAACTCTAGTGACCGCGACCTCGTTTTAACAGCGGTGCCACCCCCCCCCCCCCCCCCCCCCCACCCACGGTGCCAGCGAGAAGAACTTAACATCCACAGTTTAGAACCTAAACTGTAAACTGTTAAATGTGAATCCTCAATTTTAGATATTTGGGCTTTTGCAGATGAACAGTGTAGGATATCTTGATCCCTGGGTTTCAGAAGTCGTCGTTATTCATATCACCTGATCAAGGTGAAGGGTTGCCATCTATATCAAACACGGTATCCCTTTTCGCCACACACCTGGCCTTGACACGATGGACACTTAGAGTCTATGAGTATGAGTATTTACAAATGGGCGTTGGTCCATTCTACTTGCGCTCACCCATCAATCATTCAGATACGTAGGATACCATATCAACTTCAACTGAAAAAGCCCGAGATACGTCAATTTCGTACTTTATTATTACAGGTGACTTCAGCGACAGTCAAATGGCCTCAATAAATGTTTTTCTTAAAACCATTTATTGAGGAGGCTATTTGACTGTCGTTGCTGTCAGTAACACAGTGAACGTGAACGAGTGTAAGGTCCTAGGCCCAATATTTCCAAATATGATTGCTATCTCTCTCCGATTTCTGTTAACACCGAATTTATAAAATCGTCCCCTCTTACTTCCCAGAGAGGCAAGTTGATGTACGCGCAGTGCAAACTACGAGGCATTTAATGCAGCCGGCTGGTTCGATGAGTGTTCGCGTAGTTTCTTCTATCTTTCCTACTCCAGCAGCAGATGTTGTCGTCAAACGTCACTATGCGAAATATTGGAAATACGTTGCCATCAAAAGGAGAAACTTTCAGTTACTTCATTTTCCTATTTTTTTCGCACCCGCAAAAGACGATGTTCCGGATGAAGTAATTGTTTAGATTACAAATTAGTTTACGATTTGAATAAAGATGGAATGACCTTGACCTTTATATTGTTTATATGTCCAATGAAGTCGTTAATAGTTGCATATTTCATTTCACATTGTGTTTTGTCGGTATGAGTAGGGTCCTTATAGGAACGTATAAGTTATTGTGATGAATTGACGCGGCTTCTCCCAGTACTAGGTGGTGGGGGCGAGCGTAATTCGCGGATCATTTGGACCAACGAAGAATTGGAGGAGTATTGTAAGGAACTTTTGTAGACAATTGGGGATCATTTTGGGGCAGAAAGGACCTATATGGAAGGGATGATCTCCATCTTAGCCCAAGGGGTACAGAGGTTTTAGGAAGAAATATGTTGCAGGTGGTGGAGACTTTTTTGGTATATGGAGGTGAGGGGGAATCAGTGAAGGGGGGAATGAACACGGGAAATGTGTCACCAACCATAGCTGTAAAAAATGGGACAAGGAGGATAAGAAAAAGGGACCAAAAATCCAAATCAATAGGAATAGCTCCCAAGGAAAGCACAGATACACAAAACAGGATATACAAACATACAGGGACTAGATAATAATGGGACCAGTAGGCGGAAGCCAACGTACTTTGATACCCTGGAAGTGGGTTATAGCAACATCCAGGGTCTCCACCGGAAAGTAAGTGAAATTGCTACGTTGATCGAGGCAGAGGAGTTGGACCTCATGGGCTTAAGCAAAACGAGGGTAAGACACGAGGAACGGGTAGACCAAGTAAGGGGGTACTTATGGGTAGGGTGTAGGGCGAGCGGAAGGCCAGAAAAAAGGGGAGGGGTAGGCATGTACATTAAAGAGGATTTAAAACCGTCGCTGATCACAGACCTGGAAAACATCAGCACCCCGGCTGAGGTATCGAAAGAAATTGGATGAGTAAGGATCAGTCTGAAAAACAAATGTGTTGCCATTGGGTTGTATATTGTGCGGTGGAGGGGAGCAAACCCGAATGGAATGATTCGATATACTCAACACTAAGATCCAATAATACCGAACTACAAAACAAGGGGCTGGGTATAATTCTGATGGGTGACTTTAATGGCCACATAGGTAAAAATGAAGAAAGCATAGAGGGTGGGGACAAAAATGTCAACAGGAATGGAAGGAAGCTGTTGAACTTCACAAACGAGCTCGGTCTGAAGATTCTGAACTGGGACGTGAGGTGTAAGGGGAAATGGACCTGGGAGAGGAACGACAGAAAATCAATAATGACTACATTCTCACAGATATTAATTTATGGAGGGAGGTGACAGGAGTAGAAGTGGATGATGCGGGTAAAATGGAGGTGGATAGTGATCACAACTTGATTACAGTGACGAAAAAAAATCTAGTAAAAAGCAGAGGAAGCTTTAAGGAGATTTGGGAACTCAAAAAGGAAGCTGACTGGGCGAAGTTCAATAAAAAAAACTGAAACCAAAGCTTGCAACCGTACCCAAGAGGGGCAGTGTTCAGAAGATGACAGACGCCATTGTTGCGAGTCTGGTGGAGGCAGGGACGGAAAGTGTAGGAAAGATCAGGGTGCCAACACGTGAACTTGGGTACAGGGTGAATGAAGAGCTGAAAATGGACATAAACTACTTTAGTAACGTACCATTCTCATCCCTGCTAGAACACCTTTGCTATTGAATTTTTGTGCTATTTTTATAAGTTTTGTATCTATAATTGCTAAACGACATTGCAAGTACTGTTGACTTTCATGATTCAGTGTGTCCATATGTGGAAAAGAAATCCCCCACACCCCACACACACACACACAAATCTCAAATCTCATAGAATCCACATTGTAAAGTAGCGCTTAATATTTCATAAATTATAAGATCAGTGTTCAGATCTGTAGCATTAAGGAAAATGTGTAAGTAACATTAAAATGCAGTTTCAAAATATTACTGATCAAAGTAAATATGGTCACTCTCAATGGAAGCCATTTTACGGGCAATTCAGTTCTATAAATTCATACTATTACTCCCTAGCCGTTACACTTTTCGCACTCCTTCACTGTCTGCACCAAAAATCTCTTTACGACAAATGTAGAAATGTTGGAAAATTGTGGCAAAATAAAGGTACTTGATACCGGCGAAAACAAAATCTATTAATTAATTTAAGTAAAAGTTATGACGAGTTTAGATTCAAAATTGTTTATTAATCTGCTTATTTGTTAATGACTGTTTGAGTCTTTGCATTGCATGATGTTGTTATGTTTATTTTTTTAAAAGTGCAAAAATCTGTATATATAATCAAATTGTAAAAACTAACATTGTATATATGAATTTATAACTAGTATAGAAACTGTAAATAAATGATTTATACATAGAATTATTGTTCAGAATTTAATATAACCATATTTCTGATATGCACGATCGATCTCTCCTGAGCACTTTTTTTCTCAACATTACTCATACTACGTCCGAATTGAAAAAGAAAAATGGGTACTCTGGGAATTTGAGGTACACCAAACGATATTTTCAACGTCCAGACCATAGGCTCCACGTTACAAATATTAATTAATCTTATAACAAAACAGTTTGGCATGATGCTGATTGATCGCGACCCCAGGAGAGGGGTTATTCGTTAAGCCTGTGCCTCAAAATGGCCCTTATTCCAATCGTCACGGATGTGCTCTCTTCCCAGCTCCCGGGAACGGACTGTTTGATAATATCACGAACCCCATTCTCCCCAATCTCTCCGATAAGCATATTCCCCTCTGTGTCACTCAATACCCATATATGCTTCAATCTTCCATTCTAATTCACAGTTATATGGTTACACCTCAATTTCACATTTGGAGCTCTTTTTTCAGTGTCATTTCCTTTTTCCCTTAAACTCTAGGGACCGAGACCTCGTTTTAACAGCGGTGCCACCCCCCCCCCCCCCCTCCAACCCCCTCTTACCCTACAGTGCCACCGAGAAGAACTTCTTGGCCACCTTAACATCCATAGTTTAGAACCTAAACTGTAAACTGTTAAATGTGAATCCTCAATTTTAGATATTTGGGCTTTTGCAGATGAACAGCATAAGATATCTTGATCCCTGGGTTTCAGAAGTCGTTTTATTCATAGCGCCTGGTCCAGGTGAAGGGTTGCCATCTATATCAAACACGATATCCCTTTTCGACACAGACCCGGCCTTGACACCATGAACTCTGAGTGTCTATGAGTATGAGTATTTATAAATGGGCGTTGGTCCATTCTCCTTGCGCTCACCCATCAAACCTTCAGATACGTAGGATACCACATCAACTTCAATTGAAAAAGCCCGAGATACGTCAATTTCGTACTTTATTATTACAGGCGACTTCAGCGACAGTCAAATGGCCTCAAATTCTTTTCTTCAAAACATTTATTAGGAGGCTGTTTGACTGTCGTCCAATGGGAATTGGGAAAAGCAGTGAAAAATAGTGCCAGATGTGTAATTTGGGCGTGGTGGAGACTCTGAAACACTTTCTTCTAGAATACCCAAAATACCAGTCTAAAAGAATAAGATTCACTGGTAGTATAATGAGCAAGTGGGATGGGACAATAAAGGACATGTGGTTAGTGGGAGACTTAAAGGAGAGGATTAATATGCTAATAGGAGAGACTGGGAAGAATGGGGCAAGGGATGTCATCAGTTCGACTCCGAGTGTTGGGGGAGGGGAGAAAGAGCGCAAAATGGCTAACTTGGTGACTGAAACAAATATAAAAAATGAATGAATAAGCAACAAAATCCCAAATGATGCAACACAAAAAAAGAAACTAATACAAAAAAGGAAAGGAAGGTACCTCTGAAAGTCTTATTCAAAGAACTTCGCCACTAAAAGCCAGTAAATGATTTAGTACAACATTTGCCCCGTAATGAATTTTTTCACGCACGATGATGAATGAAAGGTTTTTTCACGCACATTTCGTATGATGTTTTCATATCACGCCATTAACTCCATGCAATGAAAACACTCTAGAATGGCACCATGCAATTAACACCAAGCAATGAAAACACTTTAGAACTGCACGTGGGAGAGCACGTGACGATGTGTTTATCTAGAAATGTTCACTCAATTATTACTGATATCTCTCAATGTCATAGATATTGTCATCCAAACAATGTAATGATATTCACGTCATTGCAAAATAAACTCATCGTGTTGTGATTTGTAATCAATAGCATCACTGAACTGTTTCTCATCTTCCCTATAAAAAGGGGGAAGGCTATCCGAAAGTTCATTGTCGCTCTGTTAATAAGGCAGGAGATTAAATACAAATCAATACCATGCGACCACCTCAATGCTGAAGTGATTGCAGCTGAAATTGAACTTGACCACAAACACGTGGCCATCATATCATATTATAACAAGCCGCAAGCAACAGTAGACAGTAAAGTATTTGAATTTTTTACCAACAAGTACAAGCACTGCATATTCTTGGGTGATTTCAATTCCAAACACCAGGTATTCGGTTGTCATAAGACTGAGCCTAATGGTGACGCCCTTTTCCATATCATTGAAGAACTCGATCTATTCGTGGTAAATGACGATCAAGACGTAACATACATAAGCAACAACCCATTCCATCAATCAGATATCCTAGACTTGATTATCACCAGCAAATCACTAACCAGCCAAATGCAAGACATATTTGTAGGAGATGATGATCTAGGCAGTGATCACCTGCCGGTTCACGCCACTCTGAAATGTAATACTGGACCCGCAAGGTATCCTCCCGTGAATAGGAGGAACCTATCAAAAATTGACTGGAACCTTTTCAGAAACATTATCGAAGCAAAAATAAAGGCAAATGACCCCTCAAATGTTCATGAACTAGAAAAAGCCTGCACCCACCTTAACGAGGTTATCAACAGTACGCTAGATGAAATCTGTCCCAAGCAAACAGTAAAGACGCGGATAAACAGAATAACCCAAACAACTCTTCAAATAATCAAACAAAAAAGAAAAGCCTTCCGGGCTTACCAATCAGAGAATGATCAAATGAAAAGAGCAGAACTTAAAACCGCGTATAATCGCCTTCATGGGGAAGTAAAAAAGGCCATAGCTAACGACAATCGCGTGAGATGGGAAAAAGCAACCGAAAACCCAAATGGGCTGAGAGAACCTAAGAGGTTCTGGGATACATTTAAAACTCTTACTGGCCAAAAGAGCAAAATAACCAATAATAATGCGCTAAAGACTAACGACGGATCTATGGCCATAGACGACAAGGCAAAGGCCAGTACTTTTGTCGAACTTCTAAAGAAGGCACATCGTCCACAAGAAGGGAACAGATATGACAACGATTTTAAGGTACGAGTAAATAAATTTGTCCAAGATAACAACTCAATCTTCAATGAACCGAACTTCGACCAAAGGCATGAAGACGGGGACGACCATGAATTAACCGAACCAATAAGCGTAGAAGAGGTCATGGGTATAATCAGAAAATGCAGGTCATCTTCGTCCCCAGGAGAAGATGAAGTCTCTTACAAAATAATGAAACAGTGCCCCAACATCTTCTACTGCAGACTTACCAAACTCTTAAACTGCTGTCTCTCCTGTGGGTACTTCCCAAAATGCTGGAAAGTGGCCACGGGAGTCATGATACCTAAACCCGATAAAGACCTTACCAACCCTTCTAACTACCGCCCAATCAGCTTGCTTAGCTGTGTTGGGAAAATATTTGAGCGGATTCTCACTACGAGACTTCGCAGCTATCTCGAATCAATCAATTTTTTCAACAAATGGCAAAGAGCGTATAGGAGTCAGAAAGAGGGAATCGAACACGTATATAGACTGGTCGATTATATGAAAACAGCATTTAGTCAAAACGAAATCGGAACCGCAATTTTCTTGGATGTAGAAAAAGCGTTCGACTCGGTATGGCACAATGGCGTGAGATATAAACTAGCGAAAATGGGATTACCCACTAAAATTCTAAGGATCATATCATCATTTCTAACTGACCGAAAAATCAAGGTGAGGGTTAATCGCGAGGTGTCAGAGGAAGTAATACTCGAAGCGGGAACACCACAAGGGTCGGTTCTAAGTCCGCTTCTTTTCATAATATATGTGAATGATATAGAAAAAGTAGGGAAAAATTTTGTTGAACTATCGCAATTCTCAGACGACAAAGGCATTTGGACAGCCAGCAAGTCCAGAAACATAATTAAAAATCGTCTGCAGGATACCATTCGCGATCTTGAGAGCTGGTGTGCCCTGTGGCGCATGAAACTCAATGCCGCCAAAACTCAAAAAGTTACGTTCTCCAAAAAGCAAAGGAAAAAACCAGTCCCGAGTATCGATCTCCAGTTATACGATCACAAACTAGAAGCAAACAAAGAGGCCAAATTTTTGGGATTTATCCTAGATAGCAATCTCAGTCTAAACAGTCACGTAAAATCCATTACGGTTAGAGTTACTAAACGTATCAATTTTCTGAAGATGATCAGAGGTAGAAATTGGGGAGCAAACAAAGATGTGCTTCTCAAGCTCTACAAAACATTTATACGCCCGATACTAGAATACGGTGCCATAATAACAAGCGACCTAAGCAAAACCAACATTCAGAAGCTACAGAGGGTTCAAAATTATGCCCTGCGAGTGGCACTATGCAAACCGAAATGGACACCGATAAAGGAACTTCACGAGCTAGCAAAAATAGAAACTATTGATACGCGATTAAAAGACCTACAAACCAAAACCCTCAACAGACTCCAAGATAGTGAATTAATGGTTGAGTTGAACGAACACCGATCCCTTAACAGAAAAACAAAATAAGTTTCCAGAAAAAAAAATAATAAAATAAAATAAAATAAAAATTATACAATATAACTAAATCGCGTGGAGTCAGTGAGGATTGCCTCGCTACTCATTGGGAACTTTAGGATAGAGTCTGTGAGGACTGCCTCGCAACTCTGTTGAAGCGCGATTGAAACGCGTTTAATAAGATCTATATAACAAAACCCTCCACATACTCCAGGATAGTGAATCAATGGTGAAGCTGAACGAACACCGAACCCTAAACAGAAAAACAAAATAATCCACAGTAAATTAAAATTACTCAATAGAATTAAACTGCGTGGAGTCAGTGAGGATTGCCTCGCTACTCATTGAGATCTTTAGGATTGAGTCTGTGGGGATTGCCTCGCAACCCTGCGTGTGGGGAGTGGGCTCCTAAGAAACACACCCCTTACCCCATAAATAGCAACAATCACACAGCAGGCACAATATATAATAGCGGATACCTATCTTTCTCTCTACCTTTTACTTTTCTAACTGAACATTCTCAAATTTTCTTGCAACACTCTTATCAAGAAGACGCATGGAAATGGTAGACAAAGCGTAGGAGGAATTGGTGCAACCTACCTTTCTGCAACATATACAAGAAACCACCAAACGCTAGGCAAGGATTGAAACAAGCTTGTCTGGCTGGGAACGAGTGTACATTTGATATAAATAAACATTTGAATAAAGATTTAACAGCCCTTTTAAGGGCTTGAGGGTGTGTGTCAGTGAGTGTTTTTTTTTTTTGTTTTTTTTTTTTTTTTTGGGGTGGGGTGGGGTGAAGGAGGTCATTTGGAATTCCCGAAGGATAACCAGATACCTCAAAATCATATACGGCATCCTATCTCCCAGAAGGCTTGATGGATGACTCCCGGTTTCTTAAAACTAAACTGTTGGAGCTTTCTCCACTTCTTTTTTGTAACCGCTATGGTCATATACCGGGGCCGCTACCAAACCGGCGTTGCTGTTTGGTTTTCTTTTCTCTTCTTCCCTTAAACTTGCCATCGCACAACATTACATTCTGGCTCGCCACCATGGTGGGACTCAAACCTCTACCATCGCCGAACTGGAACCGACTAGAGCTCGCTCTCTAATAGTTTTAAAGGCGTTGAGGGATTGAGTATTGACCATCTAACACTCCAGCTTAAACTGCCGGGTATTCTAACCGCGTGCATAACCCCCTCAGACTCCATTTTGGGCAATAGGAAAGCTAGGCCTGTGTGACCCAAGGGAAACAAATAACGTTAACCGGGTCGCAAGGGATTTGTAAATCCCACATCGTCCCTGCGCGCCTTCGGCGCGCTAAAACTTTTCATTCATTCATTCGAACGTTCATTCGTTATTTTGATATTAGCATTACGAGTACAAACAAGAAAAACACAGTGTCAAAGAATCAAACATGGACCACTATCAAAATGAAAATCCGGTAAGAGCTATCAACATATACAGTAATGCTTCCATCAACTCTGGCTGGTTTAACTTATCATGGATTACAGCTTGGCAACTTCCACAACAAAGTTTATGTCCTCTCAAAAGGACCTCATTTCCATGAGATATAATTCAGGCTTTGTTTTGGGCACTAGAATTAATTTAGTTATTTAATTTATTTATATATTAAAAGTTTCGTTTTGTGGTCGAGGTTCGTAGACTGAATGGTGTGTTTTGGCAGCTTCCAAAAAATCGATAAAAAATGCGAAATTTGTTTTACGGTGAAATTATGTTCACATAAATGTCTATTTTCTCGAGTTAAACTGCGCTGTCGCAACATATCTGATATAACCTTACAAATTTTATTACTTATTAGACAGCATCCTTGTTACCAACTTATATCAGATTTAATGATAAAAGTGACTTTTTATCGCAACAATCCGCAGTAAAATGGAACGCTGTAGCCACCATTGAAATCTTAGTCAGAACATTTGGCCGAAAACAGTTTTGCATTACATTTTGTTTAATTTAATATAACCATATTTCTGATATGCGCGACCGATCTCTCTTGAGCACTTCTTTTCTCAACAGGACTCATACTGCATCAAATTTGAAAAACAAAAATGGGTACTATGGGAATTTGAGGTACACCAAACGGTATTTTCAACGTTCAGACCATAGGCTTCACGTTAAAAATATTAATTAATCTTATAACAATACAGTTTGGAAGGATGCAGATTTATCGCGGCCCCCGGGAGAGGGGTTCTTCGTTAACCCTGTGCCACAAAATGGCTCTTGTTCCAATCCTCACGGATGGCTCTTGTTCGCAGCTCCCGGGAACGGACTGTTTGATAATATCACGAACCCCATTCTCCCCAATCTCTCAGATAAGCATTTCCCCAACTGTGTCACCCAAATACCCATATATGCTTCAATCTTCCATTCTAATTCACAATTATATGGTTACACCTCAGTTTCACATTTGGAACTCTTTTTTCGGTGTCATTCCCTTTTCCCTTAAACTCTAGTGACCGCGACCTCGTTTTAACAGCGATGCCACCCCCCCCCCCCCCCCCACCCACGGTGCCAGCGAGAAGAACTTAACATCCACAGTTTAGAACCTAAACTGTAAACTGTTAAATGTGAATCCTCAATTTTAGATATTTGGGCTTTTGCAGATGAACAGTGTAGGACATCTTGATCCCTGGGTTTCAGAAGTCGTCGTTATTCATCTCACCTGATCAAGGTGAAGGGTTGCCATCTATATCAAACACGGTATCCCTTTTCGCCACACACCTGGCCTTGACACGATGGACACTTAGAGTCTATGAGTATGAGTATTTACAAATGGGCGTTGGTCCATTCTACTTGCGCTCACCCATCAATCATTCAGATACGTAGGATACCATATCAACTTCAACTGAAAAAGCCCGAGATACGTCAATTTCGTACTTTATTATTACAGGTGACTTCAGCGACAGTCAAATGGCCTCAATAAATGTTTTTCTTAAAACCATTTATTGAGGAGGCTATTTGACTGTCGTTGCTGTCAGTAACACAGTGAACGTGAACGAGTGTAAGGTCCTAGGCCCAATATTTCCAATAGATGTTGTCGTCAAACGTCACTATGCGAAATATTGGAAATACGTTGCCATCAAAAGGAGAAACTTTCAGTTACTTCATTTTCCTATTTTTTTCGCACCCGCAAAAGACGATGTTCCGGATGAAGTAATTGTTTAGATTACAAATTAGTTTACGATTTGAATAAAGATGGAATGACCTTGACCTTTATATTGTTTATATGTCCAATGAAGTCGTTAATAGTTGCATATTTCATTTCACATTGTGTTTTGTCGGTATGAGTAGGGTCCTTATAGGAACGTATAAGTTATTGTGATGAATTGACGCGGCTTGTCCCAGTACTAGGTGGTGGGGGCGAGCGTAATTCGCGGATCATTTGGACCAACGAAGAATTGGAGGAGTATTGTAAGGAACTTTTGTAGACAATTGGGGATCATTTTGGGGCAGAAAGGACCTATATGGAAGGGATGATCTCCATCTTAGCCCAAGGGGTACAGAGGTTTTAGGAAGAAATATGTTGCAGGTGGTGGAGACTTTTTTGGTATATGGAGGTGAGGGGGAATCAGTGAAGGGGGGAATGAACACGGGAAATGTGTCACCAACCATAGCTGTAAAAAATGGGACAAGGGGGATAAGAAAAAGGGACCAAAAATCCAAATCAATAGGAATAGCTCCCAAGGAAAGCACAGATACACAAAACAGGATATACAAACATACAGGGACTAGATAATAATGGGACCAGTAGGCGGAAGCCAACGTACTTTGATACCCTGGAAGTGGGTTATAGCAACATCCAGGGTCTCCACCGGAAAGTAAGTGAAATTGCTACGTTGATCGAGGCAGAGGAGTTGGACCTCATGGGCTTAAGCGAAACGAGGGTAAGACACGAGGAACGGGTAGACCAAGTAAGGGGGTACTTATGGGTAGGGTGTAGGGCGAGCGGAAGGCCAGAAAAAAGGGGAGGGGTAGGCATGTACATTAAAGAGGATTTAAAACCGTCGCTGATCACAGACCTGGAAAACATCAGCACCCCGGCTGAGGTATCGAAAGAAATTGGATGAGTAAGGATCAGTCTGAAAAACAAATGTGTTGCCATTGGGTTGTATATTGTGCGGTGGAGGGGAGCAAACCCGAATGGAGTGATTCGATATACTCAACACTAAGATCCAATAATACCGAACTACAAAACAAGGGGCTGGGTATAATTCTGATGGGTGACTTTAATGGCCACATAGGTAAAAATGAAGAAAGCATAGAGGGTGGGGACAAAAATGTCAACAGGAATGAAAGGAAGCTGTTGAACTTCAAAAACGAGCTCGGTCTGAAGATTCTGAACTGGGACGCGAGGTGTAGGGGGAAATGGACCTGGGGGAGGAACGACAGAAAATCAATAATGACTACATTCTCACAGATATTAATTTATGGAGGGAGGTGACAGGAGTAGAAGTGGATGATGCGGGTAAAATGGAGGTGGATAGTGATCACAACTTGATTACAGTGACGAAAAAAAATCTAGTAAAAAGCAGAGGAAGCTTTAAGGAGATTTGGGAACTCAAAAAGGAAGCTGACTGGGCGAAGTTCAATAAAAAAAAACTGAAACCAAAGCTTGCAACCGTACCCAAGAGGGGCAGTGTTCAGAAGATGACAGACGCCATTGTTGCGAGTCTGGTGGAGGCAGGGAAGGAAAGTGTAGGAAAGATCAGGGTGCCAACACGTGAACTTGGGTACAGGGTGAATGAAGAGCTGAAAATGGACATAAACTACTTTAGTAACGTACCATTCTCATCCCTGCTAGAACACCTTTGCTATTGAATTTTTGTGCTATTTTTATAAGTTTTTTATCTATAATTGCTAAACGACATTGCAAGTACTGTTGACTTTCATGATTCAGTGTGTCCATATGTGGAAAAGAATTCCCCCCACACCCCACACACACACACACAAATCTCAAATCTCATAGAATCCACATTGTAAAGTAGCGCTTAATATTTCATAAATTATAAGCTCAGTGTTCAGATCTGTAGCATTAAGGAAAATGTGTAAGTAACATTAAAATGCAGTTTCAAAATATTACTGATCAAAGTAAATATGGTCACTCTCAATGGAAGCCATTTTACGGGCAATTCAGTTCTATAAATTCATACTATTACTCCCTAGCCGTTACACTTTTGGCACTCCTTCACTGTCTGCACCAAAAATCTCTTTACGACAAATGTAGAAATGTTGGAAAATTGTGGCAAAATAAAGGTACTTGATACCGGCGAAAACAAAATCTATTAATTAATTTAAGTAAAAGTTATGACGAGTTTAGATTCAAAATTGTTTATTAATCTGCTTATTTGTTAATGACTGTTTGAGTCTTTGCATTGCATGATGTTGTTATGTTTATTTTTTTAAAAGTGCTATAATCTGTATATATAATCAAATTGTAAACACTAACATTGTATATATGAATTTATAACTAGTATAGAAACTGTAAATAAATGATTTATACATAGAATTATTGTTCAGAATTTAATATAACCATATTTCTGATATGCACGATCGATCTCTCCTGAGCACTTTTTTTCTCAACATTACTCATACTACGTCCGAATTGAAAAAGAAAAATGGGTACTCTGGGAATTTGAGGTACACCAAACGATATTTTCAACGTCCAGACCATAGGCTCCACGTTACAAATATTAATTAATCTTATAACAAAACAGTTTGGCATGATGCTGATTGATCGCGACCCCAGGAGAGGGGTTATTCGTTAAGCCTGTGCCTCAAAATGGCCCTTATTCCAATCGTCACGGATGTGCTCTCTTCCCAGCTCCCGGGAACGGACTGTTTGATAATATCACGAACCCCATTCTCCCCAATCTCTCCGATAAGCATATTCCCCTCTGTGTCACTCAATACCCATATATGCTTCAATCTTCCATTCTAATTCACAGTTATATGGTTACACCTCAATTTCACATTTGGAGCTCTTTTTTCAGTGTCATTTCCTTTTTCCCTTAAACTCTAGGGACCGAGACCTCGTTTTAACAGCGGTGCCACCCCCCCCCCCCCCCTCCAACCCCCTCTTACCCTACAGTGCCACCGAGAAGAACTTCTTGGCCACCTTAACATCCATAGTTTAGAACCTAAACTGTAAACTGTTAAATGTGAATCCTCAATTTTAGATATTTGGGCTTTTGCAGATGAACAGCATAAGATATCTTGATCCCTGGGTTTCAGAAGTCGTTTTATTCATAGCGCCTGGTCCAGGTGAAGGGTTGCCATCTATATCAAACACGATATCCCTTTTCGACACAGACCCGGCCTTGACACCATGAACTCTGAGTGTCTATGAGTATGAGTATTTATAAATGGGCGTTGGTCCATTCTCCTTGCGCTCACCCATCAAACCTTCAGATACGTAGGATACCACATCAACTTCAATTGAAAAAGCCCGAGATACGTCAATTTCGTACTTTATTATTACAGGCGACTTCAGCGACAGTCAAATGGCCTCAAATTCTTTTCTTCAAAACATTTATTAGGAGGCTGTTTGACTGTCGTCCAATGGGAATTGGGAAAAGCAGTGAAAAATAGTGCCAGATGTGTAATTTGGGCGTGGTGGAGACTCTGAAACACTTTCTTCTAGAATACCCAAAATACCAGTCTAAAAGAATAAGATTCACTGGTAGTATAATGAGCAAGTGGGATGGGACAATAAAGGACATGTGGTTAGTGGGAGACTTAAAGGAGAGGATTAATATGCTAATAGGAGAGACTGGGAAGAATGGGGCAAGGGATGTCATCAGTTCGACTCCGACTGTTGGGGGAGGGGAGAAAGAGCGCAAAATGGCTAACTTGGTGACTGAAACAAATATAAAAAATGAATGAATAAGCAACAAAATCCCAAATGATGCAACACAAAAAAAGAAACTAATACAAAAAAGGAAAGGAAGGTACCTCTGAAAGTCTTATTCAAAGAACTTCGCCACTAAAAGCCAGTAAATGATTTAGTACAACATTTGCCCCGTAATGAATTTTTTCACGCACGATGATGAATGAAAGGTTTTTTCACGCACATTTCGTATGATGTTTTCATATCACGCCATTAACTCCATGCAATGAAAACACTCTAGAATGGCACCATGCAATTAACACCAAGCAATGAAAACACTTTAGAACTGCACGTGGGAGAGCACGTGACGATGTGTTTATCTAGAAATGTTCACTCAATTATTACTGATATCTCTCAATGTCATAGATATTGTCATCCAAACAATGTAATGATATTCACGTCATTGCAAAATAAACTCATCGTGTTGTGATTTGTAATCAGTAGCATCACTGAACTGTTTCTCATCTTCCCTATAAAAAGGGGGAAGGCTATCCGAAAGTTCATTGTCGCTCTGTTAATAAGGCAGGAGATTAAATACAAATCAATACCATGCGACCACCTCAATGCTGAAGTGATTGCAGCTGAAATTGAACTTGACCACAAACACGTGGCCATCATATCATATTATAACAAGCCGCAAGCAACAGTAGACAGTAAAGTATTTGAATTTTTTACCAACAAGTACAAGCACTGCATATTCTTGGGTGATTTCAATTCCAAACACCAGGTATTCGGTTGTCATAAGACTGAGCCTAATGGTGACGCCCTTTTCCATATCATTGAAGAACTCGATCTATTCGTGGTAAATGACGATCAAGACGTAACATACATAAGCAACAACCCACTCCATCAATCAGATATCCTAGACTTGATTATCACCAGCAAATCACTAACCAGCCAAATGCAAGACATATTTGTAGGAGATGATGATCTAGGCAGTGATCACCTGCCGGTTCACGCCACTCTGAAATGTAATACTGGACCCGCAAGGTATCCTCCCGTGAATAGGAGGAACCTATCAAAAATTGACTGGAACCTTTTCAGAAACATTATCGAAGCAAAAATAAAGGCAAATGACCCCTCAAATGTTCATGAACTAGAAAAAGCCTGCACCCACCTTAACGAGGTTATCAACAGTACGCTAGATGAAATCTGTCCCAAGCAAACAGTAAAGACGCGGATAAACAGAATAACCCAAACAACTCTTCAAATAATCAAACAAAAAAGAAAAGCCTTCCGGGCTTACCAATCAGAGAATGATCAAATGAAAAGAGCAGAACTTAAAACCGCATATAATCGCCTTCATGGGGAAGTAAAAAAGGCCATAGCTAACGACAATCGCGTGAGATGGGAAAAAGCAACCGAAAACCCAAATGGGCTGAGAGAACCTAAGAGGTTCTGGGATACATTTAAAACTCTTACTGGCCAAAAGAGCAAAATAACCAATAATAATGCGCTAAAGACTAACGACGGATCTATGGCCATAGACGACAAGGCAAAGGCCAGTGCTTTTGTCGAACTTCTAAAGAAGGCACATCGTCCACAAGAAGGGAACAGATATGACAACGATTTTAAGGTACGAGTAAATAAATTTGTCCAAGATAACAACTCAATCTTCAATGAACCGAACTTCGACCAAAGGCATGAAGACGGGGACGACCATGAATTAACCGAACCAATAAGCGTAGAAGAGGTCATGGGTATAATCAGAAAATGCAGGTCATCTTCGTCCCCAGGAGAAGATGAAGTCTCTTACAAAATAATGAAACAGTGCCCCAACATCTTCTACTGCAGACTTACCAAACTCTTAAACTGCTGTCTCTCCTGTGGGTACTTCCCAAAATGCTGGAAAGTGGCCACGGGAGTCATGATACCTAAACCCGATAAAGACCTTACCAACCCTTCTAACTACCGCCCAATCAGCTTGCTTAGCTGTGTTGGGAAAATATTTGAGCGGATTCTCAATACGAGACTTCGCAGCTATCTCGAATCAATCAATTTTTTCAACAAATGGCAAAGAGCGTATAGGAGTCAGAAAGAGGGAATCGAACACGTATATAGACTGGTCGATTATATGAAAACAGCATTTAGTCAAAACGAAATCGGAACCGCAATTTTCTTGGATGTAGAAAAAGCGTTCGACTCGGTATGGCACAATGGCGTGAGATATAAACTAGCGAAAATGGGATTACCCACTAAAATTCTAAGGATCATATCATCATTTCTAACTGACCGAAAAATCAAGGTGAGGGTTAATCGCGAGGTGTCAGAGGAAGTAATACTCGAAGCGGGAACACCACAAGGGTCGGTTCTAAGTCCGCTTCTTTTCATAATATATGTGAATGATATAGAAAAAGTAGGGAAAAATTTTGTTGAACTATCGCAATTCTCAGACGACAAAGGCATTTGGACAGCCAGCAAGTCCAGAAACATAATTAAAAATCGTCTGCAGGATACCATTCGCGATCTTGAGAGCTGGTGTGCCCTGTGGCGCATGAAACTCAATGCCGCCAAAACTCAAAAAGTTACGTTCTCCAAAAAGCAAAGGAAAAAACCAGTCCCGAGTATCGATCTCCAGTTATACGATCACAAACTAGAAGCAAACAAAGAGGCCAAATTTTTGGGATTTATCCTAGATAGCAATCTCAGTCTAAACAGTCACGTAAAATCCATTACGGTTAGAGTTACTAAACGTATCAATTTTCTGAAGATGATCAGAGGTAGAAATTGGGGAGCAAACAAAGATGTGCTTCTCAAGCTCTACAAAACATTTATACGGCCGATACTAGAATACGGTGCCATAATAACAAGCGACCTAAGCAAAACCAACATTCAGAAGCTACAGAGGGTTCAAAATTATGCCCTGCGAGTGGCACTATGCAAACCGAAATGGACACCGATAAAGGAACTTCACGAGCTAGCAAAAATAGAAACTATTGATACGCGATTAAAAGACCTACAAACCAAAACCCTCAACAGACTCCAAGATAGTGAATTAATGGTTGAGTTGAACGAACACCGATCCCTTAACAGAAAAACAAAATAAGTTTCCAGAAAAAAAAATAATAAAATAAAATAAAATAAAAATTATACAATATAACTAAATCGCGTGGAGTCAGTGAGGATTGCCTCGCTACTCATTGGGAACTTTAGGATAGAGTCTGTGAGGACTGCCTCGCAACTCTGTTGAAGCGCGATTGAAACGCGTTTAATAAGATCTATATAACAAAACCCTCCACATACTCCAGGATAGTGAATCAATGGTGAAGCTGAACGAACACCGAACCCTAAACAGAAAAACAAAATAATCCACAGTAAATTAAAATTACTCAATAGAATTAAACTGCGTGGAGTCAGTGAGGATTGCCTCGCTACTCATTGAGATCTTTAGGATTGAGTCTGTGGGGATTGCCTCGCAACCCTGCGTGTGGGGAGTGGGCTCCTAAGAAACACACCCCTTACCCCATAAATAGCAACAATCACACAGCAGGCACAATATATAATAGCGGATACCTATCTTTCTCTCTACCTTTTACTTTTCTAACTGAACATTCTCAAATTTTCTTGCAACACTCTTATCAAGAAGACGCATGGAAATGGTAGACAAAGCGTAGGAGGAATTGGTGCAACCTACCTTTCTGCAACATATACAAGAAACCACCAAACGCTAGGCAAGGATTGAAACAAGCTTGTCTGGCTGGGAACGAGTGTACATTTGATATAAATAAACATTTGAATAAAGATTTAACAGCCCTTTTAAGGGCTTGAGGGTGTGTGTCAGTGAGTGTTTTTTTTTTTTTTTTTTTTTTTTTTTTTGGGGTGGGGTGGGGTGAAGGAGGTCATTTGGAATTCCCGAAGGATAACCAGATACCTCAAAATCATATACGGCATCCTATCTCCCAGAAGGCTTGATGGATGACTCCCGGTTTCTTAAAACTAAACTGTTGGAGCTTTCTCCACTTCTTTTTTGTAACCGCTATGGTCATATACCGGGGCCGCTACCAAACCGGCGTTGCTGTTTGGTTTTCTTTTCTCTTCTTCCCTTAAACTTGCCATCGCACAACATTACATTCTGGCTCGCCACCATGGTGGGACTCAAACCTCTACCATCGCCGAACTGGAACCGACTAGAGCTCGCTCTCTAATAGTTTTAAAGGCGTTGAGGGATTGAGTATTGACCATCTAACACTCCAGCTTAAACTGCCGGGTATTCTAACCGCGTGCATAACCCCCTCAGACTCCATTTTGGGCAATAGGAAAGCTAGGCCTGTGTGACCCAAGGGAAACAAATAACGTTAACCGGGTCGCAAGGGATTTGTAAATCCCACATCGTCCCTGCGCGCCTTCGGCGCGCTAAAACTTTTCATTCATTCATTCGAAAGTTCATTCGTTATTTTGATATTAGCATTACGAGTACAAACAAGAAAAACACAGTGTCAAAGAATCAAACATGGACCACTATCAAAATGAAAATCCGGTAAGAGCTATCAACATATACAGTAATGCTTCCATCAACTCTGGTTGGTTTAACTTATCATGGATTACAGCTTGGCAACTTCCACAACAAAGTTTATGTCCTCTCAAAAGGACCTCATTTCCATGAGATATAATTCAGGCTTTGTTTTGGGCACTAGAATTAATTTAGTTATTTAATTTATTTATATATTAAAAGTTTCGTTTTGTGGTCGAGGTTCGTAGACTGAATGGTGTGTTTTGGCAGCTTCCAAAAAATCGATAAAAAATGCGAAATTTGTTTTACGGTGAAATTATGTTCACATAAATGTCTATTTTCTCGAGTTAAACTGCGCTGTCGCAACATATCTGATATAACCTTACAAATTTTATTACTTATTAGACAGCATCCTTGTTACCAACTTATATCAGATTTAATGATAAAAGTGACTTTTTATCGCAACAATCCGCAGTAAAATGGAACGCTGTAGCCACCATTGAAATCTTAGTCAGAACATTTGGCCGAAAACAGTTTTGCATTACATTTTGTTTAATTTAATATAACCATATTTCTGATATGCGCGACCGATCTCTCTTGAGCACTTCTTTTCTCAACAGGACTCATACTGCATCAAATTTGAAAAACAAAAATGGGTACTATGGGAATTTGAGGTACACCAAACGGTATTTTCAACGTTCAGACCATAGGCTTCACGTTAAAAATATTAATTAATCTTATAACAATACAGTTTGGAAGGATGCAGATTTATCGCGGCCCCCGGGAGAGGGGTTCTTCGTTAACCCTGTGCCACAAAATGGCTCTTGTTCCAATCCTCACGGATGGCTCTTGTTCGCAGCTCCCGGGAACGGACTGTTTGATAATATCACGAACCCCATTCTCCCCAATCTCTCAGATAAGCATTTCCCCATCTGTGTCACCCAAATACCCATATATGCTTCAATCTTCCATTCTAATTCACAATTATATGGTTACACCTCAGTTTCACATTTGGAACTCTTTTTTCGGTGTCATTCCCTTTTCCCTTAAACTCTAGTGACCGCGACCTCGTTTTAACAGCGATGCCACCCCCCCCCCCCCCACCCACGGTGCCAGCGAGAAGAACTTAACATCCACAGTTTAGAACCTAAACTGTAAACTGTTAAATGTGAATCCTCAATTTTAGATATTTGGGCTTTTGCAGATGAACAGTGTAGGATATCTTGATCCCTGGGTTTCAGAAGTCGTCGTTATTCATCTCACCTGATCAAGGTGAAGGGTTGCCATCTATATCAAACACGGTATCCCTTTTCGCCACACACCTGGCCTTGACACGATGGACACTTAGAGTCTATGAGTATGAGTATTTACAAATGGGCGTTGGTCCATTCTACTTGCGCTCACCCATCAATCATTCAGATACGTAGGATACCATATCAACTTCAACTGAAAAAGCCCGAGATACGTCAATTTCGTACTTTATTATTACAGGTGACTTCAGCGACAGTCAAATGGCCTCAATAAATGTTTTTCTTAAAACCATTTATTGAGGAGGCTATTTGACTGTCGTTGCTGTCAGTAACACAGTGAACGTGAACGAGTGTAAGGTCCTAGGCCCAATATTTCCAATAGATGTTGTCGTCAAACGTCACTATGCGAAATATTGGAAATACGTTGCCATCAAAAGGAGAAACTTTCAGTTACTTCATTTTCCTATTTTTTTCGCACCCGCAAAAGACGATGTTCCGGATGAAGTAATTGTTTAGATTACAAATTAGTTTACGATTTGAATAAAGATGGAATGACCTTGACCTTTATATTGTTTATATGTCCAATGAAGTCGTTAATAGTTGCATATTTCATTTCACATTGTGTTTTGTCGGTATGAGTAGGGTCCTTATAGGAACGTATAAGTTATTGTGATGAATTGACGCGGCTTCTCCCAGTACTAGGTGGTGGGGGCGAGCGTAATTCGCGGATCATTTGGACCAACGAAGAATTGGAGGAGTATTGTAAGGAACTTTTGTAGACAATTGGGGATCATTTTGGGGCAGAAAGGAACTATATGGAAGGGATGATCTCCATCTTAGCCCAAGGGGTACAGAGGTTTTAGGAAGAAATATGTTGCAGGTGGTGGAGACTTTTTTGGTATATGGAGGTGAGGGGGAATCAGTGAAGGGGGGAATGAACACGGGAAATGTGTCACCAACCATAGCTGTAAAAAATGGGACAAGGGGGATAAGAAAAAGGGACCAAAAATCCAAATCAATAGGAATAGCTCCCAAGGAAAGCACAGATACACAAAACAGGATATACAAACATACAGGGACTAGATAATAATGGGACCAGTAGGCGGAAGCCAACGTACTTTGATACCCTGGAAGTGGGTTATAGCAACATCCAGGGTCTCCACCGGAAAGTAAGTGAAATTGCTACGTTGATCGAGGCAGAGGAGTTGGACCTCATGGGCTTAAGCGAAACGAGGGTAAGACACGAGGAACGGGTAGACCAAGTAAGGGGGTACTTATGGGTAGGGTGTAGGGCGAGCGGAAGGCCAGAAAAAAGGGGAGGGGTAGGCATGTACATTAAAGAGGATTTAAAACCGTCGCTGATCACAGACCTGGAAAACATCAGCACCCCGGCTGAGGTATCGAAAGAAATTGGATGAGTAAGGATCAGTCTGAAAAACAAATGTGTTGCCATTGGGTTGTATATTGTGCGGTGGAGGGGAGCAAACCCGAATGGAGTGATTCCATATACTCAACACTAAGATCCAATAATACCGAACTACAAAACAAGGGGCTGGGTATAATTCTGATGGGTGACTTTAATGGCCACATAGGTAAAAATGAAGAAAGCATAGAGGGTGGGGACAAAAATGTCAACAGGAATGGAAGGAAGCTGTTGAACTTCAAAAACGAGCTCGGTCTGAAGATTCTGAACTGGGACGCGAGGTGTAGGGGGAAATGGACCTGGGGGAGGAACGACAGAAAATCAATAATGACTACATTCTCACAGATATTAATTTATGGAGGGAGGTGACAGGAGTAGAAGTGGATGATGCGGGTAAAATGGAGGTGGATAGTGATCACAACTTGATTACAGTGACGAAAAAAAATCTAGTAAAAAGCAGAGGAAGCTTTAAGGAGATTTGGGAACTCAAAAAGGAAGCTGACTGGGCGAAGTTCAATAAAAAAAAACTGAAACCAAAGCTTGCAACAGTACCCAAGAGGGGCAGTGTTCAGGAGATGACAGACGCCATTGTTGCGAGTCTGGTGGAGGCAGGGAAGGAAAGTGTAGGAAAGATCAGGGTGCCAACACGTGAACTTGGGTACAGGGTGAATGAAGAGCTGAAAATGGACATAAACTACTTTAGTAACGTACCATTCTCATCCCTGCTAGAACACCTTTGCTATTGAATTTTTGTGCTATTTTTATAAGTTTTTTATCTATAATTGCTAAACGACATTGCAAGTACTGTTGACTTTCATGATTCAGTGTGTCCATATGTGGAAAAGAATTCCCCCCACACCCCACACACACACACACAAATCTCAAATCTCATAGAATCCACATTGTAAAGTAGCGCTTAATATTTCATAAATTATAAGCTCAGTGTTCAGATCTGTAGCATTAAGGAAAATGTGTAAGTAACATTAAAATGCAGTTTCAAAATATTACTGATCAAAGTAAATATGGTCACTCTCAATGGAAGCCATTTTACGGGCAATTCAGTTCTATAAATTCATACTATTACTCCCTAGCCGTTACACTTTTGGCACTCCTTCACTGTCTGCACCAAAAATCTCTTTACGACAAATGTAGAAATGTTGGAAAATTGTGGCAAAATAAAGGTACTTGATACCGGCGAAAACAAAATCTATTAATTAATTTAAGTAAAAGTTATGACGAGTTTAGATTCAAAATTGTTTATTAATCTGCTTATTTGTTAATGACTGTTTGAGTCTTTGCATTGCATGATGTTGTTATGTTTATTTTTTTAAAAGTGCTATAATCTGTATATATAATCAAATTGTAAACACTAACATTGTATATATGAATTTATAACTAGTATAGAAACTGTAAATAAATGATTTATACATAGAATTATTGTTCAGAATTTAATATAACCATATTTCTGATATGCACGATCGATCTCTCCTGAGCACTTTTTTTCTCAACATTACTCATACTACGTCCGAATTGAAAAAGAAAAATGGGTACTCTGGGAATTTGAGGTACACCAAACGATATTTTCAACGTCCAGACCATAGGCTCCATGTTACAAATATTAATTAATCTTATAACAAAACAGTTTGGCGTAATGCTGATTGATCGCGACCCCAGGAGAGGGGTTATTCGTTAAGCCTGTGCCTCAAAATGGCCCTTATTCCAATCGTCATGGATGTGCTCTCTTCCCAGCTCCCGGGAACGGACTGTTTGATAATATCACGAACCCCATTCTCCCCAATCTCTCCGATAAGCATATTCCCCTCTGTGTCACTCAATACCCATATATGCTTCAATCTTCCATTCTAATTCACAGTTATATTGTTACAACTCAATTTCACATTTGGAGCTCTTTTTTCAGTGTCATTTCCTTTTTCCCTTAAACTCTAGGGACCGAGACCTCGTTTTAACAGCGGTGCCACCCCCCCCCCCCCCAACCCCCTCTTACCCTACAGTGCCACCGAGAAGAACTTCTTGGCCACCTTAACATCCATAGTTTAGAACCTAAACTGTAAACTGTTAAATGTGAATCCTCAATTTTAGATATTTGGGCTTTTGCAGATGAACAGCATAAGATATCTTGATCCCTGGGTTTCAGAAGTCGTTTTATTCATAGCGTCTGGTCCAGGTGAAGGGTTGCCATCTATATCAAACACGATATCCCTTTTCGACACAGACCCGGCCTTGACACCATGAACACTGAGTGTCTATGAGTATGAGTATTTATAAATGGGCGTTGGTCCATTCTCCTTGCGCTCACCCATCAAACCTTCAGATACGTAGGATACCACATCAACTTCAATTGAAAAAGCCCGAGATACGTCAATTTCGTACTTTATTATTACAGGCGACTTCAGCGACAGTCAAATGGCCTCAAATTCTTTTCTTCAAAACATTTATTGAGGAGGCTGTTTGACTGTCGTCCAATGGGAATTGGGAAAAGCAGTGAAAAATAGTGCCAGATGTGTAATTTGGGCGTGGTGGAGACTCTGAAACACTTTCTTCTAGAATACCCAAAATACCAGTCTAAAAGAATAAGATTCACTGGTAGTATAATGAGCAAGTGGGATGGGACAATAAAGGACATGTGGTTAGTGGGAGACTTAAAGGAGAGGATTAATATGCTAATAGGAGAGACTGGGAAGAATGGGGCAAGGGATGTCATCAGTTCGATTCCGAGTGTTGGGGGAGGGGAGAAAGAGCCCAAAATGGCTAACTTGGTGACTGAAACAAATATAAAAATGAATGAATAAGCAACAAAATCCCAAATGATGCAACACAAAAAAAGAAACTAATACAAAAAAGGAAAGGAAGGTACCTCTGAAAGTCTTATTCAAAGAACTTCGCCACTAAAAGCCAGTAAATGATTTAGTACAACATTTGCCCCGTAATGAATTTCCACGCACGATGATGAATGAAAGGTTTTTTCACGCACATTTCGTATGATGTTTTCATATCACGCCATTAACTCCATGCAATGAAAACACTCTAGAATGGCACCATGCAATTAACACCAAGCAATGAAAACACTTTAGAACTGCACGTGGGAGAGCACGTGACGATGTGTTTATCTAGAAATGTTCACTCAATTATTACTGATATCTCTCAATGTCATAGATATTGTCATCCAAACAATGTAATGATATTCACGTCATTGCAAAAAAAACTCATCGTGTTGTGATTTGTAATCAGTAGCATCACTGAACTGTTTCTCATCTTCCCTATAAAAAGGGGGAAGGCTATCCGAAAGTTCATTCGTTATTTTGATATTAGCATTACGAGTACAAACAAGAAAAACACAGTGTCAAAGAATCAAACATGGACCACTATCAAAATGAAAATCAGGTAAGAGCTATCAACATATACAGTAATGCTTCCATCAACTCTGGCTGGTTTAACTTATCATGGATTACAGCTTGGCAACTTCCACAACAAAGTTTATGTCCTCTCAAAAGGACCTCGTTTCCATGAGATATAATTCAGGCTTTGTTTTGGGCACTAGAATTAATTTAGTTATTTAATTTATTTATATATTAAAAGTTTCGTTTTGTGGTCGAGGTTCGTAGACTGAATGGTGTGTTTTGGCAGCTTCCAAAAAATCGATAAAAAATGCGAAATTTGTTTTACGGTGAAATTATGTTCACATAAATGTCTATTTTCTCGAGTTAAACTGCGCTGTCGCAACATATCTGATATAACCTTACAAATTTTATTACTTATTAGACAGCATCCTTGTTACCAACTTATATCAGATTTAATGATAAAAGTGACTTTTTATCGCAACAATCCGCAGTAAAATGGAACGCTGTAGCCACCATTGAAATCTTAGTCAGAACATTTGGCCGAAAACAGTTTTGCATTACATTTTGTTTCAGTTTATTATGTAATTGAAGGCATTTTCAGTATTTTTGCGGTTGTGGTAAAAATTATAGATTCGACAAAATCTTTCATTTTGTGTCAAGAGTAAATGTCAAGAGTAAATGATATGTTATGGACATTATGACTGAATTACCCTATTCATTCTCCACCCCTTAATTCACCCACTCAAAGTATCACGTTGCAAATATTGATTGGTCTACCCCATACTAATAATAATAACACGTTGGCCAGCCGCTGATTTGTCGCGGTTCTCGGACGAGAAGGCCTTGGTTACCCCTGAACTCCCAACTGCCTCCCTGTTTCCACGCTTCTCCTATCCTCCCAACATTCGGAGACGAACTGCTTGATGACATCCCTTGCCCCATTCTTCCCAATCTCTCCGATTAGCACATTAACCCTCTCCTTTGAGTCTCCCCCAACCACATGTCCTTCATTCTCCCATCCCACTTCCCCATTATACTCCAAGTGAAGCTCATTCTTTTAGAGTGATACTTTGGGCATTCTAGAAGGAAGTGTTCCAGGGTCTCCACCATGCCCACGTTACACATCTGGCACGCCCTTTCACCGTCTTACTCAACTCAGAAGCCATCCTATATACCGAAAGTATGAGTATCATGTTGCTGTTCCGACAAAGCGGTCTCTCCGGTTGAAAGGGTTAAGTATCATGAAAGTGTCGGAATAACCATATCACAATGGCCACAAGAAATGTCATAGTAAGACTACAGGAACCAGTTTTGGGGATTTCCGACATGAATGTATATAAAGTTGACGATTTGCAGGAAAAAATTGGAGAGGGAGGAGGCCACCTCTATCGCACCCCTAACACTCATATAGATTCGGAAATAATAATATTGGTATATTTGCATCCTACTATATCCAAAATAAATAAAATATAATTTATCATCAAATTATGATAAAGTTAATGCGATTTCAATCTTATCTTTCTGAATGGTTTATTATTTTTCCTTCCGATTGTTTACCAGTCATGGAGGATTAACTTTCTGGTTCCACCCATTCCCTTACATAACGTCTTTCCTGATTATCATTTAAAAGTGAGATTATTTATTTCTCACCTTTCATAACTATTAACTATAAATATTTTTTATTGTTTCAGGATCAGTTCAGACAAAAGGCAATTTCTCTGAAGAATGATATCGCTATGGTTCGACTCCAGTTGAAAGGAATTCTTAATAGTCACGGTGTGGATGTTGCATCCCCAATAAAATTAATCGGCTCCGAGAGTACAAAAATTACAAATATGGATTTCAACCTATTACAAGACAAGTGTGACGTTGCTAATAGGCAACAGTCATTCGCTATAGAAAGTTGTGTCTCGCCAGATCCTTCGTCAACCCGCTTACCTTCAAAGAGGCGTTATTTCAGAACACCTATAGCATCATCTACCGTACTTCAGCCAGGCAGATCGTGGGCATCATCAATGGGAATCAAAACCCGTTCCTCGGCATCCAACTTGGGGTTTGATACATTTTCAACTATTGCTTGCAGAACGAACATTACCGTCAGCGAATTAGAACCCACTTTAAGTTTAAGGGCAGACAGTTATGAATATTCAAACTTTGAAATCGTCGAACATCATAAGATTAATAACACACAAACGGTCAACATGGAGCAATCAAACAAAAACGAAGGTTCTATTAAAACAACAGAAGATATTTATGTGGATGGAAGTGTTCAGTTTTGGTCCATGTGTGATTCTCACCCAAAACAAATGAAACGTAGTAAAACAAGAAAACCAGTTAAAACCAAACCTATATCATCTACGTCCTCGCGAAAGGCTAACGTTACAGCAATATCATGCAATAGTTCAGTTGGATGTAAAATCGGATGTTGTGGAACAAGTAAAGTCAACAAGAAAAATGTTCTGAAGAAACTGAAAATGTTTTATAAGAAAATTCACAGCAACGGTTCAAAAGAAGTGAAAACATTGGCTATTTTTTGAATATGTTAAACAGCCAGGATGGGATTTTTTTTAACAAATTTCCTGATTTCAGTGGAATTGATATCCAAAATGCCGAACTTTTATTTTTATAAATTTGCAGAAAAATTGTCTCCATGCAAAGTTGTGGTTTTAAAGTATCTATCAACCAAAATATCACATTACGTACATTTATGGTTTTGAAGGCGCATAAAGTTCATCCAATTGCAACTTCTCTAGTAACGTACCATTCTCATCCCTGCTAGAACATCCTTGTTTTAGAATTTTGTGCTATTTTTTTAACGTTTGTTATCTATTAGTGCTAAATGACATTGCAAGTACTGTTGACTTTCATGTTTCAGTGTGCCCATATGCGGAAAATAATTTAAACCCCCTCCCCACCACCACACACACACAAGTCCTCAAATCTCATAGAATCCACTTTGTAAAGTAGCGCTTAATATTTCGTAAATTATAAGCTCAATGTTCAGATCTGCAGCATTAAGGAAAATGTGTAAGTAACATTAAAATGCAGTTTCAAAAATATTGCTGATCTGAGTAAATATGCTCACTCTCAATGGAAGCCATTTTACGGGCTATTCAGTTCTTAAAATTCACACTATTACTCCCTAGCCGTTACACTGTTGACACTCCTTCACTGTCTGGACCAAAATCTCTTTTAAACAAATGTACAAATGTTGGAAAGTTGTGGCAAAATAATCCAGTCCTTATCAGTTCTGGCGAAAGGTACTTGATACCGGCGAAAACAATACCTATTAATTAATTTAAGTAAACTTTATGACGAGTTTATATTTAAAATTGTTTATTAATCTGTTTATTTGTTAATGACTGTTTGAGTCTTTGCATTGTATGATGTTGTTATGTTTATTTTATGAAAAAAAGTGCTATAATCTGTATATAATCAAATTGTATAAACTAACATTGTATATATAAATTTATAACTAGTATAGAAACTGTAAATAAATGATTTATACATAGAATAATTGTTCAGAACTTAATATAACCATATTTCTGATATGCGCGATCGATCTCTCTTGAGCACTTCTTTTCTCAACAGGACTCATACTGCATCAAATTTGAAAAACAAAAATGGGTACTATGGGAATTTGAGGTACACCAAACGGTATTTTCAACGTTCAGACCATAGGCTTCACGTTAAAAATATTAATTAATCTTATAACAATACAGTTTGGAAGGATGCAGATTTATCGCGGCCCCCGGGAGAGGGGTTCTTCGTTAACCCTGTGCCACAAAATGGCTCTTGTTCCAATCCTCACGGATGGCTCTTGTTCGCAGCTCCCGGGAACGGACTGTTTGATAATATCACGAACCCTATTCTCCCCAATCTCTCAGATAAGCATTTCCCCATCTGTGTCACCCAAATACCCATATATGCTTCAATCTTCCATTCTAATTCACAATTATATGGTTACACCTCAGTTTCACATTTGGAACTCTTTTTTCGGTGTCATTCCCTTTTCCCTTAAACTCTAGTGACCGCGACCTCGTTTTAACAGCGGTGCCCCCCCCCCCCCCCCCCCCCCACGGTGCCAGCGAGAAGAACTTAACATCCACAGTTTAGAACCTAAACTGTAAACTGTTAAATGTGAATCCTCAATTTTAGATATTTGGGCTTTTGCAGATGAACAGTGTAAGATATCTTGAACACTGGGTTTCAGAAGTCGTCGTTATTCATATCACCTGATCAAGGTGAAGGGTTGCCATCTATATCAAACACGGTATCCCTTTTCGCCACACACCTGGCCTTGACACGATGGACACTTAGAGTCTATGAGTATGAGTATTTACAAATGGGCGTTGGTCCATTCTACTTGCGCTCACCCATCAATCATTCAGATACGTAGGATACCATATCAACTTCAACTGAAAAAGCCCGAGATACGTCAATTTCGTACTTTATTATTACAGGTGACTTCAGCGACAGTCAAATGGCCTCAATAAATGTTTTTCTTAAAACCATTTATTGAGGAGGCTATTTGACTGTCGTTGCTGTCAGTAACACAGTGAACGTGAACGAGTGTAAGGTTCTAGGCCCAATATTTCCAAATATGATTGCTATCTCTCTCCGATTTCTGTTAAAACCGAATTTATAAAATCGTCCCCTCTTACTTCCCAGAGAGGCAAGTTGATGTACGCGCAGTGCAAACTACGAAGCATTTAATACAGCCGGCTGGTTTGATGAGTGTTCGCATAGTTTCTTCTATCTTTCCTACTCCAGCAGCATATGTTGTCGTCTTACGTCACTATGCGAAATATTGGAAATACATTGCCATCAAAAGGAGAAACTTTCAGTTACTTCATTTTACTATTTTTTTTCGCACCCGCAAAAGACGATGTTCCGGATGAAGTAATTGTTTCGATTACAAATTAGTTTTCGATTTGAATAAAGATGGGATGACCTTGACCTTTATATTGTTTTTATGTCCAATGAAGTCGTAAAGAGTTGCATATTTCATTTCACATGGTGTTTTTTCGGTATGAGTAGGGTCTTATAGGAACGGACAAGTTATTGTGATGAATTGACGGGGCTTCTCCCAATACTAGGTGGTGGGAGCGAGCGTAATTCGCGAATCATTTGGACCAACGAAGAATTGGAGGAGTATTGTAAGGAACTTTTGTAGACAATTGGGGATCATTTGGGGGCAGAAAGGACCTATATGGAAGGGATGGTCTCCATCTTAGCCCAAGGGGTACAGAGGTTTTAGGAAGAAATATGTTGCAGGTGGTGGAGACTTTTTTGGTATAGGGAGGGGAGGGGGGATCAGTGAAGGGGGGAATGAACACGGGAAATTTGTCACCAACCATAGTTGTAAAAAATGGGACAAGGGGGGTAAGAAAAAGGGACCAAAAATCCAAATCAATAGGAATAGCTCCCAAGGAAAGCACAGATACACAAAACAGGATATACAAACATAAAGGGACTAGATAATAATGGGACCAGTAGGCGGAAGCCAACGTACTTTGATACCCTGGAAGTGGGTTATAGCAACATCCAGGGTCTCCACCGGAAAGTAAGTGAAATTGCTACATTGATCGAGGCAGAGGAGTTGGACCTCATGGGCTTAAGCGAAACGAGGGTAAGGCACGAGGAACGGGTAGACCAAGTAAGGGGTACGTATGGGTAGGGTGTAGGGCGAACGGAAGGCCTGAAAAAAGGGGGAGGGGTAGGCATGTACATTAAAGAGGATTTAAAACCGTCGCTGATCACAGACCTGGAAAACATCAGCACCCCGGCTGAGGTATTGACAGAAATTGGATGGGTAAGGATCAGTCTGAAAAACAAATGTGTTGCCCTTGGGTTGTATATTCTGCGGTGGAGGGAAGCAAACCCGAATGGAATGATTCGATATACTCAACACTAAGATCCAATAATACCGAACTACAAAACAAGGGGCTGGGTATAATTCTGATGTGTGACTTTCATGGCCACATAGGTAAAAATGAAGAAAGCATAGAGGGTGTGGACAAAAATGTCAACAGGAATGGAAGGAAGTTGTTGAACTTCACAAACGAGGTCGGTCTGAAGATTCTGAACTGGGGCGCGAGGTGCAAGGGGAAATGGACCTGGGATAGGAACGACAGAAAATCAATAATGACTACATTCTCACAGATATTAATTTATGGAGGGAGGTGATAGAAGTAGAAGTGGATGATGCGGGTAAAATGGAGGTGGATAGTGATCACAGCTTGATTACAGTGACGATCAGGGCCAAAAATATAGTAAAAAGCAAAGGAAGCTTTAAGGAGATTTGGGAACTCAAAAAAGAAGCTGACTGGGCGAAGTTCAATAAAAAGCTGAAACCAAAGCTTGCAACAGTACCCAAGAGGGGCAGTGTTCAGAAGATGACAGACGCCATAGTTGCGAGTCTGGTGGAGGCTGGGAAGGAAAGTGTAGGAAAGATCAGGGTGCCAACACGTGAACTTGGGTACAGAGTTAATGAAGAGCTGAAAATGGCCATAAGCTACTTTAGTAACGTACCATTCTCATCCCTGCTAGAACACCTTTGTTATTGAATTTTGTGCTATTTTTTAATTGTTTTATCTATAAGTGCTAAACGACATTGCAAGTACTGTTGACTTTCATGGTTCAGTGTATCCATATGTGGAAAAGAATTTACCCCCCCCCCCCCACCCCACACACACAAATCTCAAATCTCATAGAATCCACATTGTAAAGTAGCGCTTAATATTTCATAAATTATAAGCTCAGTGTTCAGATCTGTAGCATTAAGGGAAATGTGTAAGTAACATTAAAATGCAGTTTCAAAATATTACTGATCTAAGTAAATATGGTCACTCTCAATGGAAGCCATTTAACGGGCAATTCAGTTCTATAAATTCCTACTATTACTCCCTAGCCGTTACTTTTGGCACTCCTTCACTGTCTGCACCAAAAATCTCTTTACGACAAATGAAGAAATGTTGGAAAATTGTGGCAAAATAAAGGTACTTGATACCGGCGAAAACAAAACCTATTAATTAATTTAAGTAAACGTTATGACGAGTTTAGATTCAAAATTGTTTATTAATCTGCTTATTTGTTAATGACTGTTTGAGTCTTTGCATTGCATGATGTTGTTATGTTTATTTTTTTAAAAGTGCTATAATCTGTATATATAATCAAATTGTAAACACTAACATTGTATATATGAATTTATAACTAGTATAGAAACTGTAAATAAATGATTTATACATAGAATTATTGTTCAGAATTTAATATAACCATATTTCTGATATGCGCGATCGATCTCTCCTGAGCACTTTTTTTCTCAACATTACTCATACTACGTCCAAATTGAAAAAGAAAAATGGGTACTCTGGGAATTTGAGGTACACCAAACGATATTTTCAACGTCCAGACCATAGGCTTCACGTTACAAATATTAATTAATCTTATAACAAATCAGTTTGGCATGATGTTGATTTATCGCGACCCCAGGAGAGGGGTTCTTCGTTAAGCCTGTGCCTCAAAATGGCCCTTATTCCAATCGTCACGGATGTGCTCTCTTCCCAGCTCCCGGGAACGGGCTGTTTGATAATATCACGAACCCCATTCTCCCCAATCTCTCCGATAAGCATATTCCCCTCTGTGTCCCTCAATACCCATATATGCTTCAGTCTTCCATTCTAATTCACAATTATATGGTTACACCTCAATTTCACATTTGGAACTCTTTTTTCGGTGTCATTCCCTTTTCCCCTTAAACGCTAGTGACCGCGACCTCGTTTTAACAGTGGTGCCCCTCCCCCCTCTTACCCCACGGTGCCAACGAGAACAACTTAACATCCACAGTTTAGAACCTAAACTGTAAACTGTTAAATGTGAATCCTCAATTTTAGATATTTGGGCTTTTGCAGATGAACAGTGTAAGATATCTTGATCCCTGGGTTTCAGAAGTCGTCGTTATTCATATCACCTGATCAGGGTGAAGGGTTGCCATCTATATCAAACACGGTATCCCTTTTCGCCACACACCCGGCCTTGACACGATGGACACTTAGTGTCTATGAGTATGAGTATTTACAAATGGGCGTTGGTCCATTCTACTTGCGCTCACCCATCAATCATTCAGATACGTAGGATACCCTATCAACTTCAACTGAAAAAGCCCGAGATACGTCAATTTCGTACTTTATTATTACAGGCAACTTGCGCGACAGTCAAATGGCCTCAATAAATGCTTTTCTTAAAAACATTTATTGAGGAGGCTATTTGACTGTCGTTGCTGTCAGTAACACAGTGAACGTGAACGAGTGTAAGGTCCTAGGCCCAATATTTCCAAATATGATTGCTAGGAGAGGGGTTCTTCGTTAAGCATGTGCAACAAAATGGCCCTTATTCCAAACGTCACGGATGTCCTCTCATCCCAGCTCCCGGGAACGGAATGTTTGATAAGATCACGAACCCCATTCTCCCCAATCTCTGCGATAAGCATATTCCCCTCTGTGTCACTCAGTACCCATATATGCGCCAATCTTCTATTCTAATTCACAATTATATGGTTACACCTAAATTTCACTTTTGGAACTCTTTTTTCGGTGTCATTTCCTTTTTCCCTTAAAATCTAGGGACCGAGACCTCGTTTTAACAGCGGTGCCACCCCCCCCCCCAACACACCCTCTTGCCCCACGGTGCCACCGAGAAGAACTTGGCTTCTTGGCCACCTTAACATCCAGAGTTTAGAACCTAAACTGTAAACTGTTAAATGTGAATCCTCAATTTTTGATATTTGGGCTTTTGCAGATGAACAGTGTAAGTGCCCCCCACCCGCTCCTCTTACCCCACGGTGCCACCGAGAAGAACTTTTTGCCACCCTGATATTCTCCAGCATAACATCCGGCCTTGACACGATGAACACTGAGTGTCTATGAGTATGAGTATTTATACATGGGCGTTGGTCCATTCTACATGCGCTCACCCATGGGAGAACGACGGACATGTGGTTAACGGGAGACTCAAAGGAGAGGGTTAATATGCTAATCGGAGAGATTGGGAAGAATGGGACAAGGGATATCATCAAGCAGTTCGTCTCCGAGTGTTGGGATGAGAGGAGAAGGGTGGGAATAGGGAGGCAGTTGGGAGTACAGGGGTAACCATGGCCTTCTCGTCCGAGAACCGCGACAAATCAGCGGCTGGCCAAAGTGCTATTATTATTATTATTACCATCAATCCTTCAGAATGGGTTATAGCAACATCCAGTGTCTCCACCGGAAAGTAAGTGAAATTGCTACATTGATCGAGACAGAGGAGTTGGACGTCATGGGCTCAAGGGAAACGTGGGTAAGACACGAGGAACGGGTAGACCAAGTAAGGGGGTACGTATGGGTAGGGTGTAGGGCGAACGGAAGGCCAGAAAAAAGGGGGAGTGTAGGCATGTACATTAAAGAGGATTTAAAACCGTCGCTGATCACAGACCTGGAAAACATCAGCACCCCGGCTGAGGTATCGAAAGAAATTGGATGGGTAAGGATCAGTCTGAAAAACAAATGTGTTGCCCTTGGGTTGTGTATTGTGCGGTGGAGGGAAGCAAACCCGAATGGAATGATTCGATATACTCAACACTAAGATCCAATAATACCGAACTACAAAACAAGGGGCTGGGTATCATTCTGATGGGTGACTTTAATGGCCACATAGGTAAAAATGAAGAAAGCATAGAGGGTGGGGACAAAATGTCAACAGGAATGGAAGGAAGCTGTTGAACTTCACAAACGAGCTCGGTCTGAAGATTCTGAACAGGGACGCGAGGTGTACGGGGAAATGGACCTGGGAGAGGAACGACAGAAAATCAATCATGACTACATTCTCACAGATATTAATTTATGGAGGGAGGTGATAGGAGTAGAAGTGGATGATGCGTGTAAAATGGAGGTGGATAGTGATCACAACTTGATTACAGTGACGATCAGGGACAAAAATCTAGTAAAAAGCAAAGGAAGCTTTAAGGAGATTTGGGAACTCAAAAAGGATGCTGACTGGGCGAAGTTCAATAAAAAACTGAAACCAAAGCTTCCAACCGCACCCAAGAGGGGCAGTGTTCAGAAGATGACAGACGCCATTGTTGCGAGTCTGGTGGAGGCAGGGAAGGAAAGTGTAGGAAAGATCAGGGTGCCAACACGTGAACTTGGATACAGAGTGAATGAAGAGCTGAAAATGACCATAAACTACTTTAGAAACGTACCATTCTCATCCATGCTAGAACACCCTTGTTATTGAATTTTGTGATATTTTTTTTAAGTTTTTTATCTGTAAGTGCTAAACGACATTGCAAGTACTGTTGACTTTCATGGTTCAGTGTGTCCATATGTGGAAAAGAATTTACCCCCCCCCCCCCACCCCCCCCCCCCCCCCCACACACACACACACACAAATCTCAAATATCATAGAATCCACATTGTAAAGTAGCGCTTAATATTTCATAAATTATAAGCTCAGTGTTCAGATCTGTAGCATTAAGGAAAATGTGTAAGTAGCATTAAAATGCAGTTTCAAAATATTACTGATCTAAGTAAATATGGTCGCTCTCAATGGAAGCCATTTAACGGGCAATTCAGTTCTATAAATTCCTACTATTACTCCCTAGCCGTTACTTTTGGCACTCCTTCACTGTCTGCACCAAAAATCTCTTTACGACAAATGTAGAAATGTTGGAAAATTGTGGCAAAATAAAAGTACTTGATACCGGCGAAAACAAAACCTATTAATTAATTTAAGTAAACGTTATGACGAGTTTAGATTCAAAATTGTTTATTAATCTGCTTATTTGTTAATGACTGTTTGAGTCTTTGCATTGCATGATGTTGTTATGTTTATTTTTTTAAAAGTGCTACGATCTGTATATAATCAAATTGTAAAAACTAACATTGTATATATGAATTTATAACTAGTATAGAAACTGTAAATAAATGATTTATACACAGAATTATTGTTCAGAATTTAATATAACCATATTTCTGATATGCGCGACCGATCTCTCCTGAGCACTTTTTTTCTCAACATTACTCATACTACGTCCAAATTGAAAAAGAAAAATGGGTACTCTGGGAATTTGAGGTACACCAAACGATATTTTCAACGTCCAGACCATAGGCTTCACGTTACAAATATTAATTAATCTTATAACAAAACAGTTTGGCATGATGCTGATTTATCGCGACCCCAGGAGAGGGGTTCTTCGTTAAGCCTGTGCCTCAAAATGGCCCTTATTCCAATCGTCACGGATGTGCTCTCTTCCCAGCTCCCGGGAACTGGCTGTTTGATAATATCACGAACCCCATTCTCCCCAATCTCTCCGATAAGCATATTCCCCTCTGTGTCACTCAATACCCATATATGCTTCAATCTTCCATTCTAATTCACAATTATATGGTTGCACCTCAATTTCACATTTGGAACTCTTTTTTCGGTGTCATTCCCTTTTCCCCTTATACTCTAGCGACCGCGACCTCGTTTTAACAGCGGTGCCCCCCCCCCCCAACACCCTCTTACCTCACGGTGCCACCGAGAAGAACTTGGCTTCTTGGCCACCTTAACATCCATAGTTTAGAACCTAAACTGTAAACTGTTAAATGTGAATCCTCAATTTTAGATATTTGGGCTTTTGCAGATGAACAGCATAAGATATCTTGATCCCTGGGTTTCAGAAGTCGTCGTTATTCATAGCGCCTGATCCGGGTGAAAGGGTTGCCATCTATATCAAACACGATATCCCTTTTCGACACAGACCCGGCCTTGACACGATGGACACTTAGTGTCTATGAGTATGAGTATTTACAAATGGGCGTTGGTCCATTCTACTTGCGCTCACCCATCAATCTTTCAGATACGTAGGATACCATATCAACTTCAACTGAAAAAAACCCGAGATACGTCAATTTCGCACTTTATTATTACAGGCGACTTGAGCGACAGTCAAATGGCCTCAAATGCTTTTCTTAAAAGCATTTATTGAGGAGGCTATTTGACTGTCGTTGCTGTCAGTAACACAGAGAACGTGAACGAGTGTAAGGTCCTAGGCCCAATATTTCCAAATATGATTGCTATCACTGTCCGATTTCTGTTAAAACCGAATTTATAAAATCGTCCCCTCTTACTTCCCAGAGAGGCAAGTTGATGTACGCGCAGTGCAAACTACGAGGCATTTAATGCAGTCCTCTGGTTCGATGAGTGTTCGCATAGATTCATCTGTCTTTCCAACTCCAGCAGCATATGTTGTCGTCTAACGTCATTATGCGAAATAGTGGAAATACGTTGCCATCAAAAGGAGAAACTTTCAATCATTCATTTTCCTATTTTTTTTCACACCCGCAAAAGACGATGTTCCGGATGAAGTAATTGTTCAGATTGCAAATTAGTTTACGATTTGAATAAAGATGGAATGACCTTGACCTTTGTACTGTTTATATGTCCAATGAAGTCGTTAATAGTTGCATAATATTTCATTTCACATTGTGTTTTTTCGGTATGAGCGGGGTCTTATAGGAACGTATAAATTATTGTGATGAATTGACGGGGCTTCTCCCAGTACTAGGTGGTGGGGGCGAGCGTAATTCGCGGACCATTTGGACCAACGAAGAATTGGAGGAGTATTGTAAGGAACTTTTGTAGACAATTGGGGATCATTTTGGGGCAGAAAGGACCTATATGGAAGGGTTGGTCTCCATCGTAGCCCAAGGGGTACAGAGGTTTTAGGAAGAAATATGTTGCAGGTGGTGGAGCCTATTTTGGTATAGGGAGGGGAGGGGGGATCAGTGAAGGGGGAATGAACACAGGAAATGTGTCATCAACCATAGTTGTAAAAAAATGTGACAAGTGGGATAAGGAAAAGGGACCAAAAATCCAAATCAATAGGAATAGCTCCCAAGGAAAGCACAGGTACACAAAATAGGATATACAAACATACAGGGACTAGATAATAATGGGACCAGTAGGCGGAAGCCAACGTACCTTGATACCCTGGAAGTGGGTTATAGCAACATCCAGGGTCTCCACCGGAAAGTAAGTGAAATTGCTACATTGATCGAGGTAGAGGAGTTGGACGTCATGGGCTTAAGCGAAACGTGGATAAGACTCGAGGAACGGGTAGACCAAGTAAGGGGGTACGTATGGGTAGGTGTAGGGCGAACGGAAGGCCAGAAAAAAGGGGGAGGGGTAGGCATGTACAATAAAGAGGATTTAAAACCGTCGCTGACCACAGACCTGGAAAACATCAGCACCCCGGCTGAGGTATCGAAAGAAATTGGATGGGTAAGGATCAGTCTGAAAAACAAAAGTGTTGCCCTTGGGGTTGTGTATTGTGCGGTGGAGGGAAGCTAACCCGAATGGAATGATTCGATATACTCAACACTAAGATCCAATAATACCGAACTACAAAACAAGGGGCTGGGTATAATTTTGATGGGTGACTTTAATGGCCACATAGGTAAAAATGAAGAAAGCATAGAGGGTGGGGACAAAAATGGCAACAGGAATGGAAGGAAGCTGTTGAACTTCACAAACGAGCTCGGTCTGAAGATTCTGAACAGGGACGCGAGGTGTAAGGGGAAATGGACCTGGGAGAGGAACGACAGAAAATCAATAATGACTACATTCTCACAGATATTAATTTATGGAGGGAGGTGATAGGAGTAGAAGTGGATGATGCGGGTAAAATGGAGGTGGATAGTGATCACAACTTGATTACAGTGACGATCAGGGACAAAACTCTAGTAAAAAGCAAAGGAAGCTTTAAGGAGATTTGGGAACTCAAAAAGGGTGCTGACTGGGCGATGTTCAATAAAAAACTGAAACCAAAGCTTGCAACCGTACCCAAGAGGGGCTGTGTTCAGAAGATGACAGACGCCATAGTTGCGAGTCTGGTGGGGGCAGGGAAGGAAAGTGTAGGAAAGATCAGGGTGCCAACACGTGAACATGGGTACAGAGTGAATGAAGAGCTGAAAATGGCCATAAACTACTTTAGTAACGTACCATTCTCATCCCTGCTAGAACACCTTTGTTATTGAATTTTGTGCTATTTTGTTAAGTTTTTTTTATCTATAAGTGCTAAACGACATTGCAAGTACTGTTGACATTCATGGTTCAGTGTGTCCATGTGTGGAAAAGAATTTACCCCCCCCCCCCCCCCCCCCCCCCACACACACACACACACAAATCTCAAATCTCATAGAATCCACTTTGTAAACTAGCGCTTAATATTTCATAAATTATAAGCTCAGTGTTCAGACCTGTAGCATTAAGGAAAATGTGTAAGTAACATTAAAATGCAGTTTCAAAAATATTGCTGATCTAAGTAAATATGGTCACTCTCAATGGAAGCCTTTTTACGGGCAATTCAGTTCTATAAATTCCTACTATTACTCCCTAGCCGTTACACTTTTGGTACTCCTTCACTGTCTGCAACAAAAATCTCTTTACGACAAATGTAGAAATGTTGGAAAATTGTGGCAAAATAAAGGTACTTGATACCGGCGAAAACAAAACCTATTAATTAATTTAAGTAAACTTTATGACGAGTTTAGATTCAAAATTGTTTATTAATCTCTTTATTTGTTAATGACAGTTTGAGTCTTTGCATTGTATGATGTTGTTATGTTTATTTTATAAAAAAGTGCTATAATCTGTATATAATCAAATTGTATAAACTAACATTGTATATATAAATTTATAACTAGTATAGAGACTATAAATAAATGATTTATACATAGAATAATTGTTCAGAATTTAATATAACCATATTTCTGATATGCGCGATCGATCTCTCCTGAGCACTTTGTTTTCTCAACAGGACTCATACTGCGTCCAAATTGAAAAAGAAAAATGGGTACTCTGGGAATTTGAGGAACACCAAACGATATTTTCAACGTCCAGACCATAGGCTTGACGTTACAAATATTAATTAATCTTATACCAAAACAGTTTGGCATGATGCTGATTTATCGCGGCCGCAGGAGAGGGGTTATTCGTTAAGCCTGTGCCACAAAATGGCCCTTATTCCAATCGTCACGGATGTGCTCTCTTCCCAGCTCCAGGGAACGGACTGTTTGATAATATCATGAACCCCATTCTCCCCAATCTCTCCGATAAGCATATTCCCCTCTGTGTCACTCAATACCCATATATGCTTCAATCTTCAATTCTAATTCACAATTATATGGTTACACCTCAATTTCACATTTGGAACTCTTTTTTCCGTGTCATTCCCTTTTCCCCTTAAACTCTAGCAACCGCGACCTCGTTTTAACAGCGGTGCCCCCCCCCCCCTCTTACCCCACGGTGCCACCGAGAAGAACTTGGCTTCTTGGCCACCTTAACATCCATAGTTTAGAACCTAAACTGTAAACTGTTAAATGTGAAGAAAAGGAAATGACACTGAAAAAAGAGTTCCAAATGTGAACCCCATTCTCCCCAATCTCTCCGATAAGCATATTCCCCTCTGTGTCACTCAATACCCATATATGCTTCAATCTTCCATTCTAATTCACAATTATATGGTTACACCTCAATTTCACATTTGGAACTCTTTTTTCGGTGTCATTCCCTTTTCCCCTTATACTCTAGCGACCGCGACCTCGTTTTAACAGCGGTGCCCCCCCCCCCCCCCCCTCTTACCCCACGGTGCCACCGAGAAGAACTTGGCTTCTTGGCCACCTTAACATCCATAGTTTAGAACCTAAACTGTAAACTGTTAAATGTGAATCCTCAATTTTAGATATATGGGCTTTTGCAGATGAACAGCATAAGATATCTTGATCCCTGGGTTTCAGAAGTCGTCGTTATTCATAGCGCCTGATACGGGTGAAAGGGCTGCCATCTATATCAAACACGATATCCCTTTTCGACACAGACCCGGCCTTGACACGATGGACACTTAGTGTCTTTGAGTATGAGTATTTACAAATGGGCGTTGGTCCATTCTACTTGCGCTCACCCATCAATCTTTCAGATACGTAGGATACCATATCAACTTCAACTGAAAAAAACCCGAGATACGTCAATTTCGCACTTTATTATTACAGGCGACTTGAGCGACAGTCAAATGGCCTCAAATGCTTTTCTTAAAAGCATTTATTGAGGAGGCTATTTGACTGTCGTTGCTGTCAGTAACACAGTGAACGTGAACGAGTGTAAGGTCCTAGGCCCAATATTTCCAAATATGATTGCTATCACTGTCCGATTTCTGTTAAAACCGAATTTATAAAATCGTCCCCTCTTACTTCCCAGAGAGGCAAGTTGATGTACGCGCAGTGCAAACTACGAGGCATTTAATGCAGTCCTCTGGTTCGATGAGTGTTCGCATAGATTCATCTGTCTTTCCAACTCCAGCAGCATATGTTGTCGTCTAACGTCATTATGCGAAATATTGGAAATACGTTGCCATCAAAAGAAGAAACTTTCAATCATTCATTTTCCTATTTTTTTCACACCCGCAAAAGACGATGTTCCGGATGAAGTAATTGTTCAGATTGCAAATTAGATTACGATTTGAATAAAGATGGAATGACCTTGACCTTTATACTGTTTATATGTCCAATGAAGTCGTTAATAGTTGCATAATATTTCATTTCACATTGTGTTTTTTCGGTATGAGCGGGGTCTTATAGGAACGTATAAATTATTGTGATGAATTGACGGGGCTTCTCCCAGTACTGGGTGGTGGGGGCGAGCGTAATTCGCGGACCATTTGGACCAACGAAGAATTGGAGGAGTATTGTAAGGAACTTGGGATGCCCTTTGTAGACAATTGGGGATCATTTTGGGGCAGAAAGGACCTATATGGAAAGGTTGGTCTCCATCGTAGCCCAAGGGGTACAGAGGTTTTAGGAAGAAATATGTTGGACCATTTTCCTGTTTTTTTTCACACCCGCAAAAGACGATGTTCCGGATGAAGTAATTGTTCAGATTGCAAATTAGTTTACGATTTGAATAAAGATGGAATGACCTTGACCTTTATACTGTTTATATGTCCAATGAAGTCGTTAATAGTTGCATAATATTTCATTTCACATTGTGTTTTTTTCGGTATGAGCGGGGTCTTATAGGAACGTATAAGTTATTGTGATGAATTGACGGGGCTTCTCCCAGTACTAGGTGGTGGGGGCGAGCGTAATTCGCGGACCATTTGGACCAACGAAGAATTGGAGGAGTATTGTAAGAAACTTGGGATGCCCTTTGTAGACAATTGGGGATCATTTTGGGGCAGAAAGGACCTATATGGAAGGGTTGGTCTCCATCGTAGCCCAAGGGGTACAGAGGTTTTAGGAAGAAATATGTTGCAGGTGGTGGAGCCTATTTTGGTATAGGGAGGGGAGGGGGGGGATCAGTGAAGGGGGAATGAACACAGGAAATGTGTCACCAACCATAGTTGTAAAAAAATGTGACAAGTGGGATAAGGAAAAGGGACCAAAAATCCAAATCAATAGGAATAGCTCCCAAGGAAAGCACAGGTACACAAAATAGGATATACAAACATACAGGGACTAGATAATAATGGGACCAGTAGGCGGAAGCCAACGTACCTTGATACCCTGGAAGTGGGTTATAGCAACATCCAGGGTCTCCACCGGAAAGTAAGTGAAATTGCTACATTGATCGAGGTAGAGGAGTTGGACGTCATGGGCTTAAGCGAAACGTGGATAAGACTCGAGGAACGGGTAGACCAAGTAAGGGGGTACGTATGGGTAGGTGTAGGGCGAACGGAAGGCCAGAAAAAAAGGGGGAGGGGTAGGCATGTACAATAAAGAGGATTTAAAACCGTCGCTGATCACAGACCTGGAAAACATCAGCACCCCGGCTGAGGTATCGAAAGAAATTGGATGGGTAAGGATCAGTCTGAAAAACAAAAGTGTTGCCCTTGGGGTTGTGTATTGTGCGGTGGAGGGAAGCTAACCCGAATGGAATGATTCGATATACTCAACACTAAGATCCAATAATACCGAACTACAAAACAAGGGGCTGGGTATAATTTTGATGGGTGACTTTAATGGCCACATAGGTAAAAATGATGAAAGCATAGAGGGTGGTGACAAAAATGTCAACAGGAATGGAAGGAAGCTGTTGAACTTCACAAACGAGCTCGGTCTGAAGATTCTGAACAGGGACGCGAGGTGTAACGGGAAATGGACCTGGGAGAGGAACGACAGAAAATCAATAATGACTACATTCTCACAGATATTAATTTATGGAGGGAAGTGATAGGAGTAGAAGTGGATGATGCGGGTAAAATGGAGGTGGATAGTGATCACAACTTGATTACAGTGACGATCAGGGACAAAAATCTAGTAAAAAGCAAAGGAAGCTTTAAGGAGATTTGGGAACTCAAAAAGGATGCTGACTGAGCGAAGTTCAATAAAAAACTGAAACCAAAGCTTCCAACCGTACCCAAGAGGGGCAGTGTTCAGAAGATGACAGACGCCATAGTAGCGAGTCTGGTGGGGGCAGGGAAGGAAAGTGTAGGAAAGATCAGGGTGCCAACACGTGAACATGGGTACAGTGTGAATGAAGAGCTGAAAATGGCCATAAACTACTTTAGTAACGTACCATTCTCGTCCCTGCTAGAACACCTTTGTTATTGAATTTTGTGCTATTTTGTTAAGTTTTTTTTATGTATAAGTGCTAAACGACATTGCAAGTAATGTTGACATTCATGATTCAGTGTGTCCATATGTGGAAAAGAATTTACCCCCCCCCCCCCCCCCCCCACACACACACACACACACACACAAATCTCAAATCTCATAGAATCCACTTTGTAAAGTAGCGCTTAATATTTCATAAATTATAAGCTCAGTGTTCAGATCTGTAGCATTAAGGAAAATGTGTAAGTAACATTAAAATGCAGTTTCAAAAATATTGCTGATCTAAGTAAATATGGTCACTCTCAATGGAAGCCTTTTTTACGGGCAATTCAGTTCTATAAATTCCTACTATTACTCCCTAGCCGTTACACTTTTGGCACTCCTTCACTGTCTGCAACAAAAATCTCTTTACGACAAATGTAGAAATGTTGGAAAATTGTGGCAAAATAAAGGTACTTGATACCGGCTAAAACAAAACCTATTAATTAATTTAAGTAAACTTTATGACGAGTTTATATTTAAAATTGTTTATTAATCTCTTTATTTGTTAATGACTGTTTGAGTCTTTGCATTGTATGATGTTGTTATGCTTATTTTATAAAAAAGTGCTATAATCTGTATATAATCAAATTGTATAAACTAACATTGTATATATAAATTTATAACTAGTATAGAAACTTTAAATAAATGATTTATACATAGAATAATTGTTCAGAATTTAATATAACCATATTTCTGATATGCGCGATCGATCTCTCCTGAGCACTTTGTTTTCTCAACAGGACTCATACTGCGTCCAAATTGAAAAAGAAAAATGGGTACTCTGGGAATTTGAGGTACACCAAACGATATTTTCAACGTCCAGACCATAGGCTTCACGTTACAAATATTAATTAATCTTATACCAAAACAGTTTGGCATGATGCTGATTTATCGCGGCCGCAGGAGAGGGGTTATTCGTTAAGCCTGTGCCACAAAATGGCCCTTATTCCAATCGTCACGGATGTGCTCTCTTCCCCGCTCCAGGGAACGGACTGTTTGATAATATCATGAACCCCATTCTCCCCAATCTCTCCGATAAGCATATTCCCCTCTGTGTCACTCAATACCCATATATGCTTCAATCTTCAATTCTAATTCACAATTATATGGTTACACCTCAATTTCACATTTGGAACTCTTTTTTCCGTGTCATTCCCTTTTCCCCTTAAACTCTAGCAACCGCGACCTCGTTTTAACAGCGGTGCCCCCCACCCCCCCTCTTACCCCACGGTGCCACCGAGAAGAACTTGGCTTCTTGGCCACCTTAACATCCATAGTTTAGAACCTAAACTGTAAACTGTTAAATGTGAATCCTCAATTTTAGATATTTGGGCTTTTGCAGATGAACAGTGTAAGACATCTTGATCCCTGGGTTTCAGAAGTCGTCGTTATTCATAGCGCCTGATCAGGGTGAAGGGTTGCCATCTATATCAAACACGGTATCCCTTTTCGCCACACACCCGGCCTTGAGACGATGAACACTGAGTGTCTATGAGTGTTTGTATTTACAAATGGGCGTTGGTCCATTCTACTTGCGGTCACACATCAATCATTCAGATACGTAGGATACCATATCAACTTCAACTGAAAAAGCCCGAGATAAGTCAATTTCGCACTTTATTATTACATGCGACTTCAGCGACAGTAAAATAGCCTCAATAAATGCTTTTCTTAAAAACATTTATTGAGGAGGCTATTTGACTGTCGTTACTATCAGTAACACAGTGAACGTGAACGAATGTAAGGTCCTAGGCCCAATATTTCCAAATATGATTGCTAGGAGAGGGGTTCTTCGTTAAGCATGTGCCACAAATTGGCCCTTATTCCAATCGTCACGGATGTGCTCTCATCCCAGCTCCCGGGAACGGACTGTTTGATAATATCACGAACCCCATTCTCCCCAATCTCTTCGATAAGCATATTCCCCTCTGTGTAACTCAATACCCATATATGCTTCAATCTTCCATTCTAATTCACAATTATATGGTTGCACCTCAATTTCACATTTGGAACTCTTTTTTCGGTGTCATTCCCTTTTCCCCTTATACTCTAGCGACCGCGACCTCGTTTTAACAGCGGTGCCCCCCCCCCCCCCAACACCCTCTTACCTCACGGTGCCACCGAGAAGAACTTGGCTTCTTGGCCACCTTAACATCCATAGTTTAGAACCTAAACTGTAAACTGTTAAATGTGAATCCTCAATTTTAGATATTTGGGCTTTTGCAGATGAACAGCATAAGATATCTTGATCCCTGGGTTTCAGAAGTCGTCGTTATTCATAGCGCCTGATCCGGGTGAAAGGGTTGCCATCTATATCAAACACGATATCCCTTTTCGACACAGACCCGGCCTTGACACGATGGACACTTAGTGTCTATGAGTATGAGTATTTACAAATGGGCGTTGGTCCATTCTACTTGCGCTCACCCATCAATCTTTCAGATACGTAGGATACCATATCAACTTCAACTGAAAAAAACCCGAGATACGTCAATTTCGCACTTTATTATTACAGGCGACTTGAGCGACAGTCAAATGGCCTCAAATGCTTTTCTTAAAAGCATTTATTGAGGAGGCTATTTGACTGTCGTTGCTGTCAGTAACACAGTGAACGTGAACGAGTGTAAGGTCCTAGGCCCAATATTTCCAAATATGATTGCTATCACTGTCCGATTTCTGTTAAAACCGAATTTATAAAATCGTCCCCTCTTACTTCCCAGAGAGGCAAGTTGATGTACGCGCAGTGCAAACTACGAGGCATTTAATGCAGTCCTCTGGTTCGATGAGTGTTCGCATAGATTCATCTGTCTTTCCAACTCCAGCAGCATATGTTGTCGTCTAACGTCATTATGCGAAATGTTGGAAATACGTTGCCATCAAAAGGAGAAACTTTCAATCATTCATTTTCCTGTTTTTTTTCACACCCGCAAAAGACGATGTTCCGGATGAAGTAATTGTTCAGATTGCAAATTAGTTTACGATTTGAATAAAGATGGAATGACCTTGACCTTTATACTGTTTATATGTCCAATGAAGTCGTTAATAGTTGCATAATATTTCATTTCACATTGTGTTTTTTTCGGTATGAGCGGGGTCTTATAGGAACGTATAAGTTATTGTGATGAATTGACGGGGCTTCTCCCAGTACTAGGTGGTGGGGGCGAGCGTAATTCGCGGACCATTTGGACCAACGAAGAATTGGAGGAGTATTGTAAGAAACTTGGGATGCCCTTTGTAGACAATTGGGGATCATTTTGGGGCAGAAAGGACCTATATGGAAGGGTTGGTCTCCATCGTAGCCCAAGGGGTACAGAGGTTTTAGGAAGAAATATGTTGCAGGTGGTGGAGCCTATTTTGGTATAGGGAGGGGAGGGGGTATCAGTGAAGGGGGAATGAACACAGGAAATGTGTCACCAACCATAGTTGTAAAAAAATGTGACAAGTGGGATAAGGAAAAGGGACCAAAAATCCAAATCAATAGGAATAGCTCCCAAGGAAAGCACAGGTACACAAAATAGGATATACAAACATACAGGGACTAGATAATAATGGGACCAGTAGGCGGAAGCCAACGTACCTTGATACCCTGGAAGTGGGTTATAGCAACATCCAGGGTCTCCACCGGAAAGTTAGTGAAATTGCTACATTGATCGAGGTAGAGGAGTTGGACGTCATGGGCTTAAGCGAAACGTGGATAAGACTCTAGGAACGGGTAGACCAAGTAAGGGGGTACGTATGGGTAGGTGTAGGGCGAACGGAAGGCCAGAAAAAAGGGGGAGGGGTAGGCATGTACAATAAAGAGGATTTAAAACCGTCGCTGACCACAGACCTGGAAAACATCAGCACCCCGGCTGAGGTATCGAAAGAAATTGGATGGGTAAGGATCAGTCTGAAAAACAAAAGTGTTGCCCTTGGGGTTGTGTATTGTGCAGTGGAGGGAAGCTAACCCGAATGGAATGATTCTATATACTCAACACTAAGATCCAATAATACCGAACTACAAAACAAGGGGCTGGGTATAATTTTGATGGGTGACTTTAATGGCCACATAGGTGAAAATGAAGAAAGCATAGAGGGTGGGGACAAAAATGGCAACAGGAATGGAAGGAAGCTGTTGAACTTCACAAACGAGCTCGGTCTGAAGATTATGAACAGGGACGCGAGGTGTAAGGGGAAATGGACCTGGGAGAGGAACGACAGAAAATCAATAATGACTACATTCTCACAGATATTAATTTATGGAGGGAGGTGATAGGAGTAGAAGTGGATGATGCGGGTAAAATGGAGGTGGATAGTGATCACAACTTGATTACAGTGACGATCAGGGACAAAAATCTAGTAAAAAGCAAAGGAAGCTTTAAGGAGATTTGGGAACTCAAAAAGGATGCTGACTGGGCGAAGTTCAATAAAAAACTGAAACCAAAGCTTCCAACCGTACCCAAGAGGGGCAGTGTTCAGAAGATGACAGACGCCATAGTAGCGAGTCTGGTGGTGGCAGGGAAGGAAAGTGTAGGAAAGATCAGGGTGCCAACACGTGAACATGGGTACAGAGTGAATGAAGAGCTGAAAATGGCCATAAACTACTTTAGTAACGTACCATTCTCATCCCTGCTAGAACACCTTTGTTATTGAATTTTGTGCTATTTTGTTAAGTTTTTTTATCTATAAGTGCTAAACGACATTGCAAGTACTGTTGACATTCATGGTTCAGTGTGTCCATATGTGGAAAAGAATTTACCCCCCCCCCCCCCCCCCCCACACACACACACACACAAATCTCAAATCTCATAGAATCCACTTTGTAAACTAGCGCTTAATATTTCATAAATTATAAGCTCAGTGTTCAGATCTGTAGCATTAAGGAAAATGTGTAAGTAACATTAAAATGCAGTTTCAAAAATATTGCTGATCTAAGTAAATATGGTCACTCTCAATGGAAGCCTTTTTACGGGCAATTCGGTTCTATAAATTCCTACTATTACTCCCTAGCCGTTACACTTTTGGTACTCCTTCACTGTCTGCAACAAAAATCTCTTTACGACAAATGTAGAAATGTTGGAAAATTGTGGCAAAATAAAGGTACTTGATACCGGCGAAAACAAAACCTATTAATTAATTTAAGTAAACTTTATGACGAGTTTAGATTCAAAATTGTTTATTAATCTCTTTATTTGTTAATGACTGTTTGAGTCTTTGCATTGTATGATGTTGTTATGTTTATTTTATAAAAAAGTGCTATAATCTGTATATAATCAAATTGTATAAACTAACATTGTATATATAAATTTATAACTAGTATAGAGACTATAAATAAATGATTTATACATAGAATAATTGTTCAGAATTTAATATAACCATATTTCTGATATGCGCGATCGATCTCTCCTGAGCACTTTGTTTTCTCAACAGGACCCATACTGCGTCCAAATTGAAAAAGAAAAATGGGTACTCTGTGAATTTGAGGTACACCAAACGATATTTTCAACGTCCAGACCATAGGCTTGACGTTACAAATATTAATTAATCTTATACCAAAACAGTTTGGCATGATGCTGATTTATCGCGGCCGCAGGAGAGGGGTTATTCGTTAAGCCTGTGCCACAAAATGGCCCTTATTCCAATCGTCACGGATGTGCTCTCTTCCCAGCTCCAGCGAACGGACTGTTTGGTAATATCATGAACCCCATTCTCCCCAATCTCTCCGATAAGCATATTCCCCTCTGTGTCACTCAATACCCATATATGCTTCAATCTTCAATTCTAATTCACAATTATATGGTTACACCTCAATTTCACATTTGGAACTCTTTTTTCCGTGTCATTCCCTTTTCCCCTTAAACTCTAGCAACCGCGACCTCGTTTTAACAGCGGTGCCCCCCCCCCCCCCCCTCTTACCCCACGGTGCCACCGAGAAGAACTTGGCTTATTGGCCACCTTTACATCCATAGTTTAGAACCTAAACTGTAAACTGTTAAATGTGAAGAAAAGGAAATGACACTGAAAAAAGAGTTCCAAATGTGAACCCCATTCTCCCCAATCTCTCCGATAAGCATATTCCCCTCTGTGTCACTCAATACCCATATATGCTTCAATCTTCAATTCTAATTCACAATTATATGGTTACACCTCAATTTCACATTTGGAACTCTTTTTTCCGTGTCGTTCCCTTTTCCCCTTAAACTCTAGCAACCGCGACCTCGTTTTAACAGCGGTGCCCCCCACCCCCCCCCCCCCCCTCTTACCCCACGGTGCCACCGAGAAGAACTTGGCTTCTTGGCCACCTTAACATCCATAGTTTAGAACCTAAACTGTAAACTGTTAAATGTGAATCCTCAATTTTAGATATTTGGGCTTTTGCAGATGAACAGTGTAAGATATCTTGATCCCTGGGTTTCAGAAGTCGTCGTTATTCATAGCGCCTGATCAGGGTGAAGGGTTGCCATCTATATCAAACACGGTATCCCTTTTCGCCACACACCCGGCCTTGAGACGATGAACACTGAGTGTCTATGAGTGTTTGTATTTACAAATGGGCGTTGGTCCATTCTACTTGCGGTCACACATCAATCATTCAGATACGTAGGATACCATATCAACTTCAACTGAAAAAGCCCGAGATAAGTCAATTTCGTACTTTATTATTACATGCGACTTCAGCGACAGTAAAATGGCCTCAATAAATGCTTTTCTTGAAAACATTTATTGAGGAATCTATTTGACTGTCGTTACTGTCAGTAACACAGTGAACGTGAACGAATGTAAGGTCCTAGGCCCAATATTTCCAAATATGATTGCTAGGAGAGGGGTTCTTCGTTAAGCATGTGCCACAAAATGGCCCTTATTCCAATCGTCACGGATGTGCTCTCATCCCAGCTCCCGGGAACGGACTGTTTGATAATATCACGAACCCCATTCTCCCCAATCTCTCCGATAAGCATATTCCCCTCTGTGTAACTCAGTACCCATATATGCGTCAATCTTCTATTCTAATTCACAATTATATGGTTACACCTAAATTTCACATTTGGAACTCTTTTTTCAGTGTCATTTCCTTTTTCCCTTAAACTCTAGGGACCGAGACCTCGTTTTAACAGCGGTGCCACCCCGCCCCACCCCCTCTTACCCCACGGTGCCACCGAGAAGAACTTGGCTTCTTGGCCACCTTAACATCCACAGTTTAGAACCTAAACTGTAAACTGTTAAATGTGAATCCTCAGTTTTAGATATTTGGGCTTTTGCAGATGAACAGCATAAGATATCTTGATGCCTGGGTTTCAGAAGTCGTCGTTATTCAAAGCGCCTGATCCGGGTGAAAGGGTTGCCATCTATATCAAACACGATATCCCTTTTCGACACAGACCCGGCCTTGACACGATGAACACTGAGTGTCTATGAGTATGAGTATTTATAAATGGGCGTTGGTCCATTCTCCTTGCGCTCACCCATCAATCATTCAGATACGTAGGATACCATATCAACTTCAACTGAAAAAACCCGAGATACGTCAATTTCGCACTTTATTATTACAGGCGACTTGAGTGACAGTCAAATGTCCTCAAATGCTTTTCTTAAAAGCATTTATTGAGGAGGCTATTTGACTGTCGTTGCTGTCAGTAACACAGTGAACGTGAACGAGTGTAAGGTCCTAGGCCCAATATTTCCAAATATGATTGCTATCACTGTCCGATTTCTGTTAAAACCGAATTTATAAAATCGTCCCCTCTTACTTCCCAGAGAGGCAAGTTGATGTACGCGCAGTGCAAACTACGAGGCATTTAATGCAGTCCTCTGGTTCGATGAGTGTTCGCATAGATTCATCTGTCTTTCCAACTCCAGCAGCATGTGTTGTCGTATAACGTCATTATGCGAAATATTGGAAATACGTTGCCATCAAAAGGAGAAACTTTCAATCATTCATTTTCCTATTTTTTTTCACACCCGCAAAAGACGATGTTCCGGATGAAGTAATTGTTCAGATTGCAAATTAGATTACGATTTGAATAAAGATGGAATGACCTTGACCTTTATACTGTTTATATGTCCAATGAAGTCGTTAATAGTTGCATAATATTTCATTTCACATTGTGTTTTTTCGGTACGAGCGGGGTCTTATAGGAACGTATAAATTATTGTGATGAATTGACGGGGCTTCTCCCAGTACTGGGTGGTGGGGGCGAGCGTAATTCGCGGACCATTTGGACCAACGAAGAATTGGAGGAGTATTGTAAGGAACTTGGGATGCCCTTTGTAGACAATTGGGGATCATTTTGGGGCAGAAAGGACCTATATGGAAGGGTTGGTCTCCATCGTAGCCCAAGGGGTACAGAGGTTTTAGGAAGAAATATGTTGCAGGTGGTGGAGCCTATTTTGGTATAGGGAGGGGAGGGGGATCAGTGAAGGGGGAATGAACACAGGAAATGTGTCACCAACCATAGTTGTAAAAAATGTGACAAGTGGGATAAGGAAAAGGGACCAAAAATCCAAATCAATAGGAATAGCTCCCATGGAAAGCACAGGTACACAAAATAGGATATACAAACATACAGGGACTAGGTAATAATGGGACCAGTAGGCGGAAGCCAACGTACCTTGAATCCCTGGAAGTGGGTTATAGCAACATCCAGGGTCTCCACCGGAAAGTAAGTGAAATTGCTACATTGATCGAGGTAGAGGAGTTGGACGTCATGGGCTTAAGCGAAACGTGGATAAGACTCGAGGAACGGGTAGACCAAGTAAGGGGGTACGTATGGGTAGGTGTAGGGCGAACGGAAGGCCAGAAAAAAAGGGGGAGGGGTAGGCATGTACAATAAAGAGGATTTAAAACCGTCGCTGATCACAGACCTGGAAAACATCAGCACCCCGGCTGAGGTATCGAAAGAAATTGGATGGGTAAGGATCAGTCTGAAAAACAAAAGTGTTGCCCTTGGGGTTGTGTATTGTGCGGTGGAGGGAAGCTAACCCGAATGGAATGATTCGATATACTCAACACTAAGATCCAATAATACCGAACTACAAAACAAGGGGCTGGGTATAATTTTGATGGGTGACTTTAATGTCCACATAGGTAAAAATGAAGAAAGCATAGAGGGTGGGGACAAAAATGTCAACAGGAATGGAAGGAAGCTGTTGAACTTCACAAACGAGCTCGGTCTGAAGATTCTGAACAGGGACGCGAGGTGTAACGGGAAATGGACCTGGGAGAGGAACGACAGAAAATCAATAATGACTACATTCTCACAGATATTAATTTATGGAGGGAGGTGATAGGAGTAGAAGTGGATGATGCGGGTAAAATGGAGGTGGATAGTGATCACAACTTGATTACAGTGACGATCAGGGACAAAAATCTAGTAAAAAGCAAAGGAAGCTTTAAGGAGATTTGGGAACTCAAAAAGGATGCTGACTGGGCGAAGTTCAATAAAAAACTGAAACCAAAGCTTCCAACCGTACCCAAGAGGGGCAGTGTTCAGAAGATGACAGACGCCATAGTAGCGAGTCTGGTGGGGGCAGGGAAGGAAAGTGTAGGAAAGATCAGGGTGCCAACACGTGAACATGGGTACAGAGTGAATGAAGAGCTGAAAATGGCCATAAACTACTTTAGTAACGTACCATTCTCATCCCTGCTAGAACACCTTTGTTATTGAATTTTGTGCTATTTTGTTAAGTTTTTTTTATCTATAAGTGCTAAACGACATTGCAAGTACTGTTGACATTCATGATTCAGTGTGTCCATATGTGGAAAAGAATTTACCCCCCCCCCCCCCCCCACACACACACACACAAATCTCAAATCTCATAGAATCCACTTTGTAAAGTAGCGCTTAATATTTCATAAATTATAAGCTCAGTGTTCAGATCTGTAGCATTAAGGAAAATGTGTAAGTAACATTAAAATGCAGTTTCAAAAATATTGCTGATCTAAGTAAATATGGTCACTCTCAATGGAAGCCTTTTTTACGGGCAATTCAGTTCTATAAATTCCTACTATTACTCCCTAGCCGTTACACTTTTGGCACTCCTTCACTGTCTGCAACAAAAATCTCTTTACGACAAATGTAGAAATGTTGGAAAATTGTGGCAAAATAAAGGTACTTGATACCGGCTAAAAACCTATTAATTAATTTAAGTAAACTTTATGACGAGTTTATATTTAAAATTGTTTATTAATCTGTTTATTTGTTAATGACTGTTTGAGTCTTTGTATTGTATGATGTTGTTATGTTTATTTTATAAAAAAGTGCTATAATCTGTATATAATCAAATTGTATAAACTAACATTGTATATATAAATTTATAACTAGTATAGAAACTATAAATAAATGATTTATACATAGAATAATTGTTCAGAATTTAATATAACCATATTTCTGATATGCGCGATCGATCTCTCCTGAGCACTTTGTTTTCTCAACATTACTCATACTACGTCCGAATTGAAAAAGAAAAATGGGTACTCTGGGAATTTGAGGTACACCAAACGATATTTTCAACGTCCAGACCATAGGCTTCACGTTACAAATATTAATTAATCTTATACCAAAACAGTTTGGCATGATGCTGATTTATCGCGACCCCAGGAGAGGGGTTATTCGTTAAGCCTGTGCCACAAAATGGCCCCTATTCCAATCGTCACAGATGTGCTCTCTTCCCAGCTCCAGGGAACGGACTGTTTGATAATATCATGAACCCCATTCTCCCCAATCTCTCCGATAAGCATATTCCCCTCTGTGTCACTCAATACCCATGTATGCTTCAATCTTCCATTCTAATTCACAATTATATGGTTACACCTCAATTTCACATTTGGAACTCTTTTTTCCGTGTCATTCCCTTTTCCCCTTAAACTGTAGCAACCGCGACCTCGTTTTAACAGCGGTGCCCCCCCCCCCCCCCCTCTTACCCCACGGTGCCACCGAGAAGAACTTGGCTTCTTGGCCACCTTAACATCCATAGTTTAGAACCTAAACTGTAAACTGTTAAATGTGAATCCTCAATTTTAGATATTTGGGCTTTTGCAGATGAACAGTGTAAGATATCTTGATCCCTGGGTTTCAGAAGTCGTCGTTATTCATAGTGCCTGATCAGGGTGAAGGGTTGCCATCTATATCAAACACGGTATCCCTTTTCGCCGCACACCCGGCCTTGAGACGATGAACACTGAGTGTCTATGAGTATTTGTATTTACAAATGGGCGTTGGTCCATTCTACTTGCGGTCACACATCAATCATTCAGATACGTAGGATACCATATCAACTTCAACTGAAAAAGCCCGAGATACGTCAATTTCGTACTTTATTATTACAGGCCCAATATTTCCAAATATGATTGCTAGGAGAGGGGTTCTTCGTTAAGCATGTGCCACAAAATGGCCCTTATTCCAATCGTCACGGATGTGCTCTCATCCCAGCTCCCGGGAACGGACTGTTTGATAATATCACGAACCCCATTCTCCCCAATCTCTCCGATAAGCATATTCCCCTCTGTGTAACTCAGTACCCATATATGCGTCAATCTTCTATTCTAATTCACAATTATATGGTTACACCTAAATTTCACATTTGGAACTCTTTTTTCAGTGTCATTTCCTTTTTTCCTTAAACTCTAGGGACCGAGACCTCGTTTTAACAGCGGTGCCACCCCGCCCACCCCCTCTTACCCCACGGTGCCGCCGAGAAGAACTTGGCTTCTTGGCCACCTTAACATCCACAGTTTAGAACCTAAACTGTAAACTGTTAAATGTGAATCCTCAATTTTAGATATTTGGGCTTTTGCAGATGAACAGTGTAAGTGCCCCCCCCCCCCCCCCCCCACCCGCTCCTCTTACCCCACGGTGCCACCGAGAAGAACTTTTTGCCACCCTGATATTCTCCAGCATAACATCCGGCCTTGACACGATGAACACTGAGTGTCTATGAGTATGAGTATTTATGAATGGGCGTTGGTCCATTCTACATGCGCTCACCCATGGGAGAATGAAGGACATGTGGTTAACGGGAGACTCAAAGGAGAGGGTTAATATGCTAATCGGAGAGATTGGGAAGAATGGGACAAGGGATATCATCAAGCAGTTCGTCTCCGAGTGTTGGGATGAGAGGAGAAGGGAGGGAATAGGGAGGAAGTTGAAAGTACAGGGGTAACCATGGCCTTCTCGTCCGAGAACCGCTCAAATCAGCGGCTGGCCAAAGTGTTATTATTATTATTATTACCATCAATCCTTCAGAATGGGTTATAGCAACATCCAGGGTCTCCACCGGAAAGTAAGTGATATTGCTACATTCATCGAGGCAGACGAGTTGGACGTCATGGGCTTAAGGGAAACGTGGGTAAGACACGAGGAACGGGTAGACCAAGTAAGGGGGTACGTATGGATAGGTGTAGGGCGAACGGAAGGACAGAAAAGGGCGGAGGGGTAGGCATGTACATTGAAGAGGATTTAAAACCGTCGCTGATCACAGACCTGGAAAACATTAGCACCCCGGCTGAGGTATCGAAAGAAATTGGATGGGTAAGGATCAGTCTGAAAAACAAAAGAGTTGCCCTTGGGGTTGTGTATTGTGCGGTGGAGGGAAGCTAACCCGAATGGAATGGTTCGATATACTCAACACTAAGATCCAATAATACCGAACTACAAAACAAGGGGCTGGGTATAATTTTGATGGGTGACTTTAATGGCCACATAGGTAAAAATGAAGAAAGCATAGAGGGTGGGGACAAAAATGTCAACAGGAATGGAAGGAAGCTGTTGAACTTCACAAACGAGCTCGGTCTGAAGATTCTGAACAGGGACGCGAGGTGTAAGGGGAAATAGACCTGGGAGAGGAACGACAGAAAATCAATCATGACTACATTCTCACAGATATTTATTTATGGAGGGAGGTGATAGGAGTAGAAGTGGATGATGCGGGTAAAATGGAGGTGGATAGTGATCACAACTTGATTACAGTGACGATCAGGGACAAAACTCTAGTAAAAAGCAAAGGAAGCTTTAAGGAGATTTGGGAACTCAAAAAGGGTGCTGACTGGGCGAAGTTCAATAAAAAACTGAAACCAAAGCTTGCAACCGTACCCAAGAGGGGCAGTGTTCAGAAGATGACAGACGCCATAGTTGCGAGTCTGGTGGGGGCAGGGAAGGAAAGTGTAGGAAAGATCAGGGTGCCAACACGTGAACATGGGTACAGAGTGAATGAAGAGCTGAAAATGGCCATAAACTACTTTAGTAACGTACCATTCTCATCCCTGCTAGAACCCCTTTGTTATTGAATTTTGTGCTATTTTGTTAAGTTTCTTTTATCTATGAGTGCTAAACGACATTGCAAGTACTGTTGACATTCATGATTCAGTGTGTCCATATGTGGAAAAGAATTTAATCCCCCAACCCTCCCCCCCCCACCCCCCACACACACACACATCTCAAATCTCATAGAATCCACTTTGTAAAGTAGCGCTAAATATTTCATAAATTATAAGCTCAGTGTTCAGATCTGTAGCATTAAGGAAAATGTGTAAGTAACATTAAAATGCAGTTTCAAAAATATTGCTGATCGAAGTAAATATGGTCACTCTCAATGGAAGCCATTTTACGGGCAATTCAGTTCTATAAATTCCTACTATTACTCCCTAGCCGTTACACTTTTGGCACTCCTTCACTGTCTGCACCAAAATCTCTTTAAGACAAATGTACAAATGTTGAAAAGTTGTGGCAAAATAATCCAGTCCTTATCAGTTATGGTGAAAGGTACTTGATACCGGCGAAAACAATACCTATTAATTAATTTAAGTAAACTTTATGACGAGTTTATATTTAAAATTGTTTATTAATCTGTTTATTTGTTAATGACTGTTTGAGTCTTTGCATTGTATGATGTTGTTATGTTATTTTATAAAAAAGTGCTATAATCTGTATATAATCAAATTGTATAAACTAACATTGTATATATAAATTTATAACTAGTATAGAGACTATAAATAAATGATTTATACATAGAATAATTGTTCAGAATTTAATATAACCATATTTCTGACCTGCGCGATCGATCTCTCCTGAGCACTTTGTTTTCTCAACAGGACTCATACTGCGTCCAAACTGAAAAAGAAAAATGGGTACTCTGGGAATTTGAGGTACACCAAACGATATTTTCAACTTCCAGACCATAGGCTTCACGTTACAAATATTAATTAATCTTATGAAAAAAAAACAGTTTGGCATGATGGTGATTTATCGCGACCCCAGGAGAGGGGTTCTTCGTTAACCTTGTGCCACAAAATGGCCCTTATTCCCATCGTCACGGATGTGCTCTCTTCCCAGCTCCCGGGAACGGACTGTTTGATAATACCGCTAACCCCATTCTCCCCAATCTCTCCGACAAGCATATTCCCCTCTTTGTCACTCAGTACTCATATATGCGTCAATCTTCCATTCTAATTCACAATTATATGGTTATACCTAAATTTCACATTTGGAACTCTTTTTTCAGTGTCATTTCCTTTTTTTCTTAAACTCTAGGGGCCGAGACCTCGTTTTTACAGCAGTGCCCCCCCCCCCCCCCCCCGCTCCTCTTACCCCACTGTGCCACCGAGAAGAACTTGGCTTCTTTTGCCACCCTGATATTTTCCAGCATAACATCCATACTTTAGAACCTAAACTACAGTACGTGGAGAGTGGATTGTAACTATATCACCCGCGGAGTGCAGTTATCACCAAGCTACAACTTTTAAATTTTGTACATATCGACACAAAACACAAGCAATGTTTTAGCCAATGGACCTCTGGGTTTACCCCGGAGGCCCGCTGGCTGAAACTTTGCTTGTGCTGGTTATGCTTTGCAAGATATTTCCAGTTATTAGTGGGTGGAATCACCACTCTGAGGGTGATTTAGTGATAATACACACTCCACGTTCCAATTATTGCTTGGGTGGAATCTCCACTCTTTGGGTGATTTAGTGATAATACACTCTCCACGTACTGTATAAATTGTTAAATGTGAATCCTCAATTTTAGATATTTGGGCTTTTGCAGATGAACAGCATAAGATATCTTGATCCCTGGGTTTCAGAAGTCGTCGTTATTCATAGCGCCTGGTCAGGGTGAAGGGTTGCCATCTATATCAAACACGATATCCCTTTTCGACACAGACCCGGCCTTGACACGATGAACACTGAGTGTCTATGAGTATGATTATTTATAAATGGGCGTTGGTCCATTCTACTTGCGCTCACCCATCAATCCTTCAGATACGTAGGATACCATATCAACTTCAACTGAAAAAGCCCGAGATACGTCAATTTCGTACTTTATTATTACAGGCGACTTCAGCGACAGTCAAATGGCCTCAAATGCTTTTCTTAAAAGCATTTATTGAGGAGGCTGTTTGACTGTCAGTAACACAGTGAACGTGAACGAGTGTAAGATCCTAGGCCCAATATTTCCAAATATGATTGCTATCACTGTCCGATTTCTGTTAAAACCGAATTTATAAAAGCATCCCCTCTTACTTCCCAGAGAGGCAAGTTGATGTACGCGCAGTGCAAACTACGATGCAATTAATGCTGCCCTCTGGTTCGATGAGTGTTCGCACAGTTTCTTCTATCTTTCCTACTCCAGCAGTATAAGCAGCACATCTTAAGCTCAATCTCAGATCTTATAAGTTTGTCTCTCCTTGAAGAAAATAAATCTTCATTATTTAGTTTAAACGATATTTTATTCAATAAGGGTCATTTGTTACGTAATACAGACATCATTGTATTATCAACTCAAAAAATAAATAAACAGTAAGGCAATAAAACACAATACCCAGCTAGATAATACAAGGCTCAATGACATAATAATCCATTCAGACTAAAATCATCGCTCTCTAATTGGATGAGAACTCGCGCAGTTTCTACTGCGTTTCCTGCTCCAGTAGTACGTTGTTCAAGCTGAGGTCGCGATCCCTGGAGCTGAGGGGAAAAATTGGGAAAAACAGTGAAAGGGAGTGCCAGATGTGTAACTTGGGCGTGGGGGAGACCCTGGAACACTTTCTTCTAGAATGCCCAAAGTATCAGTCTAAAAGAATGAGATTCACTGGGAGTATAATGGGGAAGTGGGATGGGAGAATGAAGGACATGTGGTTGGGGGAGACTCAAAGGAGAGGGTTAATATGCTAATCGGTGAGATTGGGAAGAATGGGGCAAGGGATGTCATCAAGCAGTTCGTCTCCGAGTGTTGGGAGGAGAGAAGAAGCGTGGGAATAGGGAAGCAGTTGGGAGTTCAGGGGTAACCATGGCCTTCTCGTCCGAGAACCGCGATTCTTCGTCAACCCGTTTACCTTCAAAGAGGCGTTATTTCAGAACACCTATAGCATCATCTACCGTACTTCAGCCAGGCATATCGTGGGCATCATCAATGGGAAGCAAAACCCGTTCCTCGGCATCCAACTTGGGGTTTGATACATTTTCAACTATTGCTTGCAGAACGAACATTACCGTCAGTGAATTAGAACCCACTTTAAGTTTAAGGGAAGACAGTTATGAATATTCAAACTGCGAAATCGTCGAACATCATAAGATTCATAACACACAAACGGTCAACATGGAGCAATCAAACAATAACGAACGTTCTATTAAAACAACAGAACATATTTATGTGGATGGAAGTGTTCAGTTTTGGTCCATGTGTGATTCTCAACCAAAACAAATGAAACGTAGTAAAACAATTAAAACCAAACCTATATCATCTACGTCCTCGCGAAAGGCTAACGTTACAGCAATATCATGCAATAGTTCAGTTGGATGTAAAACCGGATGTTGTGGAACAAGTAAAGTCAACAAGAAAAATGTTCTGAAGAAACTGAAAATGTTTTATAAGAAAATTTACAGCAACGGTTTCAAAGAAGTGAATACATTGGCTATTTTATGAATATGGTAAACAGCAGGGATGGGATTTTTTGTAACAAATTTCCTGATTTCAGTGGAATTCATATCCAAAATGCCGAACTTTTATTTTTATAAATTTGCAGAAAAATTGTCTTCATGCAAAGTTGTGGTTTTAAAGTATCTATCAACCAACGATATCACATCACGTCCATTTATGGTTTTGGAGGCGCATAAAGTTTATCTAATTTCAACTACTTTAGTAACGTACCATTCTCATCCCTGCTAGAACACCCTTGTTTTAGAATTTTGTGCTATTTTTTTTAAAGTTTGTTATCTATTAGTGCTAAATGACATTGCAAGTACTGTTGACTTTAATGCTTCAGTGTGCCCATATGTGGAAAATAATTTAACCCCCCTCCCCACCACCACACACACACACAAGTCCTCAAATCTCATAAAATCCATTTTGTAAAGTAGCGTTTCATATTTCATAAATTATAAGCTCAATGTTCAGATCTGCAGCTTTAAGGAAAATGTGTAAGTAACATTAAAATGCAGTTTCAAAAATATTGCTGATCTAAGTAAATATGCTCACTCTCAATGGAAGCCATTTTACGGGCAATTCAGTTCTATAAATTCCTACTATTACTCCCTAGCCGTTACACTGTTGGCACCCCTTCACTGTCTGCACCAAAATCTCTTTAAGACAAATGTACAAATGTTGGAAAGTTGTGGCAAAATAATCCAGTCCTTATCAGTTATGGCGAAAGGTACTTGATACCGGCGAAAACAATACCTATTAATTAATTTAAGTAAACTTTATGACGAATTTATATTTAAAATTGTTTATTAATCTGTTTATTTGTTAATGACTGTTTGAGTCTTTGCATTGTATGATGTTGTTATGTTTATTTTATAAAAAAAGTGCCCAGGTCGGTCCCTGAACTACATGGTGTCCAAGAATATAATTAGAAAACACATATTACAATCATCACAATTGCTGTTGTTGCGCATACTCAAAAGCGGGAGAAAACATTATTCTTTCTATATAATTACCACTACAAAATAGTACAGTAGTTCGACTCCAGTGCAATAAATAGTCGGTCGAGCCTTCGTCGTTTACTGGAAACTTTCAACGAATCCTTAATTTATTAAGAACGCCTCCCCGGACATCATTCAGAGGAGTTGGTGCGAGCACCATGTCCATTATGCGAAAATTTTAACTTTCTTGACTTTGGTCAGCGGGAACACTTACGCGCACTCGCCCACGCCGACGTCTATCTAGTGTAGTTGTAGGTAAATCCCGGTCAGAGTTCTTTGAAACACCAATCGGAGTTCGGCAAGGGGAGAACCTCTCACCTGTTTTATTTTCGCTATGTTTAAATGATATTGAAAAGTACCCAAGGGACTATGGTTGTGATGGAATAACTCTAACACAGAACCGAGGTGACCAATTATATTCCAACCTAGAACTTTTGATTTTGCTGTATGCTGACGACACTGTACTCATGTCGCAAACACCGGAAGGTTTACAGCACACGATAAACTGCTTCTCCGAATACTGTAATTTCTGGAAACTTTCCATTAATGTTTCCAAAACAAAAATAGTTGTTTTTGGATAAAAAAGTGCTATAATCTGTATATAATCAAATTGTATAAACTAACATTGTATATATAAATTTATAACTAGTATAGAAACTGTAAATAAATGATTTATACATAGAATAATTGTTCAGAACTTAATATAACCATATTTCTAATATGCGCGATCGATCTGTCTTTTTTTCTCAACAGGACTCATACTGCGTCCAAATTGAAAAAGAAAAATGGGTACTCTAGGAATTTGAGGTGGACCAAACGATATTTTCAACGTCCAGCCCATAACCTTCACGTTAAAAATATTAATTAGTCTTATAACAAACAGTTTGGCAGGATTTATCACGGCCCTCGGGAGAGGGGTTCTTCGTTAACCCTGTGCCACAAAATGGCCCTTATTCCAATCCTCACGGATGTGCTCTCTTTCCAGCTTCCGGGAGCGGACTGTTTGATAATATCGTGAACCCCATTCTCCCCAATCTCTCCGATAAGCATATTCCCCTCTGTGTCACTCAATACCCAAGCATTAATCTTCACTGTGGTTTCTGATCAAGTCTTGGCTGCCTAAATAGGCAGCCAAGACTTGATCAGAAACCACAGTGAAGATTAATGTTTGCTATAATGTACTAAATGAAAATGATGAGAGCTATTACATACTTGCAGTGTGTGTTACAAACAGAAGTGTGACACCGTAAATTGAAATCTGGCGCACGAATTGAAAGAATAGGCTCCGAGGCTAGAGCGTATTTTGAATAGTCCTGATCGGTCTCTGTAGTTGTTATAAAAGAATAAAGATGATTGATTGATTGATTGAAAAAAAAATAAATAACCTGTATTGTCTAAATTGCCACACATTTAAACTCTGTACACAAATAACAAACTTTTTTGAATAAATATCGTTTAAACTAAAAAGCTTGTAGCTTATGTTGGTCATATCCCAAAACTCACAATATTACTGATAGGACAAAGAAAACGTATGTTCAAACAGCCAAACGCATTGGCAACCTGCTCACGTGAGGAAAATAAAAGCTTAAGTGCAAGGAGGTTGTAACAGCTACTGGAAAGGCCAAAGCTTCATGCACATCTTAAGCTCAATCTCAGATCTTATAAGTTTGTCTCTCCTTAAAGAAAATAAATCTTCATTATTTAGTTTAAACGATATTTTATTCAATAAGTGTTATTTGTTACATAATAGAGTCATCAGTGTATTATCAACTCAAAAATAAATAAACAGTAAGGCAATATATAACACAATACCCAATTAGATAGCACGAACTGCTGGATGATATCCCTTGCCCCATTCTTCCCACTCTCTTCGATTAGCATATTAACCCTCTCCTTTGAGTCTGTCACAAACCACATGTCATTCATTCTCCCATCCCACTTCTCCATTATACTCCCAGTGAATCTTATTCTTTTAGACTGGTATTTTTGGGCATTCTAGAAAAAAGTGTTCCTGAGTCTCCACCACGCCCAATTTTCACATCCTGCAATATCTTCACTGTTCTGCGCAATTTTTCCACTCAGCCACAGGGGCCGCGACCTCAGCTTGAAGAACAATGACCCCACAAAGGCGTCATCAAGGTACTCTTCAAAACCAGGCTTCTCTTTATCACGCAGGCCACCCAAAGACCTCTGTGATTTGACCCCCTCTCGCCAATTAAGGTTACCACCCTCCATTACCCTTTCTCTGACGATTCTTTACCCTGGTTTGCCCATACATCTAGGTCAGAGATTTCCATTGAGTAGTTCCCTATGAGCTCCCTCACTTGGACCATCCACAATGTCTTGATATTTGAGTTGAAACTACTCTGTAACATTACTTTACACCATCGGGTGTTGGGGAGATTTACCAAATAATTAAGATAACCGAGTTTCAATAAGTCTATCCACCCTTGATCTTCATCCACCCAAGCTCACCCGTGGTTGCGTCTAGTGCTGCGGCATCACTCGACCAGATTATCCATCGGCCTGCATCGTTCTGCAGAGTTTCCAAGCTCTTTACAGCCGTTTGGATTAGGGGTATCACTTCCGTACCATATGTCATACTTGGCAGTCCCACCATTTCCCAAATGGTTTTCCCCACGAAAACCTTGTTGAAACTGTTTCTCCCTATAATCTTCAAGTCCCCAACTGTTAATCCCTCGTCGCTGCGCAGGAGTTTATCCCCTAAACATGTACAATGCAACAAGAGTTGGCGAAAGGATACACCCATATTTTAGGCCTATCTCCATGTTCTAACTGTAGTTATCCGTACCTTTGTTTAATTTTTTACGTATGCAATATGCTTCTGTTTTATAATTACATGATTATTTTTTTCCCCCAATAAATACTGTTTAAACTAAAAGAAGGCAGGTTTTGAAGACTACCATGATGGCACGTTTGAGCGGGTGCACTGCTGTTTATGCTGAACACGTGCATGCAGAAGCTTAGGGGTGAATTGGGAGACAGTGGAAAGGAGTGCCAAATGTGTAATGTATGGGTAGAGGAGACCCTGGAGCGCTTTTTGTTAGAGTATACAAAATATCAGTCCAACGGAATAAGATTCACTGAGAGAAAAATGGAGAAGTGGATGGGAGAATGAAGGATGTGGATATTGGTTTACACCAAGGAGAGGGTTAGTATGTATATTTAGGGGATTGGAGAGAATGGGGCATGTGATGTCACCAAACAGTACGGATCTGGGCGTTGGGTGGAGAGACGATGTGTGAACGGACGGACGGACGGACGGACGGACGGACGGACGGACGGACGGACGGACGGACGGACGGACGGACGGACGGACGGACGGACGGACGGACGGATTGATTGATTGATTGATTACAGATGAATACGCTGCAAGGAAATGGCATAGCCTAAAAGGCTGTCTTTCTGCCATTCACTTTTGAGGGAAAGAATATTCATGACAGCAAGGTTTGTGATGTTGGCACATTAGGTTTAGTGATGGAATCGCTTTATGGAAAGATACGATGGTGGACAGTATAAGGTATGTGAGAGAAGCGCTACCAATGCACGAGAGGCAGGTCAACCCTTCAAACAGAGAACACAGAAAGCGCCGATGGGCCGCCAGTCGGGGAACCGTTTGATACGACAAACCTCACGGGCCGAAAACACATCGCCTGTTCATGTGGCCTATATTCGCGAGTTTTAGAAAATCTTCGGGTGGAGAAACCACCACTGATACCTATTTTGCGCTCTCGCCGCTGTACAACGAACGAGATAGACAAGGGATACGACTTGTTAATTAGAACAATAATTAATACAATAATTAATACAATAATTAATACAATAAGCAACAATTCGATGATGGCTATAGTTTCTATCATTCTCACGCGGGCAAAGGAACGACAGCATCTATTATAGAAGTTTGCTGTTATAGAAATAATGATGCTGGCTGGGGTTTTTTTTCTTACTAATAGCAATCAGGACACCATGGGTTATTACAGTTTACTGTTGACTGGTTCGAATGAAGAAACTCTTCGACAAGATTTCTCTTAAATTGTGCCCAGGGAAGATTTTGCTTTTTGGGCGTCACTTGGTTCCATAAGTTTCGAAAGGAGTGAGGCGGAAGTTTAGGGGGGAATTGTGTTCTTGGTTTAGAAGTCTGGAGTTTCCCTCACTGCATATTTACTGAGTGTTGTAAAATTGTATTCCAGGTTCAGAGACTCTGTGCTAAATGAGAAAATATGAATAAAATATAGCAATACCAGTCGTAGCATGACATACATTTACTGAGTGTTGTAGAATTGCGTTCCAGGTTCAGAGACTGTGCTAAATGTGGGCAATAAGAAGAAAATGTAGCAAAGCATGTCAAAGCATGACAGACACACTTACTAAATGGGACATATGGAGAAGATATAGCAATGTCTGTCAAAGAAGGACAGAGGCACTTGTATTGTAAAATTGTATTCTGGGTTCACAGACTCTGTAGTAAATGAGAAAATAAGGAGGAAATGTAGCAATGTATGCTATAGCATGATAGATACACTTAAGGAATGACTGCAAAAATGTATTCCAGGTTCTGAGACTCTGTGCTAAATGAAAAGACAAGAACAAAATACAGCAATGCATGTTATAGCCCGAACGATATAATCCCTGAGTATTGCAGAATTGTTTTCCATGTTCAGAGATTGTGCGAAATGAGAAAATTCGGAAAAAGTAGTAATGCCTGTAATTGCATGATTGACAGATTTAGGAGAAAGGAGAATATGTAGCGATGTATCGCATGACAGATACACTAACTGAGTATTGTAGAATTGTATTTCAGGTTAAGAGACTCCATGATAATTGAGGAAATAAGGAAGAAATGTCTGTTGTAGAATAGCAGACATACTGAGTATTGAAATATTATATTCCACGTTCAGAGATTCTGTGCAAAGTGAAAAAAAACGGGAGCAAATGTTGCAATGCATATCGTCGCCTGGGTGCTATGGGACATAGGGCATTCTAGATCTCAGGCGACGATATTGTAGCATTGCAGATACACTTACTGAGTAGTGTAAAATTGTATTCCAAGTCCAGTGACTTTGTGCTAAATGCGGAAATAAAAAGAAAATGCAGTAATGCATTTTATAGCATGACAGATACACTCAATGAGTGGTGTAAATTTGTATTCCGGGTTCAGAGACTCTGTTCTAAATGAGAAAATAAGGAGAAAATGGAGGAATGCTTGCCTTAAAATGACAGATACACTTACTGGGTATTGTAAAATTTTATTTCGCGTTCAGAGACTATGTGCTAAAATGAGAAAATAAGATGAAAATGTGTAGCAAAGCCGGTCATAAAATAACAGATATTCTTGCTGAGTACTGTAAAATTGTATTCCAGATTCAGAAACTCTGTGCTGAATGAAAATGGGGGAATGTTTGTCACATGATAAAAGATAGACTTACTGGGATTTTTAAATTTGTATTCCAGGTCCAGAGACTGTGCTAAATACGTAAATAAGGAGAAAATGGAGGAATGCCTGTCAAAGTATGTCAGACACAGTTACTGTGTATTGCAAAATTATATTCCTGGTTCAGATATCTGTGCTAAATGAGCATGAAAATGTATCAATGCCCGACAGACAGAAGTGACAGATACAACTTACTGAATATTGTAAACTTGTATTCTAGGTCCAGAGATCATGTGCTAAATGAGAAAATAAGAAGAAAATGTATCAACGCATGTCATAGCGTGACACATACACTTACTGAGTACTGCAAAATCGTGTTCCAGGTTCAGAGATTTGTGCTTAAAGAGAAAATAAGGAAAAAAAGTAGCAATGCCTCATTATGCCTGTCTTATCATGACCAACACAGTTACTGAGTATTGTAAAATTGTATTCTACAGTACGTGTAGAGTGTATTATCACTAAATCACCCGCGGGGTGGAGATTCCACCCATGCAATAATTGAAAATTTGTTGCCAAACATAACAAACACAAGCAAAGTTCCAGCCAATGGACCTCCGGGTTAAACCCGGAGGTCCATTGGCTGAAATACTGCTTGTGTTTTTGTCCATGTGCACAGAATTTGAAACTGATACTTTGGGTGATAACTCCACTCCTCGGGTGATTTTGTCACAATCCACTCCCCACGTACTGTAGGTTGAGAAACACTGTGCTAAATGAGAGAATACGTTGAAAATGTAGCAATTCATGCTATAGGATTGTAAAATTGCATTCAAGTTTCTGTGTTATCTGAAGTGTAGTTGGTCAGCGTGGTGGCTCTCGTTTTTTATCTTTGCTTCTTGTGTTGAGTGGTAAAGATGGTATCGACTCCTCTGCCACTTTGTGCATATAGAGTAAACGGATGTGTTAGCCCCTTATCTTAATGGACGGGATCTTTAGATATGTAACACTTGAATGACACATCCTTTATCTCTTCATTTATACTCTCGTGTAATGATGCGCGCTTTCTTATTTTGGGGTGAACTCGATTTAGTCGATGTCCTTCTTTTTGTGGTATTGGTCGTGGTTCACAGCGCTGTATTCTAGGGTGGATCTGGTAGGCACTAGGATATAAGTCCCATGTTTTGTCTGAAGAAGCCTAGGGTAGAGTTGGCTTTTTGTGATGTTGCGGATGTGGGTATTCCACTTCATGTCTCCAGAAAGTTGTATTCCCAGGTATGGGTTGTTCGATCTCTGCTACAGCGTTTTCTTGTTTAGACTGTAGACCTGGTTAAGTTTGTTTATTAGAATATAGCATGTTTGGAAGTTGAACGTCATACCTCAAGTTGATGCCCAGGGTTCCGGGTGCTTCAAGTCTTGAATGAACTCTGCTTGGTGTGCGTCAATTTGCCTTCATAACACGCAGACGTCTGAAATGGGCGCACCTGTGATTTCACACAGTTTGGCAGGTCGTTTAAATGGCACAGGAAAAGTAGAGGGACAATACTAGTGTTTGGTAACTTTAAGTTTCTGGCATCGCTCGAACCGCTCGCATCTTCGTCCCCTGAGTTCCAATGTGTTCTATGTGCCTACTGTGGCACATAGAATACATTGGAACTCAGGGGACGTCTTGTCGAGGCTGAACAAGATCAAGTAACGGAGAAACAATGTCATTAGCAGCTATTCTCAAAAATCGCCAATTAATTTTCATTATTTTTTTCATTTTTTGTCTCAAAAACATAGGTTATGACCCCTCGTTGGAACGAGCTCGTCCAGCTCGTTCCAAAGAGGGGTCATAACCTATGTTTTTGAGACAAAAAATGAAAAAAATTAGTTATTCAAGAATTTTTTTGCAAGTGTCGTCTGCTTTTCATGTTAGGTAAAAGGTTAAATGGCACAGGAAAAGTAGAGGGACAATACCGGTGTTTGGTAACTCTAAGTTTCTGGCATCTCTCGAACGGCTCGCATCTTGTCAAGGGTGAACAAGATCAAGTAACAGAGAAACAAAGTCATTAGCAGCTGTTTGTTTGTTTGTATTTAGGGGATTTAGCAACATCTTTAACAGCAAGCGGCATATCGAGTCGGAAACAACACAGGTGGTGGTGATAACTGTAGTAACACACACAAATTACCAAACAAAATAAATTTAACAATAATAAACGACAACAACAATAATAAACTAATCAGTCTGTTTGTTCACAGATTCGTTCAACGCGGAGTTTAAAATTCAAAAGATAATTTGTTGGACAAATTACGGGCTTTCCCCACTTTCCAATGTGAAAATGCAGACTACATATAGCAAAGCAAAGTGTTTGAAATTATCCATTTCCAAAATGAAAGACAAAAAGCATCCAAAATTGGCTATTTTTGGCATTCTATAACGGAACTCTTATTCTCACCCTCATTGTGCTTGGGGGTTAAGTCTTGAGATTAAAAAGTAAACGGTAACTTTCTTCTGCAATGATTATTACATCTATCCATACCAAAATAATTGCTACAACAACCTTGCAATTAGAGGAAATGAGTACCGATGTTTGCAGAATTCACTGAAAATCAATTTTTGTCGGATAACACTATTCTTTACATGGCCAAAGCATATGTTGGGTTAAGCCCCCAAAGCATAACTGACAGTAGCGGATTTGTTTAATAAGCATCTCTACCTATAGCAAAACGAAGTGTTTAAAATTAACCCTTTCCAAAATGACAGGAAAATGTAACCGGAGTTAGCTAATTTTAGCATTTTCGAATGGAACTCTTACCTTCATTGTGCTTGAGGGTTAAAGATGAGATTAAAAACTAAACAGTAACTTTCTTCTGCAAGCATTATTGCATCTATGCATACAAACATAATGGTTACAACAACATTGCATTGCAATTAGAGAAATTAGTGCTTGAAGTTAGTCAGTCTCGAAGATAAAATACTTTATTCATATAATTTGTGGCCATAGGGGTTAATTTTAAAATATTTGTGTGATGATTTTAGTGTATCATATTATGCTTTAAATGTGTGAACATCAATCACAGACTCAGTGTCTGATAAGAGACATGAAGGAATCTTGAATCTTGGTATGTGAATGAACATGTACAAGTTGAGGGTACTCCAAGTCAAGGCACGACAACTGGGTAAGGGTTAAAACTTGGAATAAAACATATAACAGTAAAATTGTTCTTGGATGAATGCCCTATCTTCTCTTGGGAAACGTTTTGAAAAAATATGGCTCCAGTGCTGAGAAATTGCATGTAAATTGTGACGAAAATAAGAATTATTTCAACAGTACCCTTATGGAAAGTCTTAAATCTGCCAAGGGTTAAACTTTTAATTATAACATATAGAACAAAATTTGTCATTCTTTGACTGCTGCATGCAGCTATAGAAAACATTCAGAGCTCAATCAATTAAAAATGGAGTAAATCGTCACCTAAACTGACCAAATTTTGAAAAAATTGGAGGTTTTTTTTGGACGGTACCTACTTTTATGCAACCAGAATGGAATAGGGTTAAACTTTACAACCAAACTTACACAGCATATATACTCGGTAGTCAATTGTGAATACGTACATGAAAAGAGTTTGGAATTAACCCTTTCCAAAATGATATAAAAAGCAACAAATTTGGCTAATTTTGGCATTTTCAAACGGTACACTTATTCTCGCCCTCATTGTGCTTGAGGGTTAAATCTGAGATTAAAAAGTAAACAGTAACTTTCTTCTACAATCATTGTTGCATCTATCCATATCAAAATAATTGTTACAACAACCTTGTAATTAGAGAAATTTGTCCTTGAAGTTGGTCAAGTTTGAAGAAAAAATCTATATTCATGTCATTTGTGGCCAATGGGGGTTAATGTTGAAAGATTTGAGTGGTGATTGCGGTGTATCATATTATGCTCTAAATGTGCGGACAATTTGAGCTAAATAACTGTAATCAATTTTGAGAATTTCGAAAAATGTTAAAATTCTGAAAGTTTTGGCAGAATATTTTGAAAATACGCGTTTTCACAGACATGACGATACCGCATTTCACTGCCCCCTCCCCACGCCTGAGTCGGGAAGGAGCCGAACATTTTGGGAAATTCAGTTGCCAGAAATGACCAAATCAAGCAGGCAGGGAGACTATTTTTCTTACAACAATGACGTCAAAGGTGTATGGTTAATGTCGGGCAGGTAGGCAGGCAGGCCTGTATAACAACTCTACCGACTGTACTCTTTCACACTGGCATGCTCCCTTAAAGTTGGTCAATTTTGTAGAAAAAAATGCCATATTCATGTCATTTTTAGCCAATAGGGGTTAAATTTGAAATATTTGTGTGTTAATTTTGTTATATCATATTATGCTCTGAATATTTGGAAAATCGGAGCTAAATACCTGTAAACAATTTTGAGACTTTTGAAAAATGGTGAAATTTCGATGGTTTTGACAGAATATTTTGAAAATACTGTTTTCACGAATATGACGATACCTCATTTCACTTTCCAGAGACCTGTCATCAATCGCAGCTTGCATTTCTGATAAGAGACAAGGAGGAATCTTGAATCTTTGTATTTGAATTAACATATACAATTTGAGGGTACTCCAATTCAATCAAGGCCCGACAACTGTGTGATGGTTAAAACTTTGAATAAAACATATAACAGCAAAATTGTTCTATGAATAACGTCCTATCTTCTCATGGGAAGTGTTTTGAGAAAATGTGGCTCCCGTGCTGATAAATCGCACGTAAAAGTTAGCAAAAATAACAATTATTCCAACGGTACCCTTATAGGAAGTCTCAAATCTGCCAAGGGTTAAACTTTTAATAATAACATATAAAACAAAAGTTGTTATACCTTGACTGCTGCATGCAGCCGTAGAAAACATTCAGCGTTCAATCAATTAGAAATGGAGTAAATTGTCCCTTGAAATTACCAAATTTTGAAAAAATGGAACTTTTTTGGACGGGACCTACTTTTATGCAACCAGAATGGGCATAGGGTTCAACTTTACAACCAAACTTACAACAGCAGATAAGCTCGGTAGTCAATTATGAATACGGACATGCAAAGTGTTTGAAATTAACCCTTTCCAAAATGATATAAAAAGTAACCATAACCAAAGTTGGGCATTTTCAAACGGTACACTTATTCTCGCCCTCATTGTACTAGAGGGTTAAATCTGAGATTAACCCTTTACCCAACGAATCGCCCACATCCGCCCGCGTAGTATGCAAATACAGCAGTTGAAAAAATATTATTTTTCAAAAAAGTTCAACAGAACCATATCACGTGACCCCTCGTTGGAACGAGCTCGTTCCAACGAGGGGTCACATGATATGGTTTTGTTGAACTTTTTAGAAAAATTTTAAATAATGATATTTAAAATAATAAATTTTGATATCGTCTGCGTTGGGTAAAGGGTTAAAGGATAAGTAGCAACTTTCTACCGCAGTCATTGTTGCATCTATCCATAACAAAACATTGTTACAACAACCTTGAAATTAGAGACATTTACCCTTGAAGTTGGTCAATTTTGAAGAAAAAAGCTATATTCGTATAGTTTTTGGTCAATGGGGGTTAATTTTGAAATATTCTTGTGGTGATTTTGGTGTATCCTGTCATGCTCTAAATGTGTGGGAAATTTGAGCTAAATAACTGTAAACAATTTTGCGACTTTTGAAAAATGGTGAAATTTTGACGGTTTTGGCAGAATATTTTGAAAATAAGCGTTTTCACAGACATGCTGATACCTCATTTTACGAGATTTTATGGCATTACATAAGTATGCCAAATTGGTTAAAATCGTACGGCTTGTTTTTGAGCAGTGCAACAGACAAAATTGACAGTGGAAAAAAAAATCCACAAAAAAAAAAATCAAAAGAGAAGAAAAATTTTGAAAAAGAAGAATAACAAGGGTCTTTCCCAAACTGCGTTTGAGAAAGCCTAACAAGGGTATTTCGCGCACTGGGTTTGGGAAAGCCAAATTAAATGAAACCAAATTTTATTCTCCAGTGATCTCCCCTGATGTTCTTACTCCGTTCCATAATTCTGCTCGACAAACTCAATGTTTATTCTTTAGTGATCTCCCTTGATTTAGATGTTGATACGGATACAGATCGAATATTGGACAGCAGCGCCCAAGGCGCACAGGACGATGCGGGGTTATACAACCCCTTTCGACCCTGTTGGCGTGTTCTGTCGGTCTGTATCTGGCGCAGCCATGGTGACAAAGGCATCCGTGGGGCAAAGCGGTGCAACCTTGAAGACGGGGGTATTGTTCTTGGCGGCGTTTTGATGTTTTCTTTGTATTTAGTTGTTTCTTCTTGGTCGGTGGCTTTGGTGGACTGATGATTGGTGAGATTGGAGTGATTTCGAAGATTTGCTCAGATTCACAGAGAAGTTCACGGAAAAATATTTCTGTTTGTCCTATCATTTCCTTATGTTTTCTGTCCATTCTGTCTGTGTGTTTCTCGGAGGCTTCCGACGCTGCTTCCGAGGCAGCCATTGAGGCCACGAGGGAGGCATTTACCCAAGATTCCTGATCCAGAGAGAGGGAAGAGATTGGAGCGGGAGGCTTTGAAGAGCCAGTTTCCCCATGAAGGTAGGCATCTGAGGTGTGGATGGGAGTAACATGAGTTGGGATGGGGAGGTGTTAGTAGCATTCTCGCTGTTCTTTATTCAAATAACACGAGCCTGCTAATTAGCCTGTCTTCACACCTTGGCGTCCAAAGTGCGAATGTGAAGGGAAAAATGTGAAAAGCATGATGAATGAACGAAAAGTTTCAGCGACCCGAAAAACTTTCAGACGGAAGCTAGGGCCACTAATCTTAATTGATTTGAGTGTGTTCATTGTTAGTATGGTAGTGGGTTCAGACAACCGACAACCTCGTACTGGAAGGTGATTAGGATTTGTGCATAACTACAAGGGTTCTGCTCTGTTTTTAACTCAGAAACGTGGGGACATTTATGGTCATACTGAAACCGCAGTTTGGTGGTTGTTTTTAGAAGGAAGAAAAAAGAAACCCAAACAGTCACTGGTTTGGGAGCAGGCCCAGCATATTATCCATAAAAAAGAAAAAAATCTACCAATATATGTTTTTGAAAGCTGGGAGTCGTCCATCAGCCTTTAAGGGCGAGTGAATACTGAACCGTGGCCATCAGGTCTGCCTTCGGGGGGGGGGGGGCAGATGACGGGGTGGTGGGAGAAAAATAAATTCACACATTCACAGACATAGTACACCCCAAAACCCTTAACACTTTACCCAACGAATCGCCCGCGTCCGCCTGCGTAATATGCAAATTCACCAGTTGAAAAAATATTATTTTTCAAAAAATGTCAACAAAACCATATCATGTGACTCCTCGTTGGAACGAGCTCATTGAGCTCGTTCCAACGAGGAGTCACATGATATGGTTTTGTTGAAATTTTTTGAAAAATTAAAAAAAAATGATATTTAAAATAATAAATGTTGATATTGTCTGCGTTGGGTAAAGGGTTAAAAGGGGTGTTGTATCTTTAATCATACGTTTATTTAAAATGTACACTGGTCTCGACCAGGCCAGCTTGTTTCAATCCTTTTTTGGTGTTTGGTGGTTTTCTGTGTATGTTAACAGGAAGCTTGTTCGAATCCCTTTGGCGCTTCGTCTACTTTTTTTCTTGTATCATCTTAGATTGTTTCAAGAAACTTTGAGAGTGTTCAATTAGGAAACTTATAGGTAGAGAGAGACTGGAATCCACTATTATATATTGCGACTGTTGTGTGATTGTTGCTATTGGTGGGACGAGGGGTGGGTTTCTCTGTAGCCCACTCCCCACACGCAGAGTTGCTAGTCAGTCCTCACAGACTCGATCCTAAAAGTCTCAATGAGTAGCAAGGCAATCATCACTGACTCCACGCAGTTTAAGTCTATTGTTTAATTTTCTGTAACCTATACGGGCAGAAGACGAACTTGCTTTCTAAATGCACTGTTCCGTCGAGAACAGCAAGTTCCATGTGGAGGGGCCAGCCAATTTCCCCACCCCGAAATTAATACTCCGGGAATTAAAAACTCAAATGCAGGTGGAGATGTTTCCACTGTTTGTAGCTGCCACTGGTAGCAGATGCAAGCTGTGTGCGTATCGTCACCTGCCACCAGTCCGGGTTATTTACACCAAGTACCCGACCCTTCCAAACGCGTTATGATAACGTATAACGCATTGAGCAGTCAGACAGTCCTCATTTACTGCACCCTTAAATGTTGTTTGACTGGCGCTGTAAACCTCATTGACTTTTGTCCCAGTTGTAGTAGTTTTGATAGATCCCTAGATTTTGTTGTCCCGCGACTATAATTACGACAACTAGCTATATCCTCGTTTTACGCTTTTGACTCACTTAGTTTTTCTATTAAGGGTTCGGTGTTCGTTTAGCACTGCCATTAATTCACTACTATTAATTCACTATCTTATCTGCTGAGGGATTTGTTCTGCAGATCTCTTAATCGCGTTTCAATAGTGTCTATACAAGCGAAAAAAAGAAATGCAAGTTTTTTTCTTTTTCTGTGGTAAATATTTCAAATGTGTTATGGATGATTATTTCATTGTTTGGATTTTGATGTTATTTCTCCATTACTGATTAAATTTGGGAGAGTTTTGTTCTTAACACAGACGGCGTTTGCGTGGACAGCGTTCAAACGTGGGTACCCCACGCCATTTCCTGATCAAAATCAACAGTGGGTGTGCCCACCCGGCCTTCAGTCGCTGCTCTAACTCTCCTTACCATTGACACCATCAAGTTGTTTATGGTCCTTTGAGGGATGTTATTCCACTCCTGAAGAAGGGCCTGCATGTGAGCTGAGCGACGTTGTTTTGGACGTTGACGCACTTCCCGACCCTCGTGTGCGGCTCGTCCCACAAATGCTCGATCGGGGACAAATCTGGACTGTAGGGTGGACAATCGAGAACTGGGACATTGTTTTAGTCGAGGAAGTCACGACAAACTCTAGCAACGTGCGGCCTCGACATATCCTGCTGCGACGTAAGGTTACGCGCATGGATAAGCGGAAGGGCGTGAGGCATGAGAACCTGATCCCGATATCTTACTGCAGTAAGATTGCCCTGGATGACCACGAGAGGATGCTCACGTCGATGAAAACGTTTTACCAGTCACGTGTTTGGTGGGCGTACTTGACACGAGTCGTTTTGGAAATATACTCTTGCCCACAAAGACTGAAATACAGTATTGACTGTAACGGAGCATTGGCACAAGTGCAGGGACAAGCCTTTCTTCAGCAGTAACATAAACAAACTTTAACATCTCGTCCCCTGAGTTCCAATATGTCCTGTGTGCCTACTGGCACATAGAACACATTGGAACTCAGGGGACGATCTGTTTCGTCTTTCTTTCTCTGTTATTAAGATCCGATTTCACCTCTCAATGATATGGAACACAAAGGTCGTTAATTTGAATTTTTTAGTTATTCAGCATGGTTATAGTTGAACTTTTTGATCCAGGGACAGTAACGGTGGAGACATTTGTACATTTCGACCCTCCCAATATGTTTAATAGCAAGTGAGGATCATTTACACAATGTTGTGATTGGAGAAGTCTTACATTAACAGGTGATACTGAAAACCTTTTGAAAACCTACCAGTGCCCTGTTTCGGGAATAAAATAGCAGGGACAGGGTTTTGGTCCCTGTTTGTGGAAACACCCAGTTCCGTCGCTAATCTTCAGCGCATTGTTATTGGCACTTTTGTTCTTTTGGCCAGTAAGAGTTTTAAATGCATCCCAGAACCTCTTAGGTTCATTCAGCCCATTTAGATTTTCTGTTGCTTTTCCCCATCTCATGCGATTGCCTTTAGCTTCAGCCTTTTTTTCCTTCTCCGTGTCGACGATTATACGTGGATTTAAGTTCTGTTTTTTTGATTTGATCATTCTCTGATTGGTAAGCCCGGAAGGCATTTCTTTTTTGTTTAATTATTTGAAGTGTTGGTTGTGTTATTCTGTTTATCCGCGGCTTCATCGTTTACCTTGGACAGATTTCATCTTGTGGACTGCTGATAACCTCATTAAGGTGAGTGCAGTCTTTTTTCTTGTTCATAAGCATTTAAGGGGTCATTTGCATTTATTTTTACTTCGATAATCTTTCTACAGGGGTCTCGGTCCATTTTTGATAGGTTCCTCATGTTCGTGGGGATATCTTGTGGGACCTGTATTACATTTCAAAGTGACGAAAACTGGCAGGTGATTACTGCCTAGATCATCATCCCCTACAAATCGTCGCCTGCGTGCTAGAATGTTCTATGTCCCCTATGGGACATAGAACATTCTAGCACTCCGGCGACGAAATATATCTTGCATTTTACTGGTTAGTGATTTGCTGGTGATAATAACGTCTTGGATATCTGATTGCTGGAGTGGGTTGTTGCTTATGTATGTTACGTCTTGATCGTTGTTTACCACGAATTGATAGAATTATTCAACGATGTTGAAAAGGGCGTCACCATTAGGCTCAGTTTTTTGGCTACTGAATACTGGCGTTTGTAATTGAATTCTTCCAAGAATATGCAATGCTTGAACTTTTTGAAAAGAATTCAAATACTTTACTGTCTACTGTTGCTTGCGATTTGGTTTCATATGAGATGACGGCCACATGTTTGTGGTCCACTTCAATTTCAGCTGCAATCACTTCGGCACTGAGGTGGTCGCTTGGTATTGTTTCATATTAATCTCCTGCCTTTTTAGCAGAGCAACCCCGCCACCATTTTGGGCGGTGCGATCTCTTCTAACAATGCCGAAACCACTTAACCCTTTAACCAACGTAACGGCCAAAACCGACCAGCGCTATTCTCAAAAATCGCCAATTAATTTTCATTATTTTTTGTCTCAAAAACATATGTTATGACACCTCGTTGAGCTCGTTCCAATGAGGGGTCATAACCTATGTTTTTAAGACAAAAAATGAAAAACATTAGTTATTCAAGAGTTTTTTTGGCAAGTGTCGTCTACTTTTCATGCTAGGTAAAGGGTTAACGAGAATTTTTTACTTGATTTTAGCCATGTTTCCCTAATTCCAATTAGGTCCATATTTGACTTCCAAGTGTGCAGGCTGACTTTACTCAGCTTACTATGGGGATTTAACTACAGAAAGGCCTGTCAGCTCTGGACATCTCTCGTGCTATCAACTGGATTGTCCAGATGAAAGGCGAGAATGTCCAGCTGACCCTGGAGTTTGAGACAGAGAACAGAGACAGAGAATACCACACCACCTTCCTCGGGGAGAGGTAGTACCTTTTTTGATAGGATCCCCTCTCACACCGGTCCTCACCTGAGGGAGTCAGGAGGCCATGACAAAAGAACGAAGTTAAGAAAGAAGAGCCCATCAGCCAAGTTCAGGGATGCCCGGTGCTTGGAGGCCTGAATTGATCATTGGTGGTTGCCCATCTATGGGGTGGCTTTCAAACTCGTGGCGATTTCTGTTAAACTTTCTCGAATTCGTCTTATCGCTGAATCGGTAGTCGAAAGTGATCTTTTTTCTAGTGTTACTTCTCGTGTCTATCCATCGATTGTCTTTCCTTGTAAATATCTTCTCACAAAATGACATGAAAACCGCCCTTCCGTGTTGATTCCTGGTGGATATCGATGAAAAGGTCTTGGAACATACTGTACAAGATAAACTCTCCATTCCAAAACTTCTGTCACTTCTCCGGTTAGATCTGACAAATCGTCCCCTGAGTTTCCATGTGTTCTATGTGCCAGTAGGCACATAGAACACATTGGACCTCAGGGGACGAAATGGTTCTTACACCCGACTTCTCCTTATCTACACTACACAATAAACTCTTCATTCCAAAACTTCTGTCACTTCTTCGGTTAGATTTGACAAATCGTCCCCTGAGTTCCCATGTGTTCTATGTGCCAGAAGGCACATAGAACACACTGGACCTCAGGGGACGAAATGGTTCTTAAACTCGACTTCTCCTTATCTACACTACACAATAAACTCTCCATTCCAAAACTTCTGTCACTTCTTCGGTTAGATTTGACAAATCGTCCCGTGAGTTCCCATGTGTTCTATGTGCCAGAAGGCACATAGAACACATTGGACCTCAGGGGACGAAATGGTTCTTAAACTCGACTTCTCCTTATCTACACTACACAATAAACTCTCCATTCCAAAACTTCTGTCACTTCTCCGGTTATATTTGACAAATCGTCCCCTAAGTTTCCACGTCTTCTATGTGCCAGTAGGATGCCAGTAGGCACATAGAACACATTGGACTTCAGGGGACGAAATGGTACTTACAAAAGCCGGAACACTATCTACCATGTGGCTAATTACCCTGACCCCCGGGGAGCTCGGTGGCTCAGCAGGTAGAGGTGCAGGCTGCAAGCCGAGAGGTCCTCGTTTCGAATCCCACCTGCGGCAACCGCGTTGTGTCCTTGGGCAAGACACTTCATCTCCATTGCCCGCGTGGGGGCACCGTGGCGCTGTGTACTAAGCCGTACTGCACGTCGATGGTGCACCAATGCTAACCCTACTTGTGTGGAGTTAGTATGTTGGGGAGCTGACAGTTGCTCGCCGTTGCCCAGTGGTTCTCTCCGGGTACTCCGGCTTAATCCACCGGTAAAACTGTCAAGGTCATGATTGGCCATTGTGTGCATAAATATGTGACCTTAAACACCAATAAATAAATAAATAATTACCCTGACCCGAAGCCTGACCTTAGATGACCGTGAGCTGGGATTTCCTAAAAATCTAATAATTAAAACTAATTTAAAACCAATTAAAACATCAGTTAAAAAAAATAAATAAAAAACAATAAAAGACAATAAAAATGATTTAAAAAATTAAAACAGTTAAAAAAAAAAGAAAAAAAAATAACCCAAACAATTAAAATGACGTCATCAATTCCTCTGATTCCTCTTGCGGGAGAAAAGAGAAGATCAGCGCATCCCTCCTCCTTTCGGGAATTTTGTGTGTGAACATCACATTGAAAAATGTATTGTTTAATTCTTCACTCAACGTATACGATATATAAAATTGGTTATTTTAATTTTTCTTTTCAATTTTTGAAAAACATTTTTAACAAAACCATATCATGTGTCATCCCCCCCCCCCCCCCCCCCCCCCCCCCCCACACACACACACACACACAAACTCCTTTCGAACGTGCTCGGTGAAATCGTTCCAATGAGGTGTTCACACGATGTCATATGGTGAACAGAATATGAAATTCGTGTTTTGGTCATACTCTATTTATTAAACTCGTCTACGAATTTCCCGTTTTGCCTCTCCAGAGGCTTTGCAAAACAGAAAATTATTGGACTCGTTTCATAGAGTATGGCCAAAACAATCGTTCTATATCCTCTTTCCAGCTTTGCTCTTCTGATCCACCACACAAATCCATACATAAATCATATCGAAACCTGATAGCGACACATTTACGTCAATGGAGGTGATTTCATAAATAAAATACTACGAAATCAGGACTGAATCAGCAAACAGAAACCAAAATAGTATCTGAGATACAATGTTTTTGAATTTTGTTTTTCGGTCGATAAAATTTTACTCTGTTGCAAGTAAGAAGATAGACAATATCGACCAAATCGTGACTTTGCCACGATCCGGTCGAAATTTGATCTGTTTTTGTGTCAGTGGCAGCGCTTTGAAATTAAGATATATATATATCAACACTTTTAGAGCTGAGACTGAAAATAATTTATGCATGAAGTCGAAAGATAGCATATAATTAATGCGAAACCATTAACCCTTTACCCAACGCAGACGATTTTAAAATTTATTATTTTAAATATCATTTTTACAATTTTTTCAACAAATTTCAACATAACCATATCATGTGACCCCTCTTTGGAACGAGCTCGTTAAGCTCGTTCCAAAGAGGGGTCACATGATATGGTTTTGTTGAAATTTTTCGAAAATAATATTTTTTCAGCTGCTGAATTTGCATATTACGCGAGCGGATGCGGGCGATTCGTTGGGTAAATGGTTAAAGAAAAAAAACAACATTTTTTTCTCGCGAGGGGGTACGGATTTCGGAATCCACACAAAATATTATGCACTTGTGATTTGTATATTGGGGGGGGGGGGGGGCACAAAACCTCCTCACGTCTTTGACGTTGTAATTTTAATCGTCGTGCATTTGCAAACCTAATGTGAAAGTGTCGAAAAAAGGGAAGAAAAAGAACATTCAAATAACTGCAAAGCAATAAAACTCACGGGGGCGCGGTGGCGTCGCGGTAACCGGTTCTCGTCAGATCACCAAAGTTAAGCAACGTCGAGCCCGGTTAGTAGCTGGATGGGTGACCATTTCAGCGACTGATTCGTGCTCCCGCGTTGTGTCCTTGGGCAAGGCAGTTAACCCCGATTGCCCACACGGGGGCACGATGACGCTGTGTACTAAGGCGTACTGCACGTCGATAGTGCGCATGTCTTCAACCAATCTAACCTTGCATGTGCCGCGGTGCAGAGTTCAGAGTTACGATGTTGGAGAGCTGACAGCTGCTCGTCGTTGCTCGGTGGTTCTCTCAGGGTACTCCGGCTTCCTCCGCCCGTAAAACTGTCACCGACATGATATGACCCTGGCTGTTAATGTGTCGTTAAACCCTAATAAAAAAAAAATAATAAAAAATAAAAAAAATAAAACTCACGCAAGCTAAAATAATTCCGAGTGTAACATATTTTCTTCGCCAGTGAAGATAATCAAGATGGTGGCCACATATCTTAATCTAGTAACAATACGACTTAATTTTATCGCACTGACATTTTATATAATAATTTTATGAGAGAACATATAATGAATAGAGATATTAATTAATATGAACTTTGGTAAAACCAAGAAGCGCGCGCAACTCACAGTGTTTTTCAAATTATAATGGCATAAACTTAACAAAATTTAAAACAGTGTTTAAGGGGTCGTCCAACAAAACATTTTGCGTTGTGAACTAATGCATGTACATGCTGTCTTGTAGATTTATTTCCCCCTAAAAACATATCATACCTACAATATAAAATTGGTCTAGAAACGTATTGTCGAAAATTTATTGTTTTTGTTTCGCTGGGGTGCATACATTGTGGAACGGAACTTCTGTTTTGGAAATGGTAATTCGTGGACGTTTGTCAGACAGTATGTCACTTCGACATCTTAGGTTCGTAATAACTGAATGACACAATCCGACCTGTGCGTACTTTTAAGTTACAACAAACGGACGTGTTGTTGATGCTTTTCATTTGGTAACTTTGTTCCAATAACAGGCAGTGTTGGTTTGAAGTGAACAGCGTTTTGCACTTGCAAATGCAAAACAGATAAATCACGTGACAGAATACTCCGCAGAATCGAACAACAGCGGGATCCCAACAGCCAGCCAGCAGACGATGAAATCCAATGTGCATATATGGGAACATTTAGCTTTTCGACAATTTCTGTCATTTAGTCAGCAAAGCAAACGACAGTTGAGTTTGTTTGGAAAAACTTTAATTTTGAAAAGCATGTTCAATAAATTATTCACAGTCTGCATGGAATGATCTAAGGAGAAATCTAGCTTTTTAGGGGGGCGTCATTCGATTTGTTCGCTTCTGAAAACGAGAGCTGGGGTTCCCCATGTTTTTACTTCCGGTTTCCGGTTTAGATTGGATGGCATAGCATTCCTTGGTTTTTCCAATTTCACGTATACGTTGTCTATCAGGCTTGCTTCAAAGCAGCCCTTCGGGCTGCTTTTGCGCGCGCGCGCTATAACCCATTTGCACATTACAAACCCTCAAAACCGTGTGCTCAAGTTTGGCCTGTTATATACGTCGCACTACCGTCGCATCGAATTCAGTTGGAGTTTAGCGTCACTTTCGACAGCCAGGGTCACCTCAGGTCGGGCAGTTTTATGGGTGGAGGAAGCTGGAGTACCTAGAGAGAACCACCGAGCAACTGTCAGCTCCCCAACATACTAACTCCACACAAGCAGGGTTAGCATTGGTTGAAGACAAGTGCACCGTCGACGTGCTGTACGCCTTAGTCAACAATGCCACCGTGCCCCCACTAGGGTAATGGGGTGAAGTGTCTTGCCCAAGGACACAACGCGGTTGCCGCAGGTGGGATTCGAACCGAGGACCTCTCGGCTTCAGTGCAGCCTGCATCTCTACCTACTGAGCCACCGCGCCCCGGAGCGTCCGTATAAATAATATTAAGCCATAGAGTAATATTTTCCTTTAGGTGAACAAAGTTAAAATACATACATACAGTACGTGGAGAGTGTATTAGCACTATATCACCCGTAGAGTGGAGATTCCACCCAAGCAATAATTGCAAATTTGTTGCAAAGCATAACATGCACAAGCAAAGTTTCAGCCAGTGGACCTCCGGGTTAAACCCGGAGGTCCATTGGTTAAAACATTGCCTGTGTTTTTTGTCGATATATATAAAATACGAAAGTTATAGTTTGGGTGATAACCTCACTCCACGGGCGATTTAGTTACAATCCACTCTCCACGTACTCTAGATATCACATTATCACATAAGATTTGCATGTAGACTCAAGCATTGTGAGTTTATATATACCTATACGGGCGCACTACCGTCGCGTCGAAGTCATTTGAAGATTTGACGAATTTCAAACGAATCTATTCGACACGATGGTAGTGCGACGTATATTACAGGCCTATTTATCATCTTGTGTTTGTTTACTTTTGTGATAAAAAAAACAGCAGAATTTCACTTTCCATATTCTATGAGCCATCTGCACGTTATGACGTACTCAACTGGTCAGAAGAGGCATGCGTAGATCAATGAACAGGGCGAATGTATCTTGAAATAAATTTCAACATTAGACGTCAAAGTTCAATCATTTATTATTGAAAGTCCTGTACCAGGTGGAATGCATACAAAAAGCAATATTCAAAAACAGAAAAAAATACAAGACGTGTCGTTTCTACAAAAGAAAACTGTAAATTGTAATACGTGTATTAAATATAGGAAGAATGAAATTGTAAATAATGTGTTAACGATTCCAATGACAAAGGCGATCCCTTTAGCTCACAATATTTTGGTTCATGTCTACAGTGACGACTTGCAAAAGAATGAAAATATGCTGTTATCCCTTACGCAAAGAAACGTCCCAAACTAGTCAGTGCTGTACCCCAAAATCGAGTTTAAATTTTTTTTTTCATTTTTTGCCTCAAAACATAGCCTATGGCTCTCTTCTTAAAACGAGCTTGTTTTACTGAGGCATCATAAACTATGCATTCGAGATAAAAATTGAACTTTTTTAGTTATTCAAACAATTTTTTTCAAATTGACGGCTTTCAGAGAAAATGCTGGTTTTCGAGCAACCAACCATTTTTTCGACAGGCAACAAAAAATTTCAACAGACGGTATGGGTCGCACCGCTCCCACCACCATCCTATCTTCATATTTATTTACTATTTACTGGTGTTTAAGGTCACGTACTTATGCACAATGGCTAATCGTGACCGTGACAGCTTCACGGGTGGAGGAAGCCGGAGTACCCGAGAGACCCACCGAGCAGCGACGAGCAACTGTCACCTCCCCAACATTCTAACTCTGTTCTAGCTCCGCTCAAGCAGGGTTACAGTGGTTGAAGACATGTGCACCATCGACGTGCGGTACGCCTTAGTACACGGCGTCATCGTGTCCCCATGTTGGCAAACGGGATAAAGCGCCTTGCCCAAGGACACAACGCGGGTCGTCCCGGACGGGGATCGAACTCGGGATATCTAGCAAAGAAGTCCAACAGTCTATCACTGAGCCACCGCGCTCCCTTCTAGCTTCAGGCTTGACGAGTGATCCGGGCTGGGTTGTAAGCTTAATAACATACAAGATACAAATATCTGAATCTTTGTTTAAAATTTTGTGAGCTTCTGTGACCACAGATCTGACGGTGTTTTATTTTCTATTTGTATCAGAATGAAACATACAGTACAGTTGTCATGAACTGGTCATAATCCACGCGTGGGCAGTTATGTCCACGCAAGCATTTACCGGGTAATAAAAATCATAATCAGCAAAATTTTAATTAATGAAGCACCGGGTTATACCCGGTGCTTCATTAATTAAATTTTTGATGATTATTCCTATAATTAGTGTTTGGAATCTAATATTATTGTGTCCGTGGCAATATTGCCCACCCATGAAAAGTGACCAGTCCACGAGGGTCGCCCTGTAGATGTGTATTGTTTATTTGCATTTTGTTGCCAAGAGTAAAGGCATATCCGGCCTATGGCATTCACAAAAATCCCCATTCAAATGTTTTGTTTAAATTTTGTGGTGTCTCAGTATGTTAAGTAAAGGATTAGCAATGTTAGAGTTTTTTCTGAGGTGGGGGGGGGTGCTAAAGTATCAAAGTTAATTCTTGTAAGTATCGTCTTCTAGCCATGTAAGGTAAAAGGTCAAGCTACACGGTGTTGTGAAGGGCTCAGATAGCACTTCTCAGTAGTTTATCACATAACATTTCACCGGTATTAACATAGATGCACACAGATCTTGTTCCTTTTCAAGAATAAATTACGGAACAACTTCAGTTTTGAATCAACGGAAATAGAGAAGATTCCTAGTTTCCCGTGGTGCGTTATTAGGGATATGGAGATATCGGGGCAACCAGGCTATAGTTGCCTCGGATCCCTTTTCACGTTCAGACATACGCACACACACACACCAGATCTGTAATTACGACGGTGCGAATTAATTATTCTTCATCTGTGTTCACTGAGCCGAAGTCAAAAGTGTATTGCAGAAAACCAATACACTTTCGACTTTGACTCACTTAGCACATATACGCAACATGCTGGGCGTCAGGCTTTTTCACTGTTCCACTCTCCAACCGAACAGAAGAAATGCTATTCAAGGGCCTGATTTGATCAAATATTTGATGACATTTACCAATGTTCCAATAAGAGTAAAATCCTCACCCTCTGATTGGATAAGAGCTGGCGTAGTTTCTTTTATCATATGACTCGTCCGTTTTGTTCACTTTAAAACATTGGATATTTTGCTTTCATATTAATCAGTGATAAATAAAGCCTTCCGTCAATTTCATTGGTTAATTTCAAAACTAGACAATTTGATTGGCTGAACAAAAAAAACTGGGCCACATTTTCATAATTTGCATAATTAGAGTTGGGAGCGTTCATTGGTCAATTTCAAAACTGGACAATTTGATTGGCTAAACAAAATACAACTGGGTCACATTTGCATAATTTCAGTAGGGAGAATTTACGTTATCTGTCCTATTTAGGGTGGGTTATTAATCTTTTACCTACAAGAAAAACGCCATTCATTTTTTTTTATATTTTCACTTTTTGCTTCTGAAACGTCGAGCTGGTTCCAATGAGGGGTCATAACCTATGTTTTGGAAGCAAAAAATGAAAATTTTTAGTTATACGAGGATGTTTTTTTCCAAGTGCCGTCTGCAACTCAAGTTAGGGGATGGGTTAAACAGTCATACTAAGTGGCTAATTTGTGCGTGTGTGTGTCATATGATAAATAGAATATTAAATGAGTGTTTTTCTCATATAATATTTATGAAACTCGTCCGAATTTTCCGTTTGGGCTCGCCAGAGGCTCGTCAAAACAGAAAATTCTTAGACTCGTTTCATAAATATTATATGAGAAAAACACTTATTCCATATCCTCTATTTATGTTTACGGCTCCCAGTAGCAAATGTTACCGACACGCGAAATATTTGAAAAAATGACGTCGCCCGTTTCGTAATTGCTTCATCAACGTAGTGACTAGCAAGCCGCTTCATTTTTTTTTAGATTTTTCACACGTACAGCAGACGGTGTTCCGGAGAAAGTGTTGTTTAAATTACAAACCGATCCACGATTTGAACTAAGATGGAATGAGTTTATCCAGTTTATTGATTATTTATCCAGTGCCGTTGTCGGGTACACGAGAGATTTATTTACTAAACCCGTGGTCGTTAAAACTTGCCTCGAACAAGGCAACTTTTAACGATCACAAGTTTAGTGAATAAGCCTCTCGTGTTTCACGATGTAGGTTTGAACTATGGGTCGTGTCTAATTGGAACAAAAGCGTTATTGTGATGAGTTGTCGGTAACATGGTCTGAGGTTTGCGACTTGGAACGTATGTTCAACCTCGACATTATGAACGAAAACTTACCACAGCTCTAGTTTTATGATGATTACACTTCGAGATTCTAATATATTATATTTATCAAATGACTCGTCCGTTTTGTTCACTTTAAAACAATTGATATTTTGTTTTCATATTAATCAGTGACAAATAAAGCCTTCCGTCAATTTCATTGGTCAATTTCAAAACTAGACAATTTGATTGGCTGAACAAAATAAAACTGGGCCACATTTTCATAATTTGCATAATTAGAGTTGGGAGCGTTCATTGGTCAATTTCAAAACTGGACAATTTGATTGGCTAAACAAAATACAACTGGGTGACATTTGCATAATTTCAGTAGGGAGAATTTCCGTTATCTGTCCTATTTGGGGTGGGTTATATTGTATTAATCTTTTACCTACAAGAAAAACGCCATTCATTTTTTTTTATATTTTCAATTTTTGCTTCCAAAAACATAAGTTACGACCCCTCATTGGAACGAGCTCGACGAGCTCGTTCCAATGAGGGTCATAACCTAACCTATGTTTTGGAAGCAAAAAAAAACGAAAAGTTTTAGTTATACTAGGATGTTTTTTTTTCCAAGTGCCGTCTGCAACTCAAGTTAGGTGATCGGTTAAAAAGTCATACTAAGGGGCTAATTTCTGCGTGTGTGTGTCATATGATAAATAGAATATGAAATGAGTGTTTTTCTCATATAATATTTATGAAACTCGTCCGAATTTTCCGTTTGGGCTCGCCAGAGGCTCGCCCAAACGGAAAATTCTTAAACTCGTTTCATAAATATTATATGAGAAAAACACTCATTCCACATCCTCTATTTATTACATGCCTGTTCTATGAAATCCCCATCTACAGCAACACTAAACCATGCGAAAAATGAAAATTCGTTCCGCACACATGTGCGAACGGGAATCGCTGACGGAATATTTTTATAAAGAAGTGAAATATCACTGGAATTTTCTGAAAACCCGTGCACCGCAATTACAATCTGAATAAAAATAGTCTCCTGAGTTCCAATGTGTTCTATGTGCCAGGAAGCACATAGAACACATTGGAACTCAGGAGACAAAACAGTAACAGCCGTTCCTCTCGCAAGTTTGGTTGGCGAAAAAATGTGTTCTTTTTGTTGATAGTTGTCAAATGAATTGCTGAGTGCCCTTCCAATAATTGTTTTTTTTTGTTGTTTTTTTATAGACTTGAAGGCGTGCAATAAACACAGAACGACACGCGTTTGTGAATGGGTTAATCGATATGGTACTTGTGTCATCGCCGACCTCTCAGTCTATCTTTCCGCGCTGACACTCGTGCCATATCGATTAACCCAATCACACACGCGTGTCGTTCTAGGTATTTATTCCCAACAAGACGAAACCCGACAGAAGGAATTTAATAAAAATGATTAAATAACTCATTTAATTTTAGGTTTCGGGCAAACACGTACATGAGAAGAGTATTTTGAAGTGAAATTTTATATTTCAAGAAAAATGTATCTGAGATATTTTTTATTTTAAACCAGCTCGAAAAACTCCTAATAAAATTATACTCTCTTAACCCTTTACCCAACGCAGAAGATATCAAAATTTGTTATTTTAAATATAATTTTTTCAAAATTTTTCAAAAAATTTCGACAAAGCCATATCATGTGACCCCTAGTTGGAACGAGCTCGTCGAGCTCGTTCCAACGAGGGGTCACATGATATGGTTTTGTTGAATTTTTTTGAAAAATAATATGTTTTCAACTGCTGAATTTGCTTATTACGCGGGCGGATGTTGCCGATTCGTTGGGTAAAGGGTTAACAACAAATAAAAGAATTTACATTTTTTACAATATAATATAATTTTTAAATATTTTTTTTTCCATTTACACGTTATTTGTATTTATGCTTCATAAATGTGGGAAAAGTTTTCAGCTCATCAACGATATATATTTATATTGATATTTATATTTAGTGGTGTTTAAGCTCATATATTTCTGCACAATGGCTAATCATGACCATGACAGTTTTACGGGTGGAGGAAGCCGGAGTACCCGGAGAGAACCACCGAGCAACGGCGAGCAACTGTTAGCTCCCCAACATACGAAGTCTACATAAGCAGAGTTAGCATTGGTTGAAGACAGGTGCACTATCGACGTGCAGTACGCTTTTAGAACACAGCGTCACCGTGCCCCCACATGGGCAAGGGGGGGGGGGGGTGAAGTGTCTTGCCCAAGGACACAACGCGGTTGCCGCAGGTGGGATTCGAACCGAGGACCACTCGGCTTGCAGCCTGCTCTTCTACCTACTGAGCAACCGCGCCCCCAGCTCATCAACGATAGGGCGTGCCCCTTATTAAACTGCGAATTATCCTCTCAGTTTTACAGGACGGAAATTACGTACGGGTGGAAATTACGATACGGAATACAAGAAGGCTTATTTTGCCAGAAATGAATTTAACTTTTGGGGTCAATATCATAATTTATATAAAACTATCTTTTTCGAATAGGTTTCTCTCAACTTTGTCCGCAATATCATTTTTTTTTAAATTCGCCTTCAGAGTCATAACTGAGTCTTTATAAAGATAGACGATTGACTGTTAGCACTGCATTTGGCGAACACAAAGTATTGTTGCCGAGACAAGGGAAAGAGTGAGGCAAGTCGTCCCCTGAGTTCCAATGTGTTCTATGTGCCTAGTGGCACATAGAACACATTGGAACTCTGGGGACTAAGTGCTGTACGTTATATGTGAAAAGGCCTGACGCCAAGCATATTGGGTATAAGTGCTAATGAGCCAAAGTCAAAGGTGTATTGGTGACCTTGGTTCCATACAACACACTTTTAACTTCGGCTTAGTGCACATGGAGAAAGTTTTTCGCAACATGCTGCACGCATAGAGAAAGTGCTATTCAGCGCGCTGTACGCTTTTGCTCCCTGTCGTGAAATTGGGAAGGTAGAAGAAGGGGTCAAAATCTTTCGATGTCAAGCAGGAGCGTAACTAGGATTTCCTATTGAGGGGACCATAAGTTTTCGGGGAGGTGCCAGATCGATATATACCACAGGCATATTCGAAGGCCGTAGGCTTGAGGTAGAGTAGGTATGGCCCTCCAATTGGTGGGTTTTCGGGGGTTCCCCACGCCAATGGGAGGGTCATACCCACCCAACTTAGGCCTGCGGTATCCCCCTCCCATTGGTGGGGGTTTAGGGGTGCGGCCCCGAGGAAATTTTGAAAAATCAATGCCCTAAGACTGAAAACAGGAACCTCTGGTGCTTTAATTTTCCCATATTAAGGAGGGAACTATATGTTTAGGGGGGCACGCTTCCCCCAGCGAAATAACCCCCCCCCCCCCCCCCCCCATCGCTACGCCACTGGTGTTATGTTAAATCCAGTAAACTAACCAATGATCCAGGTAGTGCTCCCCCGATAAACTGTAACTAAACAAATTTATCCGAATACTATCTTTTGATTACAAGGTGGATATAAAAAAGTTACGGATTTCAAAAGGTTGCTTGGAAATACCCCCACCACACACTCGCCCTTACACTCCCCTACCTACACACACAGCTCAAATAATTTTGTTGGAAATTTATTACTTTCGTGATAGTCCCTTCAACTATTTCAAAATATCAACAAAAGCCACGATTTTATTTGTTATAAACATTCACTAAAATCCCAATGATAAGAAATGTATAAATACTTGAAAAATAGTATTTATAACGCCGAATTGTGGAACTATAGTTTGTCGCGGGCATGAATGCGTGCAGCTGTGAGGTGTCACAGTCAAATGCATGTCCTTCAAGGTGAAATCCCATTCCTTAACCATACTTTTCTATCTAAAAGATGAGTTTTTGGTAAATGTGGTGTCATATGATAAACAGAATATGAAATTTATGTGTTGGTCCTACTCTTTTTATGAAACTCATCTATAAATTTATTTCCGGTATTGCCGTGCCAGAGGCTCGACAAAACGGAGAATGTTTAGACTCGTTTCATAAATAGCGTATGACCAAAACACTCATTTCATATCCTTTATATGTGTATAGTTGTGGTGACCAAATTGCTCATACTGCTTTTTCAGCAGCTCGAGTCGGATATTACAGCTCTTCATTTGTATGACCGACCGTGTGTGTGGCATAAGATTGGTCTTGTGAGAAAGAACACGGGGGTGGGGGGGGGGGGGGGACCTCACCCCCTACCTCAGCGACGCCCCTGCTGCCGTGGTGTTGAGATATTTTATTTTAAGCAAACTTAATCGTTTTGAATCGTCACACAAAATTTCATTAAAAATGCATGGTCTAACTCTTTTGTAGAGATCAGAAACAATATATTCATGGCTGACGACGACAGATAATAGATGAATGAACCACATTAGCTTCGTTCATCCTGCATGTGTTCAGCTCCGGCAAACTAAATATAAAGGCACATTTTACAGCTTTTTAGCGCTAAAATGTTTGTCGAGAAACTACTATTAGGACGTAGGAGTAAATGTAACGAACAGCAGAAGCAATAATAGGAAATCACAATACAATATTATATACAATATATACAATAGTAGTTTTGTGTGTAAGAAGATGAAAAGCAGACGACACTTGCAAAAAAAATTCTTGATTAACTAATTTTTTACATTTTTTGTCTCAAAAACATAGGTTATGACCCCTCGTTGGAACGAGCTCGACGAGCTCGTTCCAACGAGGGGTCATAACCTATGTTTTTGAGACAAACCTATGTTTTTGAGACAAAAAATGAATAAATAATGAAAATTAACTGGCGATTTTAGAGAATAGCGCTGGCCGGGTTTGGCCGTACGTTGGGTAAAGGGTTAAGAGATACAAGACAATTCGTACGAAAATCGTAAAAAATTGTTGCGCGTAAACCAGACGCGTAGCTAGGATATCAAAGTTGGGGGGGGGTGCAAGAGTAATATCTAATGGGGCTAGTCCAGCGATCTGAACGTAGCGGCTATCCCCTACAAAGACGGGGGGGGGGTAGCTGCTACGTTGAGATCGCTGAACTAGTAGTGGGGGGTGGGGGGGGGGGGCATACAGAATGGGATGTGCAGCATCATCCGAACCACGTAGCGGCGACATGGGGTGAGCACAAGAGTGGACACCCCTCTCGCTGGATGGGGACGGGGAGGGGGCTCCCCTAGGTAAATTTTTGAAATTCGAGATAAAAAACGCAATTTTCTTAACTCTGAGTCCGTTTGTGTCCATAATTTATAAGTTGTGAAAGGCATCAATAATTAGGCCACATCACCTGGGGTGGGGGATGACTAAAATTGGGAGGCATGTGAAATCCTCAGCACCCCCACCCCCATGGACTACGCGATTGACATAAATACGCAACTACCTGGCCTCCTTCGGAATGTTAGGATTGACTGCAACATGGTTGTACAGTCTCACTTGCTGAGAAACTGAGGCTTCGGATATCGTTTTTAACCTTTTATCTAACACGACACTTGCAAACAAAATTCTTGAATAACTCGATGTTTTCATTTGTTTTGCTTTCATGGCTTATGACCAAAGAAATCGTTCCAATAAAGGGTCATAAGCTATGTTTTTGAGACAGAAATGAAAAAAATAATGAAAATTGAATGGTAATTTTTGTGAATAGCGCTGGTCGGATTTGGCCGTTGTGTTGGGTAGGGGGAGGGGGTTAAATTGAAACTACACGGAATTTAACGTTCGTGTAATTTTTGCCGGCGCGTATAAAGGTTAAAACTTCCCATTTTTTCTAAAACAATTATCCTTTCAATTTCTATCATTTGCTGGATAAAAGGTGATTTTTTTTATGAATGATGAGAGCAAAACAGAAAGAGATGCATACAGGGCCGATGAGTTCTATTATGTGGCTCGGGCCTTATAGTCTCTAGCACATGGTTTGATAACATGATGCTGAACAAATGCTCCGTATCACAAGTGGTGTGAGGGAGAATATTAGGGAATGAGATGGGGGAACCGAGACATGACTGGCTTCCGCATTTTTTGTGGTCCAAATCCGGAAAAGTTTCAGCGATACACATCCAGGAAAACTTTCCCAAATTTGTTCTGCGAAAGTCGATATTTCACCAATCCATTCACGAAATTAATGGTCGTTGATGTAGGGTCTCCGAGGGACCCTCAAATGCCGCATCAAATGATTTTAATTCAATGGGCAGCTTGTATTGCTATAATTCTGGACCATCCCCGACCCCGACCCCCCGCCCTCCCCCGCCCCCTCCCACCCCGAGAGAGAGAGAGAGAGAGAGGGGGGGGGTACTATGATCAATGCCAAGTATGATTATATTTCCGGGGATATCAAAATGAAATTTACTCAATAAAAACAAATACCAAATTTTTAAGCACATTTTGATATTAACGAGTCAAGCAATTCCCAAGCTATAATTTTAAAGGCATATCCATGCTCTCAGGCCACCAGTCTAATTAAACCTTTGAATCTGAGATACTGTTTTTCCGGCCCAGGAAATGATACGACATAATTTAATTAAGTAAGATAGTTGATAAGTGAATGTGTGGGGTAGCCTTCGGGCTGCACGTTGAAAATATTAATTGGTCTACTCCCAAATAATGAATATAGACTCTTTTACTTGCTGCCACTGAACTGACATGGAAGACACCACCAGTGTTCAAAGGGTTACGTCATTCAACGATGCTGAATTGACATATTGGGGTCGTGACCCCATTTTTTAGGGGTCCTAAATAGGATTCTGGAGGAAATCCGTATCAAATAAAATAAATTTCGGTAGTTTGGGTGGATTTCGGTGATTTGGAGGGATTGTCGGGTTGTTTGGGGTAATTAGATTTACTCCTTTTCAATCGAACACATCCTCCAAACATACCCTGTCCTATAAGAAGGTTTAGGTCACATAGCAACCACGTGCTACCATAGAACCCAAGATGGCGGCCTCCAGTATACAAAATGGATAATGGAAACACGTTTCGCCTTACATGTAACAACACGCGATGCACAATGCGCACTAACACCACGCATGACTATGGGAATTACGTGACAACATGGCCGCTCACGTGGGTTACCATGACAATACAACATGGCGCCACTGGATCACGTGACATGGCGTCCCTTTCGAGGTCCTGCAACCTGGGGAGGGGAGAACCACATTACATAGTACTTGCACTGTAGCGATATATGTACATATGTATTTATCCAATGAATTATACCATGTAATGCAGATGAAATCAGTGAGAATCAATCTCTTTTTCAAATTTCCTGCTTAAGGTACAGGATACAGAATTCGGCACTTCTGTTATGCATTATTTAGGATGAAAGACTCTGACGACGATGGGGATCGAACCACTGCCTTGATGAGAGTACACTTCTGCGGCACCAATCGCCTAGCGAAACAGGACCAGCGCCATAGACCACTCGACTACCGACAAGGGGGATCGAACCACTGCCTTGATGAGAGTACACTTCTGCGGCAGCAATCGCCTAGCGAAACTGGACCAGCGCCATAGACGTCGGCGTCAGAGTATTTCATCCTATGCATTTATCCATATATATACTATCATAAGTAAACTATTTATATACAATACATTATTTTAATGCTTATTTAAATAATTTATCAAGTTGTGAGAATTCTTCAGGAGACCCACAAATATATATACGGCACGAATCCCATTGCATAGGGCTATGTACTGTGGCATAGTGCCAACTGTACCTGGGTCAGGCTGTCAGCTGTAGTGGGGTGAAAGATTGAAGTGCCGGAGGGGGGGGGGGGGGGGGGCGTCCACAAGTACTTAAAAGCCCGGTCATGGGTTAATACGTCACTGATCAGGTCCGATTTTCATGAAATGTTAGTATGTTATACAGATCGAAAAATGAAAATATACGGCTCATTTCAGCGTTTTGAGCTACTTGACGTTTTTATCTTACCCCTCCCCTCCGGTTCTAGTCCTACCACCCAAAATACAACGCATAGCACTATCATAATATCACACACCCCACAAGGGATAGTTGAAGGGGTAATCGCACCATTTGTTTCAACATTGTCTGAAATTAGTTAACCCTTTACCTAACAAAAAAAAAGCAGACGACACATCTTGAATAACTATTTTTTTCATTTTTTGTCTCAAAAACATAGGTTATGACCCCTCTTTGGAAAGAGCTCGACGAATAGCTCTGGTAGTTTTGGCCGTTACGTTGGGTAAAGGTTTAACACTATAATCCCTTACCCCACCGAGAGTCGGAAAATATCAAAATTAAATTTCATTGCACCAACTTGAAATCGCAGCACATAATAGTTCCCGTGGTTCCCAAAAAGAGAGTTAAAAAAATTGAAAAACAAATCAGACGTCACATACCAGGGATATGGCGTAAACAACGTCGGGGGTACCCCTTCACTTCCGGTGACAGACCTTTCTCACAAACTGCGAGACATTACACTTATATAATATCACACACAAAACAAAAATTAGTTGAAAGGGGTAATTGTACGATTTATTTCTACATTGTCCGAAATTAGTTTACACTATGGCGTCTTATCCTAACAAGAGTCGTAAAACGTTAAAATTTAATTTCATTGTACCATCTTGAAATCGGGTCACATAATTGTACTCGTGGTCACCAAAAAAACAGAGTTGAAAAAATTGAAAATCAGACGTCGCTTACCGGAGATATGACGTACAGTACGTGGAGAGTGTATTATCACAAAATCACCAGCAGAGTGGAGAGTCCACCCAAACTATAACTTTCAAATTTTATACATATGGACAAAAAACACAAGCAAAGTTTCAACCAATGGACCTCCGGGTTAAACCCGGAGGCCCATTGGCTGAAACATTGCTTGTGTTTTTTGTCCATATGTATAAAATTTGAAAGTTATAGTTTGGGTGATAACTCCACTCCACGGGTAATTTAGTTACAATCCACTCTCCACGTGCTGTAAACAACGTCGGGGGTGACCCCTCTTTTCCGGTGACAGCACTACCCCCCACAAACTACAAGACATAGAACTTATACAATATAACACACCCCAAAAGAAATAGATAAAGGAGGTAATTGCATCATTTATTTCAATATTGTCCGAAATTAGTTCACACTATGACGACTTACCCCACTGAGGATCGGAAAAATTCAAAATTTAATTTCATTGCACGAACCTGAAACAGAGGCGCACAATAGTACTCGTGATCTCCCCCCCCCCCCCCCCCCCCAAAAAAAAGAATTAAAACAAATTTTAGAATTAGACGTCAGGTTCCGGAGACGTAAACACAGGCCTGAGTACACCTTCCATTCCAGTTAGAGCCCTATCACCAAAATTACATGACATACCATATGATAATATCACACACAGCAAAGGGAATGGCTGCAGGGGGTTATTACTCCATTTATTTCCATATCATCGGAAATTAGTTAACGGTATTACGTCTTACCTACAGAGGGTCGAAAAACGTCAAAATTAAATTAACTCCATCAAGTTTAAATCAAGGAGACTTTAATGACTCGTCCTCCCGATTAGCAAGTTGAAAAAAAATTTAAATCGGACTTCAACTTCCTGGGATTTGACACCAATACCGCCCGGGATTTGAGCATGACCTCTTTTCAAAAGTTTTGGCTCCGCCCACGTTTTGAACTTCAGTTCTGTTTCGACCCATTTGGTGTTGGTCCCAGGTCCATACGTAATATTATATATTTTGCCTCCTACAAGTATCTGGGAATTTCATTGGTACAAAGACGTCACATGCAGACTGCATATAAAACCATATACTGCCTGTCAACATCAATATACGCTGACAACTATGGGTAATCTCCCCTTTGTTCATTGATTATTCAGAATGGCGGCAGCCGATAAACGCTTCAAGTTGAAAGATTGAGTGTTGGAAGCCCATATTTGGTCTGAAGTGCAGGTTAGGCAACTTGAAAGGCTTCATATTCTGTGGATGTGTGTCATGTTACCTTCGAAATGAAACTGTATGAATTTGCCTTGTTAGAATTTATGGGAGAGTGGGCACTCTCCCATAAATTGTAACAAGGCAAAGACACGTGGACACATTGTGAGAATTCTCTCATTTAATTTTGATCGCTGTTGTTATTAGTTCTGTGCATCGATGCAGCAGTCGGTAAGATAAGTAACTAATAATATCATGCTTGAGATATGAGTGTGACCAACTTTCAAAATTGGATGCCCCTGCCCCACGCAAAATGTTTGGAGAATAAAAACTGCGGCCATGCATTGGGGAGTCATAAAATGCGATATCAAGCAATTCTGAAAAATGCCCTTGTTGACCACTGGTTGATTTCAGTTATCTCGACCCTTATCTTGAACCTCTATTGAGTTTCGACTCATTTGGCGTTGGACTCAGATCCATAAATCGTCGCCTGACATAGAGCATTCTAACGCTCAGGGGACGAAATCATACCATGCTTGAGATATGACCGTGGCCTACTTTCAATATTTTTGGCCCCGTCCACATTTTTAAGTGTGAAAATACCATGTATGAACATTAGGAATGCATTAGGAGGGGGGGGGGGGGGGGGGGTGTAAAAAAATGCAATTTCCAGTAATTCTGAAAATGTTTAATAAGCCCATGAGTGACCACGATGACCTTCGCCCATTTTTGGAACCTTCATGGGGGTTTCGACTCATTTGGTGTTGGTCCCAGGTGCATAGGTCATGCCATACCTCAGATATGAGCGAGCCCTACTTGCAAAACACCCCAGCGACTCCTAATGTCCCATAAACTAAAAACATAGATTGCCGAGTGCCAGTATATCAAAAAGCAGAGAGACGGGAGGATTCGTATTCGAGTTATCGTGCGGACAAGGAAGTGCACAGAACACGATAACAGGACAAAACACCCCTCAAGACAAAACCCCTTCAAGACAAAACCCCATCACAAGAAAGATTATTAAAATAAGTCAAATACGACCATGTTTCGCCATTTTTTTTCTTTGTAAATTGATTTAACTATGATTTTTTAAGTCAACATTTCAACGATTTTTTATCGAATCTAGTCATGGCTGCTTCATAGTAGTCATGACTAGATTTCATGAAAGATATATTCAAATTACTCAGCCAGTTAAGAGTTGAATGACAGGTTTGTAGATTCCCTTTGTTAATTTTATTTTAAATCTAGTTTCTGTCGGCTATGCTTTTCATTCGTTCAATGTTCTTAAAGGCTTGGGGCATCTTTTTGTACAAATCATCTAAAGAGCTCTTGGACCTAATTCTAGCCTGCCAGCAATGGTTCGAACTGCATGTGGCAGAATAAAAATGAAATGCATAATATGAAGTGCTTTCAAGAAGTATTGTAAAAAACCTGAAGTGTTCATATGAAAAGGTGTTTATTTGTTAACATATGCATGTTTATTATATTTGTGAAATATATTTTTTTATGAAAAAATAAGTAAACAAAAAAATTAAAATAAAAAATAAATTCAAATCTTGTTGATTATCATATATTTTTGCTACATTTTGGGGTTCTGTGCAAGAAGTCAATTAAGGTGAGGGGGTGGGTTGTCTTGAAGGGGGTTTTGCTAGCGGTTTTTTTCCGAGGTTTATTTTGTCTTGAGGAGGTTTTAACCTAGAAGGCGAAAGAAGAAGAAGAAGAAGAAGAAGAAAAAACCATACAGAAACAAAAACAATAGTCTGTGTGTTTCACACAGACCAATAATGAGCGGCCAACTCGTCCCCTGAGTTCCAGGGGACGAACTGTCGAGGTAACATTGTTTTCTCAACGTCCTACTAAAGCCTTTTACTATCAGATCCACATAATTAATACGAACGCGAGGCCTGTCCCCAGGAATGAAACTAAGTACAAAAGTACAGCTATACGAACAAATATCTCGTCCATTGTCCTGGCAACCATCGGCCAACGAATATAGGAAATAAGTTCCTCTGGTTCTGCGTCCTCCATATCCACTGTGCTATTTATGTAGTCTTTGAGCTTTTGGTTGAGTTTCGGACTAACTTTGTTGTCTTTATCTTTACAAGCCCAGCCGCCTTTTATCTGCCACAGTATAACAATCTTACAAAAGAATAAAGGAACTGGACACTTGTTTATATGAAATCTCACTATAACTGTCGAGTACATGGCTATCAATGTACTAATGATGACAGATATAATCATCTGTATTTCAAGAATGGCTATCGTGTCAGTACCCCGTGGGAATAAACTTGTAGAATATGCATAAAATAAAAGAAAAACAACAAATAAACCAAGAGAGTATGTTATTCTCTCACTTGATTCGGGGGGAATATAGAATACCATAACGTTGAGTAATATTAACAGGAATGTCGGCAGAATGATGTTCAGATAGAAACGTGTTTCTTGTCGCCTGAGGGTCAGAGAAAAGCAAATCGACGACTGATTCTCGCGAACTACATATTTCTTATCTATGCTTACAGCAGGGGACACAGCTATTTTCCATTGTGATCCTCTTTGAGGTCCTGTTAACTGTAGGTCTGATAACTGAGAGGTTACATTGACTTCACTCGTTCCATAGTTCCATGATCCAAAATGGAGTTCGCAAGTTTGCGAGTCGAAGGGGAACAGAGTAATATCGACAACACATTGTGATACAAGAACACCACCAATGTTCAGTGTTAATTCACCATTGTTCAAAATCTCCACGAACACAGAATTGGTTGTTAGGTCAGGTATCACTTTATAAAAATTGAGAAGAGTTATATCAGGTGTCCAAACTTCACTGTACGGCACGAATAGTTTGGATACTCCAGGATAGTCAACCGAATTCCACATCAGTAGTTCATCCTTCCAGGACAAAGACAGAATCCCTACCAATGTTAGGGCGTTCAAATCTGCATTTAGTTCAATAATATGTTGAAGTCTGAAACCAACGGATATATCAACGACACTGCTGGTGGATTTTACAGGTCGTATTTTAGAGCTGTAATTTGTTGTGATTTCATGTAACAGAGTTGTTGAATCCGTTTTTGGAAAAGCGTGCGTAGCTACAAAATGGACCCAAAGAGACCAGAGTGCACTGAAAGATATTTTCCATAAAACCACCATCGCGAAAATAAGAGTGTTCTGGTGGATTTTGTTATAGATGTTTTTTTTAAATATGTTACTCCATGATGACAGGAATCAAAATCGAAGTCTCTCACTCTTTATGAAGAACGTTTCTAAATCTACATCTACTGTGAATGTGCAGGATTTTTCACAAACCGTAGGAGCCAATGGTCTTCGTTGCCGATTTTTCGAACCGGCTAACTATGATCCGCCTAACTATAATCTTTAACATATAATCCACGGAATTTCATACAAATGTCATCAGCAAACGTTCAAGTTGTACTGTTCATTTCCTCTTCTCATACATCTGAACTATCTCCTTGCGACAATCTCACATTCTCAGAAGTGGTGTGCAGTTCCGATATTTAAAACGGTATGAGCTTCCTAACAACAAATCATTTGGTACTTTTGTCGGCATTATAATTAACTGAATTTTCCAATTGAAAGTACACAAACGTTCTCACATGAAAACAAAACAGGAATAACTCCTAGTTGTAACAATAGAGTTGCACCCTTGTTCTTCTCTACAACATCGACAGACTGGTGGATTGAAGGCTAATTATTAAACGTACCGAGAGAGATAATTATACAAGAAAATGAACCATTGTTAGAACTTCAGGGTAAATACGCAGTATCGCTTATTTGAGGGATGCGTGCAGAATCAATACGCGGACATAGAATTATGGATTATTTCAATCAAATTAACAGAGAAGAATAAACATTTCCGGTGCAGAATTGTATCATTGCGATTTAACAATCAGAGAAAATGTAACAGAAGTCGGACCAGCAAATAACCGAATACACGGAGTTCAACATTTGTGAGCAGATTGTTACTATGTCCTCTTCCCTCCCTCCTTCTAATCCTGTACACTAGACAAGGTTACCTTAATCGCCTACAAGTGACGACAATCCGGGCCGATGCAGGATTTTTAAGGAGGGATGCGGTTCAGAAGTGTGTTGAAAACAAAATCCTTCAAAAACAAAATGTTTAACAATTAAACAAAAAAGTGTTATAGAAAATAAACACTTACCTTACACTTTGTATTTAAATCTGGGAGGGTTTATTTACTAAACTCGTAGTTTTCCACAATAAAATGTTTAATATATGCAACAGATAATAAATAGAGAACACGTTATTTATTTATTTATTTATTTATTTATTTATTTATTTATTTATTTTTTATTTATTTATTTATTTATGTTTAAGGTCCCATACTTCTGTTTGTTTTATTTATTTATTTATTTATTTATTTATTTATTTATTTATTTATTTATTTATTTATTTATTTATTTATGTTTAAGGTCCCATATTTCTGCACAATGGCGAACCGACAGCGCAACATGGATATAAAGTTAAGTCCAACCAAGCGTTTATACCCATATTGCATATTTTAGAGGACGTCCACCCGATGCACTGGTTTCCGGGTCCTATTTTATTTATTTATTTATTTATTTATTTATTTATTTATTTATTATTTATTTATTTATTTATTTATTTATTTATTTATTTATTTATTTATTTATTTATTTATTTGTCCGCCAACCCTATGTAATATTCACCACAGGTGGCAGAGGATGTCTATGTGTTATCACGCATAATACCCTACCCAAAGAATACAGCTATACTACCTGTGGTGGGTGTCCCGTGAGCCGTCATAAGATATCTTCCAGTTTTCAAAATTTGAATGAGTCTATAAATAATTTCGAGAATATTTTGGATGGAGAATACTAAAGTCATGTGCAAATTAGACACCAGAGAACCGCATTGACCTTCCATTTCCAAAATGCTCCCCGCAGAGGCCCTTTGAAAGCGCGGACGAGATTGGAATGTTCCATCTCGTGCTCAGCCCCAATCGACCTTACGCGCAAGGGACGATCCTTCACATGATGACCCACAACCTAGATCCACCCATGGCTTGTGTGATCGACACTGATCTGACGCCTTTAACTCGACTCAATCGAAGACACGAGATCTCTTCATTTTACTGATGATTTGTTTGGAGCCACAGACAGAGAAAGTGAAATTTAGACTCGTGGCCTGAGAGCTGGGGACACAAGTAGATCTGGGCAGATCAGCAGGGATAATATAAGTTATATCCGCCAACATGTATGGTACATGGACATTTAATACCTGGCTGTCGGGTTTTAAACACTGAGCCGCAGGCGAGGTGTTTAAATGAGACATCCAGGTATTAAATCTCCATGTATAATACATGTCGGCGGAGATTACGTTTTTGTCCCGTTTGAAACACAATATAAAAAGAGTGGAAATAATTTTATGGACGCGTTTCTCACGCCCCGCAATCAGTTGAACCAAATTCAACAGATAGAGTTACATCACTTGTGTAGTAAAAGAAACGAGTAAACAGTAGTTTGTTGACATATTTGCTCTTATGTTATTTTTCTCTCAAGTTGTTTGATTTAAGTATTCGACTATTTAATTTATAACGGCAAACTCTGATCGAATTGTCAGAAATCTGATGATATTTGTGACTATTTTAAGGTTTTTTGGTTCGATTTTTATATCCAGGAGAGCGAAAGCCAAAAGCTTTCATTTAAACCATATACCCCCGATGTTTCGCATGCCCTTATATCCTGGACGTTGCACGCTCTCATATACCTTGGATGCTGGGTGCTTTGCCATGGCTATTTGCTGTATGCATTCTGTCTAATCAGAAGACAGAATTTATCGGGATATAGGGACAAGCAAATTTAGCCTTTTATGCATAAGCATTTAAGCATCTCGATCCATTGCACTGACGTCTCACTGTGTTCACTGTTATTTGATTATTATTTTTTTCTGTCATTGAAATTGCAGATGTGAAATTTACTGTAATCCCAGTACAACAACAAGCAAGAAACACTTAATATTAAAATATTTCATGCCATCCGAACGAAACATCATTCATCTTCAACTCTTTACTTCACATCGATTTGTTTTACTGCTTATCGGCTTTTACTGAGGCTTTTGTAAAGTGTAACCAAATTTATTTCAATGACGGACATGAGCGTGCTCTCGGCCCTCCTGTCTAATCTTGCAAGGGTTTCGACGCTGTTATATTATTTATTTATTTATTTATTTATTTATTTATTTATTTATTTATTTATTTATTTATTTATTTATTTATTTATTCATTTATTGGTGTTTAAGGTCACATATTTATGCACAATGGCTAATCATGACCGTGACAGTTTTACGAGTGGAGGAAGCCGGAGTACCAGAAGAGAACCACCGAGCAACGACAACAGCTGCCAGCTCCCCAACATCGTAACTCCGCACTGCAGCACAGGCAGGGTTAGATTGGTTGAAGACATGTGCACCATCGACCTTCAGTACGCCTTAGTGGGGGTTAAGTGCCTTGCCCAAGGACACAACGCGGGAGTCCGAATCGATCGCTCAGACGGTCACCCAGTCGAGGACTAACGGGCTCGACGTTGCTTAACTTCGGTGATCTGACGAGAACCGGTTACCGTAACGCCACCGCGCCCCCAATTCCACGCTGTTATCGCCCGGAACCAGTGTAGCCCTCAAATCGCCTTTGTTTAGATTCGATCGGGTGGAATATTCAGTTGGTCGAAAAAGCGAACCAACGGTTCGCTTTTTCGACCAACTTAAATAGTTCATCCGATTGAGTCGAAATATACCATAAACATTCATTTTATTTGAATCAAGGTAATATTTGTTGCTCAGTCGAGACTTGATTTAACCGAGTCTTAATTGACCTAGGTATATCAAAAGGGATTTGCAAATTTACCTTTTATGCATAAGCATCTTGATCCACTTCACCGGGTCTGTCATTTTTAGGAGAGAGATTTATTCGCTCGCCTACTGCTCGCCTTAAAAAAGTTAAGGAGGGCGAAAACAAGCTCTTCTGGCGTAAGAAAATAATGATGACCATAATCGCCTTGTTCTAAAACCCACATCTTTTCAGATCTCTGCTATGTTAGTGGTCTCTGTAAGACGGCCACAGTACCACTCTCACACCTCCGGGCCTTTCCGTGGCCGGGAGGTGTGGGAGGGGCAGTGTAGCCCCCTCACAGAGACTGTACCTTATTAGCAGCACAAAATGAAAATATACAAAGACCACTAGACGGAATTCATTAATAGTAAAACTTCATTTTGACACTTTTAGTTTTTTGTGTGCATGAGGAGACCCAGTCGCTCTCCCATGCGAGGGGATGATTTTTAGCTCTCCTGCTTTTCTAAGAATGCCAGGCCTGCTGCACCGGCATCTCACTGTGTTGACTGTTATATTACGTTCTTTCTGTCACTGAAATTTCAGAGGTGAATGTCGCACATAGCTTTTATATGGTGTCCTGGTAGGGCCAAGTACCGAGCGTCGCATTTCACTTTTCTGTTTTTTCAAAACGCGACAGATCTATATTACGACTGAGCCGCGACAGGACTGTAATATTATAGCTTTGTCGCGTGTATTATAATATCAATTCTGCGTTCAATATTTGATGAGCATCCGTGAGGAATACTTTGTTTGAAATGAAACATGAGCTTTTGGTTTCTAAGTTTAGGCCTCACAAAGTAGATCTTCTGTTTCTCAGACCATTTTTGTAAAATTGAATGCGGGCGGTTTTTTATTTTTTTATTTTTTTTTTGTAATTATTTCTTTGCCATTAAAAAGTTCATGCTCTTGGTTTGTTTTATGTTTTAGGTCTGATAATCTACAGAATAGGATGGGTGGTGGTGTATTACGTCCCTTGAGTGCAAGAAAGCTTTGCAATGCTAAAGCATTGCAAAGCCTTCTTGCACTCAAGGGACAATTTTATTGATTTGAGTAAAATATCAGATAAAAATAACTTAATTTGTATTTTTTGCATTGGTTATAAAAAGAGAGCATGCGGCAGCTAAAAGAACCATACCGGAGGGCCTGAGAAACAGATTTTTAATGTTTTTAGCCTTTAGTTGTTATATCTTTGTGTGTAAGGAAGGTATTTTTTGTCAAACAACTCCATTGAGTTTTCTCAATTTCAGAAGTGACAGTAGTTAGTTTACGTCTATATGTTGTGTTTAAAAAGTAATTTAACCAATTCAGTCTTGTTGAACATAGCTCCATGAGCCCATCCAAACAAGATTGATTTGGGAAAATTTCTCTGCTTCCTTTATGGGAAACTTTGAATGCAATGGGTTAATTACTGGAATGGAATTGGCCAGAATAGAAATGGTGAACAATCTTGGCTGTTTTGTTGTGTTTTGCCCAGGGTCATAGCTAGGATTTCCTTTTGAAGGGGCCCATTAGGGTGCCATGTCGATTTATGCGTCAGGCATATCCGAAGGCCGTAGGTCTGAGGTGGGGTAGGTGGACTCCCCGAACTCTCACCAATGGGAGGGTTATACCCACACTCCTCAGGCCTTAATTTTCAAATTTTGAGGGGGGGGGGGGATTATAATGTTTAGGAGGGTTATACCCACACTCCTCATGCCTTAATTTTCAAATTTTGAGGGGGGGGGGGATTATAATGTTTAGGGGGATATGTCCCGCTTAGGCCCTATTTGGCTACGCCACCGCTTTTGCTTTTGTTTTGGGTTTTCATTAATTTCTCTTTACTTCACGGAATAGTGGCAGATCAGAAAAAAACAAAGGGGACAGAACATGTTAAACTGCACGGAAAATAATGGCAGGTTCCATGTTATCCTTTGTCTACAATTGTTCATGACTCCTCCGACTCTTTTAAATCTAAAAAGAATCACTGCTCGCTTTTTTGAAATAAAGATCAAAACGTATGAAATAATATGTATTGATAAACCAACAGACTGTGTGACAAACAGTAACTATTATATTATATACAGAGCGTTTCTTTCTTTGAATGCTCCTTCCTTCAAAGAGATCGAATTCCGGCTGACTGGGATGAACACAAAAGGTAAAAAACGCACCAGAAAATATATTTTATGGCAATTGAACACTGCATGCCATTCGATAAATGCCACCAGTGAGATGACAGGATGAATCTGAAAGTTGGTCAACACCATAATATCAGCAAGCCGTGCCTTAGTGTAAAGCACCTTAAAGCAGATTGAGTCGACAAATTCACAACCACGAACGGTTTTTTGTTTAGCCTGTATTTTCCCCATGAGAAACAAGCGGTTTATGAGTGATAAAAGACACTCGCAATCAATGGAGCAGAACTAGAAGTTCCAGAGAGGTGATCTATCACCCACCTTGGATTTTTGTTGGAAGTTTAAAATTCTAGTCAATATCGGATGTATTTTACTTAGACGATGGGGCCTTCAGTTTGAAATTAAACAGGGGCGGACTGGGCCAAGAAAGGTTATCGGGGAATGCATCATGGGGGCCCAAGACCCAGAGAAAATTTTGATTTTGAGAACTGAAGGAACGCGGCTTCTTTACATCTGAGCGATCAATGGCAGAACACATAGATGACATTTCGATAGCATTTTGTATCATCTCCATCGATCATTCGATAAAAATGGTTCTACCTGAGGGAGGGGGAGGGGGGTTGGAAAAGCCATTGTTTATTTTTGAAATTGAAGGAACGCTGGTATATCGAAATGCCCTCTATGTGGACTGCCAATGGCAGACTAGAATGCTGGTATGGTGCCAATGGCAGACCACAAGAAGAACATTTCGATATACCAGGCAGTCTATGCAACCAGAACCATTTCGCCTTTTGGTCATTTTCACGAAATGTTTAGCACCAACAGGTGATGGGCTGCATCAACTTTGGGGGCCCCGGGAGAACCCAATATGGAGGCCACCGGGAATTTCGCCGGAATTTCCCCGGCGGACCATATGGCTTGTCCGCCTCTGGCCGGAACCCATTATACCAGTAAACAATACTTGTCTACCTCAGTAAAGCACTACACCACTTCTCGTTGTTCCAACACGGAGGGTTGTTCGACTGAATTAAAACAGTCTCTGTTCCCATTAATTTAAAGCCACCTTTATATATTTATTTATTAGGGTTTAACGACACATTACTACCGGGGGTTGGGGCGGACCCATCGGGAAGACGATATTTCGGCCCAATTGGAGGAATTTTTGATTTTTGAAATTGAATTGAAGGAACGATATTCCCTTTCATCTGAGCGATCAATTGCTGACTAAAGTGGTGATGTATTGAAATTCTCTCTATGTGGACTGTCAATAGAAGTCCACTCAATATACCGGCAGTCTGTGCAATCAGATTTATTTCGCTTTTTGGTCATTTTCCCGAAATTTCACGTACCAACAGGTATTAGGCTGCATTAATTTTTTTTTTTTTGTTTGGGGGGGGGGGGGGGGCACAGGGGAAGAACCCAATAGGGGGTAGGGGCACCGGCGGAACCCAATCGGGGCGTGGGGGCACCGGGAATTTTCCGGTGGACCATACAACCAGTCCACCTCTGAAATTAATATTTGCCAATGGTTAACTACAGCAAAAGGGATGACGCCTTTCAGACATCCATTTTTTCAAAAATATTTTCAATTTTGAGTGGGATGCAACCCGTTGAATAGTCGGTAATTACATTTCTCACAGATATTAGTGTTACAAAGTATCGCAGTGTGCCGATTTTGGCACACAACGATGTTTTGCATCGCTAACACACCCACCACCCCTCCACATCTCCAGAAAAAAACTATGGACGCCACAACCTGTAATTTGGAATGCATTGGGTGATGTGTTATGATGTGCTAAATATAGACAGATATAGAGGATATGCAATGAGTGTTTTTCTCATATAATATTTATGAAACGAGTCTAAGACTTTTCCGTTTTGGCGAGCCTCTGGCGAACCCAAACGGAAAATTCGGACGAGTTTCATAAATATTATATGAGAAAAACACTCATTTCATATTCTATTTATCATATGACACACACGCACAAATTAGCCACTTAGTATGACTTTTTAACCCATCACCTAACTTGAGTTGCAGATGGCACTTGGAACAAAAAATATCCTCGTTAACTAAAAAGTTTAATTTTTTGCTCCCAAAACATAGGTTATGACCCCTCATTGGAACGAGCTCGTCGTTAACTAAAAAGTTTAATTTTTTGCTCCCAAAACATAGGTTATGACCACTCATTGGAACGAGCTCGTCGAGCTCGTTCCAATGAGTGGTCATAACCTAAGTTTTGGAAACAAAAAGTGAAAATATGAAAGAAAATGAATGGCGTGTTTCTTGTAGGTAAAAAATTAATACACTATAACCCACCCTAAATAGGACAGATAACGTAAATTCTCCTTACTGAAATTATGCAAATGTCACCCAGTTGTATTTTGTCTAGCCAATCAAATTGTCCAGTTTTGAAATTGACCAATGAAAGCTCCCAACTCTAATTATGCAAATTATGAAAATGTGGCCCAGTTTTATTTTGTTCAGCCAATCAAATTGTCTATTTTGAAATTGACCAATGAAATTGACGGAAGGCTTTATTTATCACTGATTAATATGAAAACAAAATATCAAATGTTTTAAAGTGAACAAAACGGACGAGTCATATGATAAAGATCTTTATTTTGCAGTATACTAGTACATTGATTACAAAATAACATTACAACAAACAGGAACATAAGCTAGTATACAGCATGGAAATGGTATAGCCTATAATGCTGCCTTCCTGTCATTCCCGTAAAAATGATACCAAGTTTCTTTGGCATCAGTGTATCGAAGTGCTTTCCCACAAAACGGGGTTGTCTGATCTTTTATTTGTGATTCAAGGGGGCTAGAATGTATTTGAGGATTAAGTGGTGGGAAGAGGAGGATGAGATGCCAGAGGAAAGATAAAAAACATTTCCAGTGTAAGTCAGCACCGCTCAGCAGATGACCCAAGTCAACCGGGAGTAAATACTTATCAGAAGCCTCAAGCAAGCTACATTGACAGCTGCACGATTTCTCAAAAAAAATTGCGCCCAGAAGTTCTTCAAGACTGAAAAGCATTCATTTTGTGGTGAAACTTCTATTATAGCATGACCAAGATCACGGGCAATGTCGTCTAATTGCATAATTAGGATTTTACGATAAATAGCCTAGGTCTTACTATATTGGAATAAGACTGTGACATGTTTGTTCTTCTTTGATATTGACCAGAATTTGAAAGCAACATATCAGTTTACCTGTAAAATCAATAACCCTTGTTTACACGAAGAACGCAAGAGAAATATACCAACGGTACAGTTTGTATTTCACTATTCCCCTGCTGTTAAATGTCAACTTCCCAGCTAACGAGGAAAACTGTCTTAACCTCAACACTAAATTTCGTCGGCTGAGTGCTAGAATGTTCTATGTCCCATAGGGGACATAGAACATTATAGCACTCAGCCGACGTAATGTCAGCTTCCAAGCCAACAACATAAACTTTCCTCACAACAACCCTAAAATTCCGCAGTGGAAGTGAGCTTTTTTATTAACACCATTAACACATGGGTCGAAGCATCGGGAACGATGGGAGCTTATTTGGCTTGGGAGTTGCAGATAAAACTATGGGTGTCTGTGAATAAGAAAACACCGTCCCCTAAACAAAAATATTCTACGTCGAAAAAAGGGCAATAACGCTGCCAACTCTTTCAAAATCGAGGCTGCACAGGTTACAGTGCAGGTTGAACTCTGTAACAAGTTTGAAAATATTCGATTGGAAATTGAATGAATACAAGCTCAGACAAAAGTTGTGTTTGTAGACGACAAATTCTAAGTCAAAAGGGAGTAAAAGGAGCTACTATCAGCGAATAAAATGGGTCTCAAAATCACAGGTTCCCATTTTAGTTACTCTCTGTAGAAAGTTTTCAAACGAAATGGACAAAAGGAGAATGAATACAAGCTCGGACAAAGTGGTGTCCATGGATGACAATTTCTAAATTCTAAGACAATAAGGGCAATAACCTCACAACGACATGTCTGATCAATCGCGAAATAGCAGGTGCACAGGACCCCATTGTGGTTAACATAATTATGTGACAAGTTCACAAATATTGATTCATGCAGTAGATGGAGAGTGTATTATCACTAAATCACCCGTGGAATGGAGATTCCCCCAAACAAGCACTGCAAATTTGTTGCAAAGCATAACAAACACAGCCGAAGTTCCAGCCAATGGACCTCCGGATTTAACATTGCTTTGGTTTTTGTCCACATGTACAGAATTTGAAAGAGATTCTTGGGGTGATAACTCCACTCCGCGGGTGATTTTGTTACAATCCACTCTCCACATAATGTAAATGACAAAGAAAACTCCCCGGATAAACTGTGTCCATAGACAGACGGACAAGCTGAATCCAGTTTATCCCTCTCCACCCACAATTTTGTTGCGGGGTGGGGGAGGGTTATAAAAATGGGAGGTGGACTGAGTGGTATCTGTATCTGTATGGATAACACATGGCGTAAGAGAGGGAGGGTCTATCTTCCTGGTCTGCTAGGGTAGATTTGAAGCCCTCTATTGTGCTAGCTGCTACAGCTATTACGCCTTGGTGGTTCCAGTCGATTGCTGAGCGCGTACAAAACGGATGTTTGAATTAGTCTGTTTTACAAGCTGGAACAGTTACAGATTCACTATTGTTTCTTGCTGAAGTTGATACGATGTTGCTGCCTAAACAATTCGTCCCCTGAGTTCCGATGTGTTCTATGTGCCAGTAGGCACATAGAACACATTGGAACTCAGGAGACGAATTATCATGTTTTGGCCCTATCTGTCGCTTTTGGGTCTGGAATTTGCTGAAATTATCTGTGGGCATTGCTGGTATTTGTCCCTCCATCACCTTTTTGAAGAAAGTAAGCCGCTGTTTCTGCCTTCTGGGTTGTAGTGGAAGTAGTTTTCGTTCCTCCAGCATATTTGCCATACACCCCTTTTCTCTTGATTTTGAGTTTATCTTGATGAATCTTGCACCCCTTCTCTGTATGCTTTCTAGTTTTGTGATCTCTTGCTTTGTGTATGGGTCACATATGTTAGCTCCATATTCCACTATCGACCTTAAGAGTGCAATGTAGGCTGTTCTTCGGCATTCCCGTGGACAGTGTTCGAGGTTTCTGGGGAGGAATCCGAGAGTGAAGTTTGCCTTTTAACTTACATTGTTGGTTGGTTCTTTCCATTTAAGATCTTCCTGTATTTGTAGGCTGAGATAAGGTTTAAATAGAACATATTCTAGAATATGGCCGTTTAGGGTGTAGAGTCAATTACTTTTTCCTATGATGCACAGAATAGAGCATTTTTCTGGTGTTAACCTAACATGAAAAGCAGACGACACTTGTAAACAAAATTCTTGAATAACTAATTTTTGTTTAATTTTTGTCCCAAAAGCATAGGTTATGACCCCTCTTTGGAACGAGCTCGTTCCAAAAAGGGGTCATAACCTATGTTTTTGAGACGAAAAATGAAAAAAAACAATGAAAATTAATTGGCGATTTTGGGGAATAGCGCTGACCGTTATGTTGGGTAAAGGGTTAAAGCGCATTCCCCAGTCTAATGCATATTTTTCTAGATGGTTTAGGTCGTTTGTAGGGTGGTGTGATCCCTCTTACTGTTTACTTTCCGGTACAATAGGCAGTTGTATGCAAATAGCTTCAATGATGCTTTCACTGTGAGGTCGCTTAAATAGCATAGAAAAGGCATTGGGCGCAAGGCGTTCCTTTGGGCACACCTGAGTGAGCAGTTGTCTCATCCGAGAATTTCCCTTCTTGAGCTACTCGCATTTTCCTCTCTGTAGGGAACGTCGTGAACCATACGTGTAGCGGTCCTCTGATACCGTATTGCTCTATTTTATGGAGGAGTCTGTCGTGTGGGATTGCGTCGAATGCTTTGTGGAAGTCCAGTATGGCTAAGTCACTTACTGGCCATCGTAGAACGATTTTAATACGTGACTGCAAGCTGTGTTTCGCAGGAGTAACTCAATCTGAATCCATGATTTAATGATGTTAGTGCTTCTCGGGGTGTTTCGGCATATGTCTACAGATTATGTGTTCGAGCAGATCACATGACACTTAGGTTAGGGGTACTGGCCTATTTTCTGCTGCGTGTTTGTGTCCCTTTTTGAATATGCAGGATATATATACCTGGAACTTAATTAAGCACCCCTGTTTTTGAAACTGTCATTACTTTCATGCTATCTTTAAGATGACCAAAAGATATTGCCTGCGGAAAGAATGGTCTATTGATAAATGAAATACAACACTTTGTTGAAAATATGCAGTATTTTAATGGCGCTAATTAAACATATCTGTCACTAATGTTTTTGATGGAAAAATGTTCTCTCGACAGGCATAGTGCTGGAATGGTCCATGATGAAACAATGCCGGTAATTACTGACAAAAATTGTAACTTCTGATCTCCTGAACACAATAGCAGTGTCTGACGTCAGTGGCGAATGTATCCACCACGTGCCCAGATGGCATCCTGAACCCTCCTCCTAATGCTACCAGTGGGCCTTCTGCTACGGTCAAGAGGCAACTGCTGCGACTCCTCATGCAATGCAGCTTCCGAATCGGCCAGATTCTGCACAGGTGGATACCTTGCTCGCACACAACGGCCGCGAAAGTCCCGGATGTGTTTTAAGGGATTGAAATCCGCGCTCATTGCAGGCCTTTGATGCTGATCGGACAGAACTGGACGGTTGATGACCCTTCTGGACCTCATACTCAGTGCTTTCAGACGGTTTCGAACAGTCCTGTTGCACAACGCCTTTTGGAGAGCTTTAGGCGTTTCAAAATCCCACTTAAAACAAAGGGTTCACGCCTAACGAGGTGTGCCAGACTCCGATCTTCTCGGTGAATGGTCTTTCGGAGTTGTCCAGGCCTTTGTCGGTCCTTGTTTGTTGATGTTTTCGGACAAGACTGCTGATGACAGAATGACTATAGCTAAGTTGCCTCGTAATAGCTTTGAATGGCATGTTTGTTGCTGAATGCCAAAGATTTGCCATCTTATTGCCTCTGACAGTCTCCTCTTTCCCATGTCAAAATTTACTGATAAAAGAAGTGATGTTCCAGGAGTCGTTGCTGTTGTCATCCGATTGCCCACAATCGGCCGATTTGGGTGGCCGATTCCGATCATCGATTGACCACTAAAGTTGTTAACCCTTAAGGGCCTACTACCGACACAAGTTCACAATTTATACCATGATTACCTATTCTACTATATATAAAAAAGCCTATGGCATAAATTTTAGCTTTACACACCAACCGTGGTGAACACGCCAGCAATGAGATTTAAATAGTTAAATTTACACCAACAGTGGAACTAAAACCAAGTTCACCTTTTGGTAACCTCGCCTTGAATGCAAACTTGTCTAAATTTATCATTCGTCGCAACTTCACTGTCATGAAACATTTCAGGGATGCTCAGTTAAGTTCCAAGTAATGTTTGTTCTCCTTTATCGGTTTTGTTTGATTGTTAACCCTTTACCTAACATGAAAAGCAGACGACACTTGCAAAAAAAATTCTCAAATAACTAAGTTTTGTTTCATTTTTGGTCTCAAAAACATAAATTATGACCCCTCGTTGGAACGAGCTCAATGAGCTCGTTCCAACGAGGGGTCATAACCTATGTTTTTGAGATAAAAAAATGAAAAAATAATGAAAATTAATTGGCGATTTTTGAGAATAGCGCTGGCCGGTTTTGGCCGTTACGGTGGGTAAAGGATTAAAGAAGAACCAAAGATTTTGCACTGAACCTCAGGTTTACACTGACCTATCAGTGACTGGGTTTCCCAGTGTCATTGGGGGGAGGGCAGGGTCAGGTCACCGGAATGTAAATGCTAGCAATTGTTTGAACTGACCTCTCAAAAGCTCATCCATCAAGGGTTTAGCCTTAGTATAATCACTCAGCAAAACTTATAGCAACTGTTTTCCATTTCCATTCAATTTTCAGTACTGAGCATACTTCAAGCTTCACTCAACCCAGTTGATTTGGGGTTGTTTTTTAACCCAAATAATTTTAGAGCGCATACCTAAACGTCTTCATAGCATAAATTGCTGCATAATAAATATTCAAGTGCCCTGCATTGGATTTTTTCTCCTACCTACCTAGAGACGTATGTCTCGGTGGGATACCTAGGTGGGGCAGGTGTATCTTATCCATTAAAGTTGCACCATGTAGACGTCAATGTGATGAGCAATTAAGTTCCAAGTGTATATTTGCGTTGATCCAGTCGTTTGGGTAGTGTACCATGGTCTATCGAGTTCTGAAGAATGATTGACATTGCTGGAGTGAGATGGTTTGCACGCTGTTTCCGTACTTGGAGTGTTGTCTGGACTCGATGTTTTTGCAGGCTTGGTGTTTTTAAGTACTTTTGCCACTCCGTCTTGGTTGATTTTGATGGTTGGTTTGGATTGACGGACATGGATTGATGTCTTGGGCAGAGTGCGTGACTTGTCCCTCGTGAAAACTGATGAGAACTGTTTGATTAGGATCTGTGTTTTTCTCTCTGCTGTTGTTAACAAGTTGTTCTTTTTCTTCAAGTGGTGTTACTGCGATGTTATCCCGTTTTCTTGATTTTACACATTTCCCGATTGGTTTCGTGTTGTTTTGTTCCACCTCTTTTAGAATTGCCGAGTTTATCCAGTTCTATTCTAGTATTTGTCTCTTACATTCCTTTTGGCATTGTTTGTAGTTTGACCACTCCTATGTTCTCGTTGCCAGGTTGTATAAATTTTGTTTTTCCTCAACATTTTGTTTATTCTAACCATGGCATTGGTTGTCTTATTTGACTTGATAGATTTTGATGAGATGTGTTTGTCAAAGCTTTTAGCCAGGTCTTGCTTGAACGAGTTCTTGCTGTCATTTATGTTGGATCCGTTTCTATCCATTTCTTGTATTACTGGAGTGAGCAAGTCTAGATCGTGACTCTCTTGGCCACAGTCCGCTTTTGCTCAGACGTAAGATTTTTTCTTGGGTTGGTCTGTGAGTAGTACGGCCTGGTCTCAAACTCTGCAGTTATGATTAATTGTGTGGTTCAAGATATCCCGTATGGATTTGTGGTGAAGATGAGTTCGAAGTATTTATTGTCTCTTGTTGGTTCTTCGTGGAGGTGTTTAACCCTTTTCCCAACGCAGACGATATCAAAATTTATGATTTTAAATATCTTTCTTTTAAATTTTTCAAAACATTTCCACAAGTGAAAGTGTTTCCCATATGAAATCAGGGCTGTTAAAATCCCCAGCTAACATTATGTTGTTGTTATTTTCTTCGGCAATGATATTCAGTGACTTTTCTCGTTCTTTCATGTCTTTTAGAATGTTCCAATTAATAAGTCTTTGAGTTTGATTTTTATTCAGTCGAATGAACTCGCATTTAGTGGCACATTTTTTGGTTGTTCCGTCGCAATAATGTTATTTTGCACTAGGATAAAGACCCACCTCCCAGGGTTCCTCTGTCATTTCTAAATACTGCGTAGTTTCAAGTTTTTCGGCTAGTTTGATTGCATCTCTTGATGGTTGTTTGCCGGGTTTCACACCTTTTAGCCAGGATTCCGATCCGATTACTATGTCCGGTTTTTAGTGGCTTTTAGTTCCATCGATTTGTCCACAGTTGATGATCATAGTTCTCAAGTTTCTTTTTAGTTTTGAATTCTGGTTTGATGTTGTTCGTTCCTTGTTCTATTTGTTCTACCCCGTGGGCTTGTTTGAGCGATGGTGATTACTGCTTGTTTTCGAGGGGCTGAACTATGATGTGAATTGGTCAAGGAAACCTTATGTTGTGGTTAGAGGTTCGCAATAACCGATATTATCATATGCTAGCCTGTGAATTATTGCAAATTATCTAAAAGATATTTCTCGATTTCCAACGACTCGATGAATATCGAGAAATATCCCTAGTACCTTCCTAAATGAAGTCACGCTTCGGCGCATGACGTCGCCTTGAAGGAACGAATAGCAGATCTTTGTTATTGTCTTGAATTTGTTTGTAGCCGAATTGGGCTGAATATTACGCTTTAAAATTCCGCGTAACATATAATAAAAAGAAAATATACGCTATTTTAGTAAACATCGAGAATTATCTCATTCGTGTGGATCTAAAAGTTTTATTTTTCACGAGCGCAAGCGCTCGTGAAAAATAAAACTTTCAGGTCCGATATTCACTGAAACAGCGTAGATATCCTCTATTTCTCTATCTCGTATGCGTTGTAGGTAAACGAGGGGATATTTAAACTGTTGTTCTTGCAGCACATCCACTGCATGTTTGACCTCTGTTGGATCTCCTAGACATTTGTGCATAATTCAATGCATGATTTGTAGTGCCATACATTGCAGTTCTCGCAGCAGATTCCGTCGTTTGACCACGTGACGGGTATCTCACACATACCACATGGAAATATGCTAACCTGTCTTGGGCATTGGATTCAGTTCGATGTCCCCCACACTGCATCATGAGAAGTATATTTCTGTGTTTATGTAGCTTGGCTGCTGCAGGCCTACTGTTTTCAGAATTTTGCGTAACCCATTCATCGTTCATCTGGTCTGAGCTTTGGTAAGTAACCAATGGTTCTTTCCCCTGTACTTGACCTAGGTAACCTGTTAGGTAACCTAAATATATATGTATCGCAACTATGCTGATATATGAACTGTTGTATAATAGACAAGTCCTTGCTTCTATGGGTAATAAATACCCTGATGAATAAAGATGAATCCTTAGGAACAATAACGAGGATGTTTTTCAGCAATTCAGATACAAATTACACGCTAAAAACTAAAGTGTTAAAAACTACACTTGAAGTGCTGGATTCAACACTTACTAAGTGCTGAACTAGCACTTTGTTCAAGTGTAGATATCCCAGAACTTGACAGGTGTTACAATAATACCACTTGACAAGTGTAATGTCGAGACACTTAAAAGGAAACAACGCAGATGACGCGGATCAGGCTCGAACTCTCGAGCCTGATCCGCGTCATCGGCGTTGTGTCCTTTTAATTATGTACCCACCAAGCGTAAATCAAATTATGGACGATTCTGGAAGAACCACCAATGCTAGACACATGGGAAGTGCCATCCATTCAAGTTTCAGATGTCTGACGATTGTAATGTCTAAGTGCTTAAAACATTGCATTTTGAGTGTTAAAATGAAACTCTAAGAGTTAGAATGGGTTTAACACCTTGAAAGTGTCAGATTTAACACTTTAGTTTTTAGTGAGTAGTTGCAATTATAGCCTAACCTTAGCATGATCTAGCATAATGCAGAAGAGTAAGAAATCCATAATCACTATTTGTGGCAGAGACATGAATTATTGCCATTTCATGATTTTGTACCTATGCTACATCTTAAGATGATCAACAGTTTCAAATGATGTTGAGCATCAACCAACCATCAGCACAGGTATTTGTCATTGGCCAACAGAGCAGCTACACTTCAGGCAGATGCAAACACCTATGCAGCTGATGATTGGGTGATGCTCAACATCATTCCACCATTCATTCATACTAGATCATTCAACATGACAAACATTTTGGTTGACCCGGCGATAATTTGTCGCGACCCGTTTTTAGTTCACGTGTTTTTAATTTTAGGTATTCTTCACGCGACCCAAACACCAGTTCGCTTCAAATCGACATGCCTGTGCTGGTAAGCTCAGTGGTCTCCGTTCGCAGGTGATGTTTGCAGGTTCGGTAGTAATGTGGTTTGCTGTTGGTGGGTCCTTGATTTTGTACCAGTTATGCTGAGGTCTTTCGAGCCAATGAATGGGATGATGAGTATGCCGGTGAAAAGAGTGTGTAGCGTACTTCCATTATACCGGAGTATTGAGACAATCCTCACTGACTTGTTGTCCGCAGTTGTCCAGAGTAGTGGGGCAATCCTCACTGACTTTTAGAATTCCAGTACGGGTGTTTGTATGGAACACATGAGTGTTATGTTGAGGCAGATAAACAGCCAGTTGTACAAGGAAAGTTTATTTTATTAGGGGTGATTTCGGTAATTGTATGATTCGCAGAAATTGTGATATAGAGGCAGATACACAGCTTGACCCGCCTTATCTCTAACGTATCCTTGCCCTAGTTATACAAGGATTGGTAATTTGCTATTGATTTATTTATTTATTGGTGTTTAAGGTCACATACTTATGCACAATGGCTAATCATGACCGTAGCAGTTTTACGGGTGGAGAAAGCCGGAGTACCCGGAGAGAACAACCGAGAATCGATGAGCAACTGTCGGCTCCTCAACATTCTAACTCTGTTCAAGCTCCGCTCAAGCAGGGTTACAGCGGTTGAAGACACGTGCGCCATCGACATGCAGTACGCCTTAGTACATGGTGCCATCGTGCCCCCGTGTAGGCAACCGGGATAAAGTACCTTGCCCAATGACACAACGTGGGCCGACAGGGACTGGGATCGAACGCGGCACCTCTAGCATAGACGTCCAACAGTCTACCACTGAGCCACCGCGCCCCCTGCACGCTAAAAACTAAAGTGTTAAAAACTACACTTGAAGTGCTGTATTTAACACTTACGAAGTGCTGAACTAGCACTTAGTTCAAGTGTAGATATCCTAGAACTTGACAGGTGTTACAATAATACCACTTGACAAGTGTAATGTCGCGACACTTAAAAGAAAACAACGCAGATGACGCGGATCAGGCTCGAACTCTCGAGCCTGATCCGCGTCATCTGCGTTGTGTCCTTTTAATTATGTACCCACCAAGCGCAAATCAAATTATGGACGATTCCTGACGAACCACCAATGCTAGACACATTGGAAGTGCCATCCATTCAAGTTTCAAATGTCTGACGATTGTAATGTCTAAGTGCTTAAAGCATTGCACTTTGAGTGTTAAAATCAAACCCTAAGAGTTAGAATGGGTTTAACACCTTGAAAGTGTCAGTTTTAACACTTTAGTTTTTAGTGTGTAGGTAATTTACTAGATATTTTCCGCATGTTTAATAGGATTTCGATTAAACATGGTTTTCATGAAAAAAATAGTCTCTTCCAAAATTTTCGTCTTCCAGCTTCCGTGCATCTTTTGCAATGTTGTTCGGTATGCCACTGGTTGCATTCTTGGGGAGATATCAGCGTGGGTGAGGGATTGTGTTCCTTTCGTCATATATATATGTTTTAGAAACACACGTGTAAATGGCACATTTACTTAAATATGGACAGCAAAAAAGTGCAAACAATGCGAAAATTTAAGTGCTATCAAGTAGCTCGAGAAACCTCCACTCATGTTGTTAGATATAAGCCTTCAACAAAACAAATAAATGAAACTGTCTATAAATAACAAAATGTAACTTTTCTTAATTATTTTTTTGCAAATTAACGCGTTTGGGGGCTAAAAATATAAAATGAATATCTACCCGGGAGATCAATCAATAAAAGCTAAAAGGAAGCGGCAGAATGAAAACACGATTTTGGATTGATACACCCAATGACAATAGAATACTATGTTAAAAACAAACTGTGAACAGATAATTACTGTGTAGTTGGATATAACGAGCAGCGTGAAATATGTATGATGTATACTTCTAAAGAAATAACTCTTCAAGAGCACTAATTAGCTAACACGCACAGGCTCGCAATACTAGACCCAGCAGTGCTGAATTCACAACGACGGTGTCTTCCCACTAGACCAATTCCCTTTAGACCTATACCCTAGGGATCTGCGAATCACAAATGTCTTTTCGAATCGAATCTCGAATCGAATCGTGTCTCTGATATCGACATCGAATCGAATCCCGAATCGAATCTTAAAAGACAAGTTATTTCATATTGCATCAAACGGAAGTTACGGAACACTGTGATGACCCTTACGCGACGGAGTGAACACCTTAAACACCAATAACTAAATATTCTCTGTAGCACCGTCGATGAAACAGCTAGGCCTATTGTCCATAGTTTTAGTTTTTGAAGGCCTAACTTGTTACTATTCACGTTCTTAAGAACGTGAATAGTAACAAGTTAAGCCTTCAAAAACCAAAACTATGGATAATGTTCTGGGCCAAATTCACACCTTACCTAACAATTAAACATTGTCAATTACTCAAATAAATAGGAATTGAGCCTACATGAATGAATTTTCTAATGACAGTTTTATCCTATTTTTGTTGCAAATGTAACAAATTGAAGTTAGTACGAGAGATTCGAAAAAATCGAATCCTGAGACTGATTCGGGATCGCTCTCGAAGCATACGTATGGTATCGATATCGAATCGAATCTCGAATATTCGCAGGTCCCTACAATACCCTTTAGACCAATTCCCAAAAGACCAATTTCCCTTAGACCAACTACATACTGTTATTGATTAAGGGTTGATGAAGGATAATTAAGAAAACATTTATTTATTGATAAGCACTTTATTTGATAAAAAAAAATAATAAAAAGAATCACAGCCTTTGAAAGTGTGTGATTACTATAACAATTGTTATGAAAAATCTACCCAACATCTATAAAATATCAACAAGCCAGAAAATAAGCAGACTATCATCTGAAAAATGAGGTCCCCAGAGGGTGAATTTGGTGATGCTACCCTGCACAGCAGGGTAGCATCACTAAATTTACCTTCTGTGAACCTCAACCTGAATCGTGGTCTCAAACATAAACAGAAAGAGTATCCAGGCCGACTGTACGGGATAGTATCAGGAAATTCACCCTCTGGGAACCTCATTCTGCAAATGACAGACTGCTTATTTTCAGGCTTGAATATCAATAAAATTAAATACATTTATAAATATTTATAAATATATCAAATTATTGATACAGAATTATTTTAAAAGTAGAACACATCAGCTGGTCTAAGGGGAATTGGTCTTTTGGGAATTGGCCTCGTGGGGATTGGTCTAAAGGGAATTGGTCTAGTGGGAATAAACCACAACTGCACACCAGACATACACTGTTAAAAAGAGGTAAGGCCAACCGAGTAACCAGTCTGCATGGTTTCTTTGGGGAAGGGTGAACATTGAGGTTGGGGAGCTTGAAAACCGCCAGTAAATTATAAAACAGTCTGTATCTGAGTGTTGGGAGATTATGAAGGAGAGGGGAAAGCGGCGTAGCGAGGGAAGGAGCGCTCTTTTTCTGAAAAAAATGTCAACCATACATATACACCTGGAACTTAATTAAGCACCCCCTTAAATGTTTCATGACAGCGGAGTTGCCGTTAATGATTATGTTTTAATGATTGCTATGTCTTGCAGTACATTTCATCTTGTGAAATGTGACGTTTTGGGTTGATAACGTACCCCAAACACATCCTCTCGTCCATGTGAAGCATACTTCCCACGAATGTCAAAAACACACTATCACCCACATGCAATATCTGGGTATAAAACAAGAAAATTTGTCACTTCTTTTATCAATAAATGTTGACATGGCAAGGGGGAGACAGTCAGAGGCAATAAGATGACAAATCGTTGGCATGCATGCAACGGGCATGTCATTCAAAGCTATTAGAAGGCAGCTTGGCTATAGTCATCCTGTCATCAGCAGACTTGTCTGAAATCATCAACAAACCAACGATGTTAAGGACCGACCAAGGCCTGGCCAACCCCAAACGACTTTTCCTCGGGAAGATCGGAGTCCGGTATGCCTCGTTAGACGTGAACCCTTTGCTTCAAGTGAGGTTTTGAAACGCCTTTGGCTCCCCCAAAGGCGTTTGTGTCCGAAACCGTCTCAAAGCACTGGGTATGAGGTCCAAAGGGTCATCAAGCGTCCAGCTCTTTCCGATCAGCAGCAGAGACGACGTTTGGAACGATGTATGGCACGACAACATTGGAATCTTAGGATGTGGAGGAGAGTCCATTGGTCAGACGAGAGTAGGTTCCTGCTTCACGTCACAGATGGTCGCATAAGAGTGTGGAGGCATAGAAATACTGCTTACGTGCCAAGAAACATTAGACCTACGGTTCCTTATGGTGGCTGATCAGTGGTGATCTGGGGATGCCTCTCTCATGATTGTAAACATGATATGGTGACTGTAGGTGGAAATCTCAATGGTCATCAGTACATCCGGGACATTCTCAATCCGGTTGCCGTGCCTCATTTTGACAACCACCCGTAGGCTACTCGCCCTGTATTTATGGATGACAATGCAAGTCAACATCGCTCCCATGCCGTGAGAGCATTCCTTCAGAACAACGCTATTACAACACTACCTTGGACTACAATGAGCCCCGGTTTGAATCATTTAGAAAACATCTGGGACTTTCTTGGACGTCGTGTGCACGCAAGGGATCCGCCTGTACAGAACTTGGCCGATTTAGAAGGTGCATTGCATGAGGAGCGGCAGCAGTTACCTCTGGGCGGTATCGGAAGGCTCACTGGTAACATTAGGAGGAGGGTTCAGGCTGTCATCCGTGAACGTTGTGGATACACTCGGTACTGACGTCAGACACTGCTATTGTGTTCGGGAGATCACAAGTTACATTTTTGTTCAGTAATTATCGTCATTGTTTCATCAAGGACCGTTCCAGCACCATACATGTCGAGAGAACATGTTTCCATCAAAAACTTTAGTGACAGATATCTTAGTTAGCGCCATTAAAATACTGAATATTTTTCATCCATGTGTTGTCTTTCATTTGTCAATAAACCACTCTTTCCGCAAACAATCACTTTTGGCCATCTGAGAAATAGCACGAAAGTCGCATAAGAGTGTGGAGGCATAGAAATACTGCTTACGTGCCAAGAAACATTAGACCTACGGTTCCTTATGGTGGCTGATCAGTGGTGATCTGGGGATGCCTCTCTCATGATTGTAAACATGATATGGTGACTGTAGGTGGAAATCTCAATGGTCATCAGTACATCCGGGACATTCTCAATCCGGTTGCCGTGCCTCATTTTGACAACCACCCGTAGGCTACTCGCCCTGTATTTATGGATGACAATGCAAGTCAACATCGCTCCCATGCCGTGAGAGCATTCCTTCAGAACAACGCTATTACAACACTACCTTGGACTACAATGAGCCCCGGTTTGAATCATTTAGAAAACATCTGGGACTTTCTTGGACGTCGTGTGCACGCAAGGGATCCGCCTGTACAGAACTTGGCCGATTTAGAAGGTGCATTGCATGAGGAGCGGCAGCAGTTACCTCTGGGCGGTATCAGAAGGCTCACTGGTAACATTAGGAGGAGGGTTCAGGCTGTCATCCGTGAACGTTGTGGATACACTCGGTACTGACGTCAGACACTGCTATTGTGTTCGGGAGATCACAAGTTACATTTTTGTTCAGTAATTATCGTCATTGTTTCATCAAGGACCGTTCCAGCACCATACATGTCGAGAGAACATGTTTCCATCAAAAACTTTAGTGACAGATATCTTAGTTAGCGCCATTAAAATACTGAATATTTTTCATCCATGTGTTGTCTTTCATTTGTCAATAAACCACTCTTTCCGCAAACAATCACTTTTGGCCATCTGAGAAATAGCACGAAAGTGATGACTGTTTCTATTAACTCCATTGCGAAAAAGGGAGTGCTTAATTAAGTTCCAGCTGCATATATATATATATATATATATATATATATATATATATATATATATATATATATATATATATATATATATATATATATATATATATATATATATATATAATTTCCTCTCAATGGACTTCTTGGTGCGTTTTAAGGCGACACACTGCAATTTCAAAATCATATAGTTATCATACTTTCATGTAAAACATGGAAGTATCTTGACATTTCAAAATTCCACTTCCTTCTAATTTTCGTCATGATACGTTTCAAAATTCCACTTCCTTATAATTTTCGTCATGATACGTCATAACGTCATTAAATAGGGTGGCTGTTCAGTAAATGTGTGGGGTAGACCAATCAATATTTTCAACGTGCAGCCCCGCGGCTGCACGTTGAAAATATTAATTGGTCTAACCCAAATAATGAATATGGACTCTTCTAATTGCTGCCATTGAACTGGCATGGAAGATACCACTAGAGTTCAAAGGATTAAGAATACATTTATGTATCAAGTTCATAATGCTAAAAGAGATGTTGGAGGAAACTACCTTATTCTTTACAGCACGATTCAAGATGAAAGACTGACTCTCTCGGTAGTATATGATCCCAATGAAGATAACACCCCTTTTTCCGACAACATTTTTAACCAAACTGAGAGCTCAGGCAGCCACTCTATTCTTCTCGGAGGCGATTGGAATGTTCATCAAAACTACAACCTCGATACGGTAAACTACCTGCATAAAAATAACGATAAAGCAAACGAAAAGATTCTTTGTCTAATGGACAGCTGATGAGCTATTTTGGGAAACTCTGAAACTAATGATTAGAGGTAAAAGTATTGATTACTCCACCCAGATAAAACGTAGAACTGACAATCGTTTGACGGATATTGAGAAGAAAATTAAACTTTTAGTCTTTTAAACTCTCGCATTGATGAGGAAGACTTGTCAGTAATACCCGACCGAAATTAATGCCCTTGATACCGAACTCCAAATAATTAGAAATAAAAAAAACTAAAGGTACGATCTTAAGAGCCAAAGCAAAATGGAAGGTTGTGGGGAGAAAAATCAACCAAATACTTTTGTAACCGGGTAAAAAGACACTACGCCGAATTAATAATATCCAAGTTGGTTACAGCTGCTGATAGTACCACTGAAACTTTATCTGATATATTAAATGAACAAAAGCTGTTTTACGAAAATATAAAAAAAAACTCCATGTTAAACTCATCTCGTATTTCCGAGGACAATAACCCTTTCTTTAATAAAACCAATCCCATTTTACAGTTTTTGGATGATGAGGAAAGCAATTCTTTGGAGGGACTTCTAACTAGATCCGAATGTTTAAGAGCCTTGAAAACAATGAAACATAATAAAACCCCTGGGTCCGATGGTTTCACTGTAGAGTTTTATAAATTCTTCTGGAAAGATATTGGCAATTACCTAATCAACTGTCTAAATTATGGATACAGTGTTAAACAGCTATCTAATCCGCAAAGAACTGGTATCATTACCTGCATTCCAAAACAAAACAAACTAAAGGAATTCATTAAAAATTGGCGGCCTTTCTCTCTTACCGACGTCGATACCAAAATTGCTTCCACGGCTGCAGAAAACCGTATTAAAATGGTCTTACCTAAACTAATATCGGAAGCCCAGCATGTATTTATGAAAGGGAGATATATCGGAGAGTTCTCAAGACTAACATTTGACATAATTGAAAAATGCGAGAAAATATATCGCTGGAACAGGAGTCCTAATAGACTTTGAAAAAAGCATTTGATTCCCCCGAATGGCCATTCATTGAAACAAACACTAAGGTTCCTTTTTTTCGGTCTTTGTATCATTAGCTGGTTTCATACCTATTGTTCCAAAATTGTATTAAACAATGGACACTATTCGGAATAAAATTAACTTACAGAGAGGAGTGTAGCAGGGTGAACCCCCTCTCTCCCTACCTTTTTATTTTAAGTGTGGAAACAGTAAGTGCCGCACTTTAATACAACCCGGATATCAACAGCATCAAAATAAACTTCTATGATCTCCTCATAAGCCAATATGCAGATGACTCAACGTTATTTTTGAGTGATGATGGACATTCATTAAGTTTAGCTTTAGAAGTTGTTAACTCTTTTGCTCAGCAGTCGGGCCCAAAAGTTAATTTTGATAAGACACAAGTTATATGGTTTGAATCGAAACGTGAGTCAAGTGAGAGAGTCTCTACCGATCGCAATGTCCAATGGAACCATAGCGGGAAATTTACGATTGTAGGCATTTCTTATGATCTATTTAGTGAAAATTACGTAATAAAAAATTATATTGAAAAAAACCAAAAAGAAATGGAAAAACTTTTAATGGATTGGTCGTTTAGAAAACTTAGCCCAATTGGAAAACTACAGTCGTAAAAACACTGGCACTTCCACTGTTGATACATTGCCTATCGGTTCTGCCATATCCACCGTATAATATGTTAGATACAATACTGGCACTTCCACTGTTGATACATTACCTATCGGATCTACCAACTCCACCTGATAATATGTTAGATACAATACTGGCTCTTCCACTGTGGATACATTGCCTATCGGTTCTGCGAAATCTACCTGATAATATGTTAGATACAATACTGGCTCTTCCACTGTTGATACATTGCCTATCGGTTCTGCGAAATCTACCTGATAATATGTTAGATACAATACTGGCTCTTCCACTGTCGATACATTGCCTATCGGTTCTGCTAAATCTGCCTGATAATATGTTACATACAATACTGGCATTTCCACTGCTGATACATTACCTATCGGTTCTGCCAAATCCACTTGATAATATGTTAGATACAATACTATCACTTCCACTGTTGATACATTGCCTATCAGTTCTGCTAAATCCACTGTATAATATGTTGGGTACAATACAGACACAACTATTTCAGTTTCTATGGTCTGGGAAAGGTGAAAAGATTAAACGTAATATTCTAATGAACGAAATTGAGAATGGGGGGATCAGGTTTCCAAACATTCGGCCACACAGCTACTCCTTAAAAATGATTTGGATTAAGAAATCGATAGACCCGAACATAATGGTACCTTTGGAAACTCTTATTCTAGATGACTTTGAAAAATATGGCGGTTTCGAAACATGGGTTTTACGCAAAGAAGAGTTAAGAAAGGACGGGAAGCACTCACACAGTCTTTGGGAATACGTCTGGTCCCTTTTATAAGAGAAGTCTCCGACAGACTTTGAGGAAATCTGCTCTCAACCCGTATTCTACAATAGGAATATAAAAATTAATAATAATCTTTTTAATAATCAAACTTGGTGTGACAAAGTTACATTTTTTCTTAAAGACCTCTTGAGAGAGAGCTTTGAAGCCTTCTCCACAAAATTTAATATAAAAACGCCCTACATTGTTTTCCAAGGCATAAGAAATGCGATTCCAAAACGAGAACAAAATGAAATTAAACACAATTAAAAATCAGAGTCGGTCCAAAGCACACTGATAGATAAATTAAAAGAAACCACCATAGTAGTACGTCCCGTGCTTTTCACCCCACATTTGGATGATCTCATGGATGACAAAACATTTTATCTATTATTCCTTCAACAAAATGCTTAGCCCCCAGACCGGTCTCAGGACAAATGAAACAAACTTTTGCATATCGATATCGAAGCCAATGTTTGGAGTTCGATATACAAATAACCTTTTTTTAACAACCGACGATACTTATCTCCAAACCTTGGAATATAAAATTCTACAGGGAGCACTATTCACGAATGCTCGTCTTCTCAAGTGTACACTATCGGAGACTGAATTGTGTACATTTTGCTATAACACGAAAGAGACAGTGTTACTCTTCTTCTTCGAATGTTCGGTGACAAGGACAATCTTGTTACAACTGGCCGACCGACTCGGGAAAAATGTGGTATTGCACTGCCATTGACATCAAACTTTATCCTGATTTGTTATAATAATGGGAACCTCCACAAGCCCTCCTTTATCAACCTATTCAGTAATTCCTCGTACTCATGGGACAATACCCTTCGACACTAGTGTCGACGGGTATTGTCCCATGAGAACGAGGAATTACTGACTAGGTTGATAAACTATAGTTTTCCTTTTTTCATGGAAAGCCTGTACTTTCTTATGCAACATTACCCTGATTCCTGATACTTTTCGGTGAATTATTGTTTCTTTGTAATTCCTGATGGAGAAACTATTTCTGTAGAGAACACCACTTAATATGCATTCTGTATCAACTTGTTTTCTCAGAGATGAAAATATTTACGCAACATTCGATCTGAATAAAAAAACATCAACAAAGAAAATATTATTATTAACCGGGGACAATGAAAGCACATAAGGGCATGGGGTTCTCAACGTCTGAGAGGATACTCATTGGAGATTAACAGGGCGTGCGACGCTGGTAGACGGCTAAACGAAGCATATCGTTTGCACATTTGCCCTGCTATTAGGGCAGACAAAATAAAGCTATGACACGATTAGTGAATCGGTTACAAAGTCCACCGAAGGCTATTTTCTCGACAACTTTGCCCCACTTGGACACATGATCCCCATGATCGCGCGCTCCACCCACATCCTTGCGAATAACAAAGATCTAGTGAGATCTCTGAGACTCAATGCTTAAACAGAATAAACCTTACTGGTTTCGAATGAGAAAAATTATACTGAAGCACAATGAACCATAAGCGTAGGTCCTGCAGTTGTATAGGAGGGAGGAGTAATTTCACTTTCCCTCTACACTTCACAAAATGAGGATAAACCACATAGCCCCACTCCACCTCCAATGGTGAATGTAGGCAAAATGACACCGAAAAGGGGAATGGAACAGAGGTAGGGTTACCCCTGTCGTAGAGGGTTCCCTCCCATGCCCACCGTCGGGGAAACTGACTCCTTTATTGTGTGCTGTGTGTTGTCAGGGAATATCCTAGCCCACTCCCCTCCCCTGTCGGGGAAATTCTAGCACCACAATGTAGTGTAAAAATGGCACAGGAAATCACAGCATATGGAAATAATGGCACAGAAAATTTGTCACATTCTGAGGGTGGGAAATATGACACAACATGGAACATGGTAGGAAAATATGCCACATGGAAAAAAGCCACTACCGAGTTCGTCAGTTAACCAAAAAAGGCCTTGTCGAAGAAGACCTTTAACAATATATAGACGCATTGAAATCTTGTGTATTTAGCCCTCAAGTCCCTCTTCTCCTACTCTGCCACACCAACCTTCTTTCCACTGATCTCAATCTACTGAAGTTTCAAGTCGCAATATCTTCCATAGTGCAACTGGAAATTCACCCAATTGAGTCTTGTTTGGCAGAGCTCGTTGAGCTCTGCCAAACAAGACTGAATTGGCTAAATTCCATGTTACGTTATGGGAAAAGATTGTGGCCATCAAAAATGGGTTTCTGTCCACTTGTTTGATTCTATGACTTCCATGTTAGTAAATAATAAAATGAAATACTTAGAAACCCAAGAAAAATAATTAACAAAATAAAAAGAATTCTGGGTAAACCTAATTAAAATTAAACCAAAAAGAAAAAAATATATAGAAAATGAAGAAACTTAAAACATTGAAAAAAAACAACCTGTAATCGCAATTCTCATTTGGAAAAAAAGAGTACCATATTTTCTGCCACCAACTGCCACTTTAAATGACCGTGGTGGGTCAATTTTTCTTTTTCTTCACAGCTGTATTTATTTGACATTTCAATTTTTACGCACTCTGGGTGATTGTCTGCGTTCATCGTTTTACCCAAATCGATTGTAAACAATGGCTGGTCACGACGAATACGGCAATTTTGACATTGAATTCAACTAATGTCATGTCATCTGGCTTTATATCTAACTCCACTTTTACAAACTGTGTTTTTCAGTTCTCGGGAAACGGTCAAAACCAAAATACAATGTAATACTGATGGCCTTCTTCCACCTACCACGGAACGTAACTTTTACGTGACGTGAACAGTTGAATGAAATTTGAGGGAGGCGTGGCTTATGACGTTTTCTTTGCATTACGTAATTCATTGGTCAATAAAAAATTTAATGACATAAGTGCATTTGACTTGGAAAGTGTGTCCATTGCTACCTGCATTTCAATAATATGCGCCCTCTTTTATGCCAGAAAAATAATATGTCTACCAGTTTTAGTTTTTAAGTGTTTGTTCGCTGAAGTAGAGGACGACTAACACTATTTATTTATTTGGGTCGCGAACGTTTAATTATAAGGAATGATCGTTGTTTTTTGGGGTTCATAACTCAAGAAATAGACAAAAAGAAACGATCATTCCTTAAATATTTTTGGAAGTAAAATAAAAAAAAAAATGATGAATGTTGTTTATTACAAGCCTGTTCTATGAAATCCCCATCTACAGCAACACTAAACCGTGGGGAAAATGAAAATCTGTACTGCACATATGTGCAAAACGGAAATCGTTGACCAGACGATTGATCACCCAAACTGAACTGATTGCGAAATAACTAAATGAAATGTCTAAAATTGAAGGATATTTAATGTGTACGAAAATAGTGAAGAAGAAATAGAGTCGATATATGAAGGGGATAATGAATATCCAGAAGAAGAAGAAGAAGAGTATGAGTACGCAAATTTGGTTGACGATAAAATGTGTTCTTTTTGTTGGTAGTTGTCAAATGAATTCCTGATTGTCTTTCTAATAATTGTTTTTTATAGACTTGAAGGCGTGTAATAAACACAGAACGACACGCGCGTGTTGCGGCCTCTCGTTTTATGCTTCCGCGCTGGCACTCGTGCCATATCGATTAACCCATTCACACGCGCGTGTCGTTCTGTGTGTGTGTCCATATATTTATTTCTTCATTCATGCTTAACCCTTTACCCAACAAATCTCCCGCATCCGCCCGCGTAATATGCAAATTCAGCAGTTGAAAAAATATTATTTTTCAACAAATTTCAACAAAACCATATCATGTGACCCCTCATTGGAACGAGCTCGTTCCAAAGAGGGGTCACATGATATGGTTTTGTTAACATTTTTTGAAAAATTTAAAAAATGATATTTAAAATAATAAATTTTGATATCGTCTGCGTTGGGTAAAGGGTTAAGGTCCCTTTCAACATTTATAGCTATATCATTACCACAACACAAGTGTAAAGTTATGTTTAGCAAATCGTTTATATTAAATTCGGGCTGCCCACTTTAGAAGGATCACATCCCAAGCATTGGTTACAAGGTCTCACTTTTCCAGTCAAACAGAACTTGTTCACCACTGTAAATGCAAACAAACACTGCTCCACTTCCATGGTTTCCACTCAGAGTTAACTGAAAGGTGAAGGACAAAATATAGAATAAATAAGTACGGGGCCGGTAATCAGATTTCAGCCACGAGCACGATAAGTTGTTTTAACTACGGGGCTCTGCCAAGTGGTTAAAAACTTTATTCTACGACTGGTTTAAATCTGATTATCGGCCCTAATGCCTATTTGTTTTATTTATACCATGCTCTAAATAAATAATCGACTTTGTCACTTAAAATGATGAAAAAACGATATTTGCGATTAGCAGACGAGCGAACACATGGGTTTGTCTTGTTTACATCTGCGCCGGTAGGCAGTACTTCTGGCTACACGTGAATGCTTGATTGACAGCTGGACACATCGTCAAAGTTTATTGAATTTACCCTGCTTTTTCAGTCAATTTATTATTAAAAAAATTTATGTTTTATTTTAAATACTTAATTATAGGTATTTTAAACTTAATAAGTCATTGCGTGCATGAAACATAGCCAAGTGTGAACGTATCGAGTTGGCAAATTGGGTTCATGTCAAAGGTCAAGTTGGATGTAGTTCCTACTATAGGTGTAAATTTTTGTAATGGAGTTGCCATTGAAAAAGTTTTAACCGCAGTAAAAGCTTTACACCGGTAGTGGGATTAAAAGCTAATATTTAACATACGGGCTTTTTACGGGTAGTAACATAGGTGTGTATGGTATAGATTGATTTATTCTCTGATGGATTCAAACAGATTTTCCAAACTGAAAATCAAACACTTTCATGGCCTTCATCTGAGTACTTTTAAAATTTTTCAAAACACAAAATGTTTCCCCAGAGACTTAAGTTTCTTAATTCGCAGCTGTATAATTTACCCTATGGCACTATCAGTGGGAAACCCGTGTCAAATTTTAGCCTATATTTTACTTGTACAAACACTGTCCGGCACTATTTTCATGTTGTGTAGGCTATTTTGGGGCATTTCCACATTTTACTTTAAACAAGATATTAGCTGAAAAAAGAATATGTTTTCACTTTTTGGAATTCACCTTTAAAAACGCCCATCATTTAATACAAGGATTTCTATTATTTCCTTGAACTCTCACCTTATGTATCATGTAACCAACTAGCCTTGTGCATTTTTACAGCCTTAGTCAGTGTATATTGTCAGGAAGTGTGTGATATATAGAATATACCCATAGTAGCTTGGTGTACTAAATGTTCCCCACGAGAGGTGAAGTGGTGTTAACCGTGCGCCGAAGGCTCGCGGTTAACACCACTTCACCACGAGTGGTGAACATTTGGTACACCAAGCTACTTTGGGTATATTTTATTTATACCATGGTCGTCAGATTATTAAGAGTCACCATTATTTTTTCTCGATTTTACTGAGCACCACACGTACAGACGAGCGAATCTGTTTTTGTTTACACGAGCATCGGTGGGCGGTACTTCCGCTGTCAATTTTATCGCCGAAACGAAATGAAAAAAAGAAACTGAGTCTTTTTCGTTTCAATATCATAATAACATACTATTTCGAGTTATGCATGCTTTATTAACACGAGACAATGCATGTTTGCTAATTTTTGGCATATTATGAGGTAAACCCATTTAAAAACGTAATAAATAATTGCCAGTTCCATTTCACTCTTCACGAGGCGACGTGCGATAAATTTAGACAAGTTTGCATTCAGATCGACGTCACTAAAAGTCAACGGGGATGTAATTCTACTGTAGGTGTAAATTTTTACTATTGAAATCCCATTGCTGGCGTGTTCATCACATTTGGTGTGTAAAGCTAACAATTTATTATGTCATAGGCTTTTCATATATAGTAGAATAGGTAATCATGGTATAAATGGCAGCCTCTCAACTGCTATGTAAAGGATTAGCCAATCTTTTCTTTCTGTTTATAAATAAGATCATATCAGTTATATGAATAACCCTGCGCATTGCCCAGCCTTAGGTTATTTATTTATTTATTGGTGTTTAAGGTCACGCACTTATACACAATGGCTAATCGAGACTGTGACAATTTTACAGGAGGAGGAAGCCGGAGTACCTGAAGAGAACCACCGAGCATCGACGAGCAACTGCCAGCTCCTCAACATTCTAACTCTGTTCAAAATCAGTTCAAGCAGAGTACAGCGGTTGAAGACATGTGAACCATCGACGTGCAGTACGCCTTAGTATACTGCGTCATCGTGCCCCCATGTAAGCAACCGGGATAAAGTGCCTTGGCCAGGGACACAACGGAGGTCGTCCCGGACGGGGATCGAACTCGGAATCTCTAGCATAGAAGTCCAACCGGACTTCTCAGTCTACCACTGAGCCACCGCGCCCCCGAACAGCCTTAGGGGTGCACATTCCCATGTGGTGTATGATATGACAGTTACCAATTTTTATAACCAGAAAGTGTGACCAACCCTGTGCAATGCACAGGGTTGGTCACACTTTCTGGTTACAAAATGTTTTCATATTAACTGAGTTAGTGTAAATCCCATCTATATCAACTTTTTACCCAATGTAATGGTAAAAACCAGCCAGTAATATTCTCAAAAGCGTTCAAACTTAGCTTATGACCCATCATTGGACTAGACTGTGGAAAGGTTTTTTAGTGAATTCCAATGAAAGTGTCAATGACACTGCAGCTCAACTCGACTGTGTAGTGTTTGATAAAAAGGGATAATGTTCAATGTTTATGAATGGATTATGAAATAAGACAAGAACTGTGATAATTGAGAATATCTTAAGTTCTGTATCCGAAATAGGACGTTCTCATCTAGACGTTATACGCATCCTATTAAGTTACAATGAAGTCCCTTTCTAAATACGACCTGTAAACTGTGCTAAAGGTTTTCGGGTTCGAACCCTCGCAGCCGCTAAGGTTGGCCGATCGTGACCAAAATGGGGCGTTCTCTTCTAGACATGACCTCAAACCTTCACTTGAAATTTAGTGATAATCAGATAAGAACGACGGGAAGCAGCCTGTGTTAAAGAAAATGTGAACAGACTGACAAACTGTGATGGCAGTAGCTTATCTTTACTTTGTCAAGTTAAGCTAAAAATAGAAACGTATTCTAATTTCAATTGATAGATTGTTTTTGTTAAAGATACAGTGAGACTTTGTTAGTGAAAAATATTCCAATAAAAGCAGTATTCAATTAACAGGAACTTAATATTTTTTCTGTATCCTCGTGATAAATTTGGCATTATACTGAGAATGAATAGATCTGTCACCATTTGGGAATTGGTGTGTACCAAATATAGCCTATGGTACAGAAGTGATACCTCTAAACTAAAAAGTTGTAAAGAGCCTGATGGATGGCAGGGTCTCGTTATGATACAGTACTTGGCGCATCAGGGTGAGCTTTGGTGAATGAGGATTAAGGATAGGATAGGGTTGACAAAGCTCTGTTATCTTAACTGTTTGGTAAATCTCCCCCATAGCTGATGGTGTAACTAATGTTCCAGAGTGAACAAGTGAGGGACTCAAAAAGTGAACTATTCAATAGAGATCTCTGAGTTAGAAGTGATGACAACATACCGTCGCCTGAGTTCTAGAATGTTCTATGTCCCATAGGGGACAGAGTACTCCCATAGGGGACAGAGTACTCCCATAGAGGACAGAGTACTCCCATAGAGGACAGAGTACTCCCATAGGGACATAGTACTCCCATAGGGGACAGAGTACTCCCATAGGGGACAGAGTACTCCCATAGAGTACAGAGTACTCCATAGGGGACAGAGTACTCCCATAGAGGACAGTGTACTGCCATAGAGGACAGAGTACTCCCATAGGAGACATAGAACATTCTAGCACTCAGGCGACGATAAGGTAAAACAATCGTGAAAGAGTAAAGATTCATGGAGGATTGTAACTAAACCTGCCAAGTGGGGTTAAAGCAAAGCTTTTAGGGTAGCTTGCGTGATAAAGAGAAGCCAGGTAATGATGGCACTTAGAGGGAAGGGGGGGGGGGGCAGTAATGTTTACATGGTTCCCATTAAAATCAGAGAATTAAATTCAAGCACTATTTAAGCACTTTTCAGGGATTCTGGTCATGATTTTCAAGGAGTATTATAATTCTCATATGAACTTACAACATCATGAACAACACAAAGAAGTTCAGTCTCGAGAACCTGATTACGGAGAATCAAACTTGCTAGATATATATTGTCCCTTGAGTGCAATAAAACACCATCTGCAATGCAGATGGTGTCTTGTTGCACTCTAGGGACAATGGAGAGATTAAGGATATGTCCCTGCCCGATTTTGTGGCACTGCATGTATGTTGGGAAGATTGTGATGAAACTACTTGTCTAAGAGGTTATAGGTAAACTGAATTTAAGTACCTTTCATAGAGGGTGGTGGAAAATCAAGTACTTTTCAGGGGTAGATACGAATTCAAGTACCTTTCAAGGAAGGGTCCAAAATTCAAGGACTTTTTATTTGAGTAGAAACCCTGTTTTAAGCTGAGGTCAAAGCCACTGGAGCATGGGGGAAATTGGGAAAGCCAGTGACAAGGAGTGCCAAATGAATAATTTGGGACCCTGGGGAACTTTCTCTTGTAATGTCCAAAATGTCAGTCTGACCGAGTAGTTTTCACTGGGGTTCAATGAGGAAATCAGATCGGGGGGGGTGGAGAAAAGTTGTTTAGAGGGTGATACGGAGGAGAGGGTTAGTATACTGATAAGTGAAATTGGGAAGACAGAAGCATGAAACAGTATTAACTGGTTGAGTGCTAAAAGCCACTATCAGGACTTTCAAAAAAATGAGGGTATCAGAGTAAAAGCCAGCATTTTTCTTGCTCATGTTTCATATTCATTCAAACCCAATTAATATTTTATTTATATAAAATTGTTCTATTACAAATTACTGGAGAGTGCCTGTAGGCACTCTCCGATAATTTGTAATAGAACAAATTTTGAATAATAAATTCAGACCACCAAAAATAATCTAGCCCTCAACCAGTTAAACAGCTCATATCTATGTGCTGGGAGGAGAGAAGGGGCAGGTAGGTGCAACATTCGGGAACCAAGGCCTTCTCATATGAGAACCACAGCAAACCAGTGGACGGCCAAGAAGTAATTATTATTATTATTATTAACAAAGGAAATTAGGTGATTGTCGTAAGTAATTCTTTGATAGATCACAATATTTTTTATTTATTTATTCTCTTTGAGCCCTATCAAACAAGATTGAACTGGTTAAACTCAAGTTACATTTAGGGAAAAATTTATTTGGTTGAGTGCGAGATATTATTATTATTATTTATTGGTGTTTAAGGTCACATACTTATGCACAATGGCTAATCATGACTGCGACAGTTTTACGGGTGGAGGAAGCCGGAGTACCCGGTGAGAACCACCGAGCAACGACGAGCAGCTGCCAGCTCCCCAACATCGTAACTCCGCATTGCAGCACAGGCAGGGTTAGATTAGTTGAAGACATGTGCACCATCGACGTGCAGTTCGCCTTAGTACACGGCGTCATCGTGCCCCCCATGTAGACAATCGGGATTAAGTGCTTTGCCCAAGGACACAACGCGGGAGTCCGAATCGATCGCTCAGACCGTCACCCATCCGAGGACTAACCGGGCTCGACGTTGCTTAACTTCGGTGATCTGACGAGAACCGGTTACCGCAACGCCACCGCGCCCTCAGGTGCGAGAAGCCATTACCAGGGCTTTTAAATAAATGAGGGTTCCAGGTTTGCTCATGTTTCATATTCAGCCAAATGCAAGTAATATTTTGCTTATTCAATATGTTCTATTACAAATTATTGGAGAGTGCCTGTGGGCACTCTCCAACAATTTGTAATAAAACAAACTTTGAATGCAAAGTCAGGCCATTAAAAATAATCTAACCCTCATCCAGTCAACAAATGTCCCAAATATCAACATTTATTATTTAAAATATTATTTCTTTATATTTTTCAAAACAGTTCAACAAAACTATATCATGTGACCCCCCCCCCCCCCCCCCCACACACACACACACACACACACACTGGAACAAGCTTACTCGATGGAGCTGATTTAATATTGTGAGGTAAAGGGTTATATATAGATACAAGTGCCAGCTTATTTCACTAGAGCCCAAATATGACAATCTAGACATTAGCTAGTAAAAAAAATATCAGTCTGACAAAGCAGGATTCACTGGGAGTGTAATGAGGAAATGGGATGGTGGAATGCAGGAAAGTTGATTAGAGGGTCATACAAAAGAGAAGGTTTGTATACTGATAAATGGAATTGAGAAGACAGAAGTATGGAACAGCATTTAACAGTGCGTTTCTGTGTGCTGGGAGGAGGGAAGGTTGCAGGTAGGTGCAACATCTGGGAGCCTAAGGGTCACCAAGTATACAGCGGCATTGTAACTCTTCACCTCACAAATCAGGCCATCCGTCAATTCATAAATTGAGCAGTTGAAAAAAAGAATATTTTTTTCAAAATATCTTGACTGGTGGTTTTGGAGAAGAAGATTTTGAGAATATTTTAAATTTTGCACTATGTTAAAATTAGCCTCCCCACGCCCATAGAGAACAAAATATCAACCCAGAGACTTTATTTGAACCAATTGAATCTGAACCCTCTAAGGTGCAAAGATTCTGATTGTATTTCAAGAAGCAGCAGATTTTTAAAGATTATTCCTATTAGATTAAGTTAAAATACGAGCTCCAAAATGAGGCTCAAAATATAAACCCAAAGACTTGATTTGAACAAACCTTAGATCTAACTTCCCTAAGGATGCTGTATACCAAATATCAAAAGATTCAGGCTGGTGGATCTGAAGAAGATATTAAAGATTATTCCTCGTACTGCAATAAGTTAATATTTGGGTTCCCCTAGACAGCCCAATTATTATCAGATGGACTTGAGTTTAACAAATTGAATCGAACTCCTGTGAGGATTATGTATTCCCTATATTAAATGATTTCTTCTGGTGTTTCTGGAGAAGAGTTTTAACCCTTTACCCAACGCAGACGATATAAAAATTTATTATTTTAAATATAATTTTTTCAAATTTTTCAAAAAATTTCAACAAAACCATATCATGTGACCCCTCGTTGGAACGAGCTCGACGAGCTTGTTCCAATGAGGGGTCACACGATATGGTTTTGTTGAAATTTTTTGAAAAATAATATTTTTTCAACTGCTGAATTTACATATTACGCGGGCGGATACTGGCGATTCGTTAGGTAAAGGGTAAAATATTATTCCTCATATTGGACCAAATTAAAATTTGGGCTCCCACATGGAGCCCAGATATTAACCCAGAGATTTGGTTTGAACACAACGACATCTAACCTCATGATATGTCCTCCAAATTTCCAACTATAGAGAATTTTGGCCAGAATTTGGCCCCCCTACCCCCCCCCCCCCCCCCCCCCCAATCGCCACGTCCCTGGTGAAAAAAGGCATATGAAGGATAAGCAAAGTTTCAGCTAATGGAACTTTTGCTAAGAAAACCCATGTCCTCTTATGCATTATCAAAGGAATCGATAGTTGTTGTCTGTTTGGAAACTCCACTCTTCAAGTGTTCTAGTTGGAAATCCACTCTCCATGTACTTAGTGTCTTGAAATGACTGTCCGACAATGTAATTTTTTTTTTTTTTTTTTTTTTTGTATTTCATTGTTGTTTTACTTCAACCCTTTATCCATTGCAAAGTTAAAAAGGGGGGATAAATCTAGAAAGTGAAATGTAAGAATTATTTTTTGAGACTCATTTGAAGGCCTTTCCTATAAACAATATACATACCAAATTCCATTGAGATCCAATAACCCAAACCTGAGATACAAGGCAAACAGACAAAAACTGGCTATTTTGCATATTCAAAGGATCATAACACACAGAAATAATATTCCAACAGCAAAACGGCTGATTCTGCTGAAATGCCTCATGACAATGAACCTCTGTATGAACTTTCATCGAAATCTGAGCAGAAACGTTCAAGTTATAACTCGAAGAGACATCAGAGTGTGGACGGACGGACAGAGGCGATCCAGTATACCCCACTTTTTAAAAAAAAGTGTGGGGGGGGGGGTATAAAAATTGTTACTTCAGCTGTTTTGTTTTCAAATTTTTCAAAACCCTTTAAAAACACATATCATTGACCACTCATTGGAACGAGCTCACAGAGCTCGTTCCAATGTGGGGTCATATGATATGTTTTTGTTGAAATTTTGTGAAATATTTTTTTTAAATGCTCAATTTGTAATTTACGGAGCCGAATGCTGCAGATTCATTAGGTAAAGGGTTCTTGTCAGGCTAATGAATCATCGATGATTTTATAACAAATGACCGTAATATAACTGTTTGTGGAGCTAGAGAAATAATTAATCTACTTGACATCTCTCTTGGTTCTTTGATAAATATCATTAGTAGAAAATAATTAATTTGGAGGAAATTGTGCTCCCCAACAGGTATAATCATAGAGATGCCAATAAATATGACATAAAGATAATTGTCATCAATTAATATTCCATAATTTTCTCCTTGATCTGCACTCTGGTGATATATGAAGCACTGGATATGGTGACCAAAAAAATATAATTATGTACAGAACGACAACTCCTAAAAGCATGAAGCGAGTATTAGCAGGATTTGAACATTCTTAAAGTGCAGTACCCAGTGATTTCGAGTTCATGGAGAGTGCAGTACCCAATGATTAACAGTACTGGCAAAAATTTGTCTGTGAAAAACAGGGACGTGGCTAGAGGTTTTCGATTGGGTGTGTGGGGGGTAGTGAATTTCCGACTAGAGGAGGGATCGGCAGGGCGAACCTCCCCGGTCCCTCCCCGTAGTTGGAAATTCACTACCTTTCGAAAATGAAGCCATGAAAGGGGGGATAACATTGATTCAAGTATCTGAAATGCTAACACATATATGATAGAATTATCAGGTTATTATTATTTGGTATTCTTCTGGGAATTGAATATGTCCTAAACAAATGGTCAAGCTGAGAACTTTGAGCAGTTCACACTGTCCTAACATTAAATCAGATCTTATGCAGGAACGATAAATTTTCGATGTTTCATCATTTTTGTAACTGTGAATGAGTCACTTGGGGTAAGACGGAATTCCACTTATGGAACCCCTTTTCTGGAATCCCATTTGTGGAATCCCTTTTTTGAAAAAAAAAATATGGCATTCGGCACCCCTTTTTCTGAAATGAGGCTTATAGTCGTATGTGCGAGTCACTCGAACGAGCAATTGCTCTGAAACACATTTGCTCGATGGGATTCGAGTCGTTCGAGCAATATGTGGGGTCACTCGAGGTAAGACGGAATACCACTTACGGAATACCTTTTTCGGGAATCCCTTTTTGGAATCCCTTTTTGGAAAATACCTGGTCTCGGCACCCCTTCTTCCTGAAATGAGGCTAAGAGTCGTATGTGCGAGTCACTCGATCGAGCAATTGCTCTAAAGCACATTTGCTCGATGGGATTCGAGTCGATCGAGCAGTATGTGCGAGTCACTCGAGGTAAGATGGAATCCAAATTTGACGGAGTCGGATAAGAATCACATTTACGGAATCTCTTATATATCCTGCCTATGTGTATATAGGAAACATGAAGCAATCAGCTTCAGCCTTGATCGAGGTTATAGTCGAGACTGAGATAGGTAGAGCAAGGAAGTAGTGTTACAAGTCAATATTAATTGATATTATTATAGCCAACAGTAATGGCACAAGACTGCAAGGATGTTAGAAGACTGTATAGAATTGGATGACTACAATAGAGCCAAATCATAAAACAGATACTTGGAGGCAAGATGGAAGCCGTTGGTAAGACTACCTGTATAGGAGCTAGGGGTCATATAGGACCTAGGAGCCATATAGGAGCTGTATTATAGGAGCTGTATAGGACCCTGGTCATAGGTATCCTCAAATACCCGTACCTGCCTATGTGCGAGTGCACAATGTGTCACATTGTGCCTTTTCACATCAACACATATCGGCACATCCAGCATGTGGCTTTGTGCTCGTGCACATTGTGTCACATTGTGCCTTTTTCACTTAAGCACATATTGGCACATCCAACATGTGCCTATTTGCTACCCAGTAATGTGTACAATAGAACATAAACATGTTTAGGGAAGCCGGAATAAATACAACCAACAAGCCATAGAAAGGTTTCTTGGGGAAATCCGAACCAGAAAAACTACTCCTATTCAATCCTATTCAATCGAACTTACCCCCGGTTCCTCTCGGCACTATAGCACTACGTGCTACAAGTACAATCTTCGGTATGGCGGTCCTAAAAGGATTCTTGAAGAATACGTAGTAAATAAAAGTGGATTTTGGTGATTTTTTTTTTTTTTGGGGGGGGGGGGGGGGTTGTCGGGTTGTTTGCGGTAATTAGATTTACTTCTATTCACTATAACACACCCCTCCGAATATACCCATGTCCTATAAGAAGGTCTTAGGTCGCATAATAGCAACCACGTGCTACCATAGAAACGAAGATGGCGGCCTCCAATATACAAAATGGACGACGGAAACACGTATCATTCTAACAACACGCGCTGCGCATGCGCACTAACACCACGTATCACTATGAGGATAACGTCGCAACATGGCCGCTCATTGCGGATTACCATGACAACACAACATGGGCGCCACTGGCTCACGTGTCATGACGTCACTTCCGAGGTCCCCCCGCCGAGGTCCTCCAACCTGTACCTCAAACATACGAGCTAACCAAATTTTACGACAAAAAAGGTGTGCCGAAGGCCATATGTCTTCCAAAAAGGGGTGCCGAATTTGGGGTGCCTGGGGGATTTGGCTGTTAAATACTGAAATGAGGCTAAGAGGGATAGCAAATTAGACCTCATTGAGGGCTTTTTACATAGCCCTCATGGCCTAAAAAAAAACAAGCCTCATTGAGGGCTTTTCACATAGCCCTCATGGCCTAGTACGACAAAAAAGGGGTGCCGAAGGCCCATATGTTTTCCAAAAAAGGGGTGCCGAAATTCGGGTGCCTGGGGATATGGCTGTTAATTACGGAAATGAGGCTAAGGGGGATAGTAAATTAGACCTCATTGAGGGGCTTTTCGCATAACTCTCGTGGCCTCAAAAGAAAATGAAGCTATGAGGGATAAGAAATGAGGCCTCATTGAGGGCTTTTCACATAGCCCTCATGGCCTCATACGACAAAAAGGGGTACCGAAGGCCCATATGTTTTCCAAAAAGGGGTTGCCGAAACTGGGGGTGCCTGGGGATATGGCTGTTAAATACTGAAATGAGGCTAAAAGGGATAGTAAATTATACCTCATTGAGGGCTTTTGACATAGCCCTCATGGCCTAAAAAATGAGGCTATGAGGGATGATAAATAATAATAATTTAATAATAATTTATTTATATAGCGCTTTCTCCCCAGCGAAACGCTGCTCAAAAAGCGCTGAAAACATAGGTGACGGTAACAATGGTATAATCAGCGGCCGAAGGCTGCTTGAAAGAGATGGGTTTTCAGAGCTTTCTTGAAGTGGTCTGCATTTAGGGTTTTTCTAAGGTTCTGAGGGAGGGCGTTCCAGAGTGAGGGAGCTGCAAAAGTGAACGATCTCTTCCCTGCCGTTGATCGAATTCTAGGTACAACAAGGAGACTCTCAGAAGCTGATCTGAGAATCCTCGACGGTGTGTGTACTTTGATGACCTGCTTAAGGTAGATTGGTGCTTTGTCGCTATGTAAGATGTTGTGTGACACCGCCAATACCTTATACTTAATGCGAGACTCAAATGGCAGCCAATGCAGAGATTTCAGGATTGGTGTAATGTGGTCATATTTTTTCGCACCGGTAATGATCTTAGCTGCTGTGTTTTGAATACGCTGAAGCGGAACAGGACCAAAGACTGTATAATAGTTTTGAGAGTGTTTTGGTCAAGTAGCTTTCTGATTTTGTTGATGTTTCTTATTTGGAGGAAGCAGCTTTTGCTCACTTTTGTGATTTGGTTATGCAGATCAAAGCAATCATTAAAAGTGAAACCGAGGTTTCGGGCAGTTTTACTTGAGCTAACTGCGCTATCGCCTATTTTCAAGCAGTTAATTGGAACTTTGTCTAGCTGATGTTTGGTGCCTAACTGTACAAATTCTGTTTTATCATCATTTAATTTCAGAAAGTTTCTCCCCCTCCAGTGTCGAATATCCTCATTGCTTGCCTCCAGTGTTGTTAAGGAGTCATTCATATTGGAAAGATCAGCAGACAGATACAGCTGGGTATCGTCTGCGTACAGGTGAAAATTTACAGAGTGCTTCCTTATGAGATCCCCAAGTGGTAGGGTGTAAACTGTGAACAGTAAAGGTCCGAGTACTGAGCCTTGGGGGGCGCCATATTTTAGCTCGACGGGCTCTGATAGAGTATCGCATATTTTCACAGATTGCGTTCGGTCACTTGAGTAGAAACGTACCCACTCAAGGACAGATCCGCGTATTTTGGGTCGTTTTTCTAACCGCGACAAAAGAGTTCGGTGGTCAATCGTATCAAATGCAGCAGACAGGTCGAGCAGCACGAATGATGTTAGCCTTCGATCGTCCATCGAATTCAGCACATCGGAGCTGACACGAATTAAGGCTGTTTCAGTGCTGTGCCCGGGTCTGTATGCAGCTTGAAATGTTTCCAGATTGTTATTATCTGAAATATGCTGAATAATTCTTGAGGCAATAACCTTTTCAAGACATTTAGACAGAAAAGGAAGGTTAGACACTGGTCTGTATTTTTTAGAACGTTGACATCTAGGCTTGGTTTCGTCAGGAGTGGAATAACATGGGCATGCTTAAATGCTGTTGGTACAGTTCCAAGATCCAGAGATGAGCAGAATATACTTGTAATGGAGGGAAGTAGGTGGTCTAAAACAGAGCTGTTTTTGAGAAACCATGTTGGCAGTGGGTCGAGAGAACAAGATGTGGAGGAGGCTTTCAATATAATTGTCTTAACCTGAGGCCTCGTTGAGGGCTTTTCACATAGCCTTCATGGCCTCATACGACTAAATAGGGATTCCATAACCGGAGATGTTTCACAAAAAAGGGATTCCATGGGACGTGGCCATTGGATGTAGAGGTGATGAGAATTGGATAGTAATTCATTTATGAGTATATTGTGGGACTTGAAGTTAGCTCTCTGGCCTTCCTGTACACATATGGGCCCTACTTTTATAATTTAAATAATGGTTAAAAACCAGAGGATTCTGGGTAATGACTAAAGGAATGTGTCTTTTATTTTGAAAAAAACGTCATGGTATATTCTAAAAAAGGGATTCTGGGGGGGGGGGGGGAATCTAAGTCAGAAAAACTACTCTAATTCAATCGAACTTACCCCTGTGTGCCCCTCGGTACTATAGCATTACGTGCTAAGCCGATAAAATGGGAAATCCGTACTAAATAAAGTCAATTTCGGTGATTTTGGTGATTTGGAGGGATTATCGGGTTGTTTGTGGTGATTCGTGATACTCCGATTTAATCGAACACACCCTCCGAACATACCCCCTATCCCATTAGAAGGTTTTAGGTCACATAGCAACCACGTGTTACCATAGAAACCAAGATGGCAGCCTCCAGTATACAAAATACACGTATCACTCTAACACGCGCTGCGCATGCGCACTAACACCACGTATCACTGTTGGAATGGCGTCACAAGATGGCCGCTCAGGTGGGTTACCATGACAACACAGCATGGCTCCACTGCGTCACGTGACATGGCGTCACTTCCGAGGTTCCCCACCGAGGTCACCCAAATGTGAGGTGAAAACCACATTATATACTACTGAAGTTTTATTTCTTTCCAGTTTATTTGGAAATATCTGAGCCAATCACTGCCAAATAAAGCAGGACAATCCATCAGGACTACTAACAATTCTATGGTTTCTATATGAATGTTCAGTTCTATGAGTACTGTAAGTTTACCAAGTGGTGTGATGCACTTTCCTGAAAAGGTTTTCAAATGAATATTAGTTTTGTTTAAACTTTGGCTCTGAAGATATTCACTGTAAATTTTTTGTGAAATTATTGATTCAGATGACCGGGTGTCCAATTCCATTCTAAGCAGCTTAGCACCTATCGTTCGATGAAAAATAATTGGATCAGATTTTGAACTCTATAATTTGTTTATGTAGAATATATGCCCATCGACTTCACAGTTTTGCTTGACATATTGGACACTCTTTCGTTTTGTAAATCACGTTTCTTTTTGAAACAAACTTTCTCAAGATGTCCACTTTTTGAACAATAACGACATGTTGCAGACCTAAAATTACATTTCTCAGCCTTATGATTTCCACCACGCCTGTAACATCTCGTTGCCTGAGTGCTAGGATGTTCTATGTCCCCCTATGGGACATAGAGCATTCTAGGACTCAGGCGACGATCTTTTGTTGAATGTATTTGCAGTAGTGCTGGACAGAATATTCACTTTGTCTAAATTTGTCATCTTTCTTGACTGAACTTTTAAATGTTTTGATTTTGTTCAAATCTGAAGAGTTCAAACACATCACGACTTGCAGTTTCCATAGCAACAGCATTTGTTTGACTGCAGCTTCGAGAGGTAATGTAGATTCGGCAAGCAAAACATATGCTTTTGAATGTTTTCATGTCGTAAACAACACATGAAACGGTTACGTAATGTGTCACCAAAGTCATAATTTACTGCTAATTTGCGCAGATGACTGTCTAGCAATGCAATAAGTTCATCATAAGTTTTCTCAGATGGTTCAACAGGTGCCAGAAAGTTTATCAAACATCTGTATGCTTTAGGATCAATTAAACTACGAAGTGACGCAACTTTCTGTCGGCCACACTGTTTGCGACGAAATATTGATCGAGATGTTCCAGATAAACTTTCCCAAGTTTCTGTCGATTCATCAAAGTAATTAATTCTGCCCATTGTGGGCATTATTAATGGAACTGTGGGCGATTGTTCCACTCTCGTCGCCATTCTATTTGTGTAGCATATATCGTGAACAAACCTTAATTTTATTCCTCATATTGAACTAAGTTATAATTTGGGCTCCCACGGGGAGCCCAAATATGAACCCACGGACTTGGATTGAACAAACGTGAATCTCACCCCACCCTCCCTAATGATGCTGCATATCAAAATATCAAAACATTCCGACTGCTGGATCTGAAGAAGAAGATTTTTAAAGAAAATTCCTAATTTTGAACTAATTTATAATTCGGTCTCCCACAGTGAGCCGAAATATGCACCCACGGACTTGGCTTGAACAAACTTGAATCTCACCCTAAGGATGCTGCATACCAAATATCAAATTGGTGGGTCTGAAGAAGAAGATTTTTAAAGAATATTCCTCATACTGCACTAATTTGTATATTTAGGCTCCCATAAAGAGCCCAAATATGGGCCCAGGGAGTTGATTTCAATAAACATGTGACACAATCTTCCAAAGATGTAATGTGTGAAATTTGAAAGCTTTTGGAGCAGTGGTTTGGAAGAAGAGTCTTAAATGTAGTCTTAAATGTTTTTCACATTACCCCACAGAGTTAAAAAATACTGAATCAGCATTTTTTCAAAGTCCCGAAAAGTGCCCTATGATAAAACCCATAGCATGTTTTTGAACCATTCCATTATGTTGGTCCGAAGGAAGCTTCTCACAAAATAAGAATTCTTAATGCCGTGTAGTTCTGGAGATATGGGCGTTTTAAACTTTTTTTCTATTATTAGCTCCTGCGCTTCCCATGGGGCGACGGGAAAATGTATTTTGGCATAAATTAATTACTTATGACCCAATAAGCCCTCATATCAAAGTTGGTTCAAATCAGAAATAGAAATTTTGAGCGGGGCGAAAATTCTTGACCCTCCCATAACGACGGCAAATACAGCCCCACGAACTTCTCTTAAACAAATCGAGTCCACACCTCAATGGGAAGCTGCACACCAAATATCAAGTCTCTGCTACTGCTGGTTCATGAGAAGAAGATGTTTTAAGATTTAGGCACATTTTTGGGCGCGGCCCTACCGAGGGGCTGAGTGACTTGATTTGAACAAAATCAAAATGCGATTTCACAACAAAAAGCATCTCAAATTTCACTTAAATTGGTTCAGAGGTTTTTGAGGAGAAGACGCACACACCATGTTCACAGACGACGGGTGGTGAGCGATCACAATAGCTCACCCTGACTTTCAGTCGGGTGAGTTAATAAAGTATCTTTATTCTTTCATATCTAGTCATTTTTGCCCAAACCTTTTTCATATTTAAATCATTGATATAGTCATAGTCTTCAGTCTGTAGATAACAAATCCTTCTTTACAGGTAGATAATGCCATCAGAACAATTAAAAAGTCTGTGTGTACAATGAAAATCTTAAAGTTCCATGGCGTGTGGCCTAGACTATATATGACTGCCGACGAGAGGCAATCTACCAGATCAAGTGTGTGTGTGTGTGGGGGGTGGGGGTGGGGGGGGGGGGGGTATTCCATTCTTTGATTATACGTGCCAACCAGGTCAGGTGGGAGGGCATTTCATTCTCTGATTATACTTGCCTACCAGGTCAGATGGGAGGGCATTCCATTCTCTGATTATACGTGGTCTACCAGGTCAGGTGGGGGGGGGGGGGGGGCATTCCATTCTCCGATTATACGGGCCTATCAGGTCAGGTGGGAGGACATTCCATTATCTGATTATACATTCCTGCCAGGTCAGGTGGGAGGGCATTTCATTCTCTGATTATACTTGCCTACCAGGTCAGGTGGGGGGTGGGGGAGGGAATTCCATTATCTGATTATACGGGCTTATCAGGTCAGGTGGGAGGACATTCCATTCTCTGATTATACATTCATGTCAGGTCAGGTGGGAGCGCATTTCATTCTATGGTTATACGTGGTCTACCAGGTCAGATGGGAGGGCGTTTCATTCTCTGATTATACGAGACTATCAGGTCAGGTGGGAGGACATTCCATTCTCTGATTATACATTCCTGTCAGGTCAGGTGGGGGCGCATTTCATTCTCTGATTATACGAGACTATCAGGTCAGGTGGGAGGACATTCCATTCTCTGATTATACATTCATGACAGGTCAGGTGGGAGCGCATTTCATTCTCTGATTATACGGGCCTATCAGGTCAGGTGGGAGGACATTCCATTCTCTGATTATACATTCCTGTCAGGCCAGGTGGGAGGACATTCCATTCTCTTCCATTCTCAGATCTGAAAAAACTAAAGTACACACAGATGAGTTAGTGCTGCCACCTGGGATCTGCACATTAGTCCATGCCTTTACTTGCTAGACCAGTGGAAACTTAACTGATTGAGTGCTAGAAGCCACTATCATGCTATTGAAAAGTGCTGGAAGCTATTTTAGTGGCTTTACACTGCATGCATTAGCATGAGGTATGAGGTTTAATCAGCAGAAGAATTTTTCATATAAAATGGTTTGGTTGCAATTTGTTGGAGAGTCGTCCCCCGAGTTCCAATGTGTTCTATGTGCCTACTGGCACATAGAACACATTGGAACTCAGGGGACGGAGTGCCTATTGCTGAGTAGGGCTTCACGTTCCTACTGATCGGGGGTCCAACAAGTAAGCAAATAGGAAGATGCTCATTTGACTTGTAGCCGAGTACCAAATCTCTTCAGTTGATTCAAGTATCGAGTGAGGGCTTCTTGCATCGAATGATTCGATATATGCATCATTTATTTATTCGTGTTTAGGGTCACATATCTAAGCACAATTACTAATCATGACTGTGACAGTTTTACGGGTGGAGGAAGCCGGAGTACCCGGAGAGAACCACCAAGCGACTGCGAGCACCTGTCAGCTCCCCAACATACTACCTCCACACAAGCAGGGTTAGCACTGGTTGAAGACAAGTGCACCATCGACGTGCAGTACGCCTTAGAACACAACTCCACCGTGCCCCCACGCGGGCAATGAGATGAAGTGTCTTGCCCAAGGACACAACGCGGTTGCCGCAGGTGTGATTCGAACCGAGGACCTCTCGGCTGACAGCCTGCACCTCTACCTACTGAGCCACCGCGCTCCCGGTTTGATGTCAGTACATCATGACCTTGATATACTTTTGCAGGTGACCAGACAGATTTGTTGTATAATCTTAACAGTTAACTAATATGCAAGGCTAGGATGTCAGACGTGGGAAGCAAATGCAGAGGTTGCCAAACCAATATCTTCATACCCCAGCTCGGGTATATAGAGGTCTTCGTGTCCATTTGTCCATCCATCCATCCATCAGGATTGGTATTCGTCTGTCAATTGAGCCGTCCATTTGTCAAGGCATCTTTCCGTTCAAATTTTATCTGCAACTCGTCTCACATATTTTAGCAGATACTTTTGATATTTTGTATGTTGAATTACCGTGATATGAACATGAGGTGAAGCCCTTGGTGTGCACCATACGGTGATCGCTAGAGCCTGGGCAAGATTTCAGCAGTATAGCACACCGCTTTGTCACAGCAACCCAGCTTCCCAGTGACCTTCAGAATGCATCCGGGGTAAATGTTTCGACGCAGACTATCCGGGCAAGGTTGCGCGAAGGTGGTCTCCGATCGAAAAGACCATGTATTCGCATTCTGCTGTCCCCGAACCACCGCCAGGCACGATATGAATGGGCCGTGGACCACGTTGGATGGACCAGAGAAGATTGGCGACCTGTCCTTTTTACAATTGGGTCAAGGTACTGCCTAGACCAAACAGGTAGGCGTTCTAGGGTATGGAGAAGACCAGGAGAGTTATTCCATGCAGCCACCATTGCTGAGCATGACCGCTATGGTGGAGGGTCAGTAATGGTATGGGGAGGCATCAGTTGGGATGGACATACAGAGCTCTGTGTCCTTCACCGTGGTACTTTGACTGCACAGCGGTATGTTGATGAGATCCTGGATGCCCACGTCAGATTGTATGCAGGTGCAGTGGGTGATAGATTCATTCTGATGGACGATAATGCCCGTCCTCATGTTGCCCATGCTGACCGGGAGTACCGACAGAGGGAGGGGATTGAGCGTATGGACTGGCCAGCAAGACCATCTGACCTCAATCCAATCGAACATGTCTGGAATGAGTTGCAGCGTGCAAGTTCAGTCTGTCCAGTACAACCAAGAAGTGTCCATGCTGGTCCAAGAATGGAATAACATCCTACAAAGGACCATCTGGAACCTGATTGGGAGCATGAGAAGTCGTTGTCAAGCTGTAATTAACAATAATGGGTCTCATACTCGATATTGAACCCATACCAGTTTGCTCCGTCAACTTTTTGGCAAATTTGAAAAATTCCCTCTTTTACCAATAATATCCATTCTCCATGGTTATCGTATTCAAAATCTAAAAAATAATGTCAAACACAAACAAAATCTTAATTTCTGTGCTTAAATCATTAAAAATATAATTAAATAAAAACTATATACACTTTTCATAACAATATTTCAACTAAAACGTAAAACAGGAACTTGTTGCTCAGCAAACTTTGAGTAGTATATATGAAATGAGCTCAATGAAAACACTCAGTAAGACCACAGCATGTGATCATTTACTGGAAGTTCAGACATATTATCTCTCCAGGAATGTCCGGGAAAATGACATAAATTTAGTTAATGTAGTTTCCGGGCTCCCAAAATTGAACTTGTTTTGGACAAAAAATCCCAGAAAATTCTATAGAACATTTTTCCGTTTTGAGACGTTTTGTGTAAAATAGGCCTTTGGAGCTCTGATCATGAAACAGAACATACGAATTATATTTAATAAAAGAGTCCTATATTATAAATATTTCACTGATATCCTCAAGTTTTCTTGTTTTATAAATTTCAGTTTGGTTGCGGGGACATTTTACCAGTACCGAAGCGAAAATATACATGCGGAAAAAGAAGTTTTTTTTGTGGAAAATATTTCAAATGTGTTATGGATGATTGTTTAATTGTTTGGATTTTGAGGTTATTTCTTCATTACTGATTACGTTTTAACGAGTTTTGTTGCCTTAACAATGACGGCGTTTGTATGGATCACGTTCAAACGTGGGTACCCAACGCCATTCCCTGATCAAAATCAATCAGTCGTTGCTCTAACTCTCCTTACCATTGACCCCATCAAGTTGTTTATGGATCTTTGTGGCATGTTATTCCACTCATGACGAAGGGCCTGTGTGTGCTGAGCGACGTCTGAGATCGTTTTCCAAGGTGTGAGAGACGTATGCCTCTATCTTGACGTGGCGACGTAACGCGCGGACGTCTACTTCTGGAACGGAGAGCTAATTTTCCTGTGGCTCTGACACGCCCAACTAAACGCACTATCGTTGACTCATGGACCCCAAATTGCAGGGGCGACGAGACGTTGCGATTGGCCCAGCATGATTAAGAGCAATAACCCCTATCAACTTCAGTCATTCGCAGTATTTTGCTTCCCGTGCCCATAACGCGTGGGAGTGCCCCTGGTGCTCGCTTTGTCGAAAAATCTGTTGAAAGCATGCAGCATTGCACGCGGTCGTGGTTGACTGAATTTTAACCAAAGACACTGGGGTAGCTGTGTATCAAATTTTACAACATTTGGTATAGCGATAAAAAAAATTAAATTACCAAAACTGAACTTGCGTTTCTTTTTTCCGTCAGTATAGTTGTCTTAAGCATCACCTTGACATCCACCTTCAATTAAATAATGATTCCGGTGAATAAAATGGGTGAATAAAATGGATGAAAAGAATTAAACAATATATATATTTATTTATATAGTTCAAATCAAATATCCACTCATTATCCATTCGATCAGTGATCCAGTACAGCAAAGCAGAAGAATACAGTTTAAAAATGGGTCACAATTTGCGAACATAAATTCACTATCCTTCTGGGATATGCCGAAAAGTTACGACGGACAGTTTATACACAACAGGGAGGCGCGGTTGCTCAGTAGGTAGAGGTGCAGGCTGCAAGCCGAGAGGTTCTTCGTTCGAACCCTATCTGCAGCAATCGCGTTGTGTCCTTGGGCTAGACACTTCACCCCCATTGCCCACGTGGCATACTGCACGTCGATGGTGCACCTATCTTCAACCAATGCTAACCCTGATTGTGTGGAGTTAGTATGTTGGGGAGCTGACACTTGCTCGCCGTTGCTCGGTGGTTCTCTCCGGATACTCCGGCTTCCTCCACCAGTAAAACTGTCGTGATCATGATTAGTTAGCCATTGTGCAGAAATATCTGACCTAAAACACCAATAAATGATAAATGATACACAACAGAGGTATTTTTGAATAGGCAAGAACACTGATTTTTGTTCTGTTGTACTAGTCAAAGTTCATAGCTGAAGCATCTGTTCCCAGAAAGTTCTGAATGGTATTTTGCACTGGTGAAAATAACATTGTGAATTATTGATGATAAGGAAAAAAAAATCGAGTCCCTCCCCAGAACAAAACATCTCACAGAAATCCGTGCATCTAAAGAAACTTCACTTGTAAAAAGGTTGGATTAAATTGCATTTGTAGTCCTTCTTGTGTATCTTGTTTGCGCATAATTATACTTTTCCCCGAAATTCATCCAATTTCCCTGAAAATCATCTTCAAGTTCCCAGAAAAATTGTTCAGAGGTTAACATGTCTGGTCATGAGTCTACTGAGACAGCTTCTGATGACTCTCCATAAATTATTTGCAAGAAAAAAAAAAACAAAACAAAGAAAAGTGTAACATGAGAATCACATGAGATGCACCTATTAGAAATTGGTCACTCTTAACAAAAGAAAAGCAAGAACCCCCATGGGGCCTAAGGCGCTCACCTGACCAAAGTTGTTTGAAGAAGGATTTAATTACCATCTATGGCTAGTTAGCACAACAGACGAATGGAGTTATTTAATTGTTTATTTATAACTTAGCTGTCCATGCCAGATGATTGTTTTTAATATTGTGATGCTACCACAGGAATAATGCCCAGATTTTCAGGTTCTGAAGAAGACTTTTGAATAGATTTCCTCATATTGCACCAAGTTAAAACTAGGGCTATCACAGGGAGCCCAAATATAAACCCAGGCACGCGATTTGAACAAAACTGTATCTACCTCTCACCCCTTAGATATGTTGTAGACCAAATATGAAGGGATCTTGACCGGTGAATCTGAAGAAGACGATTTTTAAAGAATTTCCCTCATATTGCACTAATTTAAAATTCGGACCCCAGACACACTCATCGAACAAACTTGAATCTGCCCCCCCCCCCCCCCGCCACCCAGAGATGTTATATACCAGATGTGGAAGCATTTTGACTGGTGGATCTGACGAAGAAGATTTTTGATGATTATTCCACACTTGCACTAAGTTAAAATTCGGGCATCCATAGGAAGCCCAAATATTAACCGAGGGACTTGATTTGAACAATCTTGAGTCTGACCCTCATAACAATGATGTATATCAAACATTGAAATATTCTGACTGATGGTTCTGAAGAAGATTATTAAAGATTATTCCCCATATTGCCCCAAGTTAAAAATTCGGGCTCTTGCATTGGGTCCAAATATGAACCAGGGGGCTTCATTTTAACAAACTTGTATCTGATCCCCCCATGAACGTTGTATACCACATATCAACAGATTCTGTTCAGTGCCTGTGTAGATTTTTTTTTGGTGCAAATATGCTGACACTGCATTTTTTCGATGCACCCCCCCCCCCACACACACACCCTACAGAACACCCTGACACAACCAATGGAAATTGCTTTTACCATTTAATTCTACTTGTCCTAAGGATGCTTCATAAGAAATAACAGCTCATTTTTCAGTGTGGTTTGGGAAATATGGGTGTTTGAAACTATTTTTATTTTTAGCTCCTGGGGTATCCACTGGGACACGGGAATTTTTTTTGCATGAGTTAAGTACCTTTGATTCAATAATCCCACATACCAAATTAGGTTCTAATCAGACCATCGGTTCAGAAAACAGAAATTTTGGGAGGAGCCAAAAATTTTGCCCCTCCCATTACAAACGCAAAAATTACTCCACCAACTTCGCTTGAACAAACTTGACTACCCACCTCAAAAGGAAGCTACATACCAAATATCAAGTCATTGTACCCACTGGTTCACGATTTTTTTTTTTAATTTCGGAGAATTTTCTTCAACCCCCCCCCCCCCTTCACTATGGGGCTGGGCAAGATGATTTGAAAAACAAAACCCAAATAGGATGTCAGAACAAGCAACCACCTCAAATTTAACTAAAATTGGTTCAGTGGTTAGGAGGGGTAGGTGGAAACACCACATTCACGGAAGCAACGAACCCACAAAAACAGTAAGTTTCGGTGAGAGGCATGGTTTTAATGTTTCACTTTTTAACCGCTTGCAGAATTATTTCCCCTTACACATCCGGAGAGAGCTTGCAAATTTTTCAAGACAAGGCAGAAAGGGGGAAAATAATGCCTCGGTCCAAGCAAACTGGAAGAAAACGCAAACTGAAAGTCGGCAGCGATAAGTCGTCTACGAATGAATCCACAGCAGGCACGTCTTCGAAAACACCGTCACCAAGCAAGAAAGCCAGATCGGCATGTCCTGAAGCTGAAAGTTTTAGCATCCGTTTTGAACACTGGTAAGGCCGAAAAATTGGCGAAATTCCGTTGTGGTCACTAAAGTTTAAAAGAGGTAGTCCGGGTCGAATCAAGTTTGAGTGTTATAATCGCGTAATTGAAAGATGCAAATGTAATTTTTTTACGCCCCTTTGTAAAAGCGGTCGTATTATGTAAATGGTCTGTCTGTGTGACCATCTGTCTGTCTGTCTGTAAATGATTGGTTTCTGATCGATAACTTGAGTTTGGATTATTTGTTCTCAACCAGAGTTTGTATTAGAGTATTACCCAGCTAGTAATACAGGTCAAGTCCGATCATGAGTTCTGTCCAATTAATTTTACATGAGTTACGTCCCTTTTTCGACAGAGAATTTGACTATCTATTAACATATTTGGTTTCTGACTGATAACTCCAGTTTGGAGTACCTGATCTCAACCAAAGTTTGTATGCATATTACCCAGCTAGTTATACAGACCAGGTTTGAATATGGGTTCTGTCCAATTACTTTTACACGAGTTATGGAACTTTTTCGACTTAGAATTTGACCATCTATTAACATTTTTCGTTTCCGACTGATAACTCCAGTTTGGATCATTTGATCTCAACCAAAGTTGGTTTGGGTATTACCCAGCTAGTAATACAGGCCATGTTCACGGAATACGGATGATGAGAAATAGGGCTGCACGGTATTCATATTTTAGTACCTGTGACTGTATTGAAAACAATACCGCAGTATACCGTAAAACAGTTCAGATTGAAAACAAAATAAAACTGAAATACATGTACCTCCTTACTTTTCTGAAAGTGCTTGATAAATGTTATATACAAGGTCCCAGGTGAAAAACAACTCATGTAATTCGGTACATTCTAAGTTTTGAGTTTACTTTGGATGTAAAAGAATTTTGAAGTTCATTATTTCGTTGTTTGTCAGCAATCTGACACTCAAAAATGTTTCAAATCACACATATTCACAATTGCCAAATGTGCCACAATTTTTGTCAAATACATGTACGACAGACGTGTGATGCCATCACTGAGAGAAAACATTGTCGGCTGGTGATTGACACCTGCACTGCAGACTGTCATGAAACTGAATGGTGATCACGTCATGGAGGCGTGCTTAATATCAACAGACCGACTGGCCTGACGTGACAGATGAGATTTGACATTGTCATCTGAGAAAGTTTACTGCTGGAAGATAGGAGAAGTGGGGAGCTATTACTGGGTTCTTTGTGTAAAAAAGCCCTCGGAATTCCATCAACTGGACACCCGTTGTTTTGATAAAAAAGTTCTGTTTGCCACTGTTTTTCATGAAGCCACACATACGCAATTAACACAATGTGACAATTGACTGGCTCCGTAATTAAATGCTTATCAGTCGAGAGGTTGACCATGTTTTTACAGGAATTAAATTGACAAAGACTAATTTACTTGTATCCCAGATTCAGATGAAAGCCAGTAAACCCATGATAATTTTATGGCTTATTTTCGTATTAAACAATAGGTTCAATAACTTTGTAGACATGGATTATTGTCGACTTTCATTCAGATCACTCATTTTCCCAGAGCAGTAAGTGATAATTCTATCGTTTGCTCCCAAAATATCTTTTTTATTCATGATATCCCTTGCATTTAAAATGTGTTTGCCATATTTTCGCGCATTATTTATATTTTTATTTCAAGAAACCGCGAATTTCAAATCATAATACCGGACCCCAAAATTTATACCGTTACTCACGGTATACCGGTATTCATTTTTAGCTCAACTTTGGCGAAGCCAAATTTGAGCTTATGCCATGGCCAGTTGTCCGTCTAGCCGTCTGTCCGTCTAGCCGTCTGTCCATCAACAATTTAATACGTCTCCGGCTAGAGGCCGTATTTATGAACAGATCTTTACAAAACTTCTTGGGTACCTTTGTTATGACTGTGGGACGAGAACAAGTGTTTTTGGGCCCGATCCGAAATTCAAGTTGGCCGCTGGCAGCCATTTTGTACAAAATTAGGTGCAATCAGATTTTTTGCGCAGAACTTCCATATGAAAGCGCTGATTTGAATAATTTTTTGTATGAATGTTTAGTACCATGGGATACATCACATATGATACAGGTTTTTTTCTCGTGCATAAATTATGCAAATTAGACTAATTTTGATGTATTTAGTGTTACTTTCAGCACTGTAAGTGCTAATGCCAATATGGCTCGGGCTAGAGGCCGTATTTATGAACCGACCTTTACGATACTTCTTGGGTACCTTTGGTAACACCGTGGGATGAAAACGAGTGTTTTGGGGTCCGGTCCGAAATTCAAGATGGCCGATGGCAACCATTTTGTACAAACTTAGGTGCAATCAGATTTTTGCACAGAACTTCATATGAAAGCGCTGATTTGAATAACTTTTTGTGAGAATGTTTAGTACCATGGGATACATCACATATAATATGGTTTTTTTCTCCTGTAGAAATTATGCAAATTAGCTGAACTTTGATTTTTTCAGTGCTACTTACACACAGTAAGTACACATGTCAATACGGCTCGGGCTAGAGTCTGTATTTATGAACCGATCTTCACGAAACGTCTTGGATACCTTTGTTATCACCTTGGGATGAGAACAAGTGTTTCTGGGTGCGGTCCAAACTTCAAGATGGCTGCCAGTGGCCATTTTGTACCGAAATTAGGTCTAATCAGTTTTTTTTACACAACTTCTATACGGCTCAGGCTAGAGACCGTATTTATGAACCGATCTTTACGAAACTTCTTGGGTACCTTTGTTATCACCGTGGGATGAGAACAAGTGTTTTGGGGTGTGGTCCAAAATTCAAGATGGTCACCAGCAGCCATTTTGTACCAAAATTAGTGCAATATGAAAGTTCTGATTTGAATAAATTTTTGTATGAATGTTTAGTAACATGGAATACATCACATATAGTACAGGTTTTTTTCTCGTGCAGAAATTATGCAAATTAGATGAACTTTGATTTATTCAGTGCTACTTATACACTGTAAGTGCATATGTCAATACAGCTCGGGCTAGAGGCTGTATTTATCAACCAATCTTCACGAAACTTCTTGGGTACCTTTGTTATCACCTTTGGATGAGAATGAGTGTTTCTGGGTGCGGCGCAAAATTCAAGATGGCTGCCAGTGGCCATTTTGTACCGAAATTAGGTCCAATCAGTTTTTTGTCACAACTTCTATACAGCTCGTATTTATGAACTGATCTTCACGAAACTTCTTGGGTACCTTTGTTTTCACCGTTGGGACAGAAACGAATGTGTTTTGGGGTGCCTTTGTTATCACTGTGCAATGAGAACAAATATTTTGTGGTGCAGTCCGACTCTGGGACTCAAAGATTTCTTTTCTAGTTTAGCATCTGACTGTCACCCACGTTTACAATACTTTACCTATACATTTGCTACAGGCTATGGGCAGTATTTATGTACAGACCGTTACAATACATTACATGTACCTTCGTTATCAGGTCATTACCTAGATGTTTGTCATTGCTGTGTCACATACTATACATATACATGTCTTAACAAGTTGAGCTACAGTGTCATTGACACTTTCATTGATGGATGATTTTGAACCGGTGACGATTTCAGTACCGGCGGTATACTGTATACTGTAATACCATGCAGTCCTAATGAGAAATCATTATAGCTCATCATGACTTTCCTATAATTTGTAATAAAACAAATTTTGATGAACAAATTCAGACCACCAAAAAATAATCTAGCCCTCAACCAGTTAAAAACGGTAGTCCGAGTCAGAAAAAAGTCAAGTCAAATGAAATTTTTGGGTTTTAATCTCTTAATTGAAAGAAACAAATGTAATTTTTATACGCCTATTTGTAAAAACGGTTGTATTATGAAAATGGTCTGTCTCTCTTATAACTTGAGTTTGGATTATTTGATCTGGACCAAAGTTTGTATGTGTATACAGTATTACCCAGCTAGTAATACAGGCTAAGTTTTATCAAGGGTTCTGTCAAATTATTTTTACATGAGTTATGTCCCTTTTTTCAACTTAGAACTTGACCTTCTATTAACATTTTTGGTTTCGACCGATAACTCCAGTTTGGATCATTTGATCTCAGCCAAAGTTTGTATGTGTATTACCCAGCTAGTAATACAGGCCATGTTCACAGACAACAGATGGTGAGTGATCACTTTGGCTCATCCTGACTTTCAGTCACATGGCCTAAAAACCCACAAATTGTAACTTTCGCTGAGAGGCATGGTTTAAATGTTTCACTTTTTTGTGCAGAATTATTTCCCCCTACACTACCCAGTTAGTAATACAGACCAAGTTCGAATATGGGTTATGTCCACTTATTTTACATGAGTTACGGCCCTTTTTTTTACTTATAATTTGACCATCTATTAACATTTTGGGTTTCCAACCGATAACTCCAGTGTGGATAATTTGATCTCAACCAAAGTTGGTATGTGTATTACCCAGCCAGTACTACAGGCCAAGTTCAAATATGGGCTCCGTCCAATTATTTATACATGAGTTAGACCCTTTTTCGACATAGAATTTGACTGTCTATTAACGTTTTTGGTTTCGACCGATAATCCCAATTTGTATTATTTCATCCCAACCAAAGTTGGTACAATTCAAAATGGCTAACATGCATATTTATTCATGCCTGATGGGGGCACGGTGGCTCAGTAGGAAGAGGTGCAGGCTGCAAGCCGAGAGGTCCTCAGTTCGAATCCCACCTGCGGCAACCGCGTTGTGAAATGGGCAAAACACTTCACCCCCATTGCCTACATGGGGGCACGGTACGCGTTGTGTCCTTGGGCAAGACACTTCACCTCCATTGCCTACATGGGGGCATGGTGACGTTGTGTACTAAGGCGTACTGCACGTCGATGGTGCACCTGTCTTCAAACAATGCTAACCCTGCTTGTGTGGCATTAGTATGTTGGGGAGCTGACAGTTGCTCACCATTGCTCGGTGGTTCTCTCCGGATACTCCGGCTTCCTCCACCCGTAAAACTGTCATGGTCATGATTAGCCATTGTGCAGAAATATGTGACCTTAAACACCAGTAAATAATAAATAAATCCATGTCTGGTGGTGCTCTTATTTTGCTGTAGTTTGGAAATATCATGGAAATTCATTATGATAATGATGCAGTTCGCCAATTCCCTGTATTTAGCCATGCCTAGCAGTGCTCTTGTTAGATGTGTTGTGCTTTTTATCATAATGAAGATTCTGATTTCCAAATTTGTTTTCTGTGATTCACGGACAATAGATGCTAACAACACTAGTAACAGCATTCTGCCATCTTTACATCCTGGTACTGAGTATGTTAAGGTGCTATATACGTGGAGAGTGGATGGTTAATTTTTGTAATTAAATCACCCGTGGAGTGGCATTATCACCCTAATAACACTTTCAAATTCTGTACATACAGTACATGGAGGGTGGATTACTATCAAAACACCCGTCACCACTGGGGTGACTACAAGTGTAGAGGATTAACCCAATGCAGACGATATCAAAATTTATTATTTTAAATATCATTTTTTTCAAATTTTTCAAAAAATTTCAACAAAACCATATCATGTGACCCCTCGTTGGAACGAGCTCGTTCCAACGAGGGGTCATGTGATATGTTTTTGTTGAAATTTTTTGAAAAATAATATTTTTTCAACTGCTGAATTTGCATATTACGCGGGCTGATGCAGGCGATTTGTTGGGTAAAGGGTTAAACTCACGGTGGACTCGCTCGTCCATGTGTACAATCACTGCGATCACGAGTGACGGGGATTGGTGATAAAACTGAAAAATGAACAGTGAAATTCAAAGGTTGAGTGCTGTCACTGCGACAACGAGTGGCCGAGATTATCTTAAAAAACCATCTGATGTGAATATTATGCAGAATCCATTGTATATTTGTATACGTTAAAATTCAAGTTGAAGATATTTTTTCAGTGTTACCCCAGCCCCCCTTATTGTCTGTAGCAATGGCAGCCTTCAAAAGTTCAATTCCTGTGCATCTGATGCCAGAGACATTTTGACAGATCACAACAAAACACCAGTTCACCAAAGCATTGTTGGTCTTTATTTCTTATTTAAAAAATTCCAATGCGATATTTATGAAGGAACAAAAGCCCCTAAGTTAGTTTACGTCCTAAGTTAGTTTGGTTTCGCCAGTCGTCATAGTACATCTACAGATGGGGGCGCGGTGGCTCAGTAGGTAGAGGTGCAGGCTGCAAGCCGAGAGGTCCTCGGTTCGAATCCCACCTGCGGCAACCGCGTTGTGTCCTTGGGCAAGACACTTCACCCCCATTGCCCATGTGGGGGCACGATTACGCCGTGTACTAAGGCATACTGCACGTCGATGATACGCATGTCTTCAACCAATCTAACCCTGCCTGTGCTGCAGTGCGGAGTTACGATGTTGGGGAGCTGGCAGCTGCTCGTCGTTGCTCGGTGGTTCTCTCCGGGTACTCCGGCTTCCTCCACCCGTAAAACTGTCACGGTCCTGATTAGCCATTGTGCATAAATATGTGACCTTAAACATCAATAAATAAATAAATAACATCTACAGATGTTCATAATTTTTCAACACGTTCTTGCTTTGGGTAAATGTTGGAGTAACAAGATTGGTCAGAAAACAAAACGTCAAATAATATTTACTACTGCATGAAGTTTTACAACTTGAAATATGCAGTGCACATACTGACCAAACAATTTGCACCAATTGTCACATGATGCATGTAATATTCAATGAGGTTATTGTTTACAGTTTGTCTAGCTTTTCATTATGGGTTGATTAAGTTATGCAGGACTCATGGAACAATTGTGTCATCAGAGTACACTTCTTCAGTCACCTTTTATAAAATTGGTGTACAGAAATCTTCAAATGAGGTTTAAAAATGGCACTTCTAAAATCTGTTAATCAATTATATGTCGGGGAACGGGCAGGTCAGGGTGAATTTCAACTTGTTGATTAATATCTGGAAATGTCCCTGGTGGTAACAAGGTAACAATGCGGCATCATTGATCAACCTTGGAACTTGACCACAATGTAAAAATAACAAACCTAAGTCAGGCCTGGCATTTTCAGGAGAGCGATTTATTCGCTCACCTACAGCTTGCCTTAAAAAAAATTAAGGAGGCCGAAAACTAGCTCTCCTGGCCTTTGAAAATAATGACTACCATAATAGCCTTTTCCTAAAACTCACATCTTTTCAGATCTCTGTGCTATACAACTGGTCTCTGTAAGATGGCCACACTGTCCCTCCCACACCTCCGGGCCTTGTTGAGGCCCGGCGGTGTGGAAGGGACAGTGTACCAATCTCACAGAGACTACCCTGTTAGCCATGCCAAAAAAATGTACAAAGTCCACTAAGCAGAATTAATTAATAGTAAATCTTCATTTTGCCACTTTTATATGTACCTTTTGAAAGCATGAGGAGAGCTAATTGTTCCCCTAGGCAATATGAGGGGAGCGATTTTTAGCCCTCCTGCATTCTTAACCCTCTGCACACGGATGTTGAAATGCGAAAATGTCAAGCCGCCAGTTTTTTCCATAATGCAACTTGGAATTTAACCAATTCAGTCTTGTTTGACAGATCTAACTGAGTTCTGTCAAACAGGACTGAAGTGGTTAAATTTCTAGTAAAAAAAAGCTTCTGATGGAAATTTTGATATTATGACATCAGTGTGCAGATGGGTAAGAATGGCAGGCCTGCTAAGTTGGAACTTGGGGAATACAGTTAAAACTATACATGTAAGTCCTGTCATGAAATGCGCACAAATAGCACGTCGATCCGCACGTTAATCTATGCGTTATGACCATAGTAAGACTATCAAATTCTGTACATATGGCCTGTGCACAAGCCATATTTTTATACTGTACCAATGACCCAGACTTAGCTGGTGCTAACTCCACAAAAACCAGGGCCAAACACAAATTTTGCCCCCCAATCCCCAAAATTTGCATCCAAAACAAAAAGAAATCATGTCCTAAAGGACCTCCATAGTACGACTCTACTGCGCATGCGCAGTGACGCAGTCGTCCCGAAATTGGCGCCAAATATCATTCTCTGTTTGGCCCTTCATCAGTCAACATCTCACTGATCTTTGTGCTTGTAAATCTCAGTTTAAAGGATGCCAGACACGTAATTTTTGGAGAAAATGTGATTCTAAGGAGGATAGAAGGAGGAGAGGAAAAAAGAAGTGGCAAAAAATAATCAGGGCTGTACTTAAAATTTTTTGTTGAAATTATGTTAAGTTGCCTATTTTCGAGGCATGGGCCTCTTGTTGTCATTCTTGCTAATTGTTGCACTGCTTATTCAGTGTTTCCTCTCCCCTAGCCTTCTAAAGTCCCCCCTTGCAATTCTCCCATGCTTTTGGCATATTTTTGAGAAGTTTCATTTCTAAAATTCCCTGGGAGAGTTGCTTGTTTACAGAATGTTTTCTGTTATTTTCCCCATAGTTACGTTTTCACCCATGGGTGTATAATGTTTGTGTTCTGCATCTTCCATCTGATGTTCTGCAGATTCTCCCCAGGGAGTCTCTGTTTTGCATCAGATAGAGTGTAATTGATGACTGATTCCGGGCCAGTTTTTTCAGTGCCTGGAGTCATGTTTTCTAGTGTGTTTACACTGTTTGTTTTCATTGGCAACAGCCTTTTTTGAGGGGGGCGGTTTGCCTTTGTGGTAGTTTATCTCATTATAAGATACATTTATATTATCCGAAAGTGTCTCATTAATTATTTTATATAATTTTAAAATTTTTGACCACACTTTGCCATCGGATCCATCGGGGCTCAACGTTACTTTTCAGCAACTTGGGCTTCTCTGAAAAAATCTTTTTTCAAAATTATTTTGTTTTGCAATTGTTTTTTCATTTATTAATGGATCATGTTATTATGTATCTTTGTGTCAGGGGTTTTTGCGAGTAACTAGGACTTATTGTTGTTCTTTCACAATGAAGGGACTTTGTTCAAATTGTAATAGGAAGAAATCTTCCTCTGACTTTCATGATCATTGTATTAATTGTAGTCAGTGTTCTCGCATTAATCCCTGTCCTATATGTGAACATTGGGATGAGAAACATTGGAAACGTGTGTCACGATATGTTGTTTCTGGAGAAAGAGCGATGCCGGCTCTTTCTCCACAAGGTCACTCTACTCTCTCAGTTTCTATTTCAGAGGAACCAGAACAGGGTGATGTTTCCATGTTATCTTCTTCAAGTGTGCATCCGTCGTCACAAATAAATTCAGAGCTAGCGGCAAAAGTGCTCATGGAGATTAGACAAATGTCGTCCGCTAGCTCGCCCGGTGTAGCGTCCATTCACCGAATGGTTCGGCAGCCGGGTTCGTCCGATGCGGTCCAAGAGGAAATTTTGGGTGATGCGAGCACTATAAAAATAATAGATGCACACCCAGTGACGGCGGATAGTGAACGAGAACGGAGGAAGCCTTTTAGTCCGGTTCCTAGCTCGTCCAGGTCCAGCCGGGCCGCGAGCGAGAGAGGCCCCTCTCTCGTACAACAACATCTGGGACCAGATGTTGTGGTACAAAATGTGTCTTTAGCGGAGCATACGTCCGTCGCTCGGGACGCTCCGTTGTATAAGCAGTCCGCAGAGACTGTTAAGGCTTCCTCTTCTCGTCGGCGCACACGACCGCACCTTGGCTGCGTGACCTCCGATATTTTGCCAGCTTCGCCGATGAAGGATTCTTCGGCGACCAGGTCACACCATCCGGCAGCCAGGGATTCGAGACCGATGGACTCCGGACGTTCGCATAGGAAAAGTATGCGGGAGCCATCTGATGCGGAGCTGCCCTCGGCGAAGCAGCGAAAGACCGCTCCTCCGCAGGTCTCGACGTCGGACATTCTAGTGCAGATAGCACAGCTTATCGCAGCATCCCAGCAGCCGACAGAAACGGTGTCGGATCGAGAATTATCCGACGGCGCTGGGTCGGTACGCTCCGCCGAAGCATCGGGGGCGGACGACCGGGAACATCGGGAGGTCCAACCGGATGGTGAAAGGGATACGGATGAATTGGAGCTATCCCTTTCGGAACAACATAAAGCTGCCGTGGACTTCATCCGGCACTTTCTTCCTCAAGTTGTTCCGTCGGGCCAGACTGCTGCGCTTCCGGACAGGAGAATTATAGCGTCATTGGACTCTGAATTTTTTGAGCGGTTCAGGGACGTCGCTCCCGAGTTTCCGTCGCAGTCCAATAATGTTGCAAGAACATTTGAATTATTGAACGACGCTATTTTTAAACTTGCTTCCAGGACGGGGAAAGCAGGTTTCTTGTCCGCAAATACTCTCAACCTGCCTTTCATTAATGCAAGGAATAAATTCGACACGGCAGGTCAGGGTATACCGAGAGTTCCTCTGCGTATGGACGACGAGGCGGAAGACTTAGAGCTATCATTACCGTCGTCAGCTTCTATTCCAACCGCAGTGTTGGAAACAGCTATTGCGTCTAACAGAGCCAATTTAGATGCCTTATCTTACGCAGATCACCTTACTAAGGCATTATCACTGCGCCTTCAAGGGGAAGAGTTTCAGGATATACAATCCTCTTTAAGACTTCTTTCAAGGGCAGTAGCTTATTCCACGTGTAACTCCGCCCTTTCAGTGGCAAATCTGGAGTTGGTTAGACGTGACGCAGCCCTGGCTACATCCACACTAGTGGATTCTAAGGTGAAGAACTCTCTTAGAGTCGCTTCGGTCTCAGGAGATCTTCTCTTTGACGGCAAGCTTTCCGCTATTTATGATAATATTAAAAAGAAAGCTAGTGATTCTCTGTTGTTCAGATCCGCTCCTAAAAGGTCGGATACAGCAGACACGAATAAGGCGGGCACTTCTGGGTCTTATACGCCCAAGAGAGGTTCCTATAGAGGTTCCGGTGCGTCCTCTGGCTCTTATTCGAGAGACCGTCAGGATAGCGACTCTCGTTCGGGACGTCCTTCAGGCCGGGACAATCGGTCGGACGCCCCGAGGTCGACGAGGCGAGGTGCGGGTCGTGGAAGACGTGGTTTCTCCTACCGCAGGCCTCGCAGATCCAGGAGGTGATGGCTTAAACCTCTATCGCGTTCCGGTTGGCGGAAGGTTGTCGAGTTTTTCTCAAGAGTGGGCGTCGATTACGGACGACCCGTTGGTGAGAGGAGTGACTTCGGAAGGTCTAAAGATATCCTTCAAACGAAAGCCTCCATTAACTCGAAGTCCAAAGTGGACTCATCTTCCGTCAAATCCTCAGAAAAGAGACGCTCTGGTATCAGAGGTGCAGTCTCTTTTAATGAAGAACGCGGTAGAGGTCGTAGAAAACCAGGAATCGCTGGGATTCTACAGCCATCTGTTTCTGGTTCCGAAACCAGACGGCTCGTTCCGTCCAGTCATAGATTTGAGCTGGATAAACAAGCTGATCGTCGCTCCGAAGTTTTATATGGAGACGATTCGATCGGTCAGAGCGAGTATTCGAGTGAACGATTATGCAACGAGCATAGATCTCAAAGATGCGTACTTTCACGTCATGGTACATCCGACATTCCGAAAGTATCTACGCTTCGCAGTCCTAGGAGTGGTGTATCAGTTCCGGGCCATGTGCTTCGGATTGAATCTAGCACCCTGGGCTTTCACTCGGGTAATGAACTCGGTAATGATCTACTTCCGAGCTCATTCGTCTGCGGTAACGTCGGCCTACCTGGACGAGATTCTTCAGAGGTACGGCAACGAGTTAACGCTTCAGAACGATGTTCAGAATCTTCTTCTATTGCTCCGACGTCTCGGTTTCATAGTAAACGAGGAGAAGTCGGATCTGGTGCCGTCCAAGTCATTCACTCATCTGGGAATGAGCTTCGAGACGCACAACAATCTCGTTCGTCTGCCGTTAACCAGAGCGAAATTAGTCAGTTGTTACGCTCGCTATTGTCTGAATGCAGACAAAGTCACGGCGAGAGAATTTATGAGACTGATAGGTCTGTGCGGAGCTGCCGCGGATCTCATTCCGATGGGACGGCTACGCACACGGCCTCTTCAAATTTTCCTGACTCAGAATTGGAGTGTGAAAATTCATTCGCTCGATGTAGACGTTCTCTTGTCAGATCAAGTGAAACAAGAGATTCAGACTTGGGCAAACATTCAGTGGTTAACTCAAGGAGTTCCGCTGCAGTTGCCGGATCCGAGTTTTACCATTATGACGGATGCCAGTCAAACAGGTTGGGGTGCATCATTAATCCCAACGGATTCGAGATGCCAGGGTCTTTGGGATCCGCAATTCCTGTGCAAGCACATAAACATCAAGGAAATGATGTCAATTTGGCTTGCGTTACGTCACTGGATGGACATTATTCACGATGCTCATGTCCAAATCCTATCCGACAATACGACAGTAGTGGCGTATATACGGAATCAGGGAGGCACTCATTCAGTTCCGTTGTTCAATCTAACGGAGAGAATCCTTCTGTTTGCGTTGGAACATCACGTTCTTCTTTCGGTCCGTCACATACCGGGTCGTCTGAATGTGCTAGCAGACTCCCTTTCACTAAAGGGTCGCTTGTTGCCGTCGGAGTGGACTCTCAACAAACAAGTATTCAATCAGATTTGCTACCAATGGGAACGGCCAATGATAGACTTATTTGCGACACATCTCAACAATCAGTTGCAGACGTATGTGTCCCCGTGTCCGGATCCAAGAGCATTTGCAGTAGACGCTCTGTCGATCCCTTGGGACGGAATGATAGGATATGCGTATCCTCCAGCGCCGTTAATTCAACAAGTATTGCTAAAGATAAAACAATCTCAATGCAAGATTCTGTTGGTAGCATCTCTGTCGCCACAGAGACCGTGGATAAATCTACTCAGGTGTCTGTTGTGGGACCTACCGCGGAAGCTTCCTCCACGAGAGGATCTTCTTTCGCAGGGGAAATCGCGCCAACTCCATCACAACCCGCAAGGTTTCAACCTTCACGTTTTTCCGTTGTGCGGTCCTTCTTGCATGGCAAGCACTTTACAGGACGAGCAGTGGACGTGATTTCTAACTGTAGGAGGACCTCCTCTTCGCTAAACTATGCGGCTAAGTGGAAGGTTTTCCGTCGTTGGTGTAGGGATCATTCTGTAGATATATTTGATCCCTCTATACCAGACATTGCAAACTTTCTAGTATACTTGTTTGACGAAATCAAACTGCAGCCTGTTACTATAAAGGGTTATAGATCTATGTTATCTGATACCTATGCACATCATGATAGTTTACAAATTGGATCTAATGTCTCTTTATCGAAATTGGTTAGAAACTTTTCAATAAATAGACCCAGAACTCTTAGATTAATTCCTAAGTGGAATTTAGCTTGGGTTCTCCTTAAATTGAAGGAAAAGCCATTTGAACCTCTTGGGACAGTAGATTTCAAATTCTTATCTTATAAGACAGCTTTTCTCTTAGCTTTCTCTTCTGCCAGAAGAGTCAGTGAGCTTCATGCACTATCGGTGGATGATTCTCATTATCGTAGTGTTGGGAACACTATCACCTTCACTACTAATGTCGGTTTTTTAGCTAAGAATCAGGCTCCTAATAAATATCCGGAACCTATTGTTATTAAGGCTCTTCCGTCTTCAGACGGGCGTAGGCCTTTACTCTGTCCTGTTAGAGCACTACGTATCTATAAACAGAGATCTCAGTTCATCAGAAAGGGACGGAAACGTTTCTTTCTGTCTTTGATGCCTAATAGAAAGGACATTTCAGTCCATTCTATTGCTAGATGGATTCAGTTAACTATCCGTACTGCGTATGAAGATTTATCTTCTTCTCAGCAGTCTGTGCTTAAGATTTCTGCTCATGAAGTAAGAGCTCTTTCTACTTCCTGGGCTTATGCTAATAGTGTTGCTATTACAGATTTAATGAAGGCTGCTTATTGGTCTCAGCCTTCCACATTTACTAATTTTTATCTCAGAAATATTGAGTCCATTTCTGGAGACCTGCATTGTTTAGGTCCGTTATCTGTTGCTCAGAATGTCGTCCACTAAACAGTTGCAACTATAGTTATGCAGGCTTTCTGTTCCGGCAGTGACTCCGTCCGGCTGCCCTCTTCGCTCTGGGCTATTTGACCCAGGGCAAGGGGAAGAGGGGGGGGGGGGGGGGGGCGGGTGTTCCCTTAGGTCACCTGCTTTATAGTGAAAAGCAAGGGAATGCCTCCTCCAAGACAGTATTTCTGAGTCGCTTCCGGGATGGTTTTAAAGTGTAATATTAATGTTTAATTTCATTCATGTCTTATTTTTAAAGTGTAGCTCGGTGTGAAGCATTTGTATATGTCAAGTGTCAAACGGGCTTTAATATACAATACTCGGACACTTTTAAATGATTATAAAGAGTCTCAATTCTCTGGACTACTTTATTTATTGGCTTGCTTTAAAAATAATTAGTATAAGGGTTATACTGGATGTTAATAGAGAACATGAATGTTATTGTGCTCAATTATTAAGGGTAGTGTATCTTTCTAATTTAATATTAAATAAGAAAGATACATGTAAAGCCTAATACTCCTTTTCTCCTTAAGGGGTTACCTCTTTATTATATAATTGAGCTTATTGGATTTTCCTCTATGTCCTAGGCCCTCCAGCCTGTTTACTATTCAGCTAAGTCTGGGTCATTGGTACAGTATAAAAATGTTAAAAAATTTATAGTAATTTATATATTTTTTATACTTACCAATGACCCAGACGGGGATGGCCCTCCCTGAGTTGGGAACTCTTGCCTCCCCGCTGAGTACATAGCGCTGACCAGGCACTGCCAGTAAGAATGATATTTGGCGCCAATTTCGGGACGACTGCGTCACTGCGCATGCGCAGTAGAGTCGTACTATGGAGGTCCTTTAGGACATGATTTCTTTTTGTTTTGGATGCAAATTTTGGGGATTGGGGGGCAAAATTTGTGTTTGGCCCTGGTTTTTGTGGAGTTAGCACCAGCTAAGTCTGGGTCATTGGTAAGTATAAAAAATATATAAATTACTATAAATTTTTTAACTTTTCAGCCAATGGACCACCGGGTAACCCGGAGGTCCATTGGCCGAAACATTGCCTGTGTTTGCTATGAGTAACCAGGAGAACATGCCATGCTTTGGATGCCATTCGATATGGCAATTACGCGCAATTCCTATGCGCAATTAAGTCTAGATAAGCGCACAGTTTGTGACAGGACTTCTAGTTTTAACTGTATGACTGGCGGTATTGACAGTATGGTCGCCATGGCAGCATATCCACTGATGCAATAATATTAGATTGCAAATACTAATAACCATTAAAAAATTAAGCAATGAATCACCAGGTAATTATTGTACAACCCGGTGTTTCATTAATTAAAATTTTGCTGATGATGATTTTTATTGCCTACTAAAGGCATGCATGGACATTACTGCCCACGCGTGGATTATGACAAGTCACGGTGACTGTACTATATGTAGAATACATGTAGCACTTGTGTATTAACCCTTTACTCAATGAATCTCCCGCATCCGCCTGCGTAATATGCAAATTCAGCAGTTGAAAAATATTATATTTTTATACTGTACCAATGACCCAGACATAGCTGGTGCTAACTCTTAAAATATAGGGCCAAACACAAATTTTGCCCCCCAATCCCCAAAATTTGCATCTAAAACTAAAGAAAACATGTCCTGAAAGGCCCTCCACACTTCGCCCCTACTGCGCATGCGCAGTGTCAAGGATGTTCCGAAATTGGCGCCATTAATTATTCTAAGTTTGGCCCTTCATCAGTTAACATCTGACTGATCTTTGTGCTTATAAATCTCAGTTTAAATGATGCCAGACACATAAATATTAGTGAAATGGTGATTCTAAGGAGGATAGAGAAGGAGGAGAGGAAAAGAATGTGTGACAGAATATTATCAGGGCTGTAACTTAAAATTTTTTAATTAAATTATGTTAAGTTACCTATTTTCAAGGCAGCAGCCATTTTGTTGTCATTCTGATTATTTAGTTACACTGTTTTTTAAGTGTTTTCCTCTCTCCCTGTCCTTTAAGTTCCCCCTTGCTATTCTCCCATGGTTTTGGCATAGTTTCTGTAATTATTATTACTAAAATTTCTTGGGAGTTTTAGCTGAATAACAGAATGAATTCTGTTCTTTCCCCATGTTTACGTCTTCACCTACGGGTGGTTAGGCGTTGTGTTCTGCATCTACCATCTGATGTTCTGCAGTTTCTTCCCTGGAAGTCTCTGTTTTGCATCAGATAGTGTATTTTTGGTAACAGATTTCGGGCCTGGGTGCCTGGAGTCTTATTTTAGTGTTTTTACACTCATTATTTACATTTACAACAGCCCTCTGTGTGAGGGGGGGATTTCTTAAGAATAATATCTTTATGTTATTTTAATCATAACTAGATACATTATTATTGTTCGTAAGTGTTGAATAAATTGTTTAAAATATTTTTAAAATTTTTATCCACACTTAGGCTTGGGATCCATTGGGGCTCAACGTTACTTTTCAGAAACTTGGGCTGTTCTGAAAAAATATTTTTTCAAAATATTTTGATTTCAATTATTTTTTCTATATTAATGGATCATATTATTATTATGTATTTTGATTGCCAGGGGTTGGTGCGAGTACCAGGACTTGTTTTCTTTTCACATTGAAAGGATATTGATCAATTGTTTTAAGAGGAAGTCTTCCTCTGACTTTATTATCATTCTATATGTGGTCAGTGTACTCGCATTAACTCCTGTTCTGTATCGTATGATTTCGATGACAATATGGGAAGCGTATGTCACGGTATGTTGTTGGGGATTTGGACACTCCGGTCCTTTCCCCGCAGGGTCACTCTACTTTATCAATTTCTATTTCAGACGATCAAGATTAGGGTGATGTATCTGTGATGTCTTCCAACAGTGTGCCTCCGTCGTCACAATTAATGAAGGGCTAGCGGAAAAGTGCTCATGTAAATATGCCAATTGTCTAAGAGGACCCTAGTAGGTTCGACGGCCTTTGACGTCCGCTAGCTCGCCCGGTGTAGCGTCCATTCACCGAATGGTTCGGCAGCCGGGTTCGTCCGTTGCGGTCTAGAAGGAATTTTGGGGTGATGCAAGCACTATAAATTAACTTAATGCACACCCAGTGACGGCGGATCGGAGGGAGAATGCAGGAAGCCTTTTAGTCCGGTTCATAGCTCGTTCCGGTCCATCCGGACGGCAAGCGAGAGAGGCCCCTCTCTCGTTCAACAACATCTGGCCCCAGATGTTGTGGTACAAAATGTGTCGCAAGCGGAGCATACGTCCGTCGCTCGGGACGCTCCGTTGTATAGGCAGTCCGCTGAGACTGCTAAGGCTTCCTCTTCTCGTCAGCGCACACGCCCGCACCTTGGCTGCGTGACCGCCGATATATTACCAGCTTCGCCGATCAAGGATTCTTCGGCGACCAGGTCACACCATCCGGTAGCCAGGGACACGAGGCCTGCAGACTCCAGACGTTCGCATAGGAAGTGTGCGGGAGTCAACGTACACGGAGCTTCCGGCGGCAATGCATCGTAAGACCGCCACTGCACAGGCCTCGGGAACGGACGTGCTTTCCTTAATAGCACAGTTTATTGCAGCATCCCAGCATCAACTGAATCTGTCGCACATATTTTATCCGACGATGCTGGGTCGGGATGCTCCGCGGAAGCGGGTACGGACGTCCGAAATTTTCATCCGGTCCGACGGGATACCGAAAGGGATTCGGAGGATTTCGAGCTTTCCCTTTCGGAACAACATATGCTGTTGTGTATGTCATCTGACTTGGTCTTCTACAGCTTCTTTCGTCGGACCAGAATGCAGCGATGCCGGATAAGAAACTGATAGCGTCGGTGGACTTAGAAATTTTTGGTTCGGTTCAGGGACATCGTCCCTCAGTTCCGACATAGTCCAATAATGTCACACTAACTTTCGAATTATTGAACGACGCTATATATATTATTATTTTATGCTTGCTATCCAAGCATTTCTGGTTTCTTGTTCGAAGAGTTATGGAGATGTCTTTCAAAAGTGTGCCTCTGTCGTCATAGTTAATGAAGAGTTAGCGGCAATAAGTGCTCATGGAATATGTCTATCGCCTACGGAGTGACATTCGCTAGCTCACCCGGTGTAGCGTACATTCATCGAATGGTTCGGCTGCCGGGTTCGTCCGTTGCGGTCTAGGAAGGAGATTTGGGTGATGCGAGCACTTTAATTACTTTAGTACTCACCCAGTGACGGCAGATTGAGGACAGATCGGAGGAAGCCTGTTAGTCCGGTTCCTGGCTTGTCCAGGTCCGTCCGGGCTGTGAGCGAGAGAGGTCCCTCTCTCGCCCAACAACATAGGGAACCGCATGTTGTGGTTCAGATATTTTACATTCGGAGCATATGTCCGTTGGTCGGGACGCTCCGTTATATTGACAGTCCGAGAGACTGTCTTTAATGCTTCCTCATCCTCACAGCAGGGCACACGACCGCACATTGGCTACGTGACCTCGAGTATCCGATCAGTTTCGGCATTCAGTGATTCCACGGCGAATAGGTCGCGCCATCCGGTAGCCAAGGGACACGAGGCCTATACACTCCGTTCGCTCGCATATTGGTAGTATGCACGGGGTAACGATCACGGAGCTTCCAGCGGCAATGCATCGTAAGACCGCTTCTCCTCAGGCCTCAGTGACGGACGTGCTATCCGAGTTAGCACAGTTGTTTCGCAGCATCCCAGCAATTGACAGTTTCTCGATCGAATCAGGAATTATCCGACGGTGCTGGGTCGGTGCGGTCCGCGGTTGCATCAGCTACGGACGACCGAACGCTTTATAGGGTCCGACAGGATGGCGAAAGGGATTCGAAAGATTTCGAGTTTTCCCTTTAGTAGTATCGGAAGATGCCTTTCATATCTTCTGGCATTATCTTCCAGTGATTATTATTTCGGACTTCATTGCTGCGATCTTGGATAAGAGACTTATAGCGTCATTGGACTCGGATTTTTCGATCGGTTCAGGGACATTGTCCCTGACTTACCGACGCAGTCCAATATTGTCATTACAACATGTGTTTTATTTTTCGACGCTATATATATATATATATACAAGCCTGCTACTAAGCATGATAGTTTAGTTTCTTGTCCGCGTTGCTCATTTCTGCCATTTTATCATTTATACAAATAGTTTATTTTGGCAGAGCAGGGCATACCGAGAGTTCATATGCATCTAGACGGTGTGATTAAAGACTGCATATATTCTTTTTCGCCGTTTATGTCTTTTCCAATTTCAATGTTGGGAACGACATTATGTATAGTAGACTTAACTTAGACGCTTTATTATACGTAATCCACCTTACTGAGGCGTTATCATTACGTCTTCAAGAAAAGATTTATGGGATATTATTCTCAATGTAATTTCTTTTGAGGGCAGTAGTTTGTTCACGTATAACTCCGCCCTTCAGTGGCTGATTGGAGTTAGTTAGACGTGACGCAGCCCTAGCTACATCCACACGCATGGATAGTAAGGTTAAGAACTCTCTCAGAGTCGCTTCGTTCTCGGAGGAGCTTCTCTTCGACGGCAACTTTTCGGCAATCCATGAATTGCTCGATTTATACGTTCTCTTGTCTATCTAGTGTTACAAGAGATTCAGACTGGGGCAAACATTCGGTGGTTGACTCAGAGAGTGCTGCCGCAGTTGCCGGACCCGAGTGTGGCTGTTATGACGGTTGCCAGTCAAACAGATTGGGATATAATACTGATCCCTACGGATTCGAAGTGCCAGGGTCTTTGGGTTCCGCAGTCTTTTAGCAATCAGTTTAACTTCCGCGGAATAATGTTTTTTAGGCTTGCTTTATGTCATTGCATGAACATTATTCAGAAACGCATGCCCAAATTCCTGTCCTTTAATTCGACAGTAGTGGCGTATCTCCGGAACCAGGGAGGCACTCTTTCGTTTCCGTTATTCAATTTAATGGAAAGAATCCGTCTGTTGGTTATAGTACACCAAGTTCAGTTTTGGTCCGTCATATTCCGGGTCGTCTGATTGTTTTATCGGACTCCCGTTCTCTTACGAGTCGCTTGTTGCTGTCAGAATGGACTCTCAACAAACAAGTATTCAATCAGATTTGCTATCTATGGGAGCGCCCAATGATGATTTATTTATGACACAGCTTGCTAATCAATTGCAGACGTATGTGTTGGCTTGTCCAGATCTCTGAGCTAATATTGTTAACGCTCTATTGATCTATAGGACGGAATGATAGGATACGCGTATCCTCTGGCGCTGTTGTTTTAGCAGGTATTGCTAAGATAAACAACCACAATACATTTCTGTTGATAGCATCTCTATCTTCACAGAGATCATGAGTAATTTACTCTCTTGTCTACTGTGGGTCTTAACGTGAAATCTTCCTCTATGTGAGGATCTTTTTCACTGGGTAAATCGTGTCATCTTTATCACAACCAGCAAGGTCGCAACCTTCATGTATTCCGTTGTGTGGTCCGTATTGCATTGTAAGCACTGTACTGGACGAGCTTTGGACGCGATTTCTTACTATAGGAGATCCTCTTCTTTGCTATTCTATGCGGCTAAAGTGGAGGCTCTTCCGTCGTGGTGTAGGGATCATTATGTTCATATTGTTGATCCCTCCATACTACTCATTGCTATTTTTTAGTATACTTGTTTCACAAGATCTACTGCAGCCTGTTATTATTTAGGTTATAGGTTTATGTTACCTCATACCTATGCACTCTACGATAGTTTACAATTGAGTCTTTTGTCTCTTTATCTAAGTCAGTTAGTAACTTTTTGATAAATAGACTTAGAATCTTTAGATTAAATTCCTATACGGATTTTAACTTCGGTTCTTATTTAGCTAAGTAATCATTTGAGCCTCTGGAAACAGTAGTTTTCAAATTCTGACCTTTTAGACAGTAATTCTGTTGGTTTCTCTTTTACTGTAGAGTCAGTGAGTTTCATGCACTATCGATGGATGATTTTCACTTTCATAGTTTCGGAATCAATACTTCCGTTACTATTTAGGTTGGATTGTTGCATAAGAGTTAGGCTCCTATTATCCGGAACCTATTATTTTAAGGTCCTTCTGTCTTCGTATGGGCATAGGCCTTTACTCTTTCCGGGTACAGTTTATGTATTTATAAACAGATATCTGTTTATTACAAAGGGCGTAAGCTTCTTCTGTCTTTGATGCCTAGTAGAAGGACGTTACGCTCCATTTTATTGTTAATGGATTCTATTAACTATCGGTACTGCTTATGGTATATCATTGACTTAGCAGTTGTGCTTAAGATTTCGGCTCATGAAGTAAGAGTTCTTCTACTTCTTGGGCTTACATTAATAGTGTCGCTATTATAGATTTTTGAAGGCCGCTCATTGCGCTCAGCCATCCACATTCATGAATTTTATCTTAGAAATATCGAGTCCATTTCTGGAGGCCTCTATTGTTAGGTCTATTATCTACTGCTCAGAATGTCATTCACTTAACAGTTGCTACTATAGCTAGGTAGGCTGTCTGTTTCGGCAGTGTCTCCGTTCTGCTGCCCTCTTCGCTCTGGGCTATTTGACCCAGGGCAAGAAAAAGGGGGGGGGGGGAGGGTGTTCCCTTGGGTCACCTGTTTTACTATGAAAACAAGGGGATACCTCCTCCGGAGTTAGTAATTCTGAGCTGTTATTGGGATGGTTGTTTAGTGAGAAGTTTAGGTTTTTAAAATTCATTCAAGTCTTAGTTTTTAAAGTATAGCTTTTGAATATTGCATATGTCAACGGACATGATTATGCAATCCTCAGACACTTTTAGGAGTATAAGAGTCTCTATTCTCTAGACTTACTTTATTTATTGGCTTACTTTAAAAATTATTAGTATAAGGATTATATTGGATATTAATAGAGTACATGGATGTATGAAGCTCAATTTTGGAAGGTGTTGTATCTTTCTAATTTATCATAAATAAGAAAGATACATGTAAGGCCTATTACTTCTTTTTCCCTACAGGGGATGACTCTATTTTATTTTATTGAGCGTATTCCATTTTGCTCTATGTCCTTGGCCCTCCAGCCTTTTTACTATTCAGCTATGTCTGGGTCATTGGTACAGTATAAAAATGTTAAAAAATTTATAGTAATTTATATATTTTTTATACTTACCAATGACCCAGACGGGGATGGCCCTCCCAGGAGTTGGGAACTCTTGCCTCCCCGCTGAGTACATAGCGCTTACCAGGCACTGGTTATTAGAATGATTAATGGCGCCAATTTCGGAACGTCCTTGACACTGCGCATGCGCAGTAGGGGCGAAGTGTGGAGGGCCTTTCAGGACATGTTTTCTTTAGTTTTAGATGCAAATTTTGGGGATTGGGGGGCAAAATTTGTGTTTGGCCCTATATTTTAAGAGTTAGCACCAGCTATGTCTGGGTCATTGGTAAGTATAAAAAATATATAAATTACCATAAATTTTTTAACTTTTCACAAAATTTCAACAAAACCTTATCATGTGACCCCTTGTTGGAACGAGGGGTTACATGATATGGTTTTGTTGAAATCTATTGAAACATTTCAAAAAATATTATTTACAATAATGAATTTTGATGTCGAATGCATTGAGTAAAGGGTTAATGTTCCCAGTTCAAGTTGAAAGTAATATTTATTATTCTTCCTATATATCTTCTACTCAAAAACAAATTCCCAATTAGAACACTCGTATTGCAAATTTTCCCAATGACATGGGCTCTTTCCAAAAGAGGGTAGAAGAATCCCTGCACCCATACATTCATGTTGAACACCTGGCCAACTTGGACCAGAGAATGACCATGTCCAGTCACTTATTTCCAGGCTTGGCAGAATAATGCGTAAACAGGGCTACCAAAGCATGCACACATCAAATTCAAAAGACAGATTTATTGATGAACAAATTCTGACCTATAGGAATTAACGAAACTTGATTTCCGGGCCTGTTGATTTGAGGCGAACGGCCGTTGGGTCACATGGAGGTTACCTAAAATGAAAAACACCCGAACGAAAAACGGCTTGCGGCAAAATTGTCGCTGGGTGATTGCGCGCAATTGCCATATCGAATGGCATCCAAAGCATGGCAGATTCTGCTGGTTACTCATAGCAAACACAGGCAATGTTTCTGCCAATGGACCTCCAGGTTACCCGGAGGTCCATTGGCTGAAACATTGCTTGTGCACAGGCCATATGTACAGAATTTGATATCCTTTCTATGGTCATAACGCGTAGGTTAACGCGCAGATCAACATGCTATTTGTGCACATTTCAATACAGGACTTCTAGTTTTAACTGTAGTACAAATGGTGCAATGGTGTTGAGCATCCACCAACCATCAGTTGCATACATGTAGGTGTTTGCATCTGTTTGAAGTATAACTGCTCTGTTTGCCAATAATTGGCCAGCAGAGCAGCTTTACTTCATGCAGATGCAAACACCTATGCTGATGATCCGTTGAAGCTCAACATCTTAAACTGTTGCATCATCTGAACGTACAGTGGAGCCCACTTAATTGGATATCTCTTTATTATATATCCCTGTTAATTGAATATAATTTTCAAACACAAAATCATTTACCATATCTTCAGTACAAATTTGATCTGTTAATTGCATAAGGGTTGTAGAGTAAATTCCTGTTAATTGAAAATAAATTTTTGTAATATGTCGAAAAAATTACTGTGACACGCACCAAATTCCCTTTATTTATCAACCTTTTTGGCCTCACTACATCCAATACAGGCATTTATTCTATTATATCTTGTTTGACAGAGCTCCATGAGCTCTGTGAAACAAGATATAATAGAATAAATGCTCAGTTTACCTCCAGAACACAGGAAACTGACCAAATCCCTGTAAAATTGTATACTCCTGTTAAATGAATAATTTTCACTGACAAAATGGATATTCAATTAAGAGGATTCTACTGTATAACATACATGTAAGTACAAAATCTGAAAATGGCATTAATTCATGTCTCTGCCACAAATAGTGGTTATGGATGCCATACTCTTTTGCAGCATACTAGCCCATGCCAAGATTAGGCTATAATTGCAACTAATTTGTATCTGAATTGCTGTTCATATATCAGCATAGTTGCAATACATACATATTTAGGTTACCTAATGGGTTACCTGAATCAAGTACAGAGAAATGAGAGATAGGTTATCAAAGCTCAGACCATGTGAACGATAAATGGGTTGCGCAAAATTTTTAAAACAGCAGGCCTGATTTCATACTTTTATTTTGATGTTTGAGCTTTCCGAACATCGGTTAATTAAAAAAAACAAATCACCAGGGGCAGAATGTGTCATTATTGGTTAAGATATAAATACGGAGTTGACATTAACAGTACATGTAGAGTGTATTATCAATACATCACCCACAGAGTGGAGATTCCACCCAAGCAATAATTGCAAATTTGTTGCAAAGCATAACAAGCACAAGCAAAGTTCCAGCCAGTGGACCTCCGGGTTAAACCCGGAGGTCCATTGGCTGAAACATTGCTTGTGTTTTTTGTCCACATGTACAGAATTTGGAACTGATAATTTGTGTGATAACTCCACTGCACGGGTAATTTTGTTGCAATCCACTTTCCATGTACTGTACATGTACATTTTCTTTTTGGTTCAACTATTTCATACTCTTGTTGGGGGCATGTTGGCTCAGTAGGTAGAGGTACAGACTGCAAGCCGAGAGGTCCTCAGTTTGAATCCCATCTGCAGCAACCGCATTGTGTCTTTGGGCAAGGCACTTCACCCCCATTGCCCACATGGGGGTACAGTGATGTTGTGTACTAAGGCATGCTGCACGTCGATGGTGCACTTGTCTTCAACCAATGCTAACCCTGCTTGTGTGGAGTTAGGATGTTGGGGAGCTGACAGTTGCTTGCCACTGATTGGTGGTTCTCTCCAGGTACTCCTGCTTCCTCCACCCGTAAAACTGTCATGGTCATGATTAGCCATTGTACAGAAATATGTGACCTTAAACACCAATAAATAAATCAGTAAATATTCCTACTCTTGTTTATTCATTTTCAGCAAATCCTGACAAGTGTTCAGTCGCAAGGCTAAAGCATTGGTGGATGACTTGCGACAGACATTTGGAGAGTTTCCAGTCCAGTATAATGCAGATCCTCCTAGACGTGGCAGTTTTGAATGTTCAGTCATGACTAAGGATGGAGAAGGTAAGTCTTTACTTTTATAATACCTTCATAATATTAAATTTGTCATTAAAGGATAAATATATATGGTGTAATCGGCTAATTTATCTTTTTATCATATGACTCGTCCGTTTTGTTCACTTTAAAACATTTGATATTTTGTTTTCATATTAATCAGTGATAAATAAAGCCTTCCGTCAATTTCATTGGTCAATTTCAAAACTAGACTATTTGATTAGCTAAACAAAATACAACTGGGTCACATTTGCATAATTTCAGTAGGGAGAATTTACGTTATCTGTCCTATTTAGGGTGGGTTATATTGTATTAATCTTTTACCTACAAGAAAAACGCCATTCATTATTTTTTATATTTTCACTTTTTGCTTCCAAAACATAGGTTATGACCCCTCATTGGAACGAGCTCGTTCCAATGAGGGGTCATAACGTATGTTTTGGAAGCAAAAAATGAAAATTTTCGTTATACGAGGATGTTTTTTCCAAGTGCCGTCTGTAACTCAAGTTAGATGATGGGTTAAAAAATCATACTAAGTGGCTAATTTGTGCGTGTGTGTGTCATATGATAAATAGAATATGAAATGAGTGTTTTTCTCATATAATATTTATGAAACTCACCCGAATTTTCCTTTTGGGCTCGCCAGAGGCTCGCCAAAACGGAAAATTCTTAGACTCGTTTCATAAATATTATATGAGGAAAACACTCATTCCATATCCTCTATGACAGATTTAATATTTCCTGGCTGTGAAAAGGTATAATATTTATTAAGCCCAAAACTTTCCTAATTTCCTTGCAGAATGAATTACAATATTTTTAAAAAAAAAGTCATGTAACTGAAGTGAGGAGAACACTTTGATCTGCCCCATATGCAATCCCATTTCTGTTATTTATGTACCATACGTGGCAAGTGGATTGTAACAAAAACACCTGTGCAGGCCTGGAAATAAACAGTCTGTCATCTGCAGGATGGGGTTTCCAGAGGGTGATTTTGGTAATGCTACCCTTCACAGCAGGGTAGCATTACTAAATTTACCTTCTGTGAACCTCAATCTCGATCAAGTTCTCAGGCCAAAACAGAAAGATGTTCCCAGAGGATTAATTCATTATTGGGCGACTGTATGTAATAGCATCAACAAATTCACCCTTTGGGGACCTCATTCTGCAAATGACAGATTCATTATATTTTTATACAACAACCAATGGCCCAGACTAGCTGGTGCTAACTCAAATTTAATCCAGGGCCAAACACAAATTTTGCCCCCAGTCCCCAAAATTTGCATGCAAAACTGAAAAATTGATGTCCTATCTGGTCCTCCATACTTTTTGGATCTGCGCATGCACAGTATCCAGGAAGGAACCAAAATTGGCACAAACCATCATTCTTTGTTTGGCCCTGAAGTCAGCAACAAGGAACTGACAAAGTGCTTTTAAATCTCATTTTTGAGGATGCCAGACACAAATCAATGGTAAAATTGGTGGATCCAAGGACATAATTGGATAATGGAAATGAACAATGTTGGTTAGGAACAATCAGGGCTGTAACTTTATAATTTGTATCAAAATTATTTCATGTTTCCCAATTTCAGGATATGTGCCTGACGTCATCATTCTTGCTAATGATTTATCCACTATTTGTTAAGTGTTCCTTCCCTATCCTTCCTTGAAGCCCTCCTGTCAAACTCCCAAGCTTTTTGGCTTATTTTTATTGACATTTTTTATTAAATTTCTTGGGAGTTTAACATGTGTATCATTTTTTCTTCATCTGAAGATCTTGCATTCCATCTGGTAGCTTTAAAATCTGTTACTGACTTTGGGCCTTTTTATTCTGTGCCTGAGGCCATGTTTCTGTTTTTTTCCTTGACGTTGTTTACATTGGCAACGTCCTTAAATACATGTACAGTTAAAACTAGAAGTCCTGTCATGAACTGTGCGCTTATCTAGGCTTAATTGCGCGTATAAATTGCACGCAATTGCCATATCGAAAGGCATCCAAAGCACGGCATGTTCTGGTTGCTCATAGCAAACACAGGCAATGTTTCTGCCAATGGACCTCCGGGTTACCCGGAGGTCCATTGGCTGAAACATTGCTTGTGCACAGGCCACATGTACAGAATTTGATAGCCTTTCTATGGTCATAATGCGTAGATTAACGCGCAGATCGACGTCCTATTTGTGCGCATTTCATGACAGGACTTCTAGTTTTAACTGTAGTATGTTCTTATTATTACTGTAGGATTGTTGTAAGATACATGTTTTAATATTCTGGTAGTGTAGCAATAATTTTTAAATTTTTGTCCACACTTAGGCTCTATCAAGATACTGTTGGGCTCTATTGAGATACCCTTGGGCTCTTCATGTTCTCTTTGGGAACTTGGGCTTTTGTCAAAAAATTTTCGAAAAGATTTTTTGAAATTAATTTTTCGATATGTATTTTGATTATTAATTATTATGTATCTTTATCATATATTTTTTGTGGAGTTGGTGGGAGTTCAATCGACTTTGTTTTGATTAATTATGAAAGCTTATTGCTCAAAATGTAAGGCGAGGAAATCTTCCTCAGATTTACATGCTTGTTGCCTTGCCTGTAGTCGATGTACTCTCACAAATTCTTGTCCTACATGTGTTGATTGGGATGACAAACGTTGGACATGGGTGTCATGTTATGTTGTTAGCGATGAGAGGCCAATGCTGGTTCTCTCGCTGCAAAGTCATTCAAGTTTCTCAGTTTCTCTTTCAGAGGAACATGAACAGGTGATGGTTATGTGACACCTACCAAAAGTGTGCTACCGTTGTCACGCTCTGATAAGCAAACAGAGCTAGTTGCCTAGGTTCCCCTGAATATTAGACAAGGGAAAGCCACTGGGCGGTGGTTTTAATCCTTTGCCAGCAGTTAGCCCGACCGGTGAAGCAGTCACTCTGTCTGTGGGAGCCATGATGCCATTTATGTCCATTGCAGTCGAAGGAAGTGTAGTAGGTAGAGCGATCACCTTAAAATCTAAACATGATCACTCAGCGATGATGGAACCAGGGAAGAAGCCAGCAAGTGTGGTGGGAAGCTCGACGTGGTCTGAAAGGGCCGCGAGCAGGAGAGGTCCCTTTCTATCCCAGCAACATCTGGGGCCAGATTTTGTTATTAAGAACTTGTGCGGACCGGAGCATACGTCCACACCTGCCATTCGGGACTCTCCATCTAGATTGCAGCCGGCCTCGACAACATTCACGGCTTCTTCCACTTCAATTAAAAAGCACACACGAGCGCATCCTAGCTACCCGGCTTCGGATATCTAGCCTGCTGCGCCAAGAAGGAACCACTCTTCACCAGTGAAGTTGTACCATCCGGTAGCTAAGGAGGCGAGGCCTCAGTCATTGGGACGTTCGGAGAAGAGATCCATATCTGACACACCGTCCCAGGAGCAGCAAGTGGCTAAGAAACATAAGACTGCTGCTTCTCAGGCCTCGATGGTGGACTTGCTGTCGCAGATTGCACAGCTAATCGCAGCATCCCAGCAAGTGCAGGAACAGCCTCCCTCAGACTCAGAACCTGAGCTGTCAGACGGTGCTGGGTAGATCCAGTCATCTGTTCATGCAGATGTAATGGACTGAGATTCGCAGCTTATACTCTCGGATGGTGAAAAGGATAAGGAAGAGGATTACCCTTCCCTTTCGGAACAGCAAATGGTTGCGATGGATTTCATCCATCAATACTACTCTGAATTTTTCCACCGAATCAGAATGCTGCGACAACAAGAAAGAAACCGCTGGCATCGCTAGACGCAGGCTTTATACAGAAAAAGGAAGAAGTTCTTTCTTTTCTGGTTCAGTCTAGGCAGGTGTTGCAGGCCTTCGGCCATGTAGATGACGCCATATTCAACCTGTTGAGTGCGAGGAAAAAAGGCGGTTTCTTATCTACATCTTCCGTAAATATACTGTATTTTTATACTGCAACCAATGGCCCAGACTTAGCTGGTGCTAGCTCTTAAATATTCAGGGCCAAACACAAATTTCCCCCCCCCCCCCCCCCCCCCAAATCCCCAAAATTTGCATCCAAAACCAAAAAACTAATGTCCTATATGGTCCTCCATACTTTTGTCAAGGAAGTCCGAAATTGGCACCAAGCCTCATTCTTTGTTTGGCCCTTCTGTCAGTAACAACTAACTGACTTCTGTTTTTGTAAATCTCAGTTTTTATGATGCCAGACACAAAGTAATGGTGATTTTGGTGGATCAAAGGATGAATTAAGAGGATGAGAGGAAAAAACAGTGGTTTGATGTGTTCAGGGCTGCAACTAATAATTTTTATTGAAAATTATTTCATGTTCCCTAATTTTGGGACATGGGCCTGATGTTTTCATTCTTGCTATGAAATTGCCACTGTTTGTTAAGTGTTTCCTCCCTCTCCTTCTTCGATACACCCCTGTTAAGCTCCCATACTTTTTGGACCTTTTTTGAAATTTTTTTGTTAAAAATTTCGTGGGAGTTTAACTTGGTTACAGACTGTTTATTCTGTATATCCCCATGGTTACGTCCTCACCCTTTGGGTTTTTAGGGTTTTTGGTCTTGCATCTACCATCTGATGTATCGCAGTTTCTTCTGATGAAGATTCTGTCTTACATCGGATAAAAAATCTCTTACTGACTTTGGGCCATGTTGTTCAGTGTCTGGAGTCTTGTTTCCAGTTTTTATAACATTTGTTTACATTGACAATGGTTACTTTCTGTAAGTAATTTCCTACTCATTATGATGTTAGGTCTTTAATCAGATACATTATATACTCCGGAAGAGTAGCATTCAATTTTTAGAATCATGTAAAAAAATTTATCCACACTTAGGCTTTTTTGGGATCCATTTGGGCTCATTGTTCCCTTTGGGAACTTGGGCTCATATCAAAATTTTTTATGAATTATTTTTAGAAATTTTTGTATTGGATTGTGTTATGTATCTTTTTCATATTATGATGAGGGTTAATGCAAGAACTATGGACTTCTTGTAATTTTTGGCATAATGAAAGAATATTGTTCAAATTGTAAGTCGAGGAAATCTTCCTCCGACTCTCATGTTTATTGTGTTTGCTGTAGTCATTGTTCCCGCACTAACTCTTGTTCTGTTTGTGCCAATTGGGATGACAAACGTTGGAGACATGTGTCACGATATGTTGTTAGTGGTGAGAGATCCATGCCTGTTCTCTCACCACAAGGTCACTCTAGTTTGTCAGTTTCTTTTTGAGATTAACAAGAACATGGTGATGTATCGGTAATACTGCCAGGAAGTGAGCTACCATCGTCACAATCTAACACATAGCTAGTGGCAAAAGTGCTCAAGGACATTAGACAAGGGCCAAGATCACTGATCATGGGATTTACGTCCTTGTCGCCAGCTAGCTCACCCGGTGCTTCTGTCACTCAGAATCTGGGTGTTATGACAATGGGTAAGTCTGTAGCAGTCGAGGAAAGGAAAAAGGGTGTTGCAAGCACTATAATATTGGAACATCCTCACCCTGCGACGACGGAATAAAGGAAGCCAGCTAGTTCTGCAGTCGGCTCGTCCAGGTCTTCCCGGACCGCGAGCGAGAGAGGTCCCTCTCTTTTACAACATCTAGGGCCAGATGTTGTTGTTCAGAATGATCGTCCATCGGAGCATACGTCCACACCTCCTGTCTGGGATGCTCCGTCAAAGAGGCAGGTGGGTTCAGCTAGTCTATCGGCTTCCAGCTCGTCTTCAAAGCACACATGACCGCACCTTGCCTATGTGACTACAGAGATACAGCCTGCATCGCCGAAGAAGGATTCGAGAAACTCACGCCATCCAGTAGCCAAGGAAATGAGGTCACTTGAATTGGGACATCCACATAAGAGGAGTATGTCAGATATGCTGTCCCAGGAAAATCCAGCGGCTTAGCTACAAAGAACTGCTGCTCCAAAGGCCTTGAGTACGGACTTGCTGTCGCAAATAGCACAGCTCATCGCAGCATCCCAGCAGGCTACGGAATATCCTATGACTGTTACTGATGTTGAACTGTCGGATGAAGCTGGGTCAGTACATACCTCTGCTCATTCAGATAGGGATGACCGAGACTCAAATCTGGTCCAGTCGGATGGTGAAAGGTTGTTGTTCCTCCGGATCAGAATGTTGCGACAAAGAATAAAAAACTCCTGGCGTCATTGGACTCCGATTTTTTCGACCGGGTTAAAGAAGATACTTCAGTTTACCCGGGGCAGTCCAATAATGTGTCTCGGACTTTTGAACTGATAAATGACGCTATACTCAATCTATCTTCAGGACCGAGGAAAAGCATTTTTTTTTATCTATCTACACATGCTTTAGATCTGCCGTTTATCAATAATAGAAATAAATTTAAAATGGCAGGTCAGGGTATATCGACAGTTCCTCTGCATTTGGACGAACAGGCTGAGGACTTAGATTTGTCCTTACCCTCGTCTTTTTCTGTTCGTTCGGATACAATGGATACAACGTTATTTTCCAATAGAGCGAATCTAGATGCTTTATCATAAGCAGATCACCTTACTAGAGCGTTAGCACAACGTCTCAGTGGAGAAGAATTCGAGGACATTCGTACCTCATTAAGTGTTCTTTCTAGGGATATAGCTTATTCCACGTATAACTCTGCGTTATCAGTGGCTAACTTAGAGTTAGTTAGACATGATGCAGCCCTAGCGTCATCATCGCTAGTGGATGTTAAGGTGATAAACTCAAGGTGGCAAGCTTTCGTTGATCTATGATCAGGTCACTAAGAAAGCATCTGAAACTCTGCTTTTGAAATCAGTTTCAAGTAAAACTGGTTCAGCAGAGAAGGGTAAAGGATGAGCTTCAGGACAAAGTACGTCCAAAGGAAGCTCCTATAGACGATACAAGAAATCCTCAGGTAGTTACCCTAGAGATCGTCAAAGTAGCGACTCAGGTAGGGGACGTGGGTCTGGCCGAGACTACCGGTCGGACGTCCCCAGGTCGACGGGTCGAGGAGTTTGCTCGGGGGGGACGTAGCTTCTCTTCCCGTAGGCCTCGCAGGTCAAGGAGGTGATGGTCAGGATCTCTATTGCGGTCCTGTTGGCGGAAGACTGTCAAGGTTTCTGGAAAATTGGATTCCAATTACAGAACACCTCTGGGTCAGAGGGGTTATCTCAGAAGGCCTAAGGCTATCATTCCGAGAGAACCCTTCGTTAACACGAAGTCCACGTTGGACTCAGCTTCAGACCAACCCTCTATAAAATAAAATTCTCTTCTATCCGAGGTAAAATCTTTTTTTGGAGAAAGACACAATAGAGATCGTAGAAAACCAGGATTCACTGGGTTTTTACAGTCTCCTGTTCTTGGTCCCGAAGCCAGACGGCTCGTTCCGTCCAGTAATAGATTTGAGCTGGATAAACAAACTGATTGTGGCTCCAAAGTTCTATATGGAGACCATTCGATCAGTAAGGGCGAGTATTCGAGTGAACAATTATGCATCAAGTATAGATCTAAAGGATGCGTACTTTCATGTCATGGTAAATCCAGCATTCAGAAAGTACCTACGGTTCGCCGTCCTAGGGGTCATTTATCAGTTCTGAGCGATGTGCTTAGGACTCAGTCTAGCACCCTGGGCATTCACTCGAATAATGAACTCGGTAATGGCATATTTCTGGGCTCATTCGTCTGCGGTAACGTCGGCCTATTTGGACGACTTTCTTCAGAGATACAACAAAACGGTTCTTCAGAACGATGTTCAGAGTCTGCTTCTATTGCTCCGACATCTCGGTTTCATTGTAAACGAAAAGAAGTCGGATCTAGCTCCGTCCAAGTCATTCATACACTTGTGAATGAACTTTAGGACTCACAACAGTCTGGTTCGTCTTCCGTTACCCAGAGCGAAATTAGTCAGTTGCTTTTGCCTGCACTCAGACGTATTAACAGTGAGGGAGTTCATGCGACTGATGGGGCTGTGCGGAGCAGCGGCAGATCTCATTCCGATGGGCCGCTTGCGCACACGTCCACTCCAGATATTTTTCACTCAGATATGGAGTGTGAAGACGCATTCGCTCAAACAAATATTGTTTTATCGGATCAAGTAAAACAAAGGATTCAGACTTGGGCAGACATTCAGTGGTTAACTCAGGGAGTTCCGCTTCAGCTGCCAGATCCGGTTTTTACGATTATGACGGATGCGAGTCAAGCAGGTTGGGGCGCGACTGACTCGAAGTGTCAGGGTCTTTGGGACCCTGTGTTCCTGGACAAACATATAAACATCAAAGAAATGATGTCAATATGGCTAATGCTATGTCAATGGATGAGCATAATTCAGAATTCGCATGTTCAAATACTGTCGGACAACTCGACAGTAGTAGCGTATATTCGGAACCAAGGAGGCACTCATTCGATTCCATTTTTTGAACTAATGGAGAGAATTCTTCTGTTTGTCCTGGAACATTACGTTCATCTATCGGTCCGTCATATACCGGGTCGTCTGAATGTTCTAGCAGACTCGCTCTCTCGGAACGGTCAAATGTTGCCTTCTGAATGGACTCTCAACAAGTGAGTATTCAGGCAGATTTGCTACCAATGGGATAGACCAATGATAGACTTATTCGCGACTCATCTCAACAATCAATTGCAGACATGTGTCGCCAAGCCCAGATCCTCGAGCGTACGCAGTAGACGCTCTCTCAATTTCTTGGGACGGAATGATAGGATATGCATACCCTACAACTCCCTTGATTCAACAGATCTTGTTAAAGATCAAGCAATCGCAGTGCAAGATACTGCTGGGAGCATCTCTGTCGTCTTAGAAACCATGGATAAATCTACTCAGGTGTCTGTTATGGGACATTCCCCAGAAGCCTCCTCCATGGGAGGACCTTCTCTTTCAGGGGAAATCTCGCACACTGCATCACAACCCGCAAGGTTTCAACCTTCACGTATTTCCGTCATGTTGTCCTTTTTGCATGGGAAGTGCTTTACAGGACGAGCAATGGACGCAATTTCTTACTGTAGGAGGGCCTCCTCTTCACTAAATTATGTGGCAAGGTGGAAGGTTTTCTTTCGCTGGTGTAAGGATCAGTTGATAGATGTTTATGATCCATCCATTCCGGACATTGCAAACTTTCTGGTCTACTTGTTTGACGTTCTCATATTGCAGCTGGTTACTATTAAGGGTTATAGGTCTCAGACCTTCATTTTAAAAAAATTCTGGCGTGCTATACATCGTGCACCCAAGATGACTCCAAGGCACACGGTTTCTCTGGTGGTGTGTCGATTTGGGAAAACCCCTCTTGGGGCACAAAAATGAAAAAGGAGAAGCAATTACGTAATTTAAGAAATAATACACTGAAATAAAGAGCAAATTGGTTTAAATTTAATAATACAAAAATTAGAATTTCTTACCTAGTTACCACTAGATTTCTAACTTTTAAGCATAATATACAGTGGAATATTTAGCGAAGTACATGTAAATGCAGTTCAAAATCCTGACAACACAAGTGAAAATCAAAGCACCGTCTGAACTCTGAAGTTTTCAGTTGGGTCATTTTGGGGATCTAGAAACTGTTGCTTCATGAAAATTGCCAGGAATATAACACATTAAATTTATCGAACGTCCATTCCATGAAATAATATGCGAGGGTAAAGTAAAAATTACTGCCTATTTTCGTGATATAAACAATGAATACGAAGGATAATACATGTAGGTACTGAGACTATCGCACCTTACATCGGTTAGTTGATTAATCGAATAGGCGAGGCAGTCAAGTGTTTACAGACACAGTTTCTGAAACTCTGACATTGTTGACGTAAACTAAAAAAGTAACTGCTTTTTTTTCCACGTGCACGATTGATCGTTTGCTGCAAAATGTAATTGCGTGAGTGATGGCGTGTGAAAGCGATCGCGCACCATTAAAATGAAGGTCTGAGGTCTATGCTATCGGACACTTATGCTCATCATGATAGCTAAGATTTTGGATCTAATATTTCTTTATCTAACTTAGTTAAGAACTTTTCGATCAATAGGCCTAGAACCCTTAGGTTAATTCCTAAGTGGAATTTAGCTTGGGTTCTGTTGAGGCTTAAAGAAGATCCATTTGAACCGTTGAATGCTGTAGAGTTCAAATTCTTGACATATAAAACAGCTTTTCTCTTGGCCTTTGCTTCTGCAAGAAGAGTTAGTGAACTTCATGATTTATCTATAGAGGATTCTCATTATCGTAGTGTTGGGAATACTATTTCTTTAACTACTCATGTGGGATTTTTGGCTAAGAATCAGGCTCCTAATAAATATCCTCAGCCTATTATCATTAAGGCTCTCCCGTCATCAGATGGCCGTAGACCTTTGCTGTGTCCAGTAAGAGCTACATGTATGCTCATTTATAAACGCAGATCAGAGTTTATCAGAAAAGGAAGAAAATGCTTCTTTTTATCATTAATTCCCAATAGAAGGGACATTTCGGTTCATTGTATTGCTAGATGGATTCAATTAGCTATTCGTACTGCTTATGAAAGTTCATCTTCCAATCAGCAGTCGGTGCTTAAGATTTCAGCTCATGAAGTCAGAGCGCTGTCCACATCTTGGACTTATTCTAACAGTATTGCCAGTGCCTGAAATAAGGAAAAATGGAATGGACGGACAAAATGTATATCATGCCTCCCGAGTGTAGTGTTGGCCAAGGCACGCAGGGCCAAGCCAGGGTATGTTTGGGAGGGGTGTTCCCTCTCGAGGTTGAAAATTTTGTTAAAACTTACTTTGTAAATGGTGTTCTCTGGTGCATTCTCAGACATTCAACAACAGTTTTTCCTATTTCCGAAATTTTATTGAACGAACAAAAACAAAGTCATCATTAGCTGTGCAGATTAGTGTTTGTATGGTGATTGGTGTAATTGTAATAGTGAATTCAGTGAAACCGTATTGTTTTCTACGAGAATATTTTGCCATGAATACTGAAGTTGATGCTATAATTTATTTTCCCTGAAGTTGATGCTATAAATAATTTATAGCATCAACTTCAGGATTCATGACGAAAATATCCTTCTCATAACAGTAAGTTCAGTAACAACATTGCAAGCATTTTGACAATCTCAGTCAATCCCGATTGTTGAGCATGTGTGTTTCCAACAGTTTCTGATTCTCAATTACTAAAATCGAATCCACCCAATTTCAGCATGTTTGACAACAAAACCATGTGAAGCCAAACACACAAAACTGTATCATTGAAAACAATAACAAAATCACTTTTTATCACTGAAACTGATGATGAGAGGAAAATATCTTTGCTAAAATGCAAGATATGTTCTTCCTGGATACAACTTGGCTAAAATTGGTTTGATTTAACTGTGGATTTTTTTTTTGTCTGTCTGCAAAATTTGATCGGACATGTCCGATGTCCGACCGTTATTTCAGGCTCTGAGTATCTCCATTACTGATTACAGCTATAGTTATGTAGGTTTTCTGTTCCAGCAATGACTCTGTCCTGCTGCCCTCTTCGTTCTGTGGTGATTTGACCCAGAGCAAGGGGAAGGGGGGGGTTCCCTTAGATCACCAGCTTTATAGTGAAAAGCAAGGGAATTCCTCCTCTGATGTCAGTAATTCCGAGTCGACGCTGGAATGGTTTTAAAGTGTAAAGCTAATATATATCTCATTTAGGCCATACAGAGTTGATTGTCTGTTTCTCAGGCCATTTTTTTCCCAAAAAGCATGCGGGCGGGCGGGTTTTTTTTTTCTTTTTATATTCTCCTGAGAGGTTGTTTGTGATAATTTGACGCCCACCCAAACGTCTGGTGGACCACGCAAAATTTCACAAATATATGGGTTATTCACCATAGGGGTGTTGGGTTGTAAATGAAGTGGGGTTTGAATGTTTGTTATTTCAGTGAAACGCGAAAATTATAACACTGTACGAAAGTCCCGAAACGCCTCAGGGGTGAAACGTCTTGGGTTGAAATGGCTCGGGGACAAATCAAATGTCGAAGTGCCAACTTTCAGAGATTTATTTTACCCCCCCCAAAAATCCTTTCACAACCTGCCTAATAAAATCGTGAATCGCAATTTTTCCCCTTTATATTCAAAATTATCACAACCCATTTGAATGGGCAGTTCATCCATAAATCATATTTTTGGGAAATCTGAAAATGAAATACAAAACGAATGTTTGCGTGTTTTTGTTAACCAATTCGACCGCACATACATGTACCTGCCTATATGCGATTTATTTTCAACTATGACTGTTACTTTTATATCAAGCAACGGTTACTATTAGTTGTCCAATTATCCTGCATCTCAAAGGCATTTATTTAAATTAACTGGGAAACTCGAAACGGTTTCAAATAACAGTACACAAATTCCCAACGACGGCCATTTACAATACAAATGTTACTAAAAATAAATGCCAGGAGACTGTGTTCCATTCAACATAGCACCTGACTTTGTAGACATTCTGAGGGTTGGTGCGAATCAAACGTGGTGCGAATCGACCATTCCCCTTTGTGACTGTTTGTTGTCAGACTGAAAGACACCTTCCTTCTTGCTGTCATTATGACTTACCTTTTACAGAATAAAACACTTTCTGTCATGAATATTGCTAAAACCCACCCACTTTATTAAAGTGTGATGAAGAAAAAGGTTGAAGTGTGTTAATTTAAAATTTGCGAACGCATCGATATCGATTTACCGAAATGAGCACAATATCTCAATATTTTTATACTGTACCAATGACCCAGACATAGCTGGTGCTAACTCTTAAAATATAGGGCCAAACACAAATTTTGCCCCCCAATCCCCAAAATTTGCATCTAAAACTAAAGAAAACATGTCCTGAAAGGCCCTCCACACTTCGGCCCTACTGCGCATGCGCAGTGTCAAGGACATTCCGAAATTGGCGCCATTAATCATTCTAAGTTTGGCCCTTCATCAGTTAACATCTGACTGATCTTTGTGCTTATAAATCTCAGTTTAAATGATGCCAAGACACATAAATATTAGTGAAATGGTGATTCTAAGGAGGATAGAGAAGGAGGAGAGGAAAAGAATGTGTGTCAGAATATTATCAGGGCTGTAACTTAAAATTTTTTAATGAAATTATGTTAAGTTACCTATTTTCAAGGCAGCAGCCATTTTGTTGTCATTCTGATTATTTAGTTACACTGTTTTTTAAGTGTTTTCCTCTCTCCCTGTCCTTTAAGTTCCCCCTTGCTATTCTCCCATGCTTTTGGCATAGTTTTTGTAATTATTATTACTAAATTTTCTTGGGAGTTTTAGCTGAATAACAGAATGAATTCTGTTCTTTCCCCATGTTTACGTCTTCACCTACGGGTGGTTAGGCGTTGTGTTCTGCATCTACCATCTGATGTTCTGCAGTTTCTTCCCTGGAAGTCTCTGTTTTGCATCAGATAGTGTTTTTTTTGGTAACTGATTTCGGGCCTGGGTGCCTGGAGTCTTATTTTAGTGTTTTTACACTCATTGTTTACATTTACAACAACCCTCTGTGTGAGGGGGGGATTTCTAAAAAATAATATCTTGATGTTATTTTAATCATAACTAGATACATTATTATTGTTCGTAAGTGTTGAATAAATTGTTTAAAATATTTTTAAAATTTTTGTCCACACTTAGGCTTGGGATCCATTGGGGCTCAACGTTACTTTTCAGAAACTTGGGCTGTTCTGAAAAAATATTTTTTCAAAATATTTTGATTTCAATTATTTTTTCTATATTAATGGATCATATTATTATTATGTATTTTGATTGCCAGGGGTTAGTGCGAGTACCAGGACTTGTTTTCTTTTCACATTGAAAGGATATTGATCAATTGTTTTAAGAGGAAGCCTTCCTCTGACTTTATTATCATTCTATATGTGGTCAGTGTACTCGCATTAACTCCTGTTCTGTATCGTATGATTTCGATGACAATATGGGAAGCGTATGTCACGGTATGTTGTTGGGGATTTGGACACTCCGGTCCTTTCCCCGCAGGGTCACTCTACTTTATCAATTTCTATTTCAGACGATCAAGATTAGGGTGATGTATCTGTGATGTCTTCCTACAGTGTGCCTCCGTCGTCACAATTAATGAAGGGCTAGCGGAAAAGTGCTCATGTAAATACGCCAATTGCCTAAGAGGACCCTAGTAGGTTCGACGGCCTTTGACGTCCGCTAGCTCGCCCGGTGTAGCGTCCATTCACCGAATGGTTCGGCAGCCGGGTTCGTCCGTTGCGGTCTAGAAGGAATTTTGGGGTGATGCGAGCACTATAAATTAACCTAATGCACACCCAGTGACGGCGGATCGGAGGGAGAACGCAGGAAGCCTTTTAGTCCGGTTCATAGCTCGTTCCGGTCCATCCGGACGGCAAGCGAGAGAGGCCCCTCTCTCGTTCAACAACATCTGGCCCCAGATGTTGTGGTACAAAATGTGTCGCAAGCGGAGCATACGTCCGTTGCTCGGGATGCTCCGTTGTATAGGCAGTCCGCTGAGACTGCTAAGGCTTCCTCTTCTCGTCAGCGCACACGACCGCACCTTGGCTGCGTGACCGCCGATATATTACCAGCTTCGCCGATCAAGGATTCTTCGGCGACCAGGTCACACCATCCGGTAGCCAGGGACACGAGGCCTGCAGACTCCGGACGTTCGCATAGGAAGTGTGCGGGAGTCAACGTACACGGAGCTTCCGGCGGCAATGCATCGTAAGACCGCTACTGCACAGGCCTCGGGAACGGACGTGCTTTCCTTAATAGCACAGTTTATCGCAGCATCCCAGCATCAACTGAATCTGTCGCATATATTTTATCCGACGATGCTGGGTCGGGACGCTCCGCAGAAGCGGGTACGGACGTCCGAAAGTTTCATCCGGTCCGACGGGATACCCTTTCGGAACAACATATGCTGCGATGCCGGATAAGAAACTGATAGCGTCGGTGGACTTAGAAATTTTTGGTTCGGTTCAGGGACATCGTCCCTCAGTTCCGACATAGTCCAATAATGTCACACAAACTTTCGAATTATTGAACGACGCTATATATATTATTATTTTATGCTTGCTAACCAAGCATTTCTGGTTTCTTGTTCGAAGAGTTATGGAGATGTCTTTCAAAAGTGTGCCTCTGTCGTCATAATTAATGAAGAGTTAGCGGCAATAAGTGCTCATGGAATATGTCTATCGCCTACGGAGTGACATTCGCTAGCTCACCCGGTGTAGCGTACATTCATCGAATGGTTCGGCTGCCGGGTTCGTCCGTTGCGGTCTAGGAAGGAGATTTGGGTGATGCGAGCACTTTAATTACTTTAGTACTCACCCAGTGACGGCAGATTGAGGACAGATCGGAGGAAGCCTGTTAGTCCGGTTCCTGGCTTGTCCAGGTCCGTCCGGGCTGTGAGCGAGAGAGGTCCCTCTCTCGCCCAACAACATAGGGGACCGCATGTTGTGGTTCAGATATTTTACATTCCGTATGGTCGGGACGCTCCGTTATATTGACAGTCCGAGAGACTGTCTTTAATGCTTCCTCATCCTCACAGCAGGGCACACGACCGCACATTGGCTACGTGACCTCGAGTATCCGATCAGTTTCGGCATTCAGTGATTCCACGGTGAATAGGTCGCGCCATCCGGTAGCCAAGGGACACGAGGCCTATACACTCCGTTCGCTCGCATATTGGTAGTATGCACGGGGTAACGATCACGGAGCTTCCAGCGGCAATGCATCGTAAGACCGCTTCTCCTCAGGCCTCAGTGACGGACGTGCTATCCGAGTTAGCACAGTTTTTTCGCAGCATCCCAGCAATCGACAGTTTCTTGGTCGAATCAGGAATTATCCGACGGCGCTGGGTCGGTGCGGTCCGCGGTTGCATAAGGTACGGACGACCGAACGCTTTATAGGGTCCGACAGGATGGCGAAAGGGATTAGAAAGATTTCGAGTTTTCCCTTTCGTAGCACCAAATGAATTCTCCCAAATTTAAATAAAATAGAAGCCCTGACTTGATCTTGCATTGAAATTTTGTAACATTGTAATAGTTTTACAGGAAATAACACATGTTCGGACTAGTCGACATGGAAATCCAGAATTGACCTTGGGCTATATCAGCATCGGCAATGACTAGTTGACTAATTGTTTCAACATTAATTTGGTATACAACATCTCTAGGTGTGTCAGATTCAAGTTTATTAAAGTAGGGTCCCTGAGTTTATATTTGAGCTCTCTATTTGGGGGGGGGGGGGGGGGATTGCAGTGACATAACAACTCTTGGAAATTTGACAGTGCCTGTCTACAGAGCTGATAGTATTGGAAGCAGTCAGGAAGACCTATGATAATAATCATCTGACATGGACACTGGAGATATGAATAAATTCATGACTTCATTCCTCTGTAGTGTTGATGAACCATGACTAACTGAACTCAACCTAAAATACATCTTTGAACCACTTTGTCAGGTGAGCGATTAACCCTTTACCCATCGCAGATGATATCAAAATTTATTATTTTAAATATCATTTTTTTCCAATTTTTCAAATAATTTCAACAAAACCATATCAAGTAACCCCTCGTTGGTACGAGCTCAACTAGCTCGTTCCAACAAGGGGTCACATAATATGGCTTTGTTGAAATTTTTTGAAAAATAATATTTTTTCAACTGCTGAATTTGCCTATTACGCGGACGGATGCCGCTGATTCGTTGGGTAAAGGGTTAAGGCCTCTTGGGGCGACTTTTTTAGAAGATCTAAGTATGCGTTCTTTTCTGATTTTATACCCTAAACTGTTTTTTTTATTTCAGAAGTGCTAGTTTGGACTGGGTTAAAGAAAGGTCCTCCACGAAAGTTAAAATTTCCAGAATCAAGTGACTTGATTATCAGTGAAATAAAGAAATTAATATAGAAAGATCAGGTGAGTAATGAATAGTTTTATTACTATTACACATCATTGTGCTGGTTTCTTACTTTCCAAAGTGTGATTTACTGGGATTTCCGCGTTTGATTATAAATGATAACTTCACAAATGAATTATGCAATCAACAATTGTGTGATGTATCCGTGCACTCAAACGAAGATGGTGTAATGGCGACTTTGTTGCTTTTTGTTTTTTTTAACCCTTTACCTAATAAGAAAAGCAGATGACACTCGCAAAAAAAATTCTTGAATAGCTATTGTTTTCATTTTTTGTCTCTAAGACATAGGTTATGACCCCTCACTGGAACGAGCTTGTCGAGCTCGTTCCAATGAGGGGGTTATAACCTATGTTTTTGTAAAATAATGAAAATAGAGATTTTTGAGAATAGCGCTGGTTGGTTTTGGCCGTTACGTTAGGTAAAGGGTTAAATAATATAATTATCGTTAATAATGAAGTGTAATAAACAGAGTAATCGCTTGACTGGACTGGTTACATTAAATAATTCTTTTGAGGTGAGGGACTATATTGTAAAACACTCGTGCACACGCGTGTTTGTACAACGTCTCTCACCTCTCTTTAATTATTTCACGTAACTAGTCTAGTGATGAACCGATAATCGGAATCGGCACCGGCCAGTTAGGGGGCATCGACCGATTATGACAACCGGCAGTTTCCAGTTATTCTATATTTAACACTGACTATTAAAAATCCCTTTGATATCTGGCCATTTCAATAATTAAAAACGTGTGTTGTGCATAGCAGAAAATTTAGGAATTTGCAGAACAGAGACATTACGGAATTTACCAACTGCAATTAGTACGAGATCGCCATCATTTCCAGAAGATTGTAGAGTTTATGTGAGCATTGGAGAAACACATCAAGGGAGGTAACAAGGTGAAAAAAGAACATTGAATAATACATTCTGATGGTACGTGTAAACCATGCATCATACGACTTCACAACACATATTAACATCAAAATTATTATTCAATTAAGACACAAAGTATGTGTGCTCAGTATATTCCTGGTTAATATAGCCAAGTGTATTGTTTCCTTACACAAAACCGTATTAACACTATTGTCGAAGAATCGGTAAATTTTACGCCGTTTTAGCGTTTAATAATTAAAAAAAAATTGATGAAAAAACTATTGTTTCTAAAGGTAAAAGGTCAAGAAAGTCGACGTTAAACATCAGGAAGCGGTTAGAAGCATTGGTCTTTTAAGTACATTCAAAGCTTTGATGTGCTGAACTTTTGAACCGTCAGTGTAATAATCAAGACCGGTAGGCAGTTGCGAACTTGCGAAGTTCGCAACTGATGACCTGTCTTGATTATTACACTGACGGTTCAAAAGTTCAAAACACCATGGCCTTGAATGTACCTAAAAGACGATCGTCTTCGTTTTTTTACTTGAGGTAGGTCAACTGAATTGAACTTCATTTTTAATGACTTCAAAGAGAGGGAGAGAGGGGGGTGATGATCTATGTACAATTAATCGATTATTATCGATTATTTGCAATGATTAATCGATTCCTAAATTAAAAAATCATGACAGCCCTAGTTAATAACAATCTTTTCCCCACACCCCAACTAAAATGCAAATATTATTTTGGCTAATATTACTGAGCCCTAAATATGCATACTCTGAAAACTGATGTGGTATTAAGCTTTCATAATTGATGATTTATCAACAAAATTCTGTAGTATAACAGGCACCAACAGATTTTCTTCAGTGTCCTACTTCAACCATCGGAAGCGGCATAATCGGCAGAGAAATAACCGGTAATCGGTTGATAGCAAGTTTTGATAATCGGTTCATCACTAAACCAGTCCAGTCAAACAATTACTCTCTATGTTATCTAGAGCTGAAACCTTTAGCGGGATAACCGGTTTGTACCTGGTTACTGACCTAACCAATTGAATAGAGCTGTCAATCAGTTATCTGCTGTATCGTTTAGTGTTCAACCGATTACCAAAAATGGTCATTGACCGATTACCGGTTATTTGAGCTCACAATCAGCCGATTCCGATGCCGATTCCGATTGTAATACTGTGTACTACTAGACAAGCCGAGACTAGAGAGAACTACATTAAACTGAACATTTTTCATTGTTTAACTTTGTTGCCTGGGGTCGAAATAAAATTACCGGTCGCGCACACTTGGACGGTAAACGTGGCTCTCACAGAGCCACGTTTACCACCCAAGTGCGTGCGACTGGTAATTTTACTGCAGCTTGAGTCAATGGAGTGTAACCGTCACTTTTCCACTATGAACAAGCGATTTCGCTCAATTGTAAGCTTTGCATGTCGTTTAACTTGTATGTACCGTAAAGAGATTAAGAATACACATTGTGGTTGTTTCTCAACTTCATTGAATGGTATCACTGACATCATTTTACATTAACAGTTGCAGATGATAATAAAATGCGCTTAATGAATCGCCTCAAAATGCTTGGCAACAATCGGTTGAACCGATGTTCCAGGAGCTGTTGCCGTTGTCATCTGATTGCCTACAATCGGCAGATTGTGGTGGCCGGTTCTGACCATCGGTTGAACACTAGTATCGCTAACATTTGGCCTTCCATGTGTAAACATATTCAGGGTTTATAATTCATGTGATAATCAGAATTGATTCTCACAAATTATTCTCACATGGAATACAGTGAGATTGAACTTTGACTCTCACAAAATATTCATTTGATTCTTGTTATAGATTAGGAAAGTGTCGTTAAGGCTGCACAAAGTAGATCTTCTGTTTCTCAGGCCATTATTTGTAAAATTGCATGCGGCCGAGCGGTTTTTTATTTTATTTTTTATTTCTGTTATTATTTCTTTGCCTTCAAAAGTTCATATCTTGGCTTATGTTTTAGGCCTCATAATCTACAGAATAGCATGGGAGGTGGTGTATTTTGTCCCTTGAGAGCAAGAAGGCTTTGCAGTGCTTAGCATTGCAGAACCATCTTGCACTCAAGGGCCAAATTTATCAATTTTTTTTAACTTTGGTAAAATATCAGACATAAACTGTTTAATTTTGTTTTTTTAAAAGTTTCCATTGGTTATAAAAAGAGAGCATGCGGCAACCAAAAGGACCATGCGAGAGGGCCTGAGAAACTGATTTTTATTTTTTTTTGGCCTGAAGGCATTGGAGAATTCTATTTATTTTTCATTCACTCATATTAACCCTCTGCACACTGATGTCAGAAGACCCAAATTTCATCCTTCAAGTTTTCTCCATAATGCATCTGGGTATTTAAGCAATTCAGTCTTGTTTGACAGAGCTCAATGAGCTCTGTCAAACAAGATTGAATTGCTTAAATTTCCAGTTGCATAAAATTTCAAATTCACAACTCGAAATTTCAGCATTTTGACATCAGAGTACAGAGAGCTAAGGTAACAGTTGGACTTAGCCGTGGTGTCTGGTGAAGTCTTGGTTACCTATACAGGTAGACAAGGTAACACTTGGACTTAGCAGTGGTGTCTAGTGAAGTCTTGGTTACCTATACAGGTAGACAAGGTAACACTTGGACTTAGCAGTGGTGTCTAGTGAAGTCTTGGTTACAGGTAGACAAGGTAACACTTGGACTTAGCAGTGATGTCTAGTGAAGTCTTGGTTACCTATACAGGTAGACAAAGTAACACTTGGACTTAGCAGTGATGTCGAGTCAAGTCTTGGTTACCTATACAGGTAGACAAGGTAACACTTAGACTTAGCCGTGGTGTCTAGTGAAGTCTTGGTTACCTATACAGGTAGACAAGGTAACACTTGGACTTAGCAGTGATGTCTAGTCAAGTCTTGGTTACCTATACAGGTAGACAAGGTAACACTTTGACTTAGCCGTGGTGTCTAGTGAAGTCTTGGTTACCTATACAGGTAGACAAGGTAACACTTGGACTGATGTCTAGTCAAGTCTTGGTTACCTATACAGGTAGACAAGGTAACACTTTGACTTAGCCATGGTGTCTAGTGAAGTCTTGGTTACCTATACAGGTAGACAAGGTAACACTTGGACTTTTTAGTGTTTTTACACTCATTGTTTACATTTACAACAGCCCTCTGTGTGAGGGGGGATATTTTGAAAATAATATCTTGATGTTAATTTAATCATAACTAGATATATTATTATTGTTCGTAAGTGTTGCATAAATTGTTTAAAATATTTTTAAATTTTTTGTCCACACGTAGGCTTGGGATCCATTGGGGCTCAACGTTACTTTCAGAAACTTGGGCTGTTCTGAAAAAATATTTTTTCAAAATATTTTGATTTCAATTATTTTTTCTATGTTAATGGATCATATTATTATTATGTATTTTGATTGTCAGGGGTTGGTGCGAGTACCAGGACTTTGTTTTCTTTTCACATTAAAAGGATATTGATCAATTGTAATAAGACGAAGTCTTCCTCTGACTTTTATAATCATTCTATATGTAGTCAGTGTACTCGCATTAACTACTGTTCTGTATCTGATGATTTCGATGACAACATGGGAAGCGTATGTCACGGTATGTTAGTGGGGAATTGGACATTCCGGTCCTTTCCCCGCAGGGTCACTCTACTTTATCAATTTCTGTTTCAGACGATCAAGATTAGGGCGAGGTATCTGTGATGTCTTCCAACAGTGTGCCTCCGTCGTCACAATTAATGAAGGGCTAGCGGAAAAGTGCTCATGTAAATACGCCAATTGCCTAAGAGGACCCTAGTAGGTTCGACGGCCTTTGACGTCCGCTAGCTCGCCCGGTGTAGCGTCCATTCATCGAATGGTTCGGCAGCCGGGTTCGTCCGTTGCGGTCTACAAGGAGTTTTGGGGTGATGCGAGCACTATAAATCAACCAAATGCACACCCAGTGATGGCGGATTAGAGGGAGAACGGAGGAAGCCTTTTAGTCCGGTTCATAGCTCGTTCTGGTCCATCCGGACGGCGAGCAAGAGAGGCCCCTCTCTCGTACAACAACATCTGGCCCCAGATGTTGTGGTACAAAATGTTTCGCTTTCGGAGCATACGTCTGTCGCTCAGGACGCTCCGACATATAGTCAGTCTGGAGAGACTGTCAATAAGGCTTCCTCATTCTCATGGTAGCGCACACGACCGCTCTTGGCTACGTGACCTCGGATATCCAGTCAGCTTCGCCAGTCAGAGAATCATCGGCGACCAGGTCACACCATCCGGTAGCCAGGGACACGAGGCCTGCAGACTCCGGACGTTCGCATAGGAAAGTGTGCGGGAGTCAACGTACACGGAGCTTCCTGCGGCAATGCATCGTAAGACGGCTACTGCACAGGCCTCAGGGACGGATGTGCTATCCTAAATAGCACAGCTTATCGCAGCATCCCAGCAACAACTGAATCAGTCGCATAATGTTTTATCCGACGATGCTGGGTCGGGACGCTCCGCGGAAGCGGGTACGGAGGTCCGAAAATTTCATCCGGTCCGACGGGATACCGAAAGGGATTCGGAGGATTTCGAGCTTTCCCTTTCGGAACGACATATGCTGTTGTGTATGTCATCTGACTTGATCTTCTACAGGTTCTTTTGTCGGACCAGAATGCTGCGATGCCGGATAAGAAACTGATAGCGTCGGTGGACTTAGAAATTTTTGGTTCGGTTCAGGGACATCGTCCCTCAGTTCCTACATAGTCCAATAATGTCACACAAACTTTCAAATTATTGAACGACGCTATATATTTATTATTATATGCTTGCTATTACCAAGCATTTCTGGTTTCTTGTTCGCAAAGTTACGGAGATTTCTTTCAAAAGTGTGCCTCTGTCGTCATAGTTAATGAAGAGCTAGCGGCAATAAGTGCTCATGGAATATGTCTATCGCCTAAGAGGTCCCTTGTAGGATTGACGGAGTGCCATTCGCTAGCTCACCCGGTGTAGCGTACATTCATCGAATGGTTCGGCTGCCGGGTTCGTCCGTTGCGGTCTAGGAAGGAGATTTGGGTGATGCGAGCACTATAATTACTTTAGTACTCACCCAGTGACAGCAGATTGAGGACAGATCGGAGGAAGCCTGTTAGTCCGGTTCCTGGCTTGTCCAGGTCCGTCCGGGCTGTGAGTGAGAGAGGTCCCTCTCTCGTCCAACAACATAGGGGACCGCATGTTGTGGTTCAGATATTTTACATTCGGAGCATATGTCCGTCGCTCGGGACGCTCCGTTATATTGACAGTCCGAGAGACTGTCGATAATGCTTCCTCATCCTCACAGCAGTGCACACGACCACACATTGGCTACGTGACCTCGAGTATCCGATCAGTTTCGTCATTCAGTGATTCCACGGCAAACAGGTCATGCCATCCGGTAGCCAAGGGACATGAGGCCTATACACTCCGTTCGCTCGCATATTAGTAGTATGCACGGGGTAACGATCACGGAGCTTCCAGCGGCAATGCATCGTAGGACCGCTTCTCAACAGGCCTCAGTGACGGACGTGCTATCCGAGTTAGCACAGTTTTTTCGCAGCATCCCAGCAATCGACAGTTTCTTGGTCGAATCAGGAATTATCCGACGGCGCTGGGTCGGTGCGGTCCGCGGTTGCATAAGGTACGGACGACCGAACGCTTTATAGGGTCCGACAGGATGGCGAAAGGGATTAGAAAGATTTCGAGTTTTCCCTTTCGTAGCATCGGAAGCTGCCATAATATCTTCCGGCATTATCTTCCAGTGATTGTTATTTCGGACTACATTGCTGCGATGTTGGATAAGAGACTTATAGCGTCATTGGACACAGAATTTTGGATCGGTTCAGGGACATTGTCCCTGACTTACAAACACAGTCCAATAATGTCATTAGAACATGTGTATTATTTATCGACTCTATATATATATAAGCCTGCTACCGAGCATGACAGTTTAGTTTCTTGTCCGCAATGCTCATTTCTGCCTTTTATCATTTATACGAATAATTTATTTTGGCAGAACAGGGCGTACCGAGAGTTCATATGCGTTTAGACGGCGTGGTTAAAGACTGGAAATAATCTTTTTCGCCGTCTATGTCTTTTCCAACCACAATGTTGGAAACGACAATGATGTCTAATAGACTTAACTTAGACGCTTTATCATACGTAATCCACCTTACTGAGGCGTTATCATTACGTCTTCAAGAGAAAGAATTCCGGGATATGATCCTCAATGTGATTTCTTTTGAGGGCAGTAGTTTGTTCACGTATAACTCCGCCCTTCAGTGGCTGCTTGGAGTTGGTTAGACGTGACGCAGCCCTAGCTACATCCACGCGCGTGGATAGTAAGGTGAAGAACTCTCTCAGAGTCGCTTCGTTCTCGGAGAAGCTTCTCTTCGACGGCAACTTTTCAGCAATCCATGAATTGCTCGATTTACACGTTCTCTTGTCTATCTAGTGTTACAAGAGATTCAGACTGGGGCAAACATTCGGTGGTTGACTCAGAGAGTGCCACTGCAGTTGCTGGATCCCAGTTTTATAATTATGACGGTTGCCAGTCAAACACGGAATAATGTTTTTTTAGGCTTGCTTTATGTCATTGGATGAACATTATTCAGAAATGCATGTCCAAATCCTGTCCGTTAATTCGACAGTAGTGGCGTATCTCCAGAACCAGGGAGGCACTCATTCGTTTCCGTTATTCAATTTAATGGAAAGAATCCTTCTGTTTGTTATAGTACACCAAGTTCTGCTTCGGTCCCTCATATTCCGGGTCGTCTGATTGTATTACCGGACTCCCGTTCACTTATGGGTCGCTTGTTGCCGTCAGAATGGACTCTCAACAAACAAGTATTCAATCAGATTTGCTATCAATGGGTGCGCCCAATGATAATTTATTTACGACACAACTTGCTAATCAATTGCAGACGTATGTGTTTGCTTGTCCAGATCTCCGAGCTTATGTTGTTAACGCTCTATTGATCTAATAGGACGGAATGATAGGATATGCGTATCCTCCTGCGCTGTTGTTTCAGCAAGTATTGCTAAGATAAACAACCACAATACATTTCTGTTGATAGCATCTCTGTCTTCACAGAGACCGTGGGTAAATTTACTCTGATGTCTACTGTGGGACTTAACGCGAAATCTTCCTCCATGAGAGGATCTTTTTTTCACTGGGTAAAATCGTGTCATCTTTATCACAACCCGCTAGGTCTCAACCTTCACGTATTCTGTTGTGTGGTCCTTATTGCATTGTAAGCATTGTACTGGACGAGCTTTGGACGCGATTTCTTACTATAGGAGAACCTCTTCTTCGCTATACTATGCGGCTAAAGTGGAGGCTCTTCCGTCGTTGGTGTAGGGATCACTATGTTGATATTGTTGATTCCTCCATACTAGTCATTGCAACTTTTTAGTATACTTGTTTGACAAGATCTACTGCAGCCTGTTATTATTAAGGTTATAGGTTTATGTTACCTCATACCTATGCACTCTATGATAGTTTACAATTGAGTCTTATGTCTCTTTATCTAAGTCAGTTAGTAACTTTTCGATAAATAGACTTAGAATCATTAGATTAAATTCCTAAACGGAATTTAACTTCGGTTCTTATTTAGCTAAGTAATCATTTGAGCCTCTGGAAACAGTAGTTTTCAAATTCTGACCTTTTAGACAGTAATTCTGTTGGCTTCTCTTTTACTGAAGAGTCAGTGAGTTTCATGCACTATCGGTGGATGATTTTCACTTTCGTAGTTTCGGAATCACTACTTCCTTTACTATTTAGGTTGGATTTTCGCATAAGAGTCAGGCTCCTAATTAATATCTGGAACCTATTGTTATTAAGGTCCTTCCGTCTTCGTACGGGCATAGGCCTTTACTCTGTCCGGTTAAAGTTTATGTATTTATAAACAGATATCTGTTTATTACTACGGGCGTAAGCTTCTTCTGTCTTTGATGCCTAATAGAAGGACGTTACGCTCCATTCTATTGCTAATGGATTCAATTAACTATCGATACTGCTTATGGTATATCATTCACTCAGCAGTTGTGTTTGAGATTTCGGCTCATGAAGTAAGAGTTCTTCTACATCTTGGGCTTACATTAATAGTGTCGCTATTATAGATTTTTGAAGGCTGCTCATTGCGCTCAGCCATCCACATTCATGAATTTTTATCTCAGAAATATCGAGTCCATTTCTGGAGGCCTCTATTGTTAGGTCTATTATCTACTGCTCAGAATGTCATTCACTTAACAGTTGCTACTATAGCTAGGTAGGCTGTCTGTTTCGGCAGTGACTCCGTTCTGCTGCCCTCTTCGCTCTGGGCTATTTGACCCAGGGCAAGAAAAAGTGTGGGGGGGGGGGGGGGCGGGGAGGGTGTTCCCTTGGGTCACCTGTTTTACTATGAAAACAAGGGGATACCTCCTCCGGAGTTAGTAATTCTGAGCTGTTATTGGGATGGTTGTTTAGTGAGAAGTTTATGTTTTAAAAATTCATTCAGGTCTTAGTTTTTAAAGTATAGCTTTTGAATATAGCACGTGTCAACGGACATTATTATACAATCCTCAGACACTTTTAAGGCGTATTAAGAGTCTCTATTCTCTAGACTTACTTTATTTATTGGCTTACTTTAAAAATTATTAGTATAAGGATTATACTAGATATTAATAGAGTACATGGATGTATGATGCTCAATTTTGGAAGGTGTTGTATCTTTCTAATTTATCATAAATAAGAAAGATACATGTAAGGCCTAATACTTCTTTTTCCCTAGAGGGGATGACTCTATTTTATATAATTGAGCGTATTCCATCTTGCTCTATGTCCTTGGCCCTCCAGCCTTTTTACTATTCAGCTATGTCTGGGTCATTGGTACAGTATAAAAATGTTAAAAAATTTATAGTAATTTATATATTTTTTATACTTACCAATGACCCAGACGGGGATGGCCCTCCCAGGAGTTGGGAACTCTTACCTCCCCGCTGAGTACATAGCGCTTACCAGGCACTGGTTATAAGAATGAATAATGGCGCCAATTTCGGAACATCCTTGACACTGCGCATGCGCAGTAGAGGTGAAGTGTGGAGGGCCATTCAGGACATGTTTTCTTTGGTTTTAGATGCAAATTTTGGGGATTGGGGGGCAAAATTTGTGTTTGGCCCAATATTTTAAGAGTTAGCACCAGCTATGTCTGGGTCATTGGTAAGTATAAAAAATATATAAATTACTATAAATTTTTTAACTTTTTAAGTGAAAACCAAAAAGAAATAAAAACCGTATATTTTTCAACACATGCAGTGCCAGAATATGTCAATACTCCATCTGTTTTTGTGCAAAATTTGAACTCATTTACAGTACGTGTAGAGTGTGTTATAGCTAAAATCACCCACAGAGTTGAGATTCCACCCGATCAATAATTGAAAATTTGTTGCAAAGCATAACAAGCACAAGCAAAGTTCCAGCCAATGGACCTCTGGGTTAAACCTGAAGGTCCATTGGCTGAAACATTGCTTGTGTTTTCTGTCCATATGTACAGAATTTGAAAGTGATACTTTGGGTGATAACTCCACTCGGTGGGTGATTTTGTTACAATCCACTCTCCACATACTGTACATGTGTAATTAAGAAGAAAAAAAACCTGAAAATCCCAATGGGAAAATGACAAATGTTTTCAACTCCTTGTGGGAGCAAGTAAATATTTGGCTCAGTGGCACAGCCGACCAATATTGACTTTTCATATGCTGAAATATGTGACATCCATGCACAAGACATACAGAGAAGAGTTATATTGTCTGGACAGGTTTTTAAATGGAAAAATAGTCCTTGCAAATGAATGTCTGAAGCACGGCTTGATTTAAACTGAAAATTTTGAATAGAAATGTTCTATTCATTTGGGAAAACTGACTTACTGTTCACAAAAACTGATTAGTAATTTTACAGACATCCATTTTAGGTCTGTTCTGTTTTCCTACATTTTTATACGCCCGTTTTGAAAAATCTTTTTCTTCGTATTATGGTATACCGCTGTCCGTCCGTCTGTCCATCTGTCCACACGTCGTACAATAACTCGAAAACGCTTCTAGCAATTTTCGTGATTTTTTGATGGAAAGTATATGTTGATGGAAGGAAGCTCCCTTTCGATTTGTGTTACTGTCCGATTTGTCATTCCAGAATTATGGGACTTTATTCATCGAAATATAGGCAATTTTCCACATGTCAGACAATAACTTGAAAATGCTTTGAGCAATTTTCATGATTTTTTGGTGGCAAGTGTATGTTGATGGAAGGAATCTCCCTTTCAATTTGTGTCACCGTCCGATATGGCATTCCAGAGTTATGGGACTTTATTCATCAAAATATAGGCAATTTTCCACATGTCCGACAATAACTTGAAAATGCCTTGAGCAATTTTCATGATTTTTTGGTGGCAAGTATATGTTGATGGAAGGAATCTCCCTTTCAATTTGTGTCGCCGTCTGATATGTCATTCCAGAGTTATGGGACTTTATTCGTCAAAATATAAGCAATTTTCCACATGTCGAACGATAACTTGAAAATGCTTAGAGCAATTTTCATGATTTTTTGGTTGCAAGTATATGTTGATAGAAGGAATCTCCCTTTTGATTTGTGTCGCTGTCTGATATGTCATTCCAGAGTTATGGGACTTGATTCGTCAAATGTACAAGAATATAAAAAAAACCTGACAAGTGCACATGTATACTCATATTGTGTGCTTCCCTTGTGTAATTAATAACAGGTGTATCATGCGCTCATGGCGCAGCTGTTTATTAGCTCACCTGAGCGAAGCTCAAAGGGAGCTTTACTGATCACTTTCCATCCGTCGTCCGTCGTAAACTTTACAAAACTGACTTCTCCTCTAATACTACAAGCCCAATTTTATTCAAATGTTGGGTAAATGTTTATTACCTAATGCCAATTCGGATTTGTTCAAATGAAGTTGCCCTTCTCCCTGGGTGGTACCATGCCCCCAGGGGGCACCAGAATCTTTAAAAATCTTCTCATGAACCAGCAGTAGCAAAGACTTGATATTTGGTATGCAGTTTCCTTTTGAGGAGTAGACTCAGATGTGTTCAAGAGAGGTTCGAGGAGCTATATTTGCCTTCGTTATGGGAGGGGCAAGAATTTTTGCCCAGGCCAAAATTTCTCTTTTCCAAACCCAGAGGCAGATTTGAATCAAATTTGATATGAGGGCTTACTGGGACATAAGTACTTAATTTATGCCAAAATTATCTGTTGTCTTTTGTGTTTGTAAAAACGAAACAATTATTCATGCATTTGGTCCAACTGATTACGGTGCATAAGAAATGTGTCCACAAATTTGTTTCCACTATGTTTCTATTGTGTTTCCAACACGACAAAAACGTGATCTCCGCCAACATGTATGGTATATGGAGATTTAATACTTGTGGATCGATGTTTAAAAACTGACATCCAGATATTAAATCTCCATATGACGTACATGTTGGTGGAGATAACTTATAATGACACCTGTGCTGCATTGCTGATACGGTTTCGGTGAAATTGTTTTACATGTACAAACAATAATTAAAATACTAAATTTTATTGTCACTATATCCCGATAAATTCTGTCTTTTGATTGTTCAGAATGCCGTAGACAAATAGCCATGACAAAGGGTGCACCCAACATCCAAGGTATATGAGAGTGTGCAACATCCAGGGCATAAGAGCACACGGAACATCATGAAGGGGGGGGGGGGGGGGTATATGGTTTAAACGAAAGCTTTGCGCTTTTGCTCGCCTCGAAATAAAAATCAAACCAAAAAACCTGAAAATAGTTACAAATATCATCAGATTTCTGACAATTCAATCATAAAAATAAAATAAGAGCAAATAATTCGTCCCCTGAGTACCCAATGTGTTCTATGTGCCAGTAGGCACATAGAACACATTGGAACTCAGGGGACGATATGTCAACAAAATACTGTTTACTAATTTCCTTGATGACCCAAGGGATGTAACTCTGTCTTCTGCGATTATAAAAACAAAATAATTATCACGAATTTGGTCCAAGTGATTGTGGAGTTGAGAAATGTGTCCACAAATTCATTTCCACTATGGTTGTATTGCGTTTCAAATGGGACAAAAACGTTATCTCCGCCAACATGTATGGTTTATGGAGATTTAATACCTGGATGTCCCATTTAAACACCTCGGTTGCTGAGAGACTTGTAGAATTTACAAGTGAGCTGTTTAACCCTTAAGGGCCGGGAGATTTTTATACATTTATCGCTTAACTTTACAAACTCAAGATAGGCTATTGCCATCATGTGTCCGGAAGTCTGGGAGTCTGTCAGTCTGTTCACATTTTCTTTGACACAGGCTACACCCTGTAGGTTTGAGGTCATGTCAAGATCATAATGTCCCCTTTTGGTCATGATAGTTCAAATGTGACAGCTTCGAGAACCCGAAACCCAAAAACCTTTAGCACAGTCTACAGGTCGTATTTTTGAAGGGATTTCATTTTAACTTGGAAGGATGACTCTGTATAGTGTCTAGATGAGAACATCCCCTTTTGGTCACGATTAGTTAACTGTGACATCTACAAGAGCCTGAAAACCTTAAGCACAGTATACAGGTCATATTTATGAAGGGATTTCATTGTAAGTTTGTAGGATGACTCCATATAATGTCTAGATGGGAACATCTCCTTTTGGTCACTATCAGTCAACCGTGACTTCTATCCAGGCCAGAAGCCCGAAAGCCTTTAGGACAGTCTACAGGTCGAATTTATGAAGGGATTTTATTGCAACTTCGTAGGATGACTCTGTATAATGTCTAGATGAAAACATCCTATACTCTCCCAAAAAAGAAAGTGTGCATGCTGAAAAATAACACTAAAAAAAATATATCATTTTCATTCATGGAAATTTTATTCAATCACAGATGAATCAATTTGTGATCAACACGAGAAATTTCATCACGCTACGACGAATACTCTTGGTGCCATGGAGAGTCAAAGACACTAAGGGTCAAACACAAAAGTCACACACTCAATATCTGGTATGACCTCCATCTGCATCGACTACTGCTGTGCATCTACGCCTCATGGAAGCGAACAAGTTAGCATGGAAGTGTTGTGGGATGTTGTTACATATTCTGATAAGCTGTCTTTGGAGTTCCACAAGTGTTGACGGTGCATGGGGAAGCCGGCGTAGCTGACGTTTCATTTCGTCCCATACATGCTCAATGGGTGAGATATCGGGCGAATTTGCAGGCCAGGGAAGAACATCCACTTGTTGTTGCTGCAGATACTGTTGAACAACACGAGCTGGGTGGGGTCGGGCGTTGTCCTGCTGTAGAATGACGCCGGGGCCGTGGCGTTGCAGAAATGGGACAACAACAGGTGTAAGCACTTCATCACGATATCTGGCTCCATTGAGATTGCCATCAATAATGACCAGCTCAGTTCTGTTATGGGCAGTGATGCCACTCCACACCATGAGAGACCCTCCCCCATAACGGTTTCGCTCCACGACACATGGATCTGCGTAGCGTTCGTTTCGACGCCTGTACACTCTCTGGCGGCCATCTGATGATGAAAGATGGAAACGACATTCATGTGTGAATAAAACACGTCGCCACCAGTGTAAGGGATGCCTGAGATGTTGTCTACACCACTGCAGTCGAGCACGACGATGACGTAACATCAAAATCGGACGAATTGCAGGTCTTCGAGGACGTAAGCCGTATTCTCTCAGCCGGTTGATTACTGTTTGAGGATGTATCCGTCTCAGGTTAGAGATGCTTCTGGCTGTCGTCGTTGCCATTTGTTGCCGGTTCCGGAGATGGACGACACGGATATACCGATCTTGTGCAGGGGTGGTACATGTAACTCAGGGTCTCCCGAAGCGGGGTCAGTCTCGAACATCATCATGTTGTGTATGTCGATGGACTAGCCTGTCTACAGTGTTACGGTGGCAGTTCAAATGCTGGGCAACCTCTCTGTGTGTTCTGCCAGCTCTAATCATACCCAGGGCAAGGAGACGTTGATTCATTGTCATTCTTGGCATGCTAATGTGGAGTCACTTTAACAGCAGCGCAAGTTTGAATGTGAACGATAGGAAGGCCTTACTTTAGTGTTTAAATACCCAAGGATTCACACTGCTGCATGAATTTTCAGACTTCACGTGCAAAACATGCCTTTTCACAAACGTGCAGCATGTCATTTAACGTTAATGCAATTTTAACGGGGAAAGCTGTTTGTCTGTGCCCCTCCCAAATAAATAACACATAACACAGCAGCTTGCCGACAAGCGATGGCGACATTGAGTGACGCTCTCAACTTTATTTTGACATAATGGAAATACTGTGCCACAGGCACAATGTGCAAAGCACACCAAAATGATCCAAATCATACAACAGGAAATGTAGCGTTACGCGGCCGCCCAGGAAAAACCATAGATACCCCTGTATTTTTAATTCTATTTTATATATCTTTGATATCAGGGGCCTATGGAAACCTGTTATCCGAAGCTGTACATACATGATGCACTGCCATCGTAACTAGGAAGTGTCGGAAGTTCACTGTTTTTTTGTTTTTTTTTACAAGAGGCACGACACTAAGCCAGTGAGTATTATGGCTAGCAATATACTAATAATTTTAAAACAAGAGATGTCAGCGTCGTGAAAGAATCGCTTGAACTGAACGAAAAAACCCCTGCGACAAAACCTTGTCAAGCACGTGACACCACCACCCCTTCCCATTGGTACAAATCAGCAACCCATTTATTTGAATATTCAAAGACAACATTTTCCCGCTAAACTGCCATAACGCGAGAAAATATTATTGTGTTCAATATAACTTATTCATGAACAGGTTAACACTCTTTACACCTACGGAATTATTTTTAGCTCATCTTGACAAAGTCAAGCTGAGCTAATCTCATCGCTTCCCGTCCGTCGTCTGTCGTCCGTCAACACCATGTTTTGGTCTTCTCCTCCAAAGCCACTGGGCCAATTCAAGTGAAAGTTTGTGTGAGTGATGGTCCCAAAGGGGCATTTCATTTTTGTTCAACTCAGCATGCCCAGCCCCATAGGGAGGGAGTGGGGGAAAATGCACCCAAATATTTTAAAAATCTTCTTCTCAAGAACCAGTGTGTACAATGACTTGATATTTGCTATGGAGCTTCCATATGAGGTGTAGAATCAAGTTTGTTCAAACGAAGTTCGTGAAGTAATATTTGGCTTTGTAATAGGAGGGGTAAGATTTTTGGCCCCGCCCAAAATTTCTATTTTCTGAACCGATGGTCCGGTATGAACCAAATTTGGTTTGTGGTATTATTGGGTCATAAGTACATGACCCATGCAAAAAAAAAATTCCCGCATCCCCATGGGAACCCTGGGAGCTAAAAATAGAAATATTTTCAAACGCCCATATTTCCCAAACCCCACGGAACAGAGAGCTTTTATTTGGTATGAAGTATCCTTATGACCAGTAGAATTGAATGGTAAAAAAAAATTGCCATCGGTTATGTTAGGGTGTTCTGTAATGGGCATCGAAAAAATGCTGAGTCAGCATATTTGCAAAAATTTTAAAAAATCTTTTCTCCAGAACCAATCATCAGAATCTTTTGATATTTGGTATACAGCATTCATAGGGGGGTCAGATAAAAGTTTGTTGAAATAAAGCTCATTGGTTCATATTTGGGCTCTCTACAGGAGCCCAAAGTTTTACCATAGGGTAATATGGGGAATATTCTTTAAAAATCTTCTTCTTCAGAACCACCAGTCAGAATCTTTTAATATTTGGTATACATCATTGTTATGAGGGTCAGATTCTAGATTGTTCAAACCAAGTCCCTAGGTTAATATTTGGGCTTCCTACGGAAGCCCAAATTTTATCTTTGTTCAATATGGAGGGTAATTTAAAAAAATCTTCTTCTTCATATCCATCAGTCAGAATGCTTTGATATTTGGTATGCAACATCTCTATGGGGGTCAGATTCAAGTTTGTTCAAATCAGATCCCTAGGTATATATTTGGGCTCACTATGTTAGCCCAAATTTTTACTTAGTGCAATATGAGAAAATTTCTTTAAAAATCTTCTTCTTCAGATCCACCAGTCGGAATACTTTTATATTTGGTATACAACATCTCTAGGGGGGGCAGATTCTAGGTTGTTCAATTCGAGTGCCTAGATTAATATTTGGGCTCCATATGGGAACATGAAATTTAACTTAGTACAATATGAGGGAATTTCTTCAAAAATCTTCTTCTTCAGATTCACATGTCAGAATGCTTTCACATTTGGTATACAACATCTCTATGGGGGTCAGATTCAAGTTTGTTCAAATCGGATCCATAGGTCAATATTTGGGCTCGCTATGGTAGCCCAAATTTGAACTTAGTGCAATTCGGAGAAATTTCTTTACAATTTCTCTTCTTCAGATCCAACAGTCAGAATGCTTTCATATTCGGTACACAACATCTCTAGGGAAGTCAGATTTAACTGTGTTCAAATCAAGAGCCTGGGTTAATATTTGGGTTCTCTATGGGAGCCGGAATTGGCCATTTTGCTGAAGAATTAAAAATTTTGTATTCAGTACCTTCTAGAGGTACTAAGATTAATCCACATAGGTTGTATCAAGGGGCTTCATAGGGAAGCTCTACATTTTACTTATGATCAACTGAAGAAAAGGCATGATGCCCAGATTATTTTTGTCACTCCTGAGGGACTCAAGGATTGACAGTGTAGCCTATGGAGATGGCTTGCTTAATGTAGACTCATTCTTGGACTCTGTTTAAATTGTGTTCTGTACAAGATGAGCGCTTCAGGCCCCGTGGGGCCTCTTGTTTTGGAGTTTGATCAATTTCTGCAATGCACACTTTCTTTTTTGGGCGAGTATATTTTGGTCGTGATCGATCAACCATGACAGTTGCACAGGCATGTGACCTAGATTTGTTTAGCACAGTCTACAGTTCACATTTATGAAGCAGTTCCATTGTAATTTGGAAGGATAACTTGGTATGATGTCTAGATGAAACTCATATTTTGGTCATGATCGGTCAGCTGTTACCACCGCCTGGTCACTTGACCTAGATTCCTTTAGCACTGCTTAAAGGTTGTTTTTATGAAGGGATTTTATTGTAACTTAGTAGAATAACTTGGTATGATAGCTGGATGAGACTGTCCTATTTTGGTCATGATCGGTCAAAACGTAACTGCCAAACCGTTACGCGACCTAGCTTGATTTCTTTAACAAAGTCTACTAGTTATATTTATGAAGGGATTTTATTTAAGTTGGTAGGATGATGCATTTTGGAATGATGAGCTCATTCCAGTGTGGAGTCACATGATACGGTTTTAGTGAAAGTTTTTGAAAAATAATTGTTTGCCAACGTCTCATTGTAAATTACATGGGCAAATGCATCGGCTTCGTTAGGGTTAATAATATTAGGGTTAATAATAGTTTTCCAACATCTTATTTTGTTAATTACGTGGACGGATGCATCGGATTCATTAGGGTTAATAATATTGGGGTTAATAATTGTTTTCCAACATCTTATTTTGTTAATTATGTGGTCGGATTCGTTAGGGTTAATAATATTAGGGTTAATAATTGTTTTTCAACATCTTATTTTGTTAATTACATGGGCAGATGCATCGGATTCGTTAGGGTTAATAATATGAGGGTTTATAATTGTTTTCCAACATCTTATTTTGTTAATTACGTGGACGGATTCATTAGGGTTAATATTATTAGGGTTAATAATTGTTTTCCAACATCTTATTTTGTTAATTACGTGGACGTATGCGACGGATTCATTAGGGTTAATAATATGAGGGTTTATAATTGTTTTCCAACATCTTATTTTGTTAATTACGTGGACGGATGTGTCGGATTCATTAGGGTTAATATTATTAGGGTTAATAATATGAATAATAGAGATTACAGTTTGTACTCTTAGTTATCCTTGTGAGTTCCCAAACTGGTGTAAATTCCCGTACACCCTGGAAAACACAGGGATAACGGATTTATTTCCAAGAATTTTGGTGTACTTAATACTTTAACCTACATTGTGGGCAAAAACTGACAGAAAATTTGTACTTTGCAGGTTTCTTAAATAAAACCAGACAAATATGGATGTCATTGGAACTGGCTCAATGAGCCAGTTCCAATGACATCCATATCTGTACTATTTTTTTGCACATAAATATTAAATTGTATTTTTATTTTTCTTCTAACATAACCAAGTAGAAGGTATGAATTAATAATTAAAAATGGATACTTTTTAGCCATATAACTTGCTTTTGTATATTCCTGTTTTTACACCATAGTTAAACATGGCTTACGTTTCCGTTGTCTATTCCGGATTACATGGAATAGTGTGACACGCACAGTGAAGATACAGAATAGTAATCGCGAGGAAACAGCAAATTGCACTTTGAATGTAAACCAGAATGGAATTTGAGGAAGTGGCGCTCGCAATTTTTGTTGATGATGTTGTCAATGACAACATAGATGCTGTTTTTGCTCATCGCAGTGCCGCATCTGTATAAAACAGCATAGCTCTCCTATGGATACGTAGGTCAATATGACCAGATTAAAAAGAAACAAAAAAAATTACAAAGAAACGGTGGACAGAGCACTTGTGTTTTATTATTATTTCGCCTCCCATTTGTTCAGGGGCATAGCCAGGATTCAATAATTGAGGGGGAGGGGTTATCCATTTCTAGCCTTTTTTTGTGGGGGCTGGAGCATACCATGATATTTGTAATGTTGTGGGGTTTCGGGGGTCCTTGCCTGGTCCAAGCTAGCACCCGGGGGCCTAGTTTGGACAAGGCCTTCTCCGAGAAAATTTTTGCAAAATTTAGTACTCCAAGATCAAATATGAGGCAATTGTAACCTGTGTAGCCCTATATTGGAGAGCATTTGGGTCAATGGTCGATATTTTTTTTTTTATTTAGGTGGGGGATGCTAAAGCTTTAGGTTAACCTGAGCCTCCAGTCCCCCAATCCCCCCCCCCCCCCCCCCCCCCCCCCCCCCCCCCTGGCTACGCCACTGGCCCAGACGCCGGGAGATTTGGGACAGGTTCTCCGCCATTGTCCATTCAACTCTGCTCGTTGACGTTATTTGAGCGAGAATTTAAAAAAAAGAATTCAGTATTTGGTGTCCACTATTTGTTGGTTAATGTGAGTATACTGAGAACCAGCAAAGCCTGTCCTGTGCACTCTCACCACAGAGTTCCCGTGAATAAGAAGGTCATGATTGCACCGCCGCGTTGTTAAGGTTCAGTAACAATATCCGATCTCACCAGGGAGAAGGTGGGGGAGGCAAACTCACGCAGCTTGGCTGGAGCGTTAAAATGGGGCGGGGTGTGGTCACACCCCTCAGATTTCTAACTGGTGGGGGCGGGTGGAGAAAGATTTCCAGATCTTCAGTTTTCAGAATTTTTGCGTCTGTAGGATTTGAGCCTTGTAACCAAGTTGGTTGTACCCCCCCCCCCCCCCCCCCCTCCCTCAATGTTCATCATTTTAGGATTTCACATCCAGATGTAATGTTCTGTCACAATAAT